>JABSTQ010009541.1:0-600000 GCA_013358835.2 Ixodes persulcatus | reverse complement strand
CGTCCAGGAAAGAGCTGTTCCGTTAAATGTGGGAGAACATTCGAAATCTAGGAGAGGGGGGGGGTGTTTGTATACAAAAAGGTGATGTTCTGTTGAGGGCGGCTTTTTTTCATCGGAGACAAAATAAGAACCGCGTATGTGCCTCTATCGGCGATCTCTCTTCAATCATCCTTTCGCACCATGCAACCGAGGGGAGTCAACCTTAAAATGTATATTTGGGATCGGGTACTTCGTGCTTTCCGGTTCCGAGCAAAGGCTAAACGGAAAATCTCGTAATCCTTATCTCCTTGAAAGTGCTCGTGAATAAATAGCCCGAAGAACGTGCACGGTCGCGTATTAGTTCACTTGTGAAAGGATTATGCTCTGACAACCAAGTGGGTTGTATTAGCGCTGTTCAATATCGCCTTATCGGTTGACCCGGCACATGACACGTATGTCCTGATTTTCGCTCATGTGCACCCGCGACCCTTGGGGCATGTGAGACGCGTAGGTATAGCGCAGGTATTACATAGCTTCTCCAGGTGGAACACTTTTCTTCGTGGGGCAGCTGGTTTTTTTTGGGGTCATAGCATACCTTCTCACAAGAAAGTGGAAAATGTTCTTCTTGTTCTTAATGCGGTTAGCAATTTAAAGTAATACCGAGAGACCCGTCCGTGGGCTGCATGTTTTCAAGGGCTTGGCCCTCCCTTCTGTCAGGGGAGCGTCGAAAAATTGTTTGTTTTTAATGTCTAACATTAATATCTAAATATAGTTATCCGTTTGTGTTTTCTTTTTTTTTGTTCTCTTCCGCTTCAAGACGGTCACCACAGGTTGGTTGAACAACTGCCTCATAGTGTATGCGCCTAGAGATGGAGGGAGAGGAGGGGACGTCAGAATGGCGAGCTCTGACTGGAATGATTAGGGGGTAGAGCTATAGCTGCCTTTGTCCCCACCGCACACTCGCCGAACACGTTTCAATGCGAAAGCCGGACGTCGGTGTTCCGCGTTCCAACGCGTTCGACAAGTGCAATGGAGACAAAGGCTGTCCTCGTCTCCACCGCGCTCGTCGAACCCGTTCGAATGCGAAGGCCAAACGCCGGTGTTCCTCTTTCTAAAACGTTCGACGAGTGCGCGGTGCAGACAAATCAGAACGAATCCAATCAAAGCTTGGCGTTCTTACGGGATCCCCTCCTCTCCCTCAGTCTCCCGGCGCATGGATGGCCATCGGTGCGCGAATGTAGCTTTCAAGTTCTTGGAATGAAGTTACTGAGCCTACCCATATTTCTCGTTAGTTACTCGCTCTTTAAATAAGCGAACACTTCAATTTTTCACCCGTCTCAAAAGAGACGCGTTATTTCGTCGCAACGACGCGGCGTTACGTAGACAGGCTCATAAAGAAGGAGCAGCTGCAGAAAAGTGTTTAATTAGGCTAGAGTTGCTCCGTACCTTAAAAGTATAAAGCGCCGAAAACAACGAGAACTAAGACGAAGTATAAGACAACGCAAAGTCGCCCGTGTTCTCTAATTACTTCGTCTCGGTCCTTGTTGCTTTCGGCGCGTTATACCTTTTAAAGTTTACAGGACGGAAACAGACTGAGCACATCACGGGATAAAACGAGTGTCGAAGTTCTATGGTCATTGAGGTCCTTTGTGCTAAACCTGAGCGCCGTGGGCTGCTCGACAGACGTCACGATGGTTGGCCATTTCTTGCCACAAACGAGTCAACCGGTCTCGATTATTATTGAACTCACACCTTCAACAATTCGATGGTTGAGATATCAAAAACTCGTGTTTTGAAACAACCTTAAAAAAATTATTTAGTTATGTGCGGAATGTGTTTACATCTTTCACAGTTTATTTGCAGTACCAATTTGAAACCTGACCCGTCCCTTTTTAATAGCCCCCTATAAAAGATACACCGAGCGGAAAACTCCTTGTGTTTTTTTTCGCTTCGAGCCCTATATACGAACTGGAAGCTGGGTATGTTTAGTCTTACTCCTTCCGCTCTTAATGAGGTTTTGTTAATCTGCCTTCAGTTGTGTGTGCTTGTGCAGCGTCGAGGAAGTAAGTAGCCACATTGTATACGGAGTGTTTTTTTTTTCATTTTTTTTTTTTTTTTACATATTTGTTTAAAGCAAAAAGTCACGAAGGCTACACTTATGCGGTTTGTGCGAGTGAGCTATACGGACAGAGGACATTATGTGGGTGGCTAATCTTTGCGATAAGTCGGATAATTAAGTAAAATTTGTTAATTAACTTTTTAATTAGTGAAAATAGTCTCGTGGTTCCAATTAGAAGTTTGCTGAGCGTCGTCCAAAACCCCTAAATCGGTAATTTTTAGAAAGGCTTTGAGCGCGTGAGAAGCTCAGTAGTGCGCTAAAGCTACCACTCGTGGAGCAGGTACAATGCTGGGGCTCTGATAAAAGACGGAAAAATCGCGCAGGCTCTTTTTCCGCAACCAGGCTAGCCTTGTATACGTGCTCCACGAGGGATACCCTACTACGCTTCCCACGCGCTGAAAGTTTTTCTGAAAATCACTGATTTAGTGGTTTTCGATAACGCTCAGCAAGTTTCTAATTGACACCATATGTCTAGTTTCACTAATTAAAAAGTTGATTAACAAATTTAAATTAATTAACCGACTTATCGCAAAAGATTAGCCACCCACATAATTTCCCCCTGGACGTATAACTCACTCGCACAAACTGCATAAGTGTAGCTTTCATGGCTTTTTTTAAAGAAATCTGTAAAGAATAAAAGAAAAAATAAACACCTTGTAGAGTATACGCATACAATGAGTCTCCCTATCTTCCTGTCCATAAATTAGGAATATTTGTCACATGTGGCAGTCGCCTTGTCGCCCGCATGATTATATATATATATATATATATATATATATAGATGCTGCCTCGGGCGAGAAGGCACGCCTAAAGTTTCAAATTTATGGACAAAGTTGATATCAAAAAATAAAAACAAAAAATACGTTAATAATATATAAACGGACAATCAGTAAAAAAAAAAAAAAAAATTATAAAATGAGGCGCGAATTTACGAAAATCGTTTCACCGAAACATCGTCCGAAATTTCGCTGCGAAAACTGTATACGCATCGCAGAGAAAGAAGATTGATGCGTATTAGCCACTGCCGAGGGGCAAATTTAGTGAAGTATACTTACCGCCTCGGATAATTGTGACCTTAATTAATGTTGCATACTTAAATTTTTGCTTAGTAAAACTAATCCTTATATTCCAGTTAGAAAACTTTATGAGCTTCATCGAAACCACTAGATCAGTAAATGTTAGAAAGACTTAAAGAGCGTGCGAAACTATAGAGCGCGAAAGCTATACTGATAGTGCTACGCGAAATTCTGCTGCTGCGAAATGCGGATGATAAGCAAGGATGAAGATAGATGCACTTCCGGTACCTAGAAATAAACAATGCACACCTTCTAATTAGTTCTAAATTTGCCCTGATTTAGTCGTTTCGATTACGCCCACCAAGTCGATCTAATCTAAACGATCGGTTTTCTTTTTTTTCATTTATTAAAAATACTTCTAAAGGCCCTCCAAGGGAGGGTATATATTACATAAAAAGATTTGATTGATTGATTGATTGATTGATTGATAAAAGGGAGAGTACATAAAATATATTAAATAACAAATATGTATACTCGCCAGCAAAACAAATTATAGAAGGACAAGCTACAGCGATGAATATAAGGTAAATAAGAGTAAAATACAGATGCGTAGACAAGAAGAAAATAACAACAACCGATGTTATTACCGCTGCACGTGGGTTCATGAATGTTTGTTACATCATCCTCGGTGGCTATGATGTGTTGGCAAGTTATTTCAATCGATGATTGTTTGTGGTATGAATGATTGTGCATAAAAATGTGAGTGGTATCAGGCCATTCGTAATAATTAGCGATGTCGTGATCATTCGTATAAAGTTAAACGCATTACATGTCACTGGTATACGGGATGCGTTTAACTTTATATGCTTGATCACGACGTCGCTAATTATTTTCGCTAATTAAGAGTTAGTTATGCGTGTAATTGTAACTAAATAAAACAATACCGAAACAACACGTACCTAAATAAATAGGCCATATGACCGTTGATCAAACCATCCTGTTTCTGTTGGAAGCGCAGTTTTTACGCTAAAGGTTGGTCCGATGTTCGGCGGAACA
The DNA here is from genome assembly GCA_013358835.2 of Ixodes persulcatus. Lineage (NCBI taxonomy): Eukaryota > Metazoa > Arthropoda > Arachnida > Ixodida > Ixodidae > Ixodes > Ixodes persulcatus. The sequence goes on along the minus strand of JABSTQ010009541.1, from coordinate 595,830 downwards.
CCCGATACATCTTAAAGAATGGATATAATGTTGGTAAATATTGAAACGGAGATTATATTCGTCACGATTACGGAGAAACCGTTTTCACACAATGACTGGTCTTTTTGACGCGTATTCTTCCGATAACCTTAAGTGCACTGAGGAGCCATGTGTTGCTGGCGCACACACATATATGCAGATACGGAATCATCGTGGAGCGTTCTGATAACGATGCCCGATTTTCCGCCGGTGCCTTGTGCATGCTTTGTGTCGTTATCAATATCGTTATCAGAGCTTGTAAAGATTACGCTTTCGTAGTGCCGGTGGTTATCGGAGCAGAGAAAGTACGAAGTCAAGCAGGTTGGGAAACGACAAAATTATCAACCTGAGACGAGGGCAATAAAAATAAAAGCGCACGTACTACGCTGTATAAACCAAATTAACATTCAGCCCGCGCTAAGATAGACCATATCTTCAACAAAATCTAATGATAACCGATATCGAGATTTTGTAAGGCGGCAAAAGGGACATATCGCTGTCGTTGACGGTGCTACCACCACATCATCATGATCATCGTGGTCATTATTATAGTCATCACAAGGGGCCTCAAAAATAGCCTTAACCGAGGGCCCCAAATAGCCTGATTCCGGCACTGGGTCCCGATCAATACCACACATCTATTGCGTCTGCTCTATCTATAGAGTTCCTGTATAGGGCTCCCTACGGAAGCCAGAGTTGCGGGTCTATTTTCCATGTGCCGCCGCGCCGCTATTCGCCGAGATCGATCACGTGATGAGCAAGGAATCCTGAGCCGTGCAAGAAAGGAGACGTTGGGCACGCGCACCGGCGTATGTTCCTCTACTTTAACTTTCTCCTTTCCTGTTTTCCCAGCGCGGCGGCGCGCGCGGCGCCGATATTCGCCGATTTCAGCCACGTACGACCGGCCACAATTAACGTAGCACTTATCCTACATGCGCGAGGAGTGGCTTTCCCGCATAACTTAGGGTTTCAAGATGGCCGAACGCGCAACCTTGACTCCCTATACGGGAATACGGGAACTCTATCCCAACCTTTCCAGTTGCGCCCCCTGTTGGTGAGAATAAAATAAGAGATAAATATTCTTGCGAATCGCCAAGGACTTTCTTTTATGAAAATGGTCTCGATTCCCTTCCGCCGCATTCACTAGTGACACTTCTAATATGTACGTACGTCATGCAGAATTGAACAGCCTCCCTGCTTCGGGAAGCCATGAGAGAGATTTTCAGAAGCAATGCGCTCTTTCCGGTGACAGGGCCGTTACTAAAAGAAGTGTATGAAGTGTAGTGTTCCGTGTTTTCGGTGTTTTTCTTCGAATTCCAGGGTGTTTCTTCGGGGTTCATCTTCCCTTCACAAAATCGGTCTTTTTCGATGTTAATTTTTGATGTCGGACAGTAAATCGACGTTTATCGGGCCTCATGTTGAAGAAAGAAGGCATGAAATTCCGCAATTTCCGAAGTACATGCTCGTGCCTTGAATACTTGGAAAACGTCCCGGTGCCAAAAAGAGAAGAAAACGAGATAAAAGGTTCTGGTTTCCGAAGAAAGAAGTAGCCTCCCCGCAAGCAGTTCAGTGTGGCTGTGTTCAAGCCTGGTAAACACAAAATAAAAATGGAGTTAACGTTTTCCGAAAAGCACCGTTTTTTTTTTTGTTTTTTTTCTTGTGAAGGAAAGTTTGATTTTGGGCTTTCGGTTTTCCACGATTTCGATAAAGCCGACCCGAGGCTTAATTTTTGGGGTTTAATAGTGAAGCGTAGTGATGACGAATCAGAAAACTTTGACTTCTGTGGTTCCACCAAACTGCACGAGTATAGATCTGTACTTCGTTTCAACTTAAAGGGGAAGCTAAAGAGGTTCTTGAAAAGAAAAAAAAAAACGAGTTAGTGGTAAATTCTAGAGTATATTTTTGTCCCATGAATTTGAATGTCGTGCTTGTTTTTCCCAAAGATGTATCTAAACGCAAGCAAACACAAAAAACCTCCGTCCAGTCGTTACGTTATACTCGAATCTTTAGGCCTCCAAGCGCGTGTCGCTCGTGTGGGCAGCGCGTGCAATTGCAAGCTTGCCAAGTACATTCCCCCGCACTGACGCAAGTCGTAAAGTCCTTTGCTGACCTTTTTGAAAATAGCAAGGGTGCGCGTGCATTGGACGCTGAAGATGCGTGAGCGCGGAGATTCCTAAAACTTTTTTTTATGACGTAACGCTCCGGAACGGTAGGGAGGGGGGGGGGGGGGGGGTGGCGGAGGCTTCGGGCGTGGCTACCTTGCTCTACCGCGTGTGCCAGAACAGACCAAAAGTTAGTTCGGCACTTCGTAACCCAGGGCGCTAACTGGAAAGAAGTACTGAAGCGAGTCGTGGCAGTCATTAGATTGCTAGCTGAGCCAGGATTGCCATTGAGGGGAAGCGAAGAAGTGTTCGGGATCACCTAGAAATCGTAATTTCTTAGGCATATTTGAAGTGATTGCGTAATTTGACCCTTTTCGGAGAGATCACATTGCTCGCCATGGCAACAAGGGTAGGGGTCACCCGTCATATCTCTCGAAGTTCACTTGTGATGAGTTTATGGATTTGATGGCACAGACCGTACGAAAGTGAATTGTCGAGGAAGTGCAACGTGCCAAATACCACTCTTTGATTGTTGATTCTACTCCCGACATTGTCCCTGTTGACCAGCTATCTGTTGTGCTTCGATATTGCACTGTACTGTTTATGCTCCTTGCTCGGGTTATTTTTTAAATTTAGTAGGAGCTTGCAGTGTTTATTGCTGTGTGGAGGCAGTGAAGTTTTTCAGCCTAACTCAGGAGCTGTACGTGTTCTTTTCAGCCTCGCCAAATGTAAGCGCTGGAGATATTTTATAAACATCCTTGAACAAGAACATAAGCCCTTTGTTTTGAAAAGCCTTTCTGACACTAGATTGTCAAGGCACGCCGATTCCTGCAAATACATTGTAGGTAATTTCAAACTAATCCAGAATTGTCTGTATAGCGTGATGAACGACGACGATGAGACCTGCGATACTCGTATTGAAACGCAGTCTCTTCTCAAGAAGTTGTCTAAGCTCGAAACCTCGTTAATTTTAACACTGTGGAATGATATTCTGGAGTGGTTTGACAAGACCAGTGTCGTACTTCAGAGACCTGGTTTATACCTTTCAACAGCAGTTGACTTGTTGACCTCACTTGACGGCTTCGTGAATTCCCTCCGGCCTAAATTTGAAGCTTTCGAAGAAAGGGCTGAGGCACTTAGCGTGGAGCTGTGTTATCAATGTAAACGAACTCGAGACCCTTCAGGGCAATTCAGAACAATGGAGGCGGATGACAGGATTCGCGGCAGTAGGAGGGTTAAGATAGATATGTTTTATGTAATTCTGGACAATCTTAGCTCAGCACCGAATGCTCGGAAAGATTCATTGACATCTACCGAAAATTTCGCTTTCTATACGCTTCTTACGGACAATCAAAATGATAACGAACTAATCAAACACGCTGATAGGCTATCGGAGATTTACATGGACAACCTCGAGCCGATCTTTTCAACTGAAGTCCTTCAGTCCTCACATTACCTACAGAGTTGCACTTGTGAAGACAAACGTGCTCGAGGACTTCTGAAAATGTTGCGGGAGAGAGACATTGAAAGCGTTTTTCCTCACCTTTCTATTGCTCTTAAAATATACCTGGGTATCCCCGTATGAAACGGCGAAAGCGAACGATCCTTTTTAAAGCTGTCCTTGATTAAAAATTGACTTCGCTCCACCCTCGGTGAGGTGAAGTTGAATCCTCTCGCCATCATGTCTATCGAAAGGGACCCATTGCATGAGGTATCTCTCGATGAAACAAAATCTGAATTTTCAAGCTTAAAGAGTCTTAATGTGCTTTGCGAGTTGTTTCTGTGCTGTGCTTTGACAGTCACAGCTTACAAAGCAGATTCCTGTGCTTTGTGAGTTGTTTCCATTTTGTTTAACTGCGTTTGAAACGTCTGTGACCTTCCACAGAAGGTTTTCCACAGCCCAGCAGCCAAAGATGGCAGCGCACAGATGGCGATTTTTGCGAAGGTCTATATAGGTAAACAGTGTAGGTAATTTGTCTTTCGTCTAATGTAATCCCGCGTGACTATCACGATCGTACGTATGCTATAGACGTGTGGTGGATGGAGCCTTTACAGGCGCCGTCGTATCTGCCGCTTTCCCGCAACTATTTTGCTTCGCTCCCGCGGACCGTTGTCAGTCAGAGTGCAGGAGGTGGCATTATACGCCAGATTCGCTCCCTCTCTTAAACGTGCGCAGAAAATTTCTTGCGCTTTCATCCGAATGAACTGTTAGTTTATGTTTAAGTACTGTAACTCTAGTTCGGACGTTGATCACTGCAGCACGGATGTCGCGTGGTTCACAAGCTTCGTATAGGTGTGGAGGCTCCTTACCGTTTTAAGGCCCGTTCAAACATTCCCTTTTGTGTGCGATAAACCGCGTTACGAGCGCTAATGGCTGCTTACGACGAGATGGTTGCCATGGACAACCGAGGTCCACGCAAAACGTCGTAGCGGAACGCAAGGACTCGTAACTGCAGTCGGTCGAACTCGAGACGAAACATCTAAACAAACCCTTAAGGCCGGTTCAGACACTTGCGTTTGAGTGCGTTTGACTGCGTTGCGGCGAGAACCGCAAGCGAGTCACCGGCACATCTGTGCTTCGTATGAAGCGTGGAATCCAATTCAAGGAATCATCTTGGCACGCGATATAAGCAGCAGGGATGTCCTGGTTTCTCGCTGCCGCAACGCAGTCAAACGCAGTCGAACGCAACTGTCTGAACCAGGCTTTACGCGGTGTTTGTTCGATATTGCCAACCTCGACGGCGGTCTAAACAAGGAGAGGGGCGGGCGTGTCGCACGTTCGGTGGTCTGCCGACGTCATGCACCAACCGGGTGTCTTAAACAGGGGCCGGCGCGTCGAAGCTCCTTCATCGTTCTTGCTCCTTTCGAACTTTTTTTCCCTCCGAAGGGAGGAGAAAAAGCCGATTCCGGCGTCGAGGTGTTTCTGATTTAGGATCACTTTCACCAGACGTCTAGTGACGGCCACGCGGCGTCGGCGCGGACGAAGACGTTCTCCTCCAGCCAGCCAGACGGGCATTATGCATGCAGCATGCTTGAATGGCCCAGATCGGTTCGAGGAACTGGTTCCCATGCGTCCGCCGCTGCCATGCCTGCTTTGCCTGCACGCGTGCACCGGGCATGCGCGTGTGTACTCCCTTCCACCTTATACGCTGCGAGCCCTCCGAGCCAATCCAATGCCGTGTGAGCATCACGTGACCTCCGGGAGTGCCGAAACGACGCTCGGGGCTAGCAGTGACGTGACACGCTCATAGGGCTTGATTAGCCGGGATGGCTGGTGGCTTCCGCTCCGAGTCCATCGTAAGGTGAAACCAAATAGTGCCGGGGAGGGCACCCCCCCCCCCCCCCCCACACACACACACACACGCATAACACAACTGCACATGAGCTCTGCGGAGAGACCATGAACTTGGGGGTTTGAGGGGGGGGGGGGGGGGGATTGCGAGCGCGGCGCGCTGATGCGATGCCGGACAGACAAACGCGGAACCGGAAACGATCTTTCAGCTGTCACTTCCTGAATTATTCAGTTTAGAGCGGAGGTGTACTGCTCTGTAGAGTATAGTAGACCATATACACAGCCGCGGCGGCGGCTGTTTGACCTCTTCTTATGACTTGTCGGTGCTTAGGGGGCGTCTGAAGTTTGGTCCTTTTGATGTCTTGAGAACGTTGTTTATTAGGGGAAATGCATCCGTGCATTTTTTCAAGTTTGCTACGTTGTCACTCGTCCTTGTCAATGGGATTTAAATTCGATTCAATTAAATATTGATTGGGTACATGTCGTGAAGGAAACAGTAAAAAATAAAAGCTACAGAATGCAGCTTGACAAGTCCCTGCCCACAGGGTAATTTTGTCAGCACTTAAACTACCCAAACAAAAGCAGTCACAGAAAAAAGATGAAAAGCAATAAAAGTTTACGACAAACAGTTCACAACATCCGCGAACTTTACAACGTCCGCAATAATATTTAGCATCATCCAGTTTTTAAAATGTTTTGTTAATGAACGCTTTCTCTTATCTAGCCGTTCGACATGGATTGTACGTGAACATATTTTTTAATAAGTTCGTTGATTCTATATCAGACAATGTAACGAAATATTTGCAATATGCAATTTGTTTTAGAATGCAGCACTCTCTAAAAGTCTGAACTACGCATATGCTGCCAAATCGGGTTTCGCCTCAGTAATGCTAAATAAAAAAAATTGCCCGTTATTATAATAGGCACTATTAATCCGAATTAATTACAGGGTATAAAAACTCCATGGCCCTGACACTCCGGTTAATAAGACGTTATTTTATTTATTTACAGAGTACCTACATCGCCTCGAGGGCATTATTGTAGGAGGGGCAGGAAATAACACACATACATAAAAAACACAAAGTGATCACTTGTCCGCACAGATTAGATATACAGCCGAGAAAAAATACACTGTTGTCCAAGGTGCTCACCACATCATCAGGCAGTAAGTTCCACTCTCTAATTGTCTTTACAAAAAAAGAATGACAGAAGCTGTTTGTTTTATAGGAATATTCAAAAACTTTTCTAGAGTTATCACACCTAGCTGAAACATACGTTGGCCCCAAAAGATACTCATTCTTATTAATACCAGTATTATTATAATAAATGCGATGGAAAAACTTCAATCTTAATTTTTGCCTTCGAATGCTCAAGGGCTCCCATCCCAGCATGGTTTTAACCTCTGTCATACTAGCGTATGGATCGTAGTTGTTACTAACAAATCGCGCTGCTTGATTTTGAAGTTTCTCTAATCTATCGATCAGATACTGCTGGTAGGGATCCCATATAACGCACGCATAATCAAGCACTGACCTTACGTGCAAGAAGTAAAGAGTTTCTTTTACGTCTCGGGACGCGTGTTTGAAATTTCTACGGATAAAAAACAACATTTTACTGGCCTTATTAATTGTGTAGTCAATATGTTTATTCCATTTAAGTGATTGGTGAAAATAAACGCCAAGATATTTACATTCACAGACATTACCGATTGTCAGGTTTTTGATAGTATAACTTGTAAAAAATTTAGAGACGTTTCTAGCAAAATTAATGAGGTTACATTTTCCAATATTTAGGCTCATGTTCCATTGATTACACCAGTATGCTACCTTATCTAGATCGCTCTGTAGGATCTCGATGTCTCTCGTCGAATTTATTTCCCTGTAAATAACGCAATCGTCAGCAAAAAGTTTTATTGTCGACTGAATATTTTGTACAATGTCGTTAACGTAAATTAAAAATAGTAACGGTCCAAGAACACTACCCTGGGGGACCCCTGAAGTCACGGAAACGACTGAGGATTTACTTCCATTTAAGACAACACATTGCTCACGGTCACTTAAGTAATTTCGTATACAATTTAGTACCTTACTATTAATATTTATAGAGGCTAGTTTTATCAGTAGAAGGTTGTGTGGTACCGTGTCGAAAGCTTTGCTGAAATCTAGAAAGACTGCGTCTACTTGCGTATTTTTGTCATTTGCTTTTAATAGGTAATGCTGGAACTCTGCTAACTGCGTGTTGCATGAAAATCCACTCCGAAAGCCATGCTGGGATGGAGTAAAAAAGTTAGAGCTATCAAGATATTTGAACATTGCGCTATATAAAATATGCTCAAAAAGCTTAGAGCAAACTGACGTTAGTGATATAGGACTTTTAGTCTGGGCTTTTAGTCTGGGCTGGGCTTTTAGTCTGGGCTGGGCTTTTAGTCCGGACTTTTAGTCTGGGCTGGTGAAACAAAAGGCGGACTAACGCCGTCTGACGAGGCTCATGCAACCATATACACAACGTTTAACAAAGAAAGAAAGAAGGGATGAAACAATGAAGTAAAAATGTCACAAACATAAAGGCTCGGCCTTTTAAACGGAATCAATCATGGACGCGCGACGGAAATAAGAGATTCTGACGAGGGTTAGGAGGTATGCTCCATCCATCGGGAGTATACTCCATGCGTCTGTAGAATCAGAGAGAGAGAGAGAGAGAGAGAGAGGAGGAGGAGGAGATGATTACGTAGGGGAACGCCGGAGCGCCGACCACCGGTTGGAGTGGTTAGTGGGTAGACGCGAAGCTATAGCTGCCTTTGCTTCTATTCACCGTTCGATTGCATTCGAACGTGAAACCTCGACGTGCGGTGTTCGGCGTCCACGTTCGAACGCTTTCGCAGATTTGAGTACAGACGGAGCAACGTTACTAAAACACTCCGTTGGGAAATTCACGCTTGAAACCCGGACCGCTCGCGTCCGGGTCTCTCCGTCTCCTCTCCCTCATTTTCTTCCCGCTTAGCCTCTGCACTGCATTGGAGGTGGGGAGATATAGGCACTGTCCGTCTATACTTCGCCGCAGATTTTCTAGGGAGTATGCGTGTGTTCCAGGCGTAACTTTAAATACATCGCTGGGTTTTAGGAAAACATTTTTTTTTTACTGCAAATTACTTACTTGAGTCTCATGTTACTTCTTTCAGCAAATGAATCCCTGATTTTTCATGGCTTTCCCAACTATATCAAATGTAATATCTCTCTCTCTCTCTCTCTTTGAGGTTTCTCCTTCGCTCTTTTTTTTTTAATTTCCATCGTTTGCACGTGCTTTTGGAAATCAGTACAAAAATTATTATTATGTATATGTGTCTTGATCTTTTTTTTTGTACGAAATGGTCTTGGTTAGAATATTTCATAATAATAATAAAAAAAAAAACATAATTTTGCATTTCAACCTAATTATTGTATTTACTGCATCTTATTTATTGTGGTACGGATTTGCCTAGAGTTTCAATACTTAAAATTGCATACGTATTTGGAATAACCCGGCGTTAAATGTCCAAGTAATGTCTGTCGACGCCGTGGCGGAATGGCACGGTGCTTCTCTAATCAAATCTGAGCGACCCTTCAGAGGCCACTATGCGCTCCTTTTACTTGCAAGTAACGATTAACGTATTTGGTTGCTTTCTTTTTTTAGTCAACCCTGGCAACGCCATTTTCTATGTATTATAGAAAATTATTAAGGTAATAACTAGGGCTGGGCGTCGATTAAAAATTTTAACACCATTAATCGCCACCTTTTACTCGATTAATTAATCGATTAATCGGTTTCCTTCATTCCCATTCATAACAATTTAAAAAAAGGCAAAATTATTTTTTTTTTGCCTTTGCTGAATAGACGATAAATGGCAAAATGTACAATTTTATATTTTAAATCAACCTTGATGTGTAGTTGAGTTTAACAGTCAAAAGACGCCCACACTCCCAAATGATTACTTCAGCCGCAGTGGCAAGATGTTCGTTGATATTCTCCGGTAGTAGCGAACTCCTTCGATTATTCACAATAGTTTCGGCTGCTTTATTTTAGGTCGAAATTTTCCCTAAAGTTTGCCTTCATAGAGGTGTACTCGTCCCCGTCTGCGTGGTGGAAACGTTAAATTTTTACTTTTTTTTTCGGTTTGTCAATCTTTATCTGATTAACCGGTAAAAAAATTAATCCCGATTAAAGCATTAATGGATTAATTGGTAGGTTAATCGATCAAATGCACAGCCCTAGTAATAACCACTAGCAAATTGTTTTAACGGTCCATTCTTTGCCTTATCAAAATGGCCACCTCTGTGACGGGGGCCGCAAAATGATTGCTTGTGCCAAATTATTCGACAGCGACTTGAGCGAGCAAGCTTGTTTTCCCGAGTCGCCAAACAGGCGACCAAAGGAAGTAATCAAATACTTGGCTCTCGGAAGTATACACCCGTACCCACAGGCTCGGCAACGTTGCCAAGGGCTGGTGAAGGATAGTTTATACTCCAACTTCACATCGCCAACAATTCACTCCCTTCTTAACTTCGCTGTCTCTATACATGACCACGGATGACGGGTCACGGTCACGGTATAGGGTTAACAACTGAGAGAGCTATAGAAGTTTCCTGTACGAGGCTGAGCAAACACAAAATACGATATTTGGCATCGTGGGAGCGTCGATGTCGGCCTAACAGCAGAATTGAGCGCTGGCGTAGATGACTGCGGATGCAGCGCGCTCTCTATAAGAAATCCAGTCCGTCTATACTTAACCGCAAAGAACTTTACAGAACCAATCGCTGCAAGCTGCGGAGGAAACTTGGCGAATTGTGATTGTGAAAGTATAACGTCAGCACGTGAGAGTTTCATGGCGCGGACTGTTTTTATTTTTTGTACGCATAAACTCGTTAAGTATACATTGATTGCAGCAGTTGGCTTGCCCAAGTGCTTTGCGGGAAGGTAGATGAACCAGATTCTTTACTGGGAAAAGCTACGATTGCTAAGAAAATTCTAAGTTGGCGGGGATCGAACCCGCGAGCAACCTTTAAACGAGGTTGACCTCGCTCAGCATGCATCGCTTGCGCAAAGCTCTAGGGTGCCTACATGTCTGTCTGTCTCAGGGTGAAGACATTCATTGTTGCACTGAATGTTCAGCGCGTGACGCTCTCGCGCACTCGTTGCGTGACCTGGGCGCTAAAATGGCGTCTATGCATTAGCCAAAGCTACGCGCTCGAGCTGATTGACACCGGATTGCGCGTACTTCAAAATGCATAAAAAATGATTGGGCGTAAAAATGGCTGAGATGTCACCACTCAAGCAAAAGCGCGCGTGTGTATGAAGGCACTCTATGGTGCCTGGATCGCGTCTCCGACTGGTGTGTTTAGCGTCCTATCCCGCCCATACGTCAAAAGTGGTCCCCAAGTGGCAACAAATGACGTCACAGAAGCCGGAGTGTCATGCTGTTGACTGTCGCGATCCTGGCGGTTGGCCGTAGAAGTGCTGGCGAAAAGCACGAGCGAACGTGAGTGTCGCTGTCGTCACGGCGTTTCAGGCGTCCCAACTTCCGACTGCTGTAGCTTCCGTGGACTGTAACAGTGGAGAGCGACCTGCAGCAGAACAGGCGTCTGCTATACATACCACAACTGTTAGGACGCCACCAGGATCGCGACCGGCGACAGCATGACACTTCTATGACGTCATCAGGCGGAAATCGAGGGACCACTTTTTTGGCCGCGGTAAACACACCAGTCGGAGACGCACTCCATGGGCACCATAACTCTACAAAGCTCCGGCTCTGCGCGCGCCCTGTTGTTATTTCGCAATAGTAGGTCAGATTCTATTATACTCCGTTTCATACTTAGTATGCAACGCTATCAATGCTACTGGCACGTGCGTGAATAACTTCATCTATGGTTTCGTTTGCGCGAGAACGCGTGGAAATGATACGAGATCCAACTTTCATACTTAGTGTACTACGTTGTCAAAGCTGCTGGCTCGCGCCAGCAGCTTTAACAGCGTTGTACACTACGTATGAAACAGAGTACAGTGTGTTAAGGCTCCCAGCGAAACTCAGCGATGCTGAGCCAATGTGAGCCTCGTTTCTTACGTGGAATAATATTAATGCTGCGAAGTTTAAAAAGGTGCTTTTATGCTCTCTGAACCTCATTCATTATCGGCACGACGTATCGCTCTCCCAATGTGTGTTTTATTGTTGTTTTACTCGTCTTCCTGTTTCTACAATAATGAACTTTTGAATACTTGTTAAACAAGAAAACAAGCGAAACGCAGGCTTCGTTGAACGCAACTTAAACTATATAAAACGTTTTTGCGGCGTTTAGGAGGTCGAGGACCCAACTGGAGCCACGCAGAGTGTCGGACATCGTTACAGTACAATACAATTCAATTCAATTCATTTCAATACAATGCAATACAATACAACACAGTAGAATATTTATTTAATTCACGTTTGAATACAATGCAATTTAAGGAGAAACCAATGCGTAGGATGTGGAAGCTGCTCTGCGCATTTTTACGCAAAGAAAATAATGTTTCCAATTTTACTAGGGTGAATGACCTCTCTTATTTTTAGCTCATATTATTGCTGGCCGTGGCACCCGTGGGATACATTTTCTAGCTAAGCAATCTAGCACACAGGATCTTGTTTTCTTGGATCCCAGGGGCCGACGTACCCATTCACGCGTTTTCCGCTTTTGCTCGCCGGCTCCGTTCATTCAAGTGCTGTAAGCAACTTTATTATCTCCACGGGCTCAATTATTTCATGAATTTTGCAAATTGCCGGTTCGGGGGGTATTTTCTCGGCAACAAGCTTTCGCTGTGTATACTGAAGCATGTATCCTATTAGTCACCATGAAGTGATTTACTCGACGGATCAATTTTGCCGCTTTGTTGTTTTAGATTCCGAAATTTGCTAAAATTACGTTCTTGTAAAACTTGAATGTGGTTTACAGTACATTCATTTTCTCCCTTTCCTTTTTTCGACAGCTTAACCGTTTGCGGCGTGCGCACTCTGCCATTCTCAATTATACTCCTTTTTCCTCTCAAGAACTACAATTTAAACGAGTCCGGCTTCTTATGCCGCATTTAAATTTCCCATTTTAAGGGGAGAAATAAGATACTCAGCGTCCGCTCATTAAAGACTGGTAATCGGTTGTCTTATAAAAATCTGTACGTTTCAAACAGAAAAATCATTGTTTCATTTTTGTTTGTCTGATATTTTGATTGATATCTTGCAATAACTACTTCACGCCGCGTATGAACCTTGCACAAAGCTAACTTCTTTCTTGAGACAAAGAGTATAGTCCCTTGTTCATCTTTATTTACGTCACAGGCTATGAGAGGAGGATGCTATAAGGCTCTTATTTGACGCGCAGAAAACCGCGAGAAAGTTCTCTTACTTTTGCACGGCTCCTGGTGCCGCCGCCTTGGTGCTGGCGTGTAAGACCGACGTTCAACCTCGGTTTTCTGCAGGGAAGATGATCCTCTTAGCGCTCCCCTCTCCTAAGCTGCGAGAGGAGCCAAGTTGGGGCGTTAGGGCAAGGTAAAAAGTGGAGAGGCATTAGAAAAGGAGGAGGCGGGCAAAAGTGGAAAGCGCGAAGTGTATGTCGGCCTTTAGCCCTCACTAAAGAGTTTCTAGGGTTGCCAGACGGGCGCCCCCCAACAAAACGTTTTTTCACCCGCAGTGGCTACACTCTATAGCTTCCGAAGCGTGGTTGCTTGCGAACGTGTATACGTATTCGGCATATTCCAGGCACGGTGCTTGATGCGTGAGAGTATGCGGTGCTCAGGCTGTTTTATAGAGTCCCCTTAGTTGGTCTACACTATAAGAAATCTGTAGCGTTTACCTTCCCGCAAAGCACTTCAGGGAACCAATCGCTGTTGTCTACGGAGGGTGCTTCTCAAATAAAGATGTAAAAATAACAGTTTGCGTTGTGACATTGGCAACGATGTTGTATACCGTGCTGCAGTGTAAGAGCTAGTCAGACTGTTTTTTTTTTAGGTCTATACATATTGTCATACTCGTCGTTCAACGAGCCTCATCAGTAAATTGCAGCGATTCGTTCTTCCAAGTGCACTGAAAGAAAGTAGACACTTTAGATTTATTAGGGTGTATTCATTGTCAGTTCTATACGTTAACGCCGGTGTTGACATAGAGCTACGAGCCCCAGGAAATTTACTTCCCGAAAAACGCGCTATAGAATGATTTCATTTTGCGTGAGATATTCTGGCGGTGACTGTTCGGAGTTTTAAATAATAATCAAAGAAAAAGAAAAGAATCGATAGAAAAGGTTACCTTATACCGCACACAGAAAAGCCGTGTATAGCGCGGTTTGTTTGAATGTTGCTGCTCGGTGTTATCACGAATCACCGAGAAGCATTCGAGCGTTTCATGGTATCATACTTGTGCCCGTTACTTCAAAAATGTAATGGATTACAATTACAAATTACACAGCCCCATATGTAATTGATTACCGATACAAATTACTTTCGCTGAGAAGTAACGGATTACTTTACTCGTTACGTTACAAATTACTTTCACGTTACTTTTCCGGTACGCTTATCAAGAAAAACAATAGAAACAATTTTGATGTTTTCGAAAATGTTCTGCAACAGTACTTTCCATTCCTCATACACCACTATTATGATAGTCCTTGTAAAAAAAAAAAATAATTTACTTGAGAGAAAGATTGTAGGTGCAAGGTTCTCTTGTAAGCTGACAAGGCAGCGAAAGCTGCAACCACACCCGCCATCCCGCTAGCTTACGGCCTCCGGAAATGATCCCTGGAATTCTGCAGACAAAGCTAGCGGTGCGCATGCTCAGTAGCAGATCTGAAGATAAGGAACCGATCTACGAAAGCTCCCATTGGAAACGGGCTTTTCAAGTGATTTAAAAGTCAAAAGCAATTAAACACGAAGAGGTTTTTCAGAAGTAAAATGCGATGGAAGGCGATAGAAAGAATCTAAGTATACTCGGCATTGTTTCTTGGTCTTTGTTTTTCACATAGTATTATTTTCACGTCTTTCTAGTGGTTCTGGTAACCGGTCAGACGAAAAATCTTTTTTTTTTTTTTGGTCGGTTCTTCTCTTCACGATGGTTTCTATTTAAATCTGTTGAACTTGCTATCTCTATGCCTCTGAATTCCCTGCTCGTATTGCTCCAGTTTCTTTATTATGTTTATATCTAAAATAAAAAAGTAACGAGTAATTAAAGTAATCCGTTACCAATATTTTGTAACGAAATTACATTACAAATTAATGCCGCAAAAAAAGTAACGTGCAATTACTAAATTACTTTAAAAAGTAACGAATTACAAGTAATCCATTCCATGTAACGGATTTCTTCCCAAGTCTGCGTGGTATGTATAAATTAGCATGGCGTGCCCGCATGCCCTCTTTCCCATAAAGCATGTGAAGGGTCAATCACGGCGGTAGAAAGTTTGCCTTCCGCAGCAATAGAGAGCCTCCAGGAAGCACACGCACAATACGAATGGCGATCCATGGCTAGAAAACGCGTGAGATGCGCAGGGACAATGTAAATGGCACTGGGAATGCTGGTTGCCCGCTGCGCAGATCGCCCTTTCGAGCCATGGCCGAATTTAAAGCCTCGTCACTCGACGGACGCGTTTCGCACTCATTGGCCCAGAGCGTGCTGTTTTTTCGCTGCAGCGCACGTTGCGAAGGGCCTACTAAAACTCCAAATTATACGACAGGCGCGCCACACTCGCTCTAAAATAAGCGTTATACCCCGAGGCGTCTATGAATAGCCAAGTCGAGTATACTGTATAGGCGCGCCGACTTCTTAAGGAACCCGGGGCGTTGCCCATTATGTTAATGTTCCTTGCTTCGCGATTGGTTATTGGGCACTCTTGTTGGCAAATGCTGCATTCTCATTGGCTGCCGGGCGATAATAAGATGCTCGGGAGCTGCCACGCCCTATGTTTCTTAAGCTGCCAGCGAAGTTGCACTATAGGTAGGAGAAAAACGCAATGATCTGTGCCTGTATTGGTACACCGTGTCACAGTTCAATTTAAATTGTTGTCTATTTTTGAAGCGGATATGAAGGTGTACAAGAAGGAACTTCCGGTGCACGACTTTACAAGGCACTACAACTAAAGAATTTTTTTTCGTATTTTAAGATGAGCGTTATGGAAACCTCAAGAGTGGCCGCCAACGTGTCGCTAAAAAGCTTGGCTCCTTCATGCCCCAAAGAAGCTATGCCGATAGGTAAAACGTCGACTGGCACTGTGAAGCTTCCAGGATACTTTTTTGTTTCTTCATGTCATTCCTATTATATTTTAAGTATCTCGCATTTTGTTGTGGCTAGCGGCCCACGGTGACAGCGAACATCGCGAGTCCAACTACATAAAGGGTACACATTGAGTGAATCCTCGACCGACGTGCGGCACATCGGTGCACGCTTGTCCTGCTCGGCTCGCGCTCAAGTGCCTGTGTCTCCGTTTCTTTGCTCTCCTCCCCCTCCCCCGACGACGCAGAGCGCCTGCAGGAGTTCTACAGCAACGAGAGCAAGGAGTGCGTGAACTGTGGCGCCATCTCAACCCCGCTGTGGCGCCGCGACTGCACGGGGCACTACCTCTGCAACGCCTGCGGCCTCTACTCCAAGATGAACGGGGCTAACCGACCCCTCATGAGGCCCCCCAAACGGCCGGTACGTCCCCAGTAACCCTTGCTCTTTGCGCGTGTTGCTCTCGCGTCAGCCGGAAAAGGGGGGGCTCATCACCGAGGACCGCTGCGCCATCGCCAGACGCTCGGGTTGGGGAATTGGGGAAGTCACTCCCTCGCGCTCTAAGAAAACTGGAGCGTCAGCTTTCTCGCGAGGCACTTGGGGAGGCCAATCGTTTCGATTCCCACCTGGAGCAAACGCATTTTTTACTGCGATGGCTCCCCCCCCCCCCCCCCCCCACACACACACACACACTCAAAACAAATCAGCGCTGAGCCTCGCAGCCACGCTTTTGTCCAGGCTTCAGTTTGGGGTTCACGAAATGCCGAACACCTGTAGCCAAAAAAAAAACAAAACAAAAAACCGTTTAACGTAAAAAAAAAAGAAGAAAACCTGCGCTGTGGCACCGGGCACGTTTTCCTAGAGCTGTAGTACTTCGTTTTAGCTTAAAAAAAAAAAAAAAAACACTGACACCCCCAATAATGTTTGTTTTATTTTTTGCCAGGCGATTCATTATGGTGTGAGGCTACCACCCAATCAATATTTTGCTACATCGTCACGTATATTTTTAATAAAGTCAAAAAACGTAAGTGCTCGAAACCAAACCGAAATTGGACTGGGGAGGAAAGAGCAAAATAGAGGTTGACCCAAGTCACCAGGCTCGATCTAAAGTGTATTATGAGAATCGACGCCTGCACGTAGCAATGTAAACTTTTCGTCAAAGGTGTATTTCGCAGGTCAGTTTTTTGTTCTAAAATTGCAAAGTGTAGCACTCTTTCCGTAAAAAATAGGCCGAAGAAACTTACCAGGGTCTACGGCGGGCGGCGACACAGACGACCGGGTCGAGTAGCGGGGTTTGTTTGGCGTTCGTGATAGATGGCGCTACCTTCTTATCGCGACGGCTCGCGACCACCGTGGTTCATTAAAATAAACATAATATTTTTTGAAATGCACTTTTGGTTAAAAAATGAATGAGGACAATTAAAGCAAAACTTAAAGGGAAAAAAGAAAGGCGTCTGCATATCGACGGAGCTTTTTCTGCCAACGGATTTCGCCTGCGTGTCGTCTGCTTTCTTTCGCTGGTCGGCTACACAAGCCACAAAAAAAAAATGGGTATCATATTTCTTTTCTATTTTTAATATTGACTGTGTGCCTTCGATGACCCAGGACTTTGTGATTATCCTTGGTGGTTGTGTCTAAACCATTGAAAACGGCACGTGACCACGGAGAAGAGAGTGAGCGCGACTCGGACCGGCCAGTTCTCGATCGGTGGTTTTCGGGCGGAAAGAAAACGAATTTCGAGTCATAACTTGTATTCTGGGTATGTTAGGTTCTCATATGTCATGTGCAAATAAAAACCTCGGCGAGCATAAATACCCTGTCAGGGTCCCTTTAGCCCCAGCCGCCGCCGAAGCTACGAGCTAGCGGGACCAATCAAGCATCGTCGAAAGCGCAAGTCACTCGGCCTTTTTTTTGTTTATGACTGGTTCGGCGATGATAGAACACGTACAGAAACATGACAGACACCATGATGGTGCACTTTTGACGCTGTCCCATTGGTCCCATCAGCTCGTAGCGTCCGCTGCGTCTGAACTTTAGGCGAACCGAAGTAGCCTATACACCTCCGTAAATTGCAGCGATTGGCTCTCTCGTGCACTTTCCAGGAAAGTAGCCGCTCCAGATTTCTTCGTGTGTTGGATCATAGAGTCCTCTATACCCACAGAGCCTGGCAGTTCGACGACGGAGCCGTAGAGTGCCCGGTCGCAGATTTGGAGTGCGAGGATCCGGTAGCAGAGAGCATTTCTGGTATTCAGCGCACAGCTTCTGCAGCGGCGAGTACACGAAACATGGTTTTCAAATCCGACGAGAAAAGAAGCGGTTGTGCTAAGAACGCGAGGAGCACGAGCGGACATTCCACCGCTCGGGAGAAGTGTTTCTCTGCGTCTCGCCGCAGCGGGGCGCCCGTTACATGCCTCTCCTCTCATCCGTTGTCTGCCGCGTACTACCTTTTCATCTTCGGCGGCCGCGTCTCATGGCAATCTGCCAGGCTTTGTCAGTATAGAGGAGGCTATGGTAGGATATGTAGTGACAAGACTAAGTGCGCAGGCGGGCTGGTGGTAGCTAATCGTGTCAAATAAAGATATAGTTTAAGTTGCGGAGAACACATCCATCCTGGAAGGTTTTACGCTCACACAAATCTTTGGGCCATTCCTCAGTGTTTGTTCCGTCTTGCTAGAAATAGACACTTCGCATGGATTTACCACGCGCGCTACAGGTACACCGGAAGAAATGTTCTGGTCGAATATATTTTGACTTGTTCTTGCACGAGTCTCTGGATGCTTCTTAACACAGTTCTTCGTCTCACGGTCCAAAGGCTGTCAAAAAGTACCGTTTTGTCGGCGTTCCAACGTTGACAGTCCTGGTCATACTTCTATCCTTGGGCCCGGAGTATAGTCCAGTGTTGTCACTGGCCCGGCGTAGTTCTTCAATCTTTCAACACCTGAGACTGTGAACAGTGTCAGGTGTTAAACGTATAGGGGGCTTGGGCAGGGGCGTATTCACGAATTTTTTTTCGAGGGGGGGGGGGGGGGGTTAAAATGCTGGTGTATATTATAGGATCGGCTTGGTTTGGGGGGTGGGGGCGGGGGGGTGGGGGGGGGGGGGGGAGTCTGAAGCTTCTTAAGCCTGTCCCGGCTACGCCACTGGGCTTGGGCATATAGGGGAAGCCGATGTCTCATTAAAAACACACAGCTTCTCCAAGGCGCCAAAGCGCTAGCCACAGAGCAGATTGTCCACCTCTTAGCTGCCACTTTGTGGCTCCCTAGAAGTTTCGTTTCGAACGCCGACACTTGCCCTAATAGGATACTCTAGACCACTTGATTTTATTCGCCGTTGGAGAAGCTCTGTAAAATATATAGATTCCAAAGTCCTATTTCAAAATGCCCCTCGGAAATATCCAGAGCCGTATATCAAGATGGCGTCACTTGGACGTTGAAGCAGACGCGACTAGACGGGGCACTGCCATCGCAGATTCCGAAACGGAAGTCCGAAGTGAAGCTGAGAAAGAACTCTTTCCGCATGTCTCTGACCAAGTTTCACTCTCCATTTATTTGGTCACCTTTATTTTTATTTGTTTTTCTTAATGCGACCAGTTTGGCAGGTGGATGCCCTAGAGATTGGCAGCCTGCGGCGGCGGCGGCGAGACGCACGGGCCTTTCCCGCCCATTTCTGGCGCCGCGTCCGACCGTCCGCGTCGAGGTGCTGAAAATATGTCCTCCGCGTGCGTTCGTTCCACCCCGAGAGGCAGCCAATTAGAGGCCGCGCCGCCATTAACTTGCCCTGTCTGCAGATGCTGCCCGCTGATTATGCGAGCACGGCGCGCAGCAGCCCGACCATTCCGCTTTGTCTGCCGCTCCCTCTCGCTAACGTCAGCTGGCAGCTTTAGGACAGATCTTCCGGTAATGGCGTCTCGTCTGCCCCTCCGTCTCACCGTACGGTGGACCTTCGCGGACGCCAGGAGCCAATCAAATGCCGTGTGGGTGTCTCGTGACATCCCAGAGAAGCGCAGGGACGCAGGGTTTTGCGTAGACAAGTGATATACGTTCGCAGTGCTGGATTGGTTCGTAGCGTCCGCTGTGGTCCATCGTATGAAATAAAACAAAATATCGCTCGGCATAAAGCAAACAAAAAACAAACAAACAATGTCTCTGCCTGTACCTAGGGATCCTTTTAGGCTCACTCGGGTCCCTGTATGTCCGACGACGCGCCATCTGTCGCATTCTGTTTTATCTTAATGGCGAGATGTCATCTGCGTCCTCGAGTCGGACAAGGGACGGACTGGGACCGAACAGTATCACTTATCTCGTTAGAAAGGAACGATTAATCCAGGGTCTGTCTCTCCCGGCCGAGGGCTTGCAGTTTGTCGTTTCTGACGGCGCGATATGCGACCGGAAGGCCGCGCCGCTGTGTTGCCGAATCGTGGGAAATTTCGTGTATTCTGGGGAAAACCTACATAGCTGCGAGGGTCAAAGGTAAACTTTATTTAAACGCACGTACAATTGAAACGATACTTGTTTCAATATTGTTTTTTATTATTTTTGCACGCGTTGAAATTGATTTTCCCATTGTCGCTGGGAGTTAATTTTATGGGAAATTTCCAACAATTTGGCAACACAAAGGGTTCGGACGTTTGTTACGCGCTATTTCAGTTGGAACGGCGTAAATTGTGTCTCTATCGTTTTGTTAAAGGGGGGGGGGGGGGGGGATCATGAAACGATATCGAGTTTGAACGTTAGGCACTCTGAACAAGTATATTGACACAAGTGTGACGCGTGTCTAGAGAAATGCGGTTTATTGGAAAGGCGACGGAGTCAGCCGTGCACGTTGGGGCCCTCGCACGCAACCCACTCAGTCTTCCTGGCGCAGTCTTAGAAAAGCCCGTGCTTCTACTTTCCCGCACAGCACTTGGAGAGCCAATCAGCGCAACTTACGGAGGCAGCTCATCGAATGACGATGCCGAAACATATGTTAAGACCGAAAAACGCAGTCGGAGTTGTGACATCAAGCAATGCAAGCGTGACATCTTGCATTGCTTAATGTCACAACTCAGACTGCGTTTTTTGGTCTAAACATATGTTTAGGCATCGTCATTCGCTGAGCTGCCTCCATAAGTTGCGCTGATTGGCTCTCCGAGATTTGGGTAGTTGTGTCCAACTATCCGGTGACGGGAATAGCCGGAGCTTAACAATATCCCGAGAATAGCAAGCGTGCCCCGTATTTTTGCAATGACATTCGTATAGGAATACGGCGCGGCGCCGCCTGTGGCTGGCGTCATCGTCGCCGTCAGCGCGTCTGGCTGCGTCTCACAACAAACGCGATGCTCAAAACGCACGAGTCTGCCGCTTGGCGGCGACTCTCGTGGAGTTTTAGCGTGTCTGCCGCTTGGGGCAGGTCGGGGAACCGCTGGCGATGACGTCATGTTGTCTTCTAGGTGATGTGGCATGTAGTCGGCACCAGATCACGTGGCCGCTTGTTTTGGATGCAACTTGAGATGATGAACGCTGCTTGTCTTTCTCATATGTTTGTCTTTTATATACAACTGCAAAACTCTAATGTGCAAAAAAAAAAATCTAATTTGAGTTTTTATGTTATAACGCCAAAGATTAGTTTTAAATAATATTTAATAAAAGTTTGAAAAGAATGGTTCTCTTATTTAAGCATATCCGTACACGTTCAGCGATGCTTTTTTGCAGAGCACGTGCAATTCGCCAGCCTCTGCCGGAGATGAGCTGAACTCCTATGTCACTGACAGCCCAAGATCGACAGGGCCTGGTCAATGCTGGGTCTGCCCTTCGTTTCATTCTTAATTCTCGATCCCACGTTTAGTGCTTCTGTGCGAACTTGTGCAACCACATCTTCCCCTTTGGTTAAGTCCTGTGCCCTGTCTCTCCTAAGCTGTCAGTGAACACGGAAGCCTAAACTTTTTCGTCAACATATACTCTGTTCTTTTAAAGATTCCCGTGTACCATTACTTCGCATTCAATGGCCGTTATAATTGAGCACACTGCCGCAAAGCGCATGCTCAGAGCGAGCACCCACTTACCGTGTTGCAGGAAATGCGATTTTGGCTGCGTGAAATGCACGCTGCAGCAGCGTCGTGGAAGAGGCTGTGTAATCTAAGATATATACACCATTTCAATCTTCACAAATCCTCAACCCAGCACGCGTATGTTGGTCGCTTCTTAAAGCGAGTACATCAGGCGTCCCACGGACGAACACTGAAAATGGAACCGGCCAGGAGCCTTTTTTTGGAAACGTGTTGGGCAGCGCCTAAGCTCCTCGATAAATTTCACTCTTGGCGTTTCTTATGCCCGAGTCCCACTAGAGCGACAAACAAAAACAACTGACACCGACAGGCATCGCACACGTGCCGCATGCAGGCGAAGGTATCCTTGGCAGGCGGCAATCACTCGTGCTTACTTCACGAGCACCGGGAGACTGCACGCCTGCCAAAAGTACGATCGC
Organism: Ixodes persulcatus; assembly: GCA_013358835.2. NCBI lineage: Eukaryota > Metazoa > Arthropoda > Arachnida > Ixodida > Ixodidae > Ixodes > Ixodes persulcatus. The sequence continues at coordinate 573,704 of JABSTQ010009541.1, read as the reverse complement.
GTGCACGCTGCACATGTTTACGGCTTGTCACCATGTCGATGGTTTCTGTTTGTCGTTCCGGGGGCACAGGTCTCACTAGAGCGACAAACCGCAACAACCGACATAGAAAAGCCTCAGACACGTGCAGCACGTATACACGATGGTACACATTTGACAGGCTTGCAGTCTCTCAGTACTCGTGAAGTCAGCACGAGTGATTGCAAGCCTGCCAAAGGTATCATGGCGTCCATGCTGCACGTGTCTGCGGTTTTTTCGATGTCGGTTGTTTCTGTTTGTCGCTCTTGTGGGACTCGGGCATTACGAGTACCGCAAACTACCGCTGTGGGAACGCGCAACATGCTTACGTGCCACGAGCAAGTGCTGCGCCGCCATTCCCTCCCAAGGACAGCACTAGAGCCACTATACTCTGTTTCACCTTATGATGTAGCGCAGGAAAGGCTACAAGCGCGAGCTCCTTGCTCTAGGGCACATCTCGGCGGCACAAGCTCTCGTGCGTAAAGAGTAGCTCCCAACGCTATGAGCTCGCGCTTCTAGCCTTGTCTGCGGTACAATATAAGGTGAAACGGAGTATAGGCAGTACCGGCTCTGCGCAGTACAAGGCGTGCGCCTCGTGCACATTGGCCCATTTGACGCTATACTCTGTTTCACCTTATGATGTACCGCAGAAAAGGCTACAAGCGCGAGCTCCTTGCTCTAGGGCACATCTCGGCGGCACAAGCTCTCGTGCGTTAAAAGCCGCTCTCAACGCTATGAGCTCGCGCTTCCAGCCTTCTCTGCGGTACAACATAAGGTGAAACGGAGTATAGTAAAACGAACACAAGCAGATCCAGGGAATCCGGAGGGTTTAGGAGCGTGCGGCGTGGCGCGCACGCATCCTGGCCACCGATCAAAGTTATGAACGTTCAGTCTTTCTTCTTCGTCGGAAATGCGTTCCATTTTAAATTCTCGGGCAACCTCACGATTGTATCCGAACATGTTTATACGCCGACAATGTTCGCAGATGTCCCAGTGCGTTAAAGGCCATTTAACGGTTTAATTGCGTTGCACGGGCTTACGTTCAGATATGACGGCAGCAAAGTGGCGCTTAGTTCCCATGCCGATTAACAGTCGTATCTCCACACGTAAGGACCTACAACGTGGTCAAACATAGCAAAACGCCACTGCTTAAAAATATCGTTTTTTTTTTTTTTGCTCTTTTTTTTTTTTTAATCTTTCATACCCGTCCCAAACTAAGAGTTTTCTTCCCCTGCTGCGCTTGTTCCTCTCAACGTTTTATTTGAGACGTCCATAATGGTGCCTCTAAAAGGGAAGGGATCAGGGCCTCCTAAAACGTGTTCGTAGTGTACAAATCGTGACCGTCATTTATCCGTGCTGATGTTGCTACCGGGAATTAAAGCACTACGCGCATTCCTCGAGGGGAGAGTTCTTTACGGTCGTCGTTAGTCCACCGCGCGTATCTCTGATCATCTCTATATTTTTTTTTTTTTTTTTTTGGTCTCTAATATCACTTTTTCTTTCTTCAGACGCCGGAGGCCCCCGACATACGCGGCTACAGATCGTTCACGAAACAGGTAAGTTGATCGTCGATCCCTCCATCACGCTTCTCCTCGCGGACCGCGCCGCTCGAAATGTAGTCTATAGACCATAAACTAGAGAGCCAGATCTAAGAGGGAGAGAGAGAGCAACTCAAAATATGAAGAACGTTTGCAATTTAATGGCGGGCGCCTCCTGCGAAGATTGGTCGCCAGTGCGCATGCGTTGCGTTGTCACGTGACCAGGTGGAAAGTGGACGGAGAGGCGGAGACGCTTCCGTCACCTCCTCGGCGCTCGTATTTAGCAAACGCGTCCCATGAACCACGTGACCGCGACGGAGGAGTTGAAAACACTCTGGAATCTAGGCACACCATCGTAAACCATGCGCGGGCTACTTTTTACACATTCGTGACGGCGGCTGCCCTGAAGCCGGTGGCCGTCCTTCAACTATACACCCCGTTCAAGCCTATACGCGTGAGAGAGTGCGGTGGAGGTTACGCGCTCGCCGGTCCAATCATCAGCCTCCTATTCATCACCTCATCTCTGCGCGTGGGGATATGGATGGAAGCGTGATCACGTGCCGAAAGATAGACGTAGACTACTGGTCCGACGAGCACGTAGAAATTCTCCAGCACTGTCAGTTTAGGGGGTGAACAACGTAGATACTCCGGTTTGCTTTAGGATGAAGCGCGGAGGACGCTCTATAGACGAGCCGTCGCTGCTAATCGAGTGCTGTGAGTGTAGCACGTGACTCCGCGCGTGCGCGCGAGGCTGCGCCCCTCCGGAAGGATCACGTGACAATCACGTGGCATTGGAATGGTTCTAATGGCTCGTATACCGTCCGCTGCGGGCCACCATAAGGTGAAACGGACTCATTTAACTCGGGGCAGTGGTTTTATTGGATCCTGAGCGGTTCAATGTTGCTCCGTTCGTTTTGACTTTTTTGTGTGTGTGTGTGTGTGTGTCGGACGTGCGTAGAATAATATAACCTGTGAATTTCTGGGAGCTAATCCGCATTGGTATGAGAGGATATTTTTAGAAGCCGCTGGCTAGAGGGCTCTCGGGGACTGTCTGTGGTGCGAGGCGATGGTTTATGAGGTTCGCAAGTCTGGCGACAGAGCCTTGTTTGTTCAAAGAAATGTTTCTTGAAAATGGTGCGGAATCTCAAGGTACGTTGGTTTGGCGATGGAGCTTTCTTTATAGAAATGCTTCGTGAAACATTTTGCGGAACGTTACGAACCTTTAGTGAAAACGTGCGAGCGTTGTAGGTGATAAAGTTGAGTGTAGCTCCCTGATTGTCTTACGAGTGAAAACATATAAGAAAGCGAGGAAACTAAGGAGGCAGCCTGGAATATAAATTATTTTGACGTGTTATGTTACGGTCCAGGGAACTGGAAAGACGAGAACAAGAAATGCGTTTTGAATAAATGCTGCCCAATTGGCACTCTGCCATTTTTAGACAGCAGATCAAGATCAAGATTGCTGCCTTTTATTTTTTACTACATAAAAGAGTGTTTTGGTTGAAGATTAATTTAATTCCCACTTCTTATCCGTCTTGTTTATTGGTAATTTAAAATTTCAGGCAAAGCTACGCCGAATCGCACCACCGCCCTCCCATGCTTAGGCTGCATGAGTTGCTACGAGTTTACGACAGTTGTCGCAATTATTTTATTAGTCTTAAACCTTCCTTTGGCTACGTTTGTTCGGAGCTTCTTTAATCGAGTCAGTAACAGTCGTGAGTCGAGACTTTATAATGAAAAAAGACCGTGCTCGCAAGTCTCGGTCAATATGCGGTGTACGAGGGTGCCATTTGTACCGGAGGTGATAGATCGTGTAGCGTCCAGGTTGTAGGAAGCGTCCGAGAGGTCCCATGCCTACCTCGGCTTGCGCCCACAGTTCTCTTCGTCGCGCGGCGCGCACTGCAAGATCCTCGTGAGGCCCCCCGGAATTTTCGAAATGGCGTATTGAATGCCGGGATGCTCGCTTCTGAAAGGGACATTGTTTGATAAAGTGATAATTCAACCCGTTTGAACTGTTGAGAAAACAACACTAAGTGTCTTACACATGATGCAAGCGATAATGCAGCGACCTCTTGACTGTCACGCACGTTGCTCCATCTTACACCTATCTATCGGTCTGGGTCTCAAGACGTCATCTTGCAAGCCATGGAAGGAACACAAGGGCCTTTTAACGGAACCTGCAGGAGTTAAGGTTGAGGGGGCAAGAAATTGGGTCCTCTATGTCCTTTTTTTATGATCCCTCTATCGCGACTCGCAAAACTGGAAAGAAGGCCAGGACTCGAGAAAGCTTGATCGGAACAGGCGTTCGCTTTTCAGCGTTGGTTCGGCTCGTTGTCCCGAAGCACTGGCAATATTTCTGAGGATATTCGTCGCAGTCATTTTAATCCAGGGGCTCCAAAGTAAGCGGTGTCTATGAAGTGTTCACCCGTTGTAGCTCTGCGTCGTGTTTTAAACTCAACTTCGCAATTTCGTTTTATTCTTAATTTGTTTTAGAACTGGAAGGAAAGCCCGCAATATTAAAGACAAGCACATAAATTTACTTTGCGATCTACCTAAGCTGTCGTACTGCACTGGCCAGACTGTGCAACGCAGACTTCTCACGTAACTTCGTTTTAAATGACGGAGGTCGTTGTTGAGGACCAAATACTTCAATCTAGGTTGGTGCCCGTGTACGTAAGCACATTCCACAAGACCAGTAACTTTGATGTCAGTATTTCAGATAGAGAAAAAGCCGAAAACGTTCCAATCGCATGTTTGTGCTTCTGGTGGCCGATCTCCGCAAACGTAACATCCACGTAACATCCCTTCTTCGAACTGAAATAATTGCTAAGATATATAGTGCTCGGTGCGCTGTCTTCTTAGCAGGGCGCGAAATAATTATGCACAAATGTACTTATGCAGTGGCAGAACAGAAAGCGTGAGGCACTTTCCAGCTCCCTCGTGCATTCCGAGTTTCTAACCAGAATGTTTCGTAGCCTAGATCTGACCGTATGGGTGCCCCTAACGTGCTTGTTCCTAATTGTTTACTATATAGCACCCTTCATACCTACGTTTGCTTTGTGTTGTAAACGGCGCTGACCGACTTTACAGGTAAGCTGTTGACTTGGTATCAAACTCTCATGTCAGTGGACACGCACAAGAGACAGATTTTTTGAAAATCAACTGTTACCCACAACATCGCGGAAGAGCGACAAACCAACTCTTTCACCCTTACGCGGGGTTCTACGCATCTTGTTCTCGCCGAAGCTTGCATCTGCTTAAATCGTTGTATCATTTCGCGCAAAAGATCTTTTGAATTGTTCGTGGCATCGTGGCATCGTGCTACGTCCGGATCTAATTAACATTATCCTTAGTTTGATTCCAGAAGATCTCGCACCTATGTGACTCCAAACGTCAACGATTAAACAAATCTCCAAAAGCGACTGGCCCCTCCACCGGGCAAACACGATAACTCGGCGACGGAACGAACAACCACCGCTTCCAAGTCGAAAAGAAAGCAAACGAAACTAAATAGCGCCCACCCTGCAGAGAGTCCCAGTGTCCCAAATAGCGTAAAGCAGCGGGAATCCATCACCTCTCCCATTCCGCCCCACGCCCCCCCCTCCCCTGCTTGAAGTAAGAACTCGAGGGAAGGGGAGGGGGGGGGGGCAGGAAAAAAAAAGGGGGGGGGGGGGGCGTGGGGCCTTTTAAAGGCAAATTACGCTTCTCTGTCGACAGAGACACACGCTTCCCGCCGTGGCGGCGACCGTCGGCGACACCGTCTGCCACTATGTCCCCCTTCGCGCCATAGTCCGCAGACGTGTGCCCCCCCCCCCCCCTCCCTCTTCGCCCATGCACTCTTGGGGCCCCCTCGACTACTTTCGGCAGTCGTTCTTGTCTTCCGGTTGCTTTTCCCCGACTGACACTCAACAGGTCCAGGTTTTCGGGCATTTCGGGGCCATCCGTCCGTCCGCCCGCCAAGCCTGCTCGCCTCCTCCGTGGTCGCTGCTGGTGCGAAGTCGTCGCGCCTGGCGCCCCGCGCAAGAAAGAGGGGCTGCCCGCGAGACTTCATCTTTCATGCCGACGGGGGGACGACGCTTGTGTTTGTCTTGGTTTGTCTCGGACCGCGACATCGACGACTGCTCACCGATGGCTATCGCTTTCCCTCCCCGAAACCCGAGCGAGGCTCCTCTGTCTTCACTCTGCAAACTCCACTTGGAGCGGAGGAGCCACCTTTGCATCGTCGCTGCGTCCGCTTAGGACATCGTTGTACTGTTTTTTTTTTTCTTTCTTTTTCTTCTCTCCCCTGAGTTTGACTTGGCGACGTTGCAGTCGTTGTGATTTCTCGAACTTCGTCTAATATACTCTATTCCACCTTCCGATTGACCGCATCGGATGCTACGAACTACGGAGCCAATTCAGTACCGTGTGAGTGTCACGTGACCCTTTAGGAGGGTCACCTGCGTCAACAGTGACCTGTTGACGCGTCCACAGCACTAGCTCGGCTCGGGTGACTCTCGTAACGTTCGCTTTGGTCCATTTGAATAGCTTGCCTATTTCTAAATTATGACGCGGCGTGGGTTCTTCAGCGCTCGCTTTTTGGCCTTAGTTATTTTGCGTCGCCCGTCATCGTCTTCTGGATACTTCCAACGCGATCCTCTCTGAGCCTGTTTGTCAGGAGCGCGGTGAGAACGGGTACCTCGGGGGCCTTCCGTAGGCAGCGTTATTCATCACTCGTCGGGTCGCGAGCGAGGGCAGGCTGCCCGCTTTATCGCTGGCTGCCGCGTCGTGGGGCGCTGCTTCAATGAGCGTGACGACAGTCGGCTCTGCTCGGGTGGTCTGCTTAGCTTTCGCGACTGATGACTCTTCGAAGCGTGTGCTGACAGTCTAATCGCACACATACTTCTTTTTTCTTTCATCGCTCCAGCTTTACGGCAACTAGAGCGTTCGCGATGATTTCCCGTGCCGTTTCGCGGTGCATTTCTAAGCGCGCTAGCGTACAAAGCCCAATGGGAGGCTTCTTCCGAAGGATTGTAGTACGGATAGCGGACAAGAATTGATGCCAATGAAAGTTGTCGCCAGCTGAAAGGTGCACGGCTGCATTTATAGAAATAAAAAAAAAAACGGCACACTAAAAATATAATTAAAAAAAAAACACGTTTTTGTAAATTTTTGTTTTTGTTCCCCGCCCCTGCCCCTTCCGATCTGGACGAACGCCGTATCGGCGTGCAGTCGTGTATCACTACTGTGGTATGTACGTTAAAGACCCCAGGTTAGAAATCGTGCCGCACTGACTAAGTTGCTGTATAGCTTGATAGATTCAACTATTTACAACTCCAGAGGAGGTGACGGCACCTATATAGGGAAGAATGACCCTAAGCGAAGCCTGGCATAGCGGCTATTCAAGTGTGCAACGAAAACTGGCATGGCCCGGCGATCGACATATGAAACAGAGGAAAGAAATCATGCTGTAGAGGTTGTGAATATTTTTGAACCTGCCAAGCTGTTTACATTACTGTACGTAATTTACCGTTCGTAAAGTTTTCTTATTTTTTTTTTATTTTTGGGCAGGTTCGGGGCTAATAATACGTATTGCTCTCTGAAACTTCCAAGCGTATAGCAAGCAGCTGCCCGATGCTTTGTACGCATCTGCCGTGTCAAGCGCTGCGGTTCCAGAGTTTGCGCTGCACCCTGCTATGAACATATGTTTGCCTGATGAACACGATGAAACCTGTGAAAACAAGTGTGCGCATGCACGTCTGGAACGGGAGCGTTGTACGCGGGTCCCGATAAATTCTGCCGATTGTTGTCGAGTGTCTTTATTTCTCGCGGAGTTCATTGACTTGGACGCAGAAGGGACGACTATAGACAGAATCGTTCGTTAGGGTCTCGCTTCTACGAAACTCCCTGTTGACGAGAGCGTACTTAAAGTATGGTATAATCATGTCTTCCGCAACGACGAAGTAGCCTGAGCCGCGTCAGAAATTCAGATTCAGGCCGCCATTTGACGGCCTGAGCCGTCAAATGGCGGCCTGAATTTGAATTTCTGTTGGGCAACTGGGATGAAGGAAAAGCTTGATTTTGATCAGCCATCGAAAACAAGTTTCTAAGGAATACTGGCTTAGGGATGCTCACGGCGCGGGCGGATACTAATATCATTGAAAATAGAATTGGGAAAAGAAAAGTACACCTACGAGCATAAGCATGAAAATCGTCCATACTATATACTACGTTCTAACAAAGGTATGCGAGTTCGATTTTCTACGAAGCACGAGACGACAAATCAGGGCGGAAAATAGAAGGACCACAGCCAATGACGAAGCTTTGTCTTGTGGTTGAGACTATCGCCAGTGCAAGCTTAGATTTGTGTTCTAGTTTTTGGTAAAAAAAAAGGAGAAAAAATTGTTTCACGTTTCAACCAGGTTCGTTCAAATGAGACTCCGCGGATTTTGTCAGTAAATGAATGGAAACATTTTTTGCGGGTTGAGAAAGAAGGTCCTATTAAATACGCTTTGAATTCCAACCAAGATAAAATTTACGCATTATTTATGTCGTCCAAAAATATTATCGTTACCTTCAAACCACGCATGCTCTATCCTCATTGTCCGTGGAACGAGTTTAAAAATTTCCATTGCTCTGCTCACATTAGAGAAACTTAGGTGTCGTCCAATCTCGGATATTAGCCATACAAAGTCAAATTCTGTACCATTCGCTCGACCCTATCACCTGGGGCAATCTGCGTAATTTTGATTCCGGAAATGCAGTGGAATCAAATCAGCTGCATGAACCGCTTTAGTAAAAGATGTCTTTATTAACCTCGTTGCTGCGCATGATGTAGTCTTTGAAATTTTGTTCTCTGTCGTCGTTTATGGAAGCTGCAAGATAGGTCTGGAAACTTTTGAAGTTTTTAATGTTTACATTGATTTGAAATACAGAGAAGCACACACACAACAAACATTATTGATGCCTTTTGGCGAAATTCTGGCAAGCCTGCAAGAATTGTGGTGGTAATTGTTGTAATGATTATATGTGAAAAGGGAGACGATGCCCGTTTGTAAATGTTATTTTACCACGGGGATGTCTCGCGTGTGCAGGGGTAGTAGGGAGCGAATTTTGGTCGTGGCGCGGCAAACCAAGAGATTTGAATGGTTACTGCAGATCTTCGGGGGTATAAGGTTTGTTGCGTGAAACCACTCTGAGTAAAGGGCAAACTTCGTATTTGCAAAATGTGACAAACTATGCTGGTAAAAAAATTAATGAATTAAGGCATGGAAGTGTCACACCATCTGGTGCAAACTCCTGCAAGAATGGAACGGATGTAGGAGAGCTGGTGAGGGAATATCCAAATCTACCCTCTGAAGCAAGAAAAAAAAACAAAAAACGAACGTTTATGACCAGACCATGACCAGACCAGCTGGTCATGGTTGAACATAATAGACTCAAGCCCCGAGATTATAGGAGAGCACAGCTGTGTTTGAAATTTCTGTGTCGTGCCGTCCTCCGTTCTCCCTGATCTCGGGATTTCACTCCATTATAAATTAACTTTTTTTTTTTTTTCATGTCTCGGAGATTTTAATTTTTAAGTGTCAGAAGACACTGGCCCTCCGTAAATCGCCGAGCCATTCCACAATATGCGGGACGCTAGTGACCGCCACTTCTCCGACGTGCTAATCCAGCAGCGTGCCTATTGCACGAGGACGTCAGGGTAAAAAACCAGACAGTACATGTCGGCAAGAGGACCACCACGGGCCGTTTGGCGCCATCTCGTGACGAGCGAGTGCGGCCTTGTCGCTGGCTCGTTATCCGGCCATCATGATGCATGGTGGGCCTGGGACGGTCCTCGTTATGAAGTTGGCCAGGAGGCGCTCGCAGGCGGCAGCTGCCCGCCGTCCCCCGCTCGGACACGGGACGTGACTTGAAGCCGCAACGAGGTGGCCTCAGCTTCGGGGTCTCCATTGCGCATGCGCCGCTCCCTTCTCCTCCCTCTTTATTAGCTTGCCACTGCAGCGAAAGCTTGTTAACGTGAGGCTCGCTAATGTCCTCCTTTCCCTCTCTCGGGTTTCGTGTGTTGCGTCGCTCTGGTTCGACCAAACGACCGACGCTGGACGCAAACAAACAAACAAGAGGCAAAGAGAAAGAGAGAGAGAGAGAAAAAAAAGAAGATAAAAGATAGAGAGAGAGAGAGAGACAAAAGGAGTTAGATATACGTAGGTCTGTGAGTGTCCTTTAAGGGGCAGGTTTTGAAACATTGTGCTACACAGCTAAGCTACTTTGCGAACGCAATTTTTTATTTTTTTCGCATTTGAATTGTTGCGATTTAACCGGATCATTTATGACCGCGATCTTTCCAGCAATTTCTCAATTGTCCGCGGGACTTTTTTTTTTTTTTGTGCTCCCGATTACATCCCGATCATTTGTTGAATTCTTTACGCCGTTTGCCAAATCAAGCGCGTTTTCTATCACGCTAAATTAACTACATTTTTTTTATTAAACGCTGTCATATTTTAGCGATAGAATCGGTGGGGATACGAATAAGTGTTTCTGCTGTCCACTCGACAAGCCCTACTTTTTGCGCGACAAATGAGCGTCGATCATCTGTGACAGCACGGAGGTCGGTGGAGTTACGAAGCATTTCCTGTCGTTTCTGATTGCCCCTATCTCTCGGAACCAGAGGGTTGGTGCTATTCCCGACTCACAGGCATAGCACTCGGCCATCCATTTAGTAACCCTTCCTGAGAAGCTCCCTAGAGCACAACCAATGCTTCCGAGTCTGGCCGCCATTTGACGAGCTAGTCGGTGTGATGAACCGTCAAACTGCGTGACTGCGTGTGAACGCAGCTCAGAAGGGATATTTTCGGAGTAAAATGCGTGTGTGGCATGGACTTCGTGAGCTTCTGCGTTGCATCACGTGACCTTTGACGTTCAACCTTTTCCCGTTCGATTTACACTAGATGTAGCGGAGAGTGGAGCTTATGAACGTTGTGGCAGTTGAAGCTCTCCCCGGGATCTTATCCTGCCACCTTAGCACGCCCTGTGGGTAGCCGATGTTCAATCACGAACTTCGTGCTTTGAGCCCGAGCGCCGGGAACGAGCTTTTGTGTCACTCGGGGCAACACGACCGCGCTTATAGCAGCTTCGTGTTCGCTCTCGGGTACGATGAACTGGAGAATAACGATGCATGTTGCAGCTATCGCTGCTTCGTTTCACCAGTTGTGTGTAGCGCTGTGAAAAGTTCAGACGCGAAAGCTACTAAGTGTGGAGAATGGTTTGTTTACGCGTGAGCTGGAGCGAGGAAAACTCGTCGTTAAAGTCGCACGTTCCAATCCCGCGTGCCTCCCACGGCGATGTCTAGACGGACCCCAATTGACCCGAATGATGCTTTCCTTAATTCTAGATTAGATAAACGTATTCGGCTACACTCGGTTTCACCTTGCTATGGATCGCAACGGACACTAGGATTCATCCCAGTCAATCTAACGTTGTGAACGTCTCATATGACTACCGCCCCCCCCCCCCCCCCCTCTTTTTCCCACGCGTTGGTGCGCCCTTCCGGAAGGTCACGTGACAATCACATATCATTGGCTTATCTTGGCTTGGCTCGTCTTTTGTGGTTCACCGTAAGGTTCAACGGAGAATGATCGAAGAGGAGAACTCTCACTCTGAGGCGTCGCTCGACACGCATCAGAAAAATAAATGGCTGCGTGCTTTATTCCATCGGGCAAAACGATTTAATCGGATTTGTTTTTCTCGTTTGTTTCTGTCTAGTTGCAAGATTCTGTAAAAAAAAAAAAAAAAAAAATTCGTTCGTGTCAGCCTGAGAAGGTAAATCTAGTCGCACAAATGTACTATATTGGTGCCAACTATGTTCACATGTCACGTAGTACGTGCCGTCGCAAGCTGAGGAGTGGTTCGACCTCCATATCGCGTGGACTCCCTACGGTAAATAGGCTGCTAGCGGACTAACGTAATTGTTCCTTACGCAATGGTTTTTCCAAGACGGCTCGATCAAATATATATATAGCTCTTAGCATATCGGAGGTTCAGCGAACAAACGTATTAGAGAGGCCGACTGCGTACCTATCGTAAAACGACCCTAACCGCGTTTCTAAATCCTCCACGTGGAGAAGACGAAACAGACAAAGAAAAAATAGGTGCGCTCGAAATTCTGATTTGTCTGGTTTAGTCAGAGACTTCAACTGGTTAAGAGGGAAGTACGTAAAAGAAGAGAAGTAACCAGACTCTGCGACGCGACGACGGCCGTATGGGGAACCGATGCGACGGGCACGTTTTTTCTAACAGGTCTAAACTTCGACGGGGAACGACGAGACGGTCGACGTCATGGCGATGGGATCGCGGTCTCGTCGTCGTTGTCGTCGGGAAACGCACCACGCATCTTTGCGCGAAGTAAAAATATCCGCGTGGTACCCCGAAGGAGGAGGAAGACGACGTCCCGTCGGCCGAAGGACCCGAAAGGATCGCTCCTCCTCGAGCATTGCGTATTCCGGCCATATGCCGGCCGGCCATGAGAGGAATCCCACGATGCCGTGGCTGGCTGGTCCGCGCGCGCATTTTATTTTTCCGAGTCCGGCGCGTATATCCTTATTGCTTGGCGTGTGGTGAGAAAAAGGGGATTTCGCTGGCTCTCCGTAGACACATGTACGATTCTAAAACAGTGTATCCTCATTAGGGTTGTTACTGTTTGGCAGCGGGCACCTCAGAATAGTAAACGTACACTTTGCAGCGGCGATACGAAGAGGTTGTTTGATACTTTCCTCTGCGCAGACTATCACTCACCACTTCCTTTTTTTTAAGCGATCTACGACCAAATAACCACAATTTCACGACCAATTGTTTTCGTCACATTTTTTTCACGTCATTAGATACGTTTGTGCGGTTCCGCTTGTCTCATCTTTTGCAGGATGCCTTGGACGCGCATTATGAGCACATGGACTTTGCCGTACGAACATTACACTAAGAATATGATACCCATTTATGATGCAGTGGAAGCTTGTCATTAAACCGTAGATTGTGCCCTATGAATGAATCGCAGGATGACTTCTCTTCGCGGTGAAAAGCACGCTTGGGGTCCTTCAGCCATTACTGCTTCGACAGTCGATATCGACGCTTCAACCGCTTCTCTACTCATTTTCGTCATCCCGGTTTTCTGGCCTCTCACACACTCCAAACTTGCGTGCGAATAAAGTGAAATAGCCTCGCTTCAGAATTTTTGTAACGTTCTCGACTCCGGATCTTCTCGACGATATACGGTGGAAACTAAGTACACTGGCAAGGTGGCGCAAACTGCCGCCCGATTCAAAACTCTCAACCGCATTTATCCATTCATTATTTGGAGCCAATTAGGGTGCCTGTATATAAGTAACAAGGGTATACTCGATAATGCGTGCGCTGCCACTCTCGCCAGGGGTGGATCCAAGGGGGGGGGGGGGGGGGGGGCGACAGGGGGCGGCCGCCTTCCCCAAACAAAGTCGACCCCCCCCCCCCCTCCCCCCTTTTCGGAGGGCAATTTGACATGGGTGGACCCCCCGGTGCACACGAAAGAATGTGAGAATAGTATCCTTACAAATTTTCCGCCTACCCCCCCCCCCCCCCCCCCCCAAAAAACGGAGTTCTGGATCCGCCCCTGTCTCTCGAACATTATCTAGATTGTGCACCATAAAGTTTAATAAGTCAAATAGTTTTGTGAATGATGTCTGAAGCCACTTAAAAAATGTTGCTTGGCATGCATAGGACCAGTCACGAAACTTACTTGATCCTTTCAGAAAGAGGAAACGTTATTTTCGCGAGGCAAACATGGATTATAAACATAAAAAAAACATGTATCCGGAAACACTTACACGGCTAATTGTCTTCAAATATTGGTCCGTACAGTGTAAAATACACGCTCCGGAATTCCAATCAAAATCTGAGTCGGACCGAACCGGATCTGCAGTGCTATAGCCATGGCCGCAGATTTACAACTGATCGCATTTTCGCGACTTCTGCGGCCTTCGGAGGATTTAACGGCTTCACCCTCGGGGCCACGGCAGTTCTGCTGGCTTTATGTCGCTGTAAAAGTAAAGTAACAGGCATCCTCTGGCCTAGGCCTTGCGACCAGTGGACTTGTACGATAGGCTTCGACGGGTATTTATTCGATGGCATTCTTGTCGAGCCGTATCTCTCAATGAAGATGTCGCAAGGATTCGCTCAGCCTGGGATCGTTTGTCTCAACGGTGATTCAGTAGCAATGTAAAGGCCGAACTCCTTGGAGCGAATTATGCGACGAATAACTGACGAACTTCGCACAACGGCACGCTCGCTTTGCGCGCGACGTAGCAGTGTGTGTGTGTGTGTAAGCGTTGTAAAGTTACGTGATTTTCGGTAACTTTCTCCTCCTTTATATTTCTTCTTCCTTCCCAGTCCAGTTTCGGTTTCGAGCAGTTGTATATTTTGACTTTATTAAAAATATACGTGACGCTGTAGCAACATATTAACTGGTAGTCTTCGGACACCATAAAAAATCGTCTGGCAAAAAATAATAATAATAACAAAATGGGGGGGGGGGGGTGTCAGTGTGGGCGCCATGAAATGATTTTTCAACTTCTTCCTCCTTAGCTTTAATCCTCAACTCAAAAAGCGAAATGAGAAATCACGTGTGGTGGTGACCTGCTTGGGCACCGGTGGCGATGACTCCAAGCTTCCACCGTGCCTTTTAAGCACAACATGGAACTTGTCATTCGGAAGCGAGGATAAGTGCCGTCACGGCACTCATTGGCCACGAATTGGCCACCGCGGATGCATCACAGTGAAAAGGCGGAGAGCTTACAAAGGAATGGGGTGCGGAATAGTTCGCTATATTATCAAACTTTCGTACAGAAAAACAGGCTGCAGGCTTTTTAAGCTCGTGTATATAGCTTTATCTTGGCGCACTAAACGATTTGCGATTAGTAAAATCACAATTTATCCAAGCCGAAAATTTATTTCATGCAACCCTTTAATCTCTTCCTAAACCTACCCCCCCCCCCCCCTTTCCATATGGTAAAGTAAAAAGTCACCAAGAACAAAACATAGACAAGTCAAAAACACGAGGCGGAGCGATATCACTACATTTCAAATATTTTTTTTCACCGACCTTTACCGAAAAATCAGTAAAGGAACAGAATGTCATATGTTGTAGATAGTTAGCGATATATTAATACCTATATTTGTACGCAACATCTTCTGTCCGCGCGTTCGTTTGTTAACACGTTATCTGTGTTCTTTTTAGATAAGTGCTGTTTTTTGTTGTCCTTTTTCCCTCATCATACACACTACGGGGCGTCGTCAACTCGTCCGTTGAGGCAGACTAACTTCAGGCTGTATGAACATACGCACAACATACGAACTCAACTCGAATTGAGCAGAGCCTTTTGAGGCCCAAGATGTGTGGTGAACCTAAAAGATATCTACTTCACCTTTGCACACTAAAACAATGCGGTGAAACAAGACTGACGAACTTACACGCAGTAGAGAAATATCAAACGTGTACTGGCATGCACGAACGAAACAAATGCCATGGAACGACGTTTCGAATGAAAGTTCGCGTCCTAAACCTTCAAGTGGAATCATTCTCAAGAGATTGCTCCTCGTGACTCGACGAGTCCGCAGAATGTAACCTAGCTGTACTCAAATATTAAGGTGGGCTAGTTGGAGAAGCGTTACGAACAACGAAGAGTGTCTGTCCTTCGCGCTATCTATTGTTCATAGTTTGTCTCTGCTTCTACTTTACTCCGGCGTCCCTCGTCGCGCACTCTTTCATGTACCCTTCTCATATCTACGAAAACGTCTTTACGTGCCGCCACTCTGTCACCTTTCTACTCTCCAAACTTTTGCGTAAGGACTTACGTCCCTGAATAGGCTCATCAGCGACGTATCCCCAACGAATCTTCAACGCAATCCAAATGTCAACGGCTGCCATTTTTTTTGTGTGTGTTTGTTTGCTCGCGCGGCGTTCGCTCGTGCAGCAGCGTAATCATCTCGAGGCATCAGGTTCTTATCAGATTACCGCTATCGGCCGCACGGGGTGGGTAAGGGGGTTCACGCGATACGACGCAGCGCGGGGGCTCTCCCGCGGCGGTCGGACGCGTGTTCTTATCGGCACGCGGTCGCGTGTCGTCCCACACGCGATCCCGGCGATTCGCGATTCCCGTTGGCATTCGAGACTCGGCGGATGGTTTCCGACTCGGAAAAGGCGTCGATCGTGATTGAGCTTGGGTTCGACGGACAGCCGCCCGTATAAAAAAACGCGAGCAGTTCTCCGCGCCGAGGCGTTTCCAGCGTCGTAACTCCCGGCCGCCGCAAACAACGTTTGTGCCCCGCGCCCTCATCTCTTTCTCTCTTTTCTTTTTTCCCCCGCGAACGGAGCCTTTTTTTAAATTATTTTAATGGCGTAGATAAGAGCGGTCCGCATGTAGAGTTTTGGTACGCGGTGGCCGTGCAGCTGGCCACGCCTTGTTGTGTGTAGGCTTCGTCGAAGGAAGCACGCTGCCGCGCCGCCTCCTCTGCTGCTGCGCTGCTGACCACTTGTTCTGGGAGAGCACGGGGTGCCGCTCGCCTTTTTAATGGGCCAAGAGGCGTGGCCTTGACAGCTTGTTTTCCCAGACTGCTATTCAAGGGTTTAAAGAAGAGTAAGGGAGAAGCGAAAGCCGTGTTTGACGGCCGGGTGGATCGTTGTCGACGTATACTCCCTCCGGTCCAACGTACTTGAAGAGGCTATCGCCACATGGACTACTACTATAACTGCGTTCCGTCCTGTTACGCGCTGATCGTTGGGAGTTTTATTACTGGTATCGGGAATCATTTGGAGGAACGTAAACCTTGTCATTCTTTTTTGCGGTTATCTCGTAGAGTTTTTTTTTTTTTTTTTGCGGCATTTGTTTATTTAGGAAGTTCACCATCTCCCGTTCGGACGGTTAGTTTGCGTCGTGAATTCCAAATCTAACACGTCTTGTGTGTGTGTGTTTTAATGTTCGTTGAAGCTTATTTATTGAGAATGGTTTACATTGACACTATAGTAGATAGATATTGAAGTAATCACGTGCGGCGCAGCACCATCTTATCTGATGCCGCTCCTCAGGATGTATGGACCAAACATTCACACGTGTCAACGGCACAGGATGAAAGGCAAACATTAATTAAAGTTTATCGGAGCTTCTCAAACCGTACCTTAACCGACGCTCACTCGTTAAGAACTTCTCAATGAAAAAGGAAACCCCAATTTGGTTCGAGAGTAATCGGCTATGTAGGAATTTCCAAGGGCGCCTAATAAATAACCTATTATACGCGTCCAAAATAATCTCTGGAGAAGGGATTATTTGTCCTTTATCCCCTTTGTTCCCCTTCTCCAGGGTTTATTTTCGTCTTTCTTGTCCAGCTCGCTTGCACCTTCGCATTTAATTGCGTTATCACCATAACCTTAAAAATGCAAGCCGTTCACCCTTGTTGGTGTTAGACTGGTGGCAGCTGATGAAACCCGCCTGCTCTACTGACGTCTAACTCCTGGTTAGCTCGGGTGGTAGAGTCCTGGTAGAGCGCTCCACTGGAAATGGAGAGGTCCCTGGTTTGATACCAGGACCAGGCGGATTTTTTTCGGTGGCGCATCAGTCACCTATAGCTGTGTTTGGAGATTTGTGTTTGTCATTTGTCCCCCTTGTTCCCCTTCTCCAGGGATTATTTTTGTTATTCTTGTCCAGCTCGCTGGCACCCTTGCATTTAATTGCATTGTCACGCTTCGAGTATCGGCCTTAAAATCCCAGATTTTCTCGCAGGCGTCGCCGTTTCGGTCCGCCGAGAGCAGGCGGAATTGGCGACAGTTACGTTTGGAAAGTGTGACTTCCGCTTAGGATGCAGTGCCAGTCAGGCGATAGTTTTGTTCTGTCATAAACTTATTGTATAACATTTTCGGAAGACGGAAAAAACGTCTCATGCGATTTCAGATAATGCTTCATAGAACTGGCAACAACAATCTTAAGCACGATGGCTAAGGGGTCGTTACTCCGAAGCCTAGCCTATTGAGGTGTCTCTAGAAAATCCCATCCATTTATATACACGAGGCTCATTTTTCGCTGTGCTTGAATCCTCCGAAACGCAGGCTGCCCCTTCCTTCTCGGGCGTGGTTGCGCATACCACGGCTGAGACTTGCTCATGCTTCCACCACGTTCGAGCGTGCCCGATTAGGTTCGTTTACATGCATAGAGCGACCTATAGCAGCTGTGTGCCCGTCGCTGACCAGGTTACACGCAACCACACGCAAAACAATGACTTGACCCGGTTCGATCTTCGAAATCTACGGCGCATATCTAGTTCCAGACGTCTGCACCACGCGAAGCTCCAGCATCGGTCCGGGTCCATTGTGGCGTATCTCGGCAAGCTCGTAACTGACACGTTTCCCACGCAGCCGGTTTATTTTTAATTATTATTATTTTTTTTTTTGCCTTTTGGCGGTTGGCGCTGACCTTGGTGCCTTCCGCCAAACTCTCAAACGCGCGTCGTCAAACGCTCACGTTTCCTAATTAGCCGCGACACTCCCGGCGCCGACGGAGACATGCATACACCGAATCTTGCGCAACCGGGCGTTCTTCTTCGTGGTCGCAGACAATCCCGAACTTGAGCAATTCCCGCCGCCGGAGAGCTTCCATTCAGCTTTGATCGGCCCTTGCCGCCGCCGCCAGTTCGCCACAAAACAATGAGACTCCGCGACGCTGTGTCCCTAATGGTGTTGGGGCCGGCCAGAGCAGGCAGGCGTGCAGCAGCCACACGGGTTGTTCCGCGTACCAACTAAAAACTCGGGTTTCGCCACAGCTTGGCAAGCGGTGAGGGACACGGCCCCAGTGAGCCAATCAGCGCATCGGAGCGATGCCACGTGACGACTCATCGTCGGAGTGTTCTCCACTGATCTCCACTAGGTGGCTAGATGGCGCGGCATACAGGTAGGAAGCCACCGGAAGTACGTGGCTTGTCTCGGAAGTGAGAGTTTGACAGTGACAGGCTTTCCGACTCTTTTGAGCGTTGGCGGGAAAGGTGCTCAAGGCGCTTGATTTTTTCTTATTACCTCGAAAGTCTGCTATCTTCTTTTTTTTTTTTTTTTTTTTGCAATAAAAACGTACGCAGGTTCGAGAAGTCTTCTGGGATGTCACTTGATGTGTGGAAATTTTGAGATTCTATAGTTAGCCGAGTGTGCATATTGTTCCATGTTCTAACGCCTGGTTCTCGGGATTTAAGGCTAAAGGGGATTACAAAAGACCCGCCTAAAACACAAGAAAGCGTTCACCAAAACGTCAAGTGAATGACTCGGAGCGTGGATCAGTGGCGCTCTCCTCCCGCGGAGAGCTGTCACGTGCTTCGCAACGTCGCTCTGGTTGGCAGAAGGAGGCCGCAGCGTTCGCTCTTTGCCAGGCGGTGGTGAAACGAGGCGCTGTTCGGTCCGGGCCTCGCGTCGCTGCGGCGTCCTTGTCCCGTGGCGGGACGCGGTCGCCTTGGCAGTCCGCGCACGAAGCACCGTAAATGTCACGCCGGGGACCGGGACCGCAGGGGCACACCGTAAATCTGGGTGAGCCACACGCTCATCCGGATTTGTGAAATCCCTTCCCGCGTCTTTTATGGCGACGCGGGTTGCTGCTTTTGTTGCTGCGGACGCTGCTCGCTCGGTTGTACAGCCCGAGGGATGGACGAACGCGCCGATGGCCGGCCGAACCCAACCGTGCCTCTTCTGAGCATACATAAAAAAAAATAAAGTAAAAGGGCGGCTCACACGGGAGAATGTCGAAGTGCACGGTCGAGCGACGTCGCTATTCGGAGGTGTGTTGTACGTACATAGGTCCGCGGAGTGGTGCCTTGATACTCACGTTGGGTTGTGCAATGCGTGCCCATGGGAACGGGCATGGATCGAACACTCCTGTCTGGTGAGCGGTATGACCGGGCGGCGTGTCTCTGTGGCACACAGATCGGCAGGTCTGTCATAAAAAGGCGAGAAAACCTATCTTCAACGTTTATTGTCAAATGCGTGTAACCATTGAACGATGTGTTTGTGACGACGGGGTGGTCATGTTGAATAGAACACTGGCGAACGGTGCCAATCTATACAAAAAATTACAACAAAAAAAAAACATTAATTTTTATCCTTTTTTCTCTTTTTCTTGTTATAGAGCGAAGGACAGATAAGGACACGAAGAAGACTGAAATAGCGCCTCTTTGTGTCCTTGACTCTCGTTCACACTACTCACGTTTAATATGATGAACTAACTAGCTCACCTTAAAGGGGCACTCAAGTGGTTTTTGAGTTCGTGTTTTGATGATGACAACTGAATCTAGACGCCCTAAGTAACCCTAAAAACCAGAAAAAATATAGTCATACGGTGATTATTTCTTTAATAAAAATGTAATTGAAGCCCGCCAAACCTCGGATCCATCAGAAAACGAAACCACTCTCATTGGTCACCGCTTGCATATCAAAACGATCTGGGGCCAATGGCGTTGGACGACGTTCCGTCGCGCAGTGATCCCGAGGGAGCCGCACCGGCCGAACCGTCGTCTTGGCGGCCGGCGCGACGTAACCATGTGCTTCTCCGAGGTTCATCTTTCGGCAGGACGACGAAACGCAGACCTTTTCGGGCGTTCTTCGATTTGCGGTTGGGGCAAGCCGTAACCAAACAAACGTTTGGCATCGCAGCGTAACCTCTGGTACGTGATGTCAAACGATGTCGCCACGTTGACTTTCGCCTCGGGAGGACGGGCAGACGCGAACGTACTTCCCGAAAACACGGAGGGAAAGAGTTCATGATAAGTGTGCTTCCGCGCATCCCGAGGGAACGGGAAATTCACCCGCCGCGGAGGAAGGCAAGGAGAAAACGTAGTCCCTTGTTTGTGAAACGATAATTGCAGTATCGCGTATTCTAGTCTAGAACTATTTTACGTCTTGTAAAATTTTCATGCACAACATATCTAAATGAACTGAAAATGATTTCTTTAGCGAAACTTTACAAAGGCCGCCAAAATTTTCAAACATGCGATAATTTCATTGGTCGGCGCAGGAACAGAAAAGAGTCCGCGCGTATTTTATTCCTGCGTGATTAATAGGCGGTTCTGCCTTCTAAAACTGAAGATACTCATTCACTGACACTTCCTTAACGTCATCGCACCAAAACGTAGCTTCCCCAAAAACCACCTGAGTGCCCCTTTAATACTTTAGGTAACATTGAGCTGACTCGGCTACGTCGACCTAAGTGCGAGCGTGCAGGTTTGATCCTAACCAGAGAACGCTAGTAGGATGACACAAGAGTGCACGGCACGCTCCTTTTCGAGAGTATCTTCTCAGTCGACTTCTCACCCTGTCGCAATTCTGTCTCGGCTATTCCCGCCCAGTCTTTCTTTGGTAAAGCACTTGTTGAGGCTGTCAGTATAATGCCTCGCTCCGTTTCCGCTGACCTATATTTCCTAATTTCTTACGCGGCCAGTATGAAAACGAATCTGCAATCAGTGCGCAAGCGAGCTGGGGAAAGTTTACCATGATGATTTTAACGCAAAACCACAACAAAAAGAGGATTTTTTTTTTTGTAGTGGTAGAGAAAGTAACAGGGACAGACGTTGTCTGCCCCTGTTACTTTCTCTTCCTCTGCAAAAAGAAATGTTTGCTCCCTCTGCCCCAGTTTTGGGTTAAAATCATCACAGTATGGGAAGTAACATTTTGTCGCTAACACTAAGATTCGAAGTGCTTTGGGGGCATTCTTCCACAGGCGCAACGCATTTCAAGTGAGAAAGGGCAAATAAACGTTGCTTTGAGCCCTCCAGGTTTGGAATGCTCGTATACCGATCAAGTGAGCGCGATGAGCTGGACGAGAATCTAAGTAGATTCAGCGCGGTTCTCGAGCAACCCCAAGCTGTAAGAATATGTTAACAAAAGAGATATAGGTTTATTGAAGTAGATTTACAATGGACTCGACAGCGAACGGTACCGATAGCCTGTGTCACGTTAACGCCCTTTCACCACTAGCCGTTGTCGAGCTCCAGTGTGCTGGCAACTGGTATGGACATTAATAAAGTGCAGTAGCCTGTGCCACGATTATGGTGACACAGTGTATCAATTGAACTGGAGATTGATACGTCACGTATGTGCAGTCAGGGATGGGCAAAATACTTAAAAAGTAATTGAAATATAATTAGAAAATACTTCTACAAAAATGTATTTACCTGTTTTCACCTCAAGAACCCCCTTTATGTGGATAATGAAGACATATGTAGGTGAATTTTAGATTAGATATATGTTACCTTATCAAGACGTGCACGTTCCAAACGCCAAGAGCATCGCCTTTTCCTCCGACAGCCGAATCTCGTAAGAACTATTTGGCGCCGCGTAGGAACAATGCGCAAAACTTACTTTTTTCTTGAAGTGAAAACAGGTATTATAAATCATTTACACCTTTTAGAAAAGTGTTTAAATAGAAGATGCAAATACAACGAGTGTGATATTTGATCACCTTCAAATACTTTTACAAATACATCATGCATAGTCTGACATCCTAGACATAAATTTAACCCTGGGTAAAAAAAAAAGAAAGAAAGAAAAAGACTGCCTAAATAAAAAGTGAAGTCGTACTCTATATAGCAAGAATCAAGCGCTTAAAAGAAGGTTGCGTCTCTAAAAATAAAAATTTGTCTGTCATCAGATAGGCGGGTACAACACCAAGAAAAGCAATATATTCAGTACGAGTTTAATCTGGAAGGCTCAACGGGAGCAAAAAACACATTTCAAACATGCCATTATTGCGACGTCCAAAAAATTAAATCCGTCAACCAAAACGTCAATAATTGTACCCATCCCGCTCATTCTACTACTCTTCCTTTTTTTTCATGTTTATTACGAGTACAGCGCAGCAAATTGAGTACTCTTTGCCTATGACCCCCATCACTGAAGAGTACATAATATTAAGTTTGATTGCGAAGAGCAGTGCCCAACATTATGTTTGGGAAGTATTTGAAACACAAGTATCTGAAATACTGAATTTTCGAGTATTTTAACGCAGGTGATAAATACATTCCCCAATATGTAAATAAATACGACATATATATATTTGAAATGTGAATGTAAATGTAGATGTCCCCATCTCTGTATGCAGCAAACAAAATTAAATTATTAATATATTTGATTACGGCAGGTATGAGCACAAACTTGTCACTTTTATGAGTATGCCTTAGTTCGATGATTACTACGATCATTACGCCTTGATACGATACGATTACAACGATAAGAGCTTAAAAATCGTAGTTTAGAAAAGAAACCTCAGATGTACATGCCGAAATATACAGGGTGTTTATTTGAAGCTTTACAGATTTGTTAAAAAAAAAAGAAGAAAAAGCCATGAAAGCTCCTCTTACGCGGTATGTACGGATCTTATAGCGTTCAATAAAAGCGCTCAGTTTTGGACGCGTTTCTAGGTTTCGGTTTCTTATGGGAGCTCATCTCTGCGCCCGCGGTCCTGCTCTCCAGTGGCCGAGACGCGCAACACGTGTGCGCCATACTTCCCTTCATCCTACGAGGAAGGCAAGGCAGTTGCTTTGCGCCGCGACCACCGGGGATGCAGGATGCTGGGAGCAACGATGTGCTCCGATACCTAAACCTAGAAACGCGTCCAAACTGAGCGTTTTTTGTTTTTTTTTTCAGAACGCCATAAAATGCTAGGTTTTGCCTTATATCTTTCTAAAAAAAAAAAGTTGATTTACTCCTCCTTCAGTGCGAGCTTTCTGCCCTTGCTAACACAAGTGTGAAAGCGCAGGCACGCGCAACCAAAGCACTGCGGAAGCCAGCGAGCTCGCGCTGGAAGCTGAGCTTCTAGTCTCAACTGAAGGGTGAACGGAGTGGTTTTTGATAACCCTCAGGGCAAGTTTCTAATTAGAACCATAGGCCTATTTTCACTAATTAAAGGTCAATTAACAAATTATACTTAATTATCCGACTGATCGTTACGATTAGCTTTCTATATTATGTCCTCCTGGCCGTATAACTCACCTGCACAAACCGCATAAATGTAGCTTTCACTGCGCTTAAAAGAAAAACAAAAACTGTAGTAAAAAAAAATAAACAAAATAGCCTGTATACATTACCCCAAATATACACCACGAAAATAAAACGGCATGATGTTCCTTCCCTTTTTAACACCGGATAACCTAGATAGGATATTGTTCTTGCGAGATGCCAAGTAAAATTAAAAAAAATAAATGACGTCAAGGGTACGAAACGCGATTTTCGTGTCCTCGTTTATGTTTTTGTGCATTCTTTTTTTTTTATTAATCTGGATTATTTCAATACTATGGAAAATGTAATTTTACTACATTGTGCAAAGTGTTTTGTCTTTACGGCGTAACACGTTTGATAGATGCTAACACTGTCTTCTTTTGTATTTGTTTGTGTGTCATTACACTGTTATGACTATTGTATCGTCCATTAATAACTTCATGTAAACTGTTTTTTTTTTTTTTGTTCATGGCGTAGCAGGGTGTTTGCTGCTTGTTAACGCAATGTTTTCAATTTTTTTTTCTAAGTTTGTTAAGGTCTGTCTGGTCCCGCGTCAAGTATTTATTGCTTTTGTGGTCCAAATTTTTGTGTTGGAGCTGGCTATAACCAACGCTTTTCGTTCTCGCTCGAAGGGATTAAAGGCGCCAGAAAGAAGTGAGATGACGGCACGACAGGCGATAACGGGTCTTTCTACGTGTCTCATACCTTAAATTCTTAGAAATTTTCGCCACTCCAGCAGCGTACATTTAACCTCCGTACTTCTGTTTCATATTTTCGCCGCCAAACCGCGGAAATATTTGCTGCCGAAAATATTGCGATACGGGAAGTAAATTTTCAATTAAAGGCGACCGCCGTCTCGAGCAAAACCTCTCGCGGCTCCTCACAGGAAGTGGAAAATCGCTAAAGGAATTTGGCACTCCGATTACGGAAGTCGATAACGATAGTGTAGCATAATATGGAAAATGATTCATTATACACACTTAGTTGCTTTGAGCAGCGTCGATTTCTTGGGTACGACTTTGAGTCTTGGTAGGATCTATTGCTGCTGACAACCCAGTCTTCGAAATGACAAAAAACCAGGAAACCTTGATAACCATTCTAGTATAGGCAACCTGCAATGCTGTTAGTTTTGGCGCTAGTCTAGCGATTTAAGCAATAAATATTGGGTATGCCTGGAAGTGGCGGCTGCATTGTTCAAACGTGAGCTATGACGTTGGTGGCGTCGCTTATCCTATGTTTGTGAAGCAAGAAATGCTGGCTAGGTCAGGAAGCCAGTGGACGTATGACATGCCAGTACGGCGGAAGCTAAGGACCCTGTGGGCCAATCGGAACAACGGAGTGAGGCACGTGACTATGTATTGCCGGAGTGCGCTTTACTGCGAAGGCATTTCGCTGCGTCAGTCTTACAATATGTGTGCCTTGCGCTCGTGTACGCAGCCCATATCGAAGCAGCCGGAAGGCAATGTAGGGCGTGGCGTTTACCCTTTGCCAAGTTACAACGAGACAGGGCATAACCGTGGACTCTCACTCGGCTGGCGCCGCCTGGCCGTTGCCAACTGGCCATGGAGCATTTCAATAATCGTCCTCTGCCCGCCGCCATCTTTGTTCGCTTGACTGTGGAACCCATTCTAGATGTGCGCACCAGCTCTCTACTGCGGAATACAAGGCGCCGCGTATGCGCGCCCGCACGCCGGTGACTCAGCATATTTCGCCTGGGTGATAAACATTCATTCATTCATTCACTCATTGTACCCAAAACGACCCCGTGCAGTGACATTACATTTGGCGGGGGGGGGGGGGGGGGAGGAGGGGGGAGGGGGGAGCGAGGGATACAACGAAACAAACATTGGGCAGGTGTTTACTTCGACATTTTTAAATTGCTAGCCATGACAGCGCATGCTCAGAATGAGCTCGCCTCGCACTCATCGTCCGTCAATAAGGAGAATCTTTATCGCGCCTGATGCACGTTGCGGAAGTGTGCTACACGCGCAGTGGAGTGTAAGCTACGGCGGCCACCGAGTCCACCTCCTGCAAGGTGTCTCGCGCTGTGTCGGAAAGCTCCGAGAATATCTGGGTATACGTGGCCGTGTCCCTTAGTAGGAAACCGGGTCTCTCCCTGCAGCACCGGGTGCAGTGGCATTGAACCGGCCCTCCGGAAACGACTGACATATGCGCCGCCGCATCGGACTCAGAATTCGGGGGCCTCCGCCCCACCGCTCCCATCTCGAGCGATGGCCCGGCGAAGAAAGTCGACGGCCAGAGAGGGAAATAGGAAGCAGCCAGGCTCTGCGGCGCCCATAATTTTAATGTTGTGGCCGAGCGGAGGAGAGAGCGGGGGGCGACACGTGCTCGGCGTGTACTGCAAGCGGATATGCTCTCATTAGGCAAACGTGGCGTGCCCAGCCCGCGCCAACATCGACGAGGTGCCGTTGAATATGCGCCCGACTCGGCGCGGGGGCGCGCCGTCCGCGCCGAGATCGCGGCAAGCAAATGCGACCCGAGAGGGCAGCGCGCGCACCGGGAAAACGGAAGCAGAAATGGGGAGGGTACATTATTTTACGTCTATGGCTTTGCAGGCGAGCGCCGCTGCATCGCAATGAATGAATGGGAGTGTGTGTACGCGTGGAGTCGTGAAAGGGGGACTCCGCGGGGCGCTTGCCGGCCGTGCTCACGGTGCGAATACAGGCCGCGAAGGACAGTCTCCGGACAATGTCTCAGGCCTGCTTCGTGTTTGTCGTACAAGAAACTGTCCGCAGGCAAAGATGCGCTTTGAGGCTTGTCCGCAGATAATTCGTGTCCGCTGTGAACATGTGTCTTTTGTACGGAATCTGAGCAGTGCGACTAGACAGCCTATTGTCACTGTCTGCTTGGAGGAATACCATCTGACACGCGTTTTGCGAGCAGTGGATAGTGGAACGATACCTGCAGGTTCAATTCAGTAATAGATAGCGATTCTAAAATATCTTCTTTTTTTTGTCGCTTTGAAAACGATATTTGTTAACGACACAACGCGTGTGCAAAGACGCTAGCGAAGTATCGGGTGTGGGTTATCCAATGATCGGACCGATCTAGTAAAACTCCCTATTGTAGGAGAACGAATTAAATTCTCTAAACCGAGTGCGAGTAGTAGTTAGGTTTAACCTATGCTATTCCGATTGCCCCTTTCTCAAAGCTCTTCACTCTTTCCCCTCGAGTAGAAGAGCATGCCATGTAGCGGAGGTGAGGAGGAACTCGCCTCCTCCCCTGCCTTCGCTCCGTCAGATTGTGCGAAGAGTGGAGGGCTTTGTGGGAGGAGATCGCCCGGCGTTCTTAAGCCGCGGTAACAGGCGCTAATGCATCGTACAAAAGACAGTCTCTGCCGACAGTGTCTGTGACATGCTTCTTCTTTGTATTGACGGTCACACTGGTCGTATAAAAACTCTCTCCAGACATGTTCGAAGAATCTATATATGTATACCGAGCAAACTTGCATCGCGGGCGCTCTTGAGACGTGTTCCTGCAACAGGGTGCTCGGGCACCCGGAGTTTGCATGTTCCATCTAAACGAACTGAGGAAGCAGTCGTGGCGACACGGTTGTATTTAGGCTATTATAGGATAATCACTGGATATACCTTCGTTTGATCTCGTAGAATTCGTTGACCTTCACGGGGAAAAACAAATATGCGGCAAATATTTCACGCATACGTTCACGCAAGCTCCCTTCGACGAATTGTTTATCTCCTTTCGAGAGCCGAGCTCTTTGATCCTATCTTATTCCTATACGAACTGATTTATAGCGCGATTTTTCGAATTCAGCTATTTCAGCCTGTTCCTAGTTTTCAGCAGCGAATTGGCATACATGCTTCATTCTATTTTATTGCATCTTTAAAACGGACATTACAACTTAACTGTGAAAAAAAAAATTGTTTTTCTTCGTCGCAAGTCGGATTTGTTGTTGTTCCAATAGACCTATTGCTAAATTACCCAAGCATCAAGGAGAATGCAGGGATTGGTGTTCCACGAGCCACATGTGCTGGCCTCAGCAGTTGTAACTTTTCTAAAGCAAATGCCTAGAACAAATTGCATCTTGCACGCGCGTTCATCAACGCTTTATTTTGGATATTTACTTGGATCTTTTATACTAGGAAGGCGTGCGCGTGTGGAGCGTGGAACACCAATCCCTGCATTCTCCTTGATGCTTGGGTAATTTAGCAATACGTTTATTGTATATAGTACTGATCCGCTTCCATTATAGTTAGGGACAGCTTAAAGGGACGCTGAACCAAGCATTTCAATGTCCATAATAAGTGTCGCGCGATCTTTTCATGAGCCAGCAGCGGCCACTGGTGTGCGCGCACATACGTAACGAAATCGGCGTCATAGTCCTTTATGCACGCTTAAGATGACAGTAAATTATGTGGGCTCCGGAGAAAAGGAAAATAAAGACGGGCTTTTCATCTCCACGGTGGGGTCTGGTGTAAAAGGTAGGCGATTAATTGGTCCAAGTACTCAGCTTTCACTCGTGGAGACGAAAAGCCATGTCTTCATTCTCCTTTTTGCGCGGAGCCCATACATTTCACAGTCATCTTAAGCGTAAACGGAGGATTATGACGTCAATTTCGTTGCGTGTGCTCGCGCGCCACTTATTGTGGACACTGAAATGTTTGGTTCAGCATCTCTTCAACAAACGCAGGGTGCGGTGAGTACGGGACATATTATTGTTCCTCCGTACCCAATGAAATTGCGGCTTGGTAAGATGAATGCTTAGGCGAGTTGGTGATACTCTTGTAGAAGCAGCAACAGCGCCGTTTCCGCCTAAAAAACTGCGGCATTTGCCGATAAGAATTCGGTGCAAATAACGAATCACAAAGCGTGAAGCGTGAAGATAATAAGCCTCACCCGAGATTTCTTAAGCATTCCGCGACTATAATCGTCTCAAATTTTGTGCTCGTACTCTATAGCTCTGTCTCCCCGGGTACTGGACACTTACCGGGCTCATCTGCCGATCACGCACTCGGGCAGAATCTAAAGAAGCTCCTGCATTCTGCGACGTCAAGCGCAGCGGCATTCGCGTAAGCCGGTTATTTACAAAAGCCCCGCGATCTATATATATATATATTTATACATTTATATCTGTAGAGAGAGAGAGCGACATCTTTGGACGTGGTGTGGCAAGGCAAGCCGTCCTAATGACTTTGAAATACGACTCTGAACAGCGCGAAGAGGGACGCGTGCGAAATGTGCGCTAGCACCTGACTGCGGCAACCGTCGCTACTATATTCTGATTTTGATTTTAATTGCGGCTTAAGGTCCTCCGCCATTCCCGATTGCAGTCGGCGATAAGACCAAAAAAGAAACAGGGCGCGAAATTAAAAAAAAAAGTAGTATATATATATACTAGAGAAAGCAACACGAATCGAGGGGAGTCTTGCGTAACAGGTTAAAGACGCGACGTCGCAGCTGAAGCTACCATAAAACCCGCAGGAAGCCTTTGGCCGTAAACCGAGAGTTAATTCGGATTCGCTTCTGTGCCGTCTCTCGGCCGTAATTAAGGCTGGTAACATTGTAAGCTGGCAGTTGCTGTCCCCGGGCGGCTGGGTCTGTGTCTTCACCGCTTGGCGGGCATTCTCCTCACGCTGGTCTTTGCTTTTCTTTAGTTTGCTTTGTGTGCCGTATATCCGGGGGTGTCAAACCTCCCTTTGTTGCTGGGTGGGACTGGTGCTCTGCGCTGGCGGCTAAATTCTCAAATAAGGGTTGCGTCTACATTTCTTTCTTTCTCGTAGAGTGCGCGCGTATTGTTATCAAAGGTGCTCTTTCTCTCTCGCTTGGTGGTGATGACGTCATTGATTCTGTAATGTTCCGGAGTTCTATGCGGTGGGGACAAACCAGAAAATCGAGTTATTGTGTGTCTCTCTTGATGGGAATTCCTAGCTGGTGTAATCCGCTTTCCATGTGACTACGAATTAGTAAAGAAGCGGTGCAGACAAGGAAACAAGATGTTCGTTTCTGTACATGATAGGTAACGAAGGCGGGAGCGATTAATCTAATCGTAGTTTGCGTAAACCTGATAGAAAGATTTATCGTTTTGGGTTTGAGCATGTAAAATGATAACAATGTGTAATATAATGAATACATTAAAGGAGGATGTATGGGTGGATCCTTAGGGAATGAACGCTGACCCCTTTACTTTTATGTTCTGGCGTTCTATTTTGGCTTTCTCTTTTGCTTCCTATATTTTTGCTGCCTTTTTTATTTTGCTTCGTTAAGTGGTCAGTGTTGGCGTTTCCTAAAGGGGAACGTGTTTGGCGTCTTAAAAGGGTCTTGCTAACGCGTTTCCAAAGGATGCCCCAATAATCTACCTTTAATATTTTGCCGCTTACTTGGACCAGCGCTAGTATTTGGTTCACACTCCATTTTGTAGCACAAAGCAAGGCATACGCGCTCCACGCCCCTGCAAGTTCAGACTCGCCCCAGCATCCGCGCGCGGATTGGCTTCCGCTTTGTGACGTCGCTTCCCTCTCGCCTTTGTCCTTCACTACTCTACTCCTCTCTACGCGGATCGCTTCCCTTTCCACTGCTTTGTTCACAGACGAACGCCGTCAGCTTTTGCCTTTCATGGGGGTACTAATGCTAACGCATTAAAACGAAACCAGTTTGATTTAGTGTATTTGCATTGAAACTGACGAAGATAGGGAGCCTAAAATAGTATTTTTTCTGGAAACACGGAGTACGTGAGGGGTGTCTTCTAGCAAACCCTCTCGACAAATCCCTAAGCACGCTTACAAAGTAAGTCTGTCCGGTTTATTTTCCATCGTTATCAATCCACATACTCTCTCCCTTTGGAAGTCCGACGTGAACGTTCTGCCCATAGGTGCCAGGATGATGTTGACTCGAATGAGATAATTTGTAAATTGCTATAAGGTCATTACTTCATTGATATTCAGAAATATGTTACGTATGCGAACTTGGTTAACGCCATTCGAACGAAACAGAAAAAAATGTATTGTGCCTCTTTAACACAGACCTTAACACAGACACTTTTAGCATTTTTTTTAACTGTTGTTGTAAATGTATCGACGAATGGAACTGCGTGTCCCCAGATACTGTAAATAGTGAAAATGTATGTGGTTTTCTTGATAACACATTTTATACCTGGGTGTTCTTGTAATTTTAAAATGCTCCCCAACCTGTTTGGCCTCACGGCTTTCGGTATATATATATATATATATATATATATATATATAATAAAACTAAAGAGAACGGCATGGGCAAACGAAAATAAAACAAAAGTTATAACCCAGGTTTTGGTTTCTTCGACTTTTTGTTCTGATTAACTTAAAGCTCATAAAAGGTTAGTATTAAACGCTTTTCAATACGATTTTAAACGTTTTTTTACGTGGACACGTATCTTGATCAACATTTGTTTTATCTTGGATGGACTTCCGATCTGTGATGAATGTCAGGTAGCGCATCCATCGCGTCCACCATGTGCTTTAATTTTTAATGAACGTGCATTTAAATACGCGATGGCCTTCTAATATATTACGTCGCGTTGAATCTAACAGAGACACGATGCTTAGCAGAGTTTCGTAGCCGCGATTACTTGCACACATTTAAGTGCATTATAATATTTGTTAAGATGTATTTAAACCTTTCTAATACCCCCACCACGCGGTAAAATTTAATGTCAGTTCCATTGACTTACATTAGCTGATCGGCCAATCAGCGAGAGCCATGCCTTGCCTAGCGCGGCGCACGCGCGATGCTCGTAGACAGGACCTCAAGCTGATTTTGCGATCACCTAATGTCGGTCTATGGAACTGACAATCAGTTATACCGTGTGGCAGGGCTATGCCATGAGATACTGAGGGAGAGAAGGCGAGAGCGTCTGGGTACGTCAGAACGACGAGCTCTAGTTGGAACGATTAGTGGGTATGAGCCCCGAGAAGATGGGGTGGCGCCACCTGACGGCTGGTCCTCGTGACGCAGTAGTAAGGATCACTTGACCACGTTTGCCCTTCGTTCGTAGCATGTAGGTTGAGGTGTATACCGTTCCCAATTCACGTTTAATTCGCTATTTTAAACGAGAGTTTGCCTTTCTTTTTGACCTAATACTTTCGTAGTACTTGTCAAAATTAAACTCAAGCAGTGCGACAACAGTGGCGTCGCAGCTTAAGGAACAGGACCGATTTACCCGGATTTGTGTTATCGTACTGCAGGGTTGGCGCTAGCGCGTCCAGAATACGCGACCATGTATGTTTGCTTCGGCGTCTCCAAGACGCGACCAGAAAGGCGGCGTTGTAGCTTTCGATCATGCACGAGCATAGGCACGAGCCTCGTTCGAATGCTAGAATCTGTCAGAGTCTGTTCATGCGCCTAAAGAAGAACAAAATAAAAATGTACAACTCGTGGCCTCAGCGTCGTATCGAAACGCCAAAAGCGCATTCCTTTCAGCTGTTTTGTCTGTTTTCTTTTATTATTATTTCTTTTTTTTTTTTTTTTTTAGAACGCTCAATTGAAACGCGACCTAAAAATATTCGACTTCGCCCGCGAGGGGCGCTGCTCAAACCTTCGAATGCAGGCCTATGGCCTGCATTCAGCTATAGCTTTGCGTCTATACCCAATATTTTATCCATTCAGAGCTCGGCGTTCGGACGTCCCCGCGCGCTCTCGTCT
Source organism: Ixodes persulcatus (assembly GCA_013358835.2). Lineage (NCBI taxonomy): Eukaryota > Metazoa > Arthropoda > Arachnida > Ixodida > Ixodidae > Ixodes > Ixodes persulcatus. The sequence goes on along the minus strand of JABSTQ010009541.1, from coordinate 541,475 downwards.
TCTCCCCTCCTTCAGTTTCTACCCGCCTAAGCCACACAATGCAGCTTTGGCTTCCAGAATGACGGTAGCGTTAGAAACGTTGAAACGTTAGCGAAAGTTTGTGTTCAAAACGCGCGAAACCAAACGTGCAAGCGAATCGTGTTTTTCGCAATACAAGAAAAAAACTAGTCCCAAAAGCTGGCATTTTCACCAAATATAAGGTGCCGAAGCTTCAGAACGTGAGATTACCAATAGCAAAAAATAAAAGTAATAAAAGAAAAAAAAAATATAGACAAAGTTGCGGCCACTGCGCAAAACCTGGAATCGAATGGCAGCTGAAAATAAAAGCACGCCATTTTGTCATTGAGATTTCCCGAAAATTAGTTTAATCTTTTGAATCTAATGAGTTCAGATGTTTGCATCTTGTTCCTATTGTTATAGCTAAGTTTAGAGTCTATTTTTGTGATGCAAAAGCAAGGTTGGAAAGCACAGGACACGCGCTGAGTTCCAGACATGTTATGGCTCGGGCTATTGTCGTCGTTGCAGCGATTGGACACGGGCCACTACCCGAATGTTTCTCGAACTATCAATTCTCACGAGCCCAATCGATGTGCCCACGCAATGCTCGGGTCCAATCTATGAACCGCATTCAAATATCGTCATATGGGTGTACTGCGATCCCCACGTACGTTATCGAATTTTGCAAAGGAGAGATTGAATGAAAATGATTGCTTTGTCCTGAAATTACACCGCAACAAAGGAGTTTCTTGGCCAGTGGCATTGCATGCGAGTATCCTTGAGTCCCACTAGTGCCAGTAAGCTCGTGTAAAGTGAAAAACATTCCAATTGAATATCGTTGCACAGCTCCTTTAAGGAACAGGACCGATTTACCCGGATTTGTGTTATCGTACTGCAGGGTTGGCGCTAGCGCGTCCAGAATACGCGACCATGTAATGTTTGCTTCGGCGTGTCCAAGACGCGACCAGAAAGGCGGCGTTGTAGCTTTCGATCATGCACGAGCATAGGCACGAGCCTCGTTCGAATGCTAGAATCTGTCAGAGTCTGTTCATGCGCCTAAAGAAGAACAAAATAAAAATGTACAACTCGTGGCCTCAGCGTCGTATCGAAACGCCAAAAACGCATTCCTTTCAGCTGTTTTGTCTGTTTTCTTTTATTAATATTTCTTTTTTTTTTTTAGAACGCTCAATTGAAACGCGACCTAAAAATATTCGACTTCGCCCGCGAGGGGCGCTGCTCAAACCTTCGAATGCAGGCCTATGGCCTGCATTCAGCTATAGCTTTGCGTCTATACCCAATATTTTATCCATTCAGAGCTCGGCGTTCGGACGTCCCCACGCGCTCTCGTCTTCTCCCCTCCTTCAGTTTCTACCCGCCTAAGCCACACAATGCAGCTTTGGCTTCCAGAATGACGGTAGCGTTAGAAACGTTGAAACGTTAGCGAAAGTTTGTGTTCAAAACGCGCGAAACCAAACGTGCAAGCGAATCGTGTTTTTCGCTATACAAGAAAAACACTAGTCCCAAAAGCTGGCATTTTCACCAAATATAAGGTGCCGAAGCTTCAGAACGTGAGATTACCAATAGCAAAAAATAAAAAGAATAAAAGAAAAAAAAATATAGACAAAGTTGCGGCCACTGCGCAAAACCTGGAATCGAATGGCAGCTGAAAATAAAAGCACGCCATTTTGTCATTGAGATTTCCCGAAAATTAGTTTAATCTTTTGAATCTAATGAGTTCAGATGTTTGCATCTTGTTCCTATTGTTATAGCTAAGTTTAGAGTCTATTTTTGTGATGCAAAAGCAAGGTTGAGGCCGACACCCGGTACACCCTCTTAAAAATCAGAATCATGATGGTATTGTAAATATTATTACCATTTTGTTTTATTTAACACGGAAGGTTTTCGTGCTTTACCATGAAAGCATTTCTGCAAGTACCTGGCTTATACATAAATGCAAACGAATGAACAAAACTCAGGTGAAACGGTTGCGGGCTCAATATTAATTATACAGGTGGATGAAGTTGATCTAAGAACCAGACGTAAAAGGTCTAAAAAGAGATACGATACTATTTACAAAATGATAATAATGTTTCTAGATTGTGTAGTCATGATGTGTTTAATGTGACTTCACAATAACGAAGATGTCGTGTAACCTAACAACAATTCAATAAGTCAATGACAGGCAACTGATTTCGTTGAACTCTTTCTTGATGATTAAGGGTTTGTGATTGAAAGGAAGAAAAATTAGACTTTTGTCCTTGCCGGCTACTATGTGCCGCAATTCAGGGTGGTGGAAAGAAAAGCGAAAGCAATCAGAAATCAGAAGGAAAGTATTTCAATTAAATGTATGACGTGCCGGTGTGATAAAGCCTTCCGTCACTCCCATTCAAAAATAAATATTTTTGATGGTGGGGCTACTTTAGAGTCGCATCTCGCATGTTGCCTTCTTATCCATAAATTACAATTACTGCTACTTAACTTAGCTGGAAAGTATACTTTTCGCGCTTGTCACTGCATACTGTCAGGGTTTCTTCGGACATTTACGCTGATTGCTAGGCTAAATATGACCTCCTGGACAGTGGACCCTGATCGCTCAGATCGCTTTGTGTGTCATCTAATAATTAGGGGTATTCGAATAATGGTTGAAATCGAATAATCATGTGTCATTCGTAACCTTCGCAGTTTTAAGAAAACCCACAACATACCGGCTCTCTTTTTGTTGTAACTATATAGGACGCTGCGCCGTTTAAATCGATGCGGCATTTACAGAGCCCTACTAATAATGGTATACACTAATCACGTTATCAGCTTGTAAGCTAACTTACGCGCTAATTAATTATCTCCATCTCTCGGGTCTTTCTTCTCTCGTGCATGTCATCATCGCTGTCAACAGCAGCAGCAGCAGCAACAGCAGCTGCAGCAACAACAGCAACAGCAGCATCAGCAACAGCAACAGCAGCAGCAGGCTCCAAACCGGAGAATGGGGCTGTTGTGTTCCAACTGCGGCACGTCCACCACCACCCTCTGGCGGAGGAACAACCAGGGAGAGCCAGTCTGCAACGCCTGCGGACTCTACTTCAAGCTGCATAATGTAAGGGAAAGGAAACTTCAATGCCGCATCAAGACCTTACCGCTGCTCCTCTCCGAAGCGAAAATGTTTCGAATGATTAGAAGTTGCGTCATCGTGCATACTGATTCTAATGCCTGATTCACATGGTACGATTTTACTTGCGATTTCGAAATAACAACGTAACTTGTGCGCAAAAAAAACAAACAAAAAGAAGCGCGGTGAAAGTTACGGTACTCAAGGCCGTGGCTATGAAATCGTAAACAGCCTGATGCACTGTGGGCATCAGGCTTACGTAAGCCAACGCCCGGATGCCGTTGATGCAACAACATCGGGAAAGGTATTAGAAAGAGAACAATATAAACGATGACTCCTAACCCAGCTGGAAAATAATGACAAGGAGTTCTGCGGCACACTTAGCTTTTAGCAAGCGTGGAAATATTGTTCTTGCTCAAGGGAAGTGTATACACTCTAAAAAAGGTTTGTGCGTCTACTTTCACGCACAATACTCGGAGAGCCAATCACCGCAACTTACGGAGGCAGCTCAGCGAATGACACTGCCGGAACATATGTTTAGACCAAAAAACGCAGACTGAGTTGCGACATTAAGCAATGCAAAACGTCACGCTTGCATTGCTTAATGTCACAACTCAGACTGAGTTTTTTGGTCTAAACATATGTTTCGGCATTGTTTCGGCCAAGAAATAAAAAGTAAAAGGGGGGAACTTTGAGGTCTCGCTTGGTGTCATGGCTTGGTGGCCACTGCATAACCCCGAAGAAGCGTCTTCGAGTCCGCACCTCCCCCCTCCCAACTCGCCCACACACACGTGCTTACGTACACAGTCACACGTGCTTTGGTCCCGTGGTTTGGCTAATGGTTCCGAGAATATGATCGTTCTGCTCTTGAGAAGCATGCAGCAAAGGTCAGGGCACGCTCGTTGGGTTGTTTGGAAGTGGTCGCAGGCGTTGGGCAATAAAACCCCAAATTGACCCATTGTGCCAAAGCGCGGCTTCGTATGCAGCCCCCCCCCCCCCCCCCCCCCTCCTTCTCCCCAGGCCGCGGGCGAGAGCACTCGGGGCGGTTCCTTCAAAATCTCGAGCAAGTGAGACACTAGATAAAGCCAAACGCTCTTACGAGTAAGTTTAACAGAATTGCAGGCTCCGTTTGAAACCGAGTACGTGTACTATGAAGTAAGTTCATTGCCAAGCATCTTTTTTTTTTTTTTTTTTTTTGTCTAGCTCAGGAGCCATTTCTCATGCGCACTCAGCCATTAGTCCCGGGCGTAAATCCGAACAACGTCGGTGTGCACAGCCACAGTATACGCGTAGAGAGACCGTCGCTTTCGTAATGAACTTCTGTTTTGCCCCGGTATCCTAAGGTGACCGAGCTCTGGGCCGCAAAGCAATTACGCGATTGAGTCCCGCTTGGTGTGTTGCGAGTAGTTTTATCGAATTTAGCCTCCTGCGTTTGCGGCGCCGAATCCTGCGTGGACGACGTGCCGGAGTAGACGTAGACGTGGCTTGCGCATGACGTCATTGCACCGTGCAGGTGGTCGTTCTTACGTGTTTTTGCTGAGAAAAAAAGAATTTGGTGGTGCAAAATGTCTGCTGCGGAAGGCTCGCGCTCGACGATAGTGTCACCGTAATGGTCGCTGACGTGATGTCAGTGGAAGCCATGTATTGCTTTGTTGGAGGGAGGTATTAACAGCTCTCCGAACATTCTGCCGCGCTTTGTGCAATGTTGCGGGGGTCACCGCTTGCTTTTATACGAGGTTGCAACGCTTGCGTTTGAAACGGCCACAGAGAAGAGCGAAAAAGAAAAGAGAGAGAGAGAGAGAGAGAGAGAGAGAAAGAGAGCGAGAGATAGAGATAGAGGAAGTATGAGAGAGAATCAGTGTAAAAGAGAAAGAGAGATGTATACAGAATTATAAATGCTTGGCGCTAATAGCTCTGCATTTGCTGTGTGGTGCGAAAGGAATAATAGAAAAAACATATTTATACTTATAGAATAAGAACAAACATTTTACGTGCCAAACCAACGAAGGGCATCTGGCACGCCCCAGCGGAGGACTGAGGATTAATTTTGACCACCTGGGGATCTTTTGAAGTGCCAAGGAAATCTCGATTACACGGCATCTTCTTCGCAATAAGCCTCCGTCAGAATGCGGGAGCCTCGGCCGGAGTACTATTTTTAGAATAACAGAGTCGTCTTACGAACACACGTACTATTCTGTGTTAATATAGGAAAACACCGCATGTATTTGGTTTTAAAGTCTAGACATGATTCTAAACTAGATGCTTGTTTGCATCGGACACCTTGTGTTCATTTTGTTGCATGTTACAAGCGGTAAAAAACGTTTGTAGTTGAAAGGATCGATAATATTCAAATATTTCGGTGCTTTGTAAGACACAGTTTTATGTTTACAAACATTTGGATTGGGATTAGAGTTTGCTTGATAGGCTTAAACACCAACGAAGGGCCAGGCACAATGCCATAGATGCTGCATAATATCCACAGTGACAGTAGACGACTTTAGACGTGTAAAGTACGTCCTTTGTATATCACTCAGGTCACTGTCCACCAGGCAAATCTGAAAGTGACGTAAAAGTAGGACGGGATTCATTGCGCTCTGACCCCAATTTTATCCCCGATTTGGCAACGTTTTGAGCAGGTAGTATACATTTGAAATGGCGCGCAGGCGCAATGTTTCAAAGGTGCTTCTGAATCTCATGTTTCACCCAGGGGATCTCGAGCACGCACACGAGGGCCTTTCATGAAGTTAGTGCTAATCTGGTTCGTCAAAACTACCATACAATTGTTTATCCCCCCATTACTCACTTTATTTTTTACAACATAATTTATGCTTCTTTTAGAACATGGCGTGCGACAGGCACGCTGGCATATTCGAGGATGCCTGCCTCGAGGGCCAGGTGCACGCTCGACAGCCAGTACGGCGCGTGAGCAATCCCTAGACCGCAGCTGTTCAAATGGGGCACCGGGATACTCGGTCGTCACGATCCCTGATAACTCCGTTCCGACGTGTCGTACAAAGGGTTGGCCGTTTCGTCATGCATATGTCCGCACGACGACACAGCGAACAACTGACTTTGGCGATTTCGACAATTGGCACAAGACGTAATCAATGCAAAGCTACTAAGGCGTGCTGTGCGCCTCATACGCAGGTCAACCGTCCATTGGCGATGAAGAAGGAGGGCATCCAGACGCGCAAACGGAAGCCGAAGAACTCCAGCCAGGACGGAAAGTCGTCCAAGAGCTCGAGCAAGATGGCGGCGGCCGCAGCCGCCACGGCTGCCCACGAGGCCATGCAGGACAATAAAAGGCTCATTCCCATGTACGCTCCCATGGTCACCGGGGACCCCAACATGGCCTATGGCATGCAGGTTCGCAGGGCCAGTCCCGGTAAGTAGCCCTAGGTCAAGAACTCCTCTCGGTTGGGGAGCTCAAGTGATCCCCCATATACACAGTTCACCGAATTTGACAGTGCGGTGGGAACTACGCGCTTGTCGCACAAATCAGCTGCCTCCTTTTCATCACCTAACCCCGCTGTTTACGCCTGGGTATAGGGCGACCGTGTAATCACATGGCGAAAGGTAGACTGCTCAGTGGTCCAATAAGCACATAGCTTCCGCCGCACTGTAACCTTAGGGGTGAACGGGGAATAGGCACTGTTTTTTGTGATTCATGGGAACATTGCTGAACCGCGAGAACGAATATATTATTATATTATTTCAAGGTGCGTAAAAGGATTCCACAAAATCCTTCTGACATTTCTTTCCTCCAAGTATTGTTTGGTTCCTCCAAGTGCCACTTGGTTCCTCTAAATTTTCACTCCTTTCCTCCAAGTGTCGTGGTTCTTCCAAGTGTGACTTGGTACACCATATGTTGGTACACTATGTGTCATTTGGTTCGTCCAAGAGTCTGAGAAACACCAATCCGTAGACCAAAAACACCATAAAATATATTTAACAACGAACTATACGATTGCCATATTGCTACTAGGAGACATTTCGGAAGCAGCGTTAGAATGTAATAAACCTTCTGGGCCTCTGCTTCTTCAGAAGAGCTCTACGCCAAGGATGCACTGAACAGTTGTCAGCAAGGACATGTGAATGCACACGAAAACGTCGAGTCAGCTGTGGTTGCTGAGAGTGTGTGTTGCCACTTCGGTCACTCATAGTGTCTCATACCACGGGACTCTGGGCGTCCTTGTGTAAATTAGTACAGAGCCAATACGCTGAGAGTCAGCACAACTCTAAAAATGAGGTATCCATCGCAATGGGGAAAGAAGGAAAGAAAGAGAGTCAACAATAAAACAGTGCAAAACTAACGAAATCATTGCCCAAATGCACTCCCGTACAATTCCTGTTAATATCACAACCGACTTCAAATTTGAGCCAAGTTTTCGCTGCCCTTACTGTTTGCAGAGAGGGATCGGTGGCCGAGTGGGCTAACGCGTCTCAGCTCGGAGCGTGGAGCGAAAGCTTGCGCTGGAAAACCTCCTGGGTTCGATCCCCATCCCCTGCCCTTTCCTATCTGGATGAGTTTCGTACCGACACGTGTTCGTATAATCACTACTGCGTGGACCTCAGGTTAGCGGTAGTACTGCACTAGCTAAATTCCTCATCTACAGCTAAGATACAAGTCACCCGTAGAGTCGTACTAGCATGAAGGCCGTCTAAACATACAAGCAACACAATTTTTCTGTCTGCAGAGCTGACTCAGTGGTTGTGCAGAGGCCGAGGAAACTGCGAATGAAGGTATAAGACCTAAGTGGAAAATTAAAAATAAAATGAAAGAAGCAGGGTTCGGTGTCATGAGATGTCTACCTGCACACTTCTCTCCACATTTCAAATGACATAGAAATCTCTTGTATAGGTGTCAAGCCCTCGTGTCTTGCATCAATTGCGCTTCTTCTTCACAGATAAGAGCATGGCGTGTTCGTCCGGCGGCCTTCCTGCCTACACGCCGACGGCAGTCATCAAGAACGAGATGTCCATGTCTCCGTCCCCGGGCATGGGCGTGGACATGCTGGGCGACTCGCACAGCCCGCGCTCCCTCTCCTCGCCTATCGCCCCTTCTTCGGCGGCGCTCAACAAGCATCTTCACGGCCTCCGCATGAGCCCCCTGGACGGGCCCAACGGCGGCAGCCAGCTCATCATGACCGCTGACGGCCAGGCCAGCATGTACCCGTCTGTGACCAGCGTGCTGGTGCAAGTCGAACACGGCAAGCTCCAGCAGAGCGGACCGTCCACCATCATCCAGCATCATCACTCCTCTTGAGCCGCGCCTGGAAAAAGCAGTTCGCTTCCTCTCACCTTATACGTTCGCGGGATCGTACGAGGATTCCACGCCGATGTACCTGGATCGTGCATGCGTGCAATGAAGAAACCTTTTCGGGTTTCCACGACAGTCACGCCACCCCAGTGTCTCCTAGAACACAGACTCTTGGGTACAGAATTTTGTGATGGCACGAAATGAGCCAAGCTTGCAGCGGCATTCATCGAGCTGGGCTTACAACGAGAAGCGTCGAGTAATTGTTCCGTTTTAAACTTGGTATCACTAGTGCCGTCACGGTGGTCAACACAAAGGTGGTCGTGCCCTCTAGGAGGCACTGGCCAAGCACGCAGCTGCTGCTATGTGTTTTAGCTGTGCAATGGCACGGCAAGAAGCTAACGACGTTAACGACGGACTGTGTTTCCTCACACAGACGCAGCGGCTGGAACTGAATGGGGCCAAAGTATCTACCACTGTGTCGATTGTGAGAAAAGGGGATCGCACTCGTTACGTGTACCGCATGGTTTCTGTGCAAAGCTGGGTTGAACACCAAGTTCCCCGAGAGAGCTTGACTAGATTTGTGTTTCCCTCACTGGGCTGCTGTCGCGTCTGGAAAGCGTGACGCAGCGTTGGAAGACATCGCGCGTCCCTATAGTCACCAACTTTTGTTTCTGATATGGAGGTATTCAACCTAATAATGATTGCTATACGCATAGTTGGCCAATGCCTAGATCGCAAAGCGATCAAAGGGGACAAAATTCTGTATTTCTACATTTGAAAGCGATTGTATAGATTATCAGTTCAGCTGTAAGGTATACCAGGGTGTTGTCAAGTTGAGGCTCGATCCTTAGTTCGCGATTGCTTTTACTTCTCGGCAATTGGTGCTGATTAAAGGTTGTGAACAGTTTAAGCAACCTGTGACGTGGCATAGTTATGCCTCGTGCCTCGCCGCATGGCTGGTTCTTGTTTTTCCCATCGATAGATGCACTAAAGTCGTCATGAGCTTACTATAGGGCTCGCTGGTGGTTGTAGGTCTTAATGAGCTAGTAAAGCAGGCAAGATTCACTACGCTCGTATATATATTAATCTGCCGTCTCTGCGAGCTTCCAACGTTGCATCGCTCAATTATTTTGTTATGTTTGACAGCTGTGGTTATTAGAGCCTAAGAACGACTGACCATGGCAAATAGGACGGCGTTTGCCACTTCATGATTGGCTCTCGATTTTTCTTATTGGGTGATGCAGGAATGTCCTTGAATATCAAATGCAAGTATCAGGCTTGTCCACATCCTGTAATTCCAAACTCCCAGTGACTATGCGGAGAGCAAGTCGTCTGCTTCTTGAGCGGGTGTTGCGGTGTTGTCATAACAACGCCGAGCGAGGAGAGTAAGTAAACTTCAAAGCTATTTGCCTTAATGTCTACTCCCTATTTTTATTTTCACTCAGCCAATAAGAATTCGGCCATTTGACATCATCGCAACCGTTCTGGGCAAGAAGCAGACGCAATTGTGCTTCGCATACAGGGCGAACCATAAAGAACCTTTTGTTTGTTCGTGCCGTTCTTTTTGTTTTGCTGTTCATAGGTCACACTCGTGTAGATAAGCAGGCGCATATTTCATCCTTTGTGGGTTCAGGGTGACCTCTGCTGAGCAACAGTCAAATCAGCGAGATATCCTTGGTGTGTGAACATGACGCGCATACGTGCTGATGGAATGTGAGCACTTGTATGCTGCGACGTACGCCCCACGTCATAATTAGGGAAAATTATCTGCGTCAACACACGAAGCGTCTTTAAAGTAAAAAAAGAAATGTTAAAAAACATAATTTTGGCAATTGTGTGTTGAATAATTTGTCGTCGTCTACTCACTAGCACTTGGAACAGTGCGAAATGCAATACAACGACGGAGGAATTTCTAAGTATTATTTGTGTTTCCTTTTGAAACTCATCGTTTGCAGCATTTTGATCGCAAGAAGTTTGGTGATTCCTTTGTGCTTTAGTTGCTAAAGAGCTGACGTATGAGGAAGTTTACGTCGTAGCCATAGCCATGAACCCGAGAAGTGACGGCATCGGTTGACCGTATATTTTGCTGACTAATGTCAAAATCGACTTTTCTTGACATTGGTTCTGAATGATTTCGTCTCCTACGTCTTACGTGTCTGTACAAATCTGTAATATAGCGACAAACCGTATGCCTTAAATTTGTGAAGTGAAATAAACGAAATTGAGGTTTGGACTTCTGGCTCGATTTGGTCGTACCGACAAGCTCGCGCAGCCTTGTTTGGCTGGCGGTTACTGGACCGACTTTCCCCAGAATGCAAGGTATACCTTGCATTCTGTGATGTCTCGTAAGCGATACCAAGAAAATATACACAGTGTGATGTCTCGTAAGCGATACCAAGAAAATATACAAGGTTGTACAACGCACTCGGTTGTGCAACCGAACGCAATTGTGTGAACCAGCCTATCGTGTAGGCCTGAAACACTTAAGGTCTGCGCATATATATTTTGGCAGTTTTTTACGCGTAATTCTGTCACTGTGGGCCTGAAGTAATTCTGGCAATGCTATAGGCGACCACATCTCATAGATGGTGCATAGATTTGAACTCGCAAATACTGCAAAAACTTCAGTTTATCTATGGATAGGATGTATACCAGGGCTGCCTGGTTGATGGCGCCAGTGTTCCAATGTGCTCTCTTCATAAACGGTTGCAAGCGGGCGATACTGCGCATGCACGGTGCAACAACAACAACAACAAAAATATACGCTCTGACATTTGGATTAGACACTCGGCCTTCACGTGGTGTAATGCGGTGTTTGAGGCAGCACTTCCTAAATGTTGGCGGTAATACAATTATCAATAATCAAATAATTGGAACATGTTACTAAAGAGTAAACAATGTTTTATGTAAAATAACTTAAAAAAAAAAAAACTTTCACGATGTGCGAAGTGTTTTTTTTTTTTTGTTGTTTCTAAACTATACTTGGCATGATTATGTTAGTGCTGTATAGAGCCGATTGCTTGATTTTCCTTATATTAGGAGGGTGTTACAAATGTATTGCAACATTAAGAAACACTTTTTTTTTTTCAAGCAGTCTTAGAATACAAAACAGCGTCTTTTTCACGAATTACCGGAAAAAGAAACAACCTGAGGCAAATGCAATTTTAAGTTTATGTTATTTAGTTTGATTCGTTTCTCATGACCACGTGAGTTGTTTTCTTCTAAATGTGAACAGGATTATTATGTGGACTACCCTGACCGTACAAGATAACGCCGGAGGTGAGCTGCAATTTATATCTTGTGAGCCGCAAGACGAAAGAACGTTTAAGCTCCCAGTGCCCGTCACAACCCCGGACATGATTCGACTGATCTCCGAAAAATCTCGGATGGACGTTTATGCCATCCTTCAGAAAAGAACAGGCAAGGTTATCGTAAAGGCAGCAGAGTTCCGGACCTGGATCAGAGGTCCAACGGGAGCGAGCAAAGTCAATCCCCGAAGCGACACCGCTATTATTTGGAAGCGTTCAGCGTATGGTTATTGCAGACCCCGAGGATCCTAACTACCACGTCAACCACATTCTAGTGGCACGGCAACAACAAATAATGCTGAACCAATAATGGCTTAAAGCCATTGTTGATAATGATACCAGACCAGTTTGATGGCCAGTCGAGTCAACGACTTTTGAAACCTGAATATCATTTTATGGATATGGGTGTGAGAGAAATGATTAGATTTTGACTGACAAGAAAGTAAAAAGAAATATACAACTTTTTCTCACTCTAATGGCAAATAAATGTTATAAACTGTACCTAACTGACCATGTCAAAAATGCCTAGCCCCTGGGAACAGCGGAAACGGATTGTTTGGTCTGCATTTCAAGAGAATCGAGTGAAGTGGGAGAAAGCCATATTCTACAGATACAAAGAAGGAAACGTCATGGAATATTTTTCTTCGAAAAACGACGGTTGCTTCAAAGGGCAGACTCCTCCTTACCAGACTCATCGGTAGCTTCACTAGTGATACACCAACATTTTAAGGAACTGCAAAAGCATATTTAAGTGAAACTGTCCAAGGCAGTTGATAGTCTCTTGTAGTGTTTTTTTACATAATAGCTCTGCTTAGACACAGGGCTGGATTAAGAAATATAGAATCCTTGGTCTAATAAGCACCCCACCCCCCCTCGGTCCCTGCTACATTACTAGGAGATATAGGTATTATAAAGAAAGTAAGAAAATTGTGTCGAAAAGTATCCAGCAATATCGACACGGAGTACTGGTTTTCGACACTGTTTTCGTGTGCATGAACATCTTCAACTCCTCTCTTTCAATCAGAAAGGTCGTGCGTGGTGAAGAAAGTCAGGCAGCCCAGAATCAAAAATATTTTGCACATGAAAGAGTAAACGAAGCCCCGGGTTACAAGTGGTGCTCGTATGCTTCCCCACATAAAGCCTTTCACGCATAAAGCGTTTCCCACTTTCTACTTCCTTTGGGACACGAAAACGTTTCCACCCTACACTGAAAATACATTGACCTTTTCACAATGCATTCATCTCGAAATCTGGCAGTCATAACAGCTGGCCACTTAGCTGGGTCACTGTGACGAATCATGCTGCTGGCGAGTCTGTCGCCAGTTTTCGTCCAGATATGAAGGTAGCTGGTCAGTCTTCTAGAAGCACACGTCGTGGATGGGAGGATGAGTATCCGAACTCCGAGGAAACAAGTGAGGGGACACTTGGATAGTTGTTTTTGGGCAACTCAACAAATAAGCCTACGCCAGACGGCTCTGTTCATTGTTGGCTCACATATTTGCTCTTCCCACATAAATAACAGCACAGCTGAAAAAAGAAAAAAAAAAAAAACACTAGCAGCCAGACGTAGAATGCAGGGTATACATCACTGGCATTTTTCGTCTGTTTCCGCATGCCTTCATCCCAGTAAAGCCAATCAGGGCCCAGGGGGTGGATTCCTGTGTTTCATTCTATCATTATAACAAACATGGCGCTCGATGAATCAATTGGACCTCAAGAATACTTGCCATATGGGGAACACTGCCTAAAGACTTCCTCCAAGTCATCTATTTTTAATTAAAAACGAATTTTATGTACACTGGGAATGAAAGCCGCATGTGCTTTCTTGTGAATCGTGGCATGTTTTTCTGCAGTGGTAGAAGTTTAGTTCACATCCTGGTTCTAACTCGAAAAAAATTTAATCAGAGTACCTCGTGGCAAAGGCAGCCTACCAAGGCGCACCGAAAGACTAGGCGGTCAGAAACAAATGAGAGTGCTCCAAGCAGCGTCACCGACGTTTTCTTTTATCAAAGAAGATCTGGTCTCAAAAGCTTTTACAGTAACAATACAAGCGCGACAGTTACGGGCACCCAACAAACCCCGCAGTGGTTGTGTTTCTCGAAGTGCGCCTCGCGAGCTTTCCTTTTAGCGGGGCTCGCTCAGATGAGAGGATAACAAGAGACTCTTCCTGCAGGCACTCTAGCACGGTGGCATGGCCTCTCCTTTTCCCGAAGCGGAAGGAGAGCTGCCGTGACTGTATACCAGGGATTTAAAGGAAACCACGGAAAGCTCCGATACAATCCGTCAGAAAACCCACGACGCTCACTTGAAACGTGACGTCACACGTGGAACGAAAGTGATTAAAAAAAATGGCATGTAGTGGGTAAAAAAAGTCCGTATGGCTCGAATTATTTCACTCTATAACGTATTTCACTTGCCTTTAAGGAAAATATGAAGAATGTTAGGCGGGATTCGAACCCACGAACCTTCGTTTGCCAGCCAGACGCGCTGCATACTAGGCCACGCAAGGCTTTTTTTTTTCTTTATTGCCACATATTGACACACATTTACAAACGTGAAAGGTAAAAGAATAACGCCGGCCAGTCCCCGGCAGGCGTACGTGATTTAAACTTCTTTTATGACAACCAGCCTTTCCAGAACAGGCAGTCATTCAGGCTGTTCACTGAGCATTCCAAACACCTCTTTTAAATGAATGACACTTTCTATAAAATAGTCCCTGGCTTGACGAGGATTCACTTCAGCATTTCGTACATCCATTCTACTCCGCCATAGACTGTGGAGGCCCAACAGCATCAACATGTCGTAAGGCAGTTCCCCCACATTGTCTATTGGAAGGAAGCGAATCCCGTACGCAGTTAATGGCAGACCCTTTTTTAAAGTACGTTGTAGAATATCCCATAAAAATATAGCATCCCAACAGTCTAAGAAGATATGTTCGACAGTTTCTGGTTATCTGCATAATAGGCAGTCAACAGACCAAGGAACGAAAATGCCTTTGTCCTGAAGCCAGGGCTTTACTGGGAGCATTCCGCTGTGTAGTTGGAAAAAAAAAAAATTACGGATGGCCGTACCGGCATTCTTTTAAGTCTTTTAAAGACATCCTTACCTGGACCCTCACTATATAAGGAACGGTACAATGGTATCGGCAACACCGTATCAACCAAATCTTTATACAGACGCTTCCCCGTGACAACGCTTAAATATTCCAAAGAAAAACGCCCTTTTAAAAAGTCAAATGCCTTAGCCACTTCATACAAAAACCGGCGTACTCTCCCACACTGCATGTTTCTAGTGGTAATGATAAATTCGGGTAAGGCATCACTCAGTCTAACTTGCAACACAGTCCGTAGGAAAACATTCTTCTAATCTCTCAGAAAAATAAATCGAGTAACAACCTGCCGAAGGAACAGATGAACCAGACCCAAACCACCACTTTGCACCGAACTAAATAAATTTGTGCGACTGGTGCGCTCCCATCCCGAACCCCACACAAAAACGGCAAAATCCCTATGCAACTTCTGAACATTCACTCGCGACATCCACAGCACTTGTAGTAGGTACAAAATTTTTGCCACCTAGAACAAGTTACCAATTGTTGAACGTGCAAACATTGAAAATTCTCGGCCTCCCCAGTTTGTAGTTTTAGCTCGCAATTGCTCTATTTCCCCCCTCCAATACTCGGTAGTGTCGCGGTATTGTTCAAGGGGCACGCCAAGATACTTGGGCGGCGAAACATTAAACTGGATGTTTTGATAAAAGGTTGGTGTGGCTTCCCAGTTGCCGTGCCACAAGCCTACACGATTGCTCCAATTTATAGCACTTCCCGCTAACTTACAAAACAAAGACGCATCACGGACAACCTCGCTAACACTTTCAGCGTCGTCGCAAAAAACAGCGATATCGTCTGCGTACGAGAGAACATTGACCTCACTTGCGGCCAGCCTAAAACCACGTATTCTTTGATTATAAATAAGCTTTAAACAAAAGGGTTCGAGATAAATTGGAAATAACAAAGGTGATAATGGGCAACTTTGCCTGACCGAGGAGTTTACTTCAAAACTTTCACTCACTTTCTTATTGATGATAAGGCTCGTGCAACACTTTGCGTATGACATTTTTACACCTTCTAAAATGACTGCACCAACACTCACGTGTTCCAAGGTAGAGAAAAGGATGTCATGAGCTACCCGATCAAATGCCTTTTCCAAATCGAGCTGTAGCATAGCCACATGACTTCCGAAAGCATCGCAGAACTCTAAAATACTTCTGGCCACGTGAATGTTGGTGAAGATCGTGCGTCCTTTGATGCCGCATGTCTGGTGAGGCCCAAAAATAGTTGTTATGACACTTTGCATTCTCCTTGCCAAACCTTTCATAAAAATCTTGTAGTCTACATTGACCAGGCTTATTGGGCGGTAAGACTTTACCGACAAAAGTTGTACGGAATCGTCACTTTTAGGGATCAAACCGTATGGGTTCTCCGAAAAGATAGCGGGGTTTCTTTTACCTCGTACGCGGTCACTATCACTCGGTGCAGAGCCTCCGCCATACCGTCTTTAAAGGCCTTATAAAAAGCTGCTTCCAACCCGTCGGGTCCGGGAGACTTTCCGGAACTTAGGTCATCAATGGCTCTTTTAATTTCCTGTACAGTAATCGGTGCTTCAAGGCTTGCCTTAATTAACCTCGTCATCTAATTTAGGCATTAGTGTTAAAAACTCTGTTTTAAAACCCTCCTCTACGCTTATCTTGCGTCCTAGAAGACCACGGTAATATTCGGCGAAGGCGCGTTCAATTATTTTTTCGTCTCGAGTAACTTCCATGCTGTACTGGATGCCACTTATTTCATTTTGTGCAGTGTATCTTTTTTCATCGCTAAGAGAACGCTTAGTCGATGTTTCTCCCGCCCACAATCTTTTGGCTCGCGCCCTTATCACCGCTCCACGGTAGTTATCTATGTCGATAAGTTCAAGCTGGCTCTTTACTTCGCGAATTTCTTTGGTATACTTTCCAGGCTGAGCGCTTTCTATAGCCAACAAAAGCTGAAGCTTGAAGCTGACATTGTAAATCTTTTTCTTTTTGCCTTTCATGACTTCTCAAAATGCACGATCTTTCAATAGCACTGCTTTTAACTTCTTCCTTAAAACGTTCCCACCGTGAACCAATACTTCCGGATCCAGCCTCAAGCAGCCTACCTATTCTTTCTTTAACCCCATTCACGAATTCTTCATCCTGTAGAAGCTTGTCGTTAAATTTCCAAGTACTGTATCCCAGTTAAAGCGCGTTTTATTTTGTTTTCTTCCTAGCGTAAAAAATACTAAGCTATGGTTGCTAAAAGATACATGCTGAACTTCGAAATTCCGACACAGTGGGACAGGCACCCCTGAAACATAAACCCTATCCAACCTCGCGTGACTTCCTCGTTGGAAATGCGTAAACTGGGGCGCATTAGCGGTAGGCAGAAACCACACTACATCCTCTAAATTACATTCTTGTACTAAATTATTAAAAAACAGCGCACTCTGGTCACGCACCGGCAACTGGCTAACTCTGTCCTCTGCCGCGCACACACAATTGAAATCGCCCAGAAAAATCACTAATTTCATTGAATTTAAATAGGACGCGACGCGCTCAAAGAACAGTCAACGTTCGTTTTCCTTGTTTGGCGCGTAGACACAGATTACCCTCCATTCCCTTCCCGAAAGAGAAAAATCACACACAATCAACCGGCCGGACGAGCACACAACTACAGATTCTACGACAATTCCTAAGGAATTTCTCAAAAATAATACGCAGCCTCCGGATCTACCCGCAGAGCGGCATACGCAAACGTGATACCGGGCTCTGAAGGGCTGCACCATTCGGCCAGTTTGCTCTTCGCTTTGAAGACGATGCTCTTCGGCTCGCGCCGGGCGCTTTTCAGCCGCGCCTCTAGAGCGTGCTAGAGTACAGTAGCGCACAATAAAGACAAAGAAAATTCGATCCCCTCGCGGGAGGCTACATCGTCTGTTACGCGAGTTGTGAACCCGCGAATCGAAGGGGTGAGGAGCCGCGTTTAGTAGTCTGTGCAGGTGGCGGGAGACGTCGAAGAAGTTGGAAAGGGTGAAACGGTGTAAAAGACAAACAAATAAACACGAAGAACTTTCTCCTGCCAGGGAGAAGAAAAACACAATGGAAGGCGACGGAGAGTCTACTCGGCGTTGCCTTACTTGATCTTTGTCTTTCGTATATTTGTACACGCCTTGTCCGTTTTTCTAGTGGTTCTAGTGACCGCTCATACAAAAAATCGTGTTTTCTTTTCGAATATTCTCCTCTTCCTGATGTTTTCTATTTTGTTGAACTTGCTCTCTTTATGCTGCTGAATGTTCTGCTCGTATTGCTACAGTTACTGTATTATGCTCATATTGTTAAAAAGTAACGAGTAATTAAAGTAATCTGTTACCAATATTTTGTAACGAAATTACATTACAAATTACTTCCGAAAAAAAGTAACGTGGCAATTACAAAATTACTTGAAAAAGTAACGGATTACTTCTAAAGTCTGCTAAAAAGACAACTTAAGCGACTAAAAAAGAAAATGAAAAGAAGCGACGAGTCCTTAGATCTGAATGAAAAATGCACGGCTTTTTCTTTAAAACTTAAAGCCAGGTTAACATTGATAAAAGTAGTTATTTCGGTGAGTCTTTGCCAAACCTCCTATCTACTTCACCAGAAAAGGTTTTGGCTTGCAATATCTTCGCATTCCATGGCGTGTGATGTTTTTGAGGTCGACGGTAATCTAACCCACGAAGAAAGTATCATCTCAGACGCATTAAAGGAACACTTTAAATCGGTTTTTACGCAAGACAACGATGTTTTACCATGTTTTGATGCCCCCAACCCTCCTATACCCGTTATTGTAATTACTGAAAACGGTATATTGAACATGCTATTGAAACTTCATGTTAAAAAGTTTTCTGGGGCTGACAATAATCCCAATGCATTTTTATCAGGTACCCTGAATGAGTTTCAAAATATCTGTTTGTTTTGTTTTCAAAATCATTGTACGAGGGTTAGGGTCCAAACGACTGGAGAACTGCCAGAGACAAACCAAGTCATACAAACGGGAACAAGCAATGCATAGGGACCTGCCGTCTAATTTCATTGACTTCAATTGCATGTAAACATCTTGAACATATAATATATACTCATTTATCATCATTCTTGGATGTGCATAACATTTTGTCTAGGCATCAGGATTTCAAGTTCAGGATTTCAGGTGGCTTTAACAAATCTATGACCGGAGTCTTGTTTTCCTTGTAGAGCGCAGCTCTTAGGTGCCCGCTTCTGGGTTGAGCGGCGTCGCCGTCGGCGTAACCGCGCGTGTTGCATTATGGGACGTTTCCCCGCTAAAGATCGATGGAAACTTTTCCCGCTAAATTTCGCGAGGAAATTTTTCCACTAATTATAGTGAGAAAATTTTCCCGCTAAATTTAGCGGAGAAATCGACGTCACATGACCTCAACACCAATTCAGTTTCCCCGCTAAATTTAGCGGGGAAAACGACGTGACATGACTTGGTGTCATGTCACCAATTAACACATTCAGTTTCTCCGCTAGATTTAGCGAAAAAATTGACGTCACTTGGCCTCAACAAAAATTCAATTCCCCGCTAAATTTAGCGGGTAATTGAACTGGTGTTGAGTTCACGTGGTGTCAATGTTTCAGCTAAATTTAGTGGGGAAACTGGGAGGAGCGGAGGGTATGAACGAGGAGCATGGGAGGGTATGCAGGAGGAGGAACGGAGAGTACGGATGAAGATGAGGAAAGGAGGAGGAGGAGGGGAGGAAGAGGGGGAAGAGGGGACGAGGAGGTGAGAGGAGGAGGATGGAAAGAGATGGAGTATGGGAGGTGGAGGAGGAGGAGGGAGAAGGAGAGGAGGAGAAGGGGAGGAAGAGGAGGGCCATACCCTCCCCTCCGTACCCTTCCCTCCTCCTCCTCAAGAGCTGCGCTATAATTTCGCATTACAGAGATTTGTAGAAGTCTTTCATTTTTAGGTACGGGAAAACTTCTGACATTATGCAACAAGTTTGAGGTTGAAAACCAACTAATTTATTCGAGGTTGCCAGTCTGCTCTCTGACACTAACTGAATTTGGTGGGAACATACATCTGATACAATCATTTAGACTCGCCACGCTCTGCGTTTCTTAGGTTCTCGTTGACTAGAGTTATGGCCACAAAACTCGTCACGGGCTGCTTGAAAGAAGTACCTCTGCTTTCTGAGCGATATATTTTCCTTCGATTGTTTTCCTGGTGAGATCGTAACTTCAGGCTACCTGCGCGAAGTCAGCGTAAATCACAACAATCGGAAGCCTCGGAGTACGCCTTTAAAATTTAATAACTCTCGTTGAAAGCTTCTTTGTATTCGTTTGAATAAAAACGGTTTCATGGTTTGGCTGCACCGATGTTCTTTATACTGCCCTGGCAAGAGATTCCCACGACATCCTTTCGTAAGGCCGAAATTGTTTGGACGAAGACGACGACAACACAGAAGCAACCGAATTGATGCCCGCCCTTCGAGCAACCCAAACAACACAGGCGTGGTTGGTATGACCGCAGACGGTGCTGGAAGCTCTCCATTCGCCTCTTCCCTCCCCCTCCCTTCCCCTCTCACCTCGTCCACCACACCTGCCGACCGAAGCTTGCTTGTCTAGATCGCATTTCCACCTGTTTTATGGCCCCTTTCACGTGTTTCGAGACAAGATCGAGATCATAAAGAAGCTTGATTTAACGAACATGCCGCCGACTTATACGGAGGCCGTTTTAGTATTCCCACAAATCACTCGGCGGATAACCCGTGCATAAATTAGCTGGCGTTTTAACCTGCGGGATGAAAGCAGCACTGGATACGCGCTGATTGAGCAACTCCTCGAGTCCCGTGAGAACGCGTTAGAAAGGCTGTCGGCAACGTTGCGCTAATCTAGCGTGGTCGCTTCATTCGCATGTGACCGAAACTCGCAAATTTGAATGCTCGTTTAGAGATCATTCTAGCCACTTAATGCCATTCGAGTCGATTGTTTGCTTCATTTTATACCGGGGAGATGCATGGGAATGCTGCCCGGGACTACTATTTTTTTTTTCTAGGCAATCCGTTTTACAGTGCTGTAAATCGGTTACACCAGCAGGCTAAATCTTCATGGGATGTCAGCGCAGGCTATAAATAAACACTTGTCTAGTGGCAGCTGGCACACCTAAAAAAAAAGAAGAAAGAAACCGTAAGTACTCAATAATAAATGTTCTTAACTCTTCGGTGTAATAAAGCGTTTCTCGAATGATTTATTGTGGAAGTCACCGTGCATTCTGGCATCGACGTTATATGTCGTGCAAGTTCGTCCGCTCCTTGCGCACCTCATGCGTTTGTTTGCCGCCCCAACGTGCCCACGTGTTTTTCTCCCCCCCCCCCCCCCCCCCCGACCTCAACCAATGACATTGCGCGCTTGGCTGCCTCGTCATCGTGCATCCCTTGCGCGTTCTCTATATGTTGCCCGTTGATTGGCGTGCTCCTCCTCGCGTCATACGATGCGCCGAAGATGCACTTTCGTACACTTGCTCGCCGTATAGACCGACATGCTGTTTACAAACAAGCCCGCGTTTGCCCACACAAGGTGTGGGCACAGCGCGTGCGCAGAAACCAAATTCGCTTGAAGTGAAGCGTCTGCCCTTGCGCAGTGCCGTCGACAGCGCCACCGCAGCTGCGTGACGTCAGGGCCGCGTGTCGGTCTATAGTCTCTGACAGTTTAAAGAACGCAGGACGATGGCACATTATGTTCACGCATCTCGCTTTATGATTCGTATCTCGGGGACCCTTATTGACTTACACCCTAATCTCATCGGTTGATGAAGCGACATAAGGTGCTCGAGACCAGGAACGCCAAGCGTTCCTTACCGGGTGTCAGTGTCTGTTGTAACTAAAATAACGGTACACTCTTAGAAGAAAAAATAAGTTAGTAAAAAGTTAGTAACTGTAGAAGTTACTACCGTCTGTATGGCCGTTACAACTTTTTTTACCAGTCGTTTAGCCTCAAATACGCCAGGGGTAGTAAATGCGGTTGCTACTAGCCAAGAAAGTCGGGATGTTAGTCATTACTACTTTCTGTGGCTATGCAGTCAAAGATATATGGGCCTTCAGGGCGCTCGAGCACCTTGAACGCCGATCAGAGTGCACGAGAACTTTCCACTTATGAAATGCTACAAAAATGCGGAACTATGCGGGGAAGCAGAATCATGGGCTATGAAGAGTAGAGACGCAAGTAGTTATATCGACTGCCGCATATAATTATCACGTGAGTTCTTTTTAGAGCGGAGCTCTTAGGCGCCCGTTTCCGGCTTGAGCGGCGTCGCCGTCGCCGTCGGCGTAACCGCGCGGTGCATGTTGGGACATGCACCGCGCGAGCCCCCCCCCCCCCCCCCCCGAGGTCACGTGACCCCCCTCCCCCTCCCCCTGAGGTCACGTGACCCCCCCCCCCCCCCCCCCGGAGGAGATTGAAGGATGAGGGGACGAGGAGAAGGAGGAGGATGAGGAGGGGTATACCCTCCCCTGAGTACCCTTCCCTCCTCCTCCTCCTCAAGAGCTGCGCTCCAATTCGGCGTTACAGGGAGTTGTAAACGGCTTTCAATTTTTTTTTTACTAAGAAAATAATTTTTAGACTATTTAAGATCAAGTTTGAAAAATGACATTAGTGACATTTTGTTTTTGTTTTTCTCTTCTGTGAATACTTTAGCACGATGCTGCTTAGCTGCCAATATTAAGGGTCTGTGGACTCGTCAAGCTGCAATGCTGTAGCTTTTTTCCAGAGCTCCTTCATATTCTTTGTACAAGGTGAAAATAAACTGCTTTGATTTTATTTGATTTGACAAAAGAGCAACATTCTTGTAAGATTATTTATCGCCGAGTTGATCATTGAGCGAAGGAGTGCTTTTAAAAAGGGCGGGTGTAACAAGGGGAAGAGAAATCGACGGAGCAAGTGATTGGTCTAGCGTGCGTTCATGTTGTTGTTTTCGTATGCACCGAATGTGCATGCAATCCCTGTATGTGATGCGTTCAGCCGATCGATGACCTGCGTCATGTGTGCTTGGATGTGTGCAACATGGAGGTTGGTGTGCAAGGACGTTCAAATAGCCTAGTACCTGGCATGACGCCGGAAAAGGAACTCGCAGATTGCTTTGCGCACCGACTCTCATCGATCATCTGCACGCCTCTTGGTCGGCTACGTTAAGCTTACGTTACGTCAGCTCTGTCCCTGTGGTCTGGCACGTCTCCCCGCTGTCACGGCTAG
Organism: Ixodes persulcatus; assembly: GCA_013358835.2. NCBI lineage: Eukaryota > Metazoa > Arthropoda > Arachnida > Ixodida > Ixodidae > Ixodes > Ixodes persulcatus. Next base: position 518,494 of record JABSTQ010009541.1, on the reverse strand, counting down.
TTTCCGATACGATTGGCGCACCGAAAGAAGTTTAGATACAACAATGGGACGTGTTGGGTTAGTTGGTTTGGGGTCCTGTCGTGTATGTTTCTTTACTCTTGTCCAAGGTTTTTGGCCGCTGTTACTTCCCAAGATGTTCAAGTTTAAATGCGCAAGTGCCTTCTGATCACGATGGAGGGCAACGAACGCGTGCTGGAAGCAGGGCTTCTACGGCTTTCTCAACACTGTGCCATTCTCAGCGTTCGTGCCTACGGCGCCTAATATGCTCGCTTTCTAAAGCCGCGCTATGACGACTCGCTCTGGACGACGCTCCCGGCGCGATGTATACAGAGCGTCCGCCACAATCCAACTTCCTACTGGCCAGGGAAGTATTGGGCTTCGAATCTCCCCTGTCCGACACCGATTCAGTGGACGCCGCCATGTAAATATGTTACAAACAACCGCGCTTTCAGAGCGATGCCGTGGCAACGCGGTCGTTTGCACAATCTTTACATGGCGGCGCCCATTAACTGAGGTTTCCAGATAACAGTGAGTGTGTAGGCGAGCTGGTGATAATGAATTATAATGTAACACCTGAAATTGTGTTGGGAGAAAATTAGGCAACTTTCAAGTCGAAGAAAAATACAACACTATCAACACCGAGAGACTGAGGGGGACACCTTGTGGCACGCCTACTACCGTTGCATTTCGCTCCATATATAGAGAATACGGACACCACCTCCTGCCAATATAACCTACTCATTACGCATTACGGGGAACTGTTAACGTCTTTCATTTTTTCTTTTCTAAGAGTGTACGCTGACTCACCAGTAATAAGCGGTCTTCTGTCACTGAAAGATGACTGGAAGTGAACGCTTGGTCTCATCTCAGGAGGGACAACAGACAGAGTACGGGCCGCCAGGTTCAATCGCGAGCCAGTAAGAAACCAGGTTGGTTAAATACTCCAACGCAGTGCGCGCCATGGACAGTTAGGACAGTCGACATCTGTCTTCAGACTGTTCGCCCACTGACAGCTCAATAAACGCAGAATGCGGCTGCATGTTCGCGCTTCTTGCTTTGCGATCCGTTCTTCGGTGTTCTGATTAGTCAACGCCGCGCTCTCATGCACTGGCTGCACAAGGGTGCTCCGTCTCATAGGCTTCTAAAATCATTGCCAGCTTAGGAGTTGCAGGGCGTGGTTAATTATGTCAACGGTATTTGCTTCGTGATTTTTTAGTCGGCGTTCATATCTTCAAATGTCGCAATCTCATTTGTAGCGGGGGGATCACGAGATGCTCGTGTTTTTAACGCAATGCGGTTCTTGAGCTTTTAGCGAACATAGTGAATATACACCAACACAGCGTACACAGCGTTTACAAACAAGCCCGCTTTGCCCGCACCAGGTGTGGGCACTGGGCGTGCGCAGAAACCAATTCGGGAAGAGGGAATCGTTTGCGCTTGCGCAGTACCGACAGCAGCGCCACAGCAGTCGCGTGACGTCAGTGAGTTGAGTTGGTCTATAGTCAAACGCTACTAAACCCACAAGAGAACTGCAGAAAACTCCTGCGTTGCGGGAAAAAAACTGCAACCTACAATCACGGCGTGAAACCAAAAAGACAAATATAGGGGAGAAATTGGAAGAATCGTAAGTTCAACAGCACAATGATGATCGCGACAATATATTTTACGGGAATTTAATTTACCGGTTGAATGCCTGGGTTTGAAAAGGATGTTGGGAAATAAAATTTGGTAAAAATCGCGCTGTCCACAAAATGTTTGTTTTTCGTTTAGTAATCTTTTAGACTTCCATTATTTTCTTTTTCCGACCGGAATTATTTAAAGCAGCAAGAAGGTAGTCCTTGATAAGTATACTGCAGTTACATACGTGTCCCAAAAAAAGCGTATTCGAAAAACAAATAAGGAAAGAGAAAAAGAAGAAGACAACTGGTGTCTAGTGCGCTTATCGGGAACAGGGAAGGTAACGCCGATTTACGAGAAGCGACACGGTTTGAACACAGGTCCAGCTGGACTGTCAGCGATAATCTTTTTTTTTTTAGTTCCAGAATTGATAAACGTATAAATCCAGCGAAAAAAAAAATTAGAGTCGTTGTACTTTCTCATTTTGCTAGAGGCAACGTAATGGAGTACTGAGACTTCATTTCACCTGGAAGGAAGGCTCCCACCAGCCACAATCTGAAAGATTGTGTCTGCAGATATGTTGGGGAGATCGAAGTAATGCCGGCATAGTAAGCGTTACTAATGCGGCAATGATTAACTTTCAAATTATTCGAAACGTTTTTTCAGATGCTAGCAGGGTTATTGTCCAACACTTTGGTACCCGCGTTTTGCACCTGCATTAAAATCGTAGTTTTCTAAAAATAAATTTCAAGCATTTCACTGATCCTGCACCATACTACAGGATCAATACGGCTATTGTATAAAATGCCTAAATACCGTATTTTCCGGACTGACTTGTAATGGATAACACTGGTCATTTCTCAGTGGCCATCTCACCCTTGAAAAGACTGAAAACACGCGTTAACCATTTTTTTTTTATTTATTAACTCTGCCTCCAAACAGGGCTTGCCGTATCGGAAAGGTAAAATTAACAAGTGTTTTTAATTAAATAGGCGAACAAAACTCCAAGGCGGTTGGAAATAGGGGGACCAGTTTGTGTAGGAAGCTTTCATATAAATTGTGCTTGGTGATTCTAGAAGGTAGGTCATTTCAATCAAACGCTGTATAACAAAAAAAAAAAGAAAAAAAAGAATTCTTGAAGCAGACTAGGCGAATCTAAGAATTATAATTTGTACTTTAGTGCGAGACTGTAGCATAAGTTCCAGTGGATGACTATTATATTAATGAATTTTAGAATATCGTCCCAAAGCAAACGCAAGCGCTTTGCGTTAGAAGCGTACAAATATATTTAACTGCAGAAAGATGCTGTCAAATTACTGTAATTCAACTCGGACACTAACGGGTAATAGTGAAGTAATTCAACAACTTTTTAAGGAAATGTACAGTACAATAGAAGTTGGTAAACTTTTAATACGGTCGTAATTCTTGTTGTAATTAACTCTGTTGAGAGTAAGGAAATTTTAATTGTAGTTAAAAGAATTTTAAAACGGAAGTTGCTCAAACATTCCAAACGAGATGTGCACTTACTAATCTTGGAGCTAGATTTTTATGAGTGCCGTGAAAGAGAAAGTGGTTTATATTTGTGAGAATTGTGAAAATAATATTTGCTTGAACAGTGTAAAGACAATGTTAATTGTGACTTGATCTAACACAGCAAGGAAGTGGCTCACAGGCCACGAGTACTACATGAACACATTCCGTCATAACAAAAGTTGCGACATCACCGGGGAAATGATCACACTATCTATCTGCATACGAGTGTCTTATATGAAAAACGTTTTATTCCGGCGAGCTACAGCAGGTTATTCGCATCGAAGCAATATTTTGTTTCTTACTTCGCTTCGGATACTGAATGAGTGTCAACTTGTTTTTGTCAGCTACTCGTTCTTTCGACCTTGCGAATAAAAATATCTGCATTCACATTAGCATCTCGATCAAGATTACTCTCGCTGAGCAATATTAAGCTGACATAGATGAACGACTTTGTATATTTTCATATGGCAAGTGAACAGCTCAACGAGATTGGTAAGTTTTACGTCCAAGACTTACCAATCTCGTATTACGTCGATGACTTACCAATCTCGAAGAGCGTGCTGTTACTTCCGGACACAAATCTTTAAAAAAATGCTCTGCGATATGTCCACAATTGTGAGAACAATTCTAAACCAACGAATTTTTATTTAAAAAAATCCTCCTTTAAAAAGACGTGGAATATATATATTTTTTGTGGTTATTTTAATTAACTTTGAATGTCAATAGTATAGGGAATCTGTCTCCATCCGAGTCCGTTAATGTTTACACAAAAAATAATAATAAAAAAAGCGCCTTTGTTCTCAAACCAACAGCAGCTTGAGGGATCCCTTACAAAAATCTCTAATTAAATTCTTTTGAATTTCTGTTGAAAATATTCTGGAATCGTATTGAATTTCTTTTTAAACTTTATTGATGTTTTTTAGACTTTATTTTGACAACCTATTTAACTCCTAGTTAAAATTGGCCACTTAAATTTTTTAGAATTCCTTCTTACATACATTTTTTAGAATTCCTTCTTAGATACATTTTTTAGAATTCCTTCTTACATAAATTTTGTTGAATTCCTTTTGACTTTTCCGCAGATTGCCGTAAAAAAAACTCAATTTTTTATATATATTTCGAGTTTTGTTAGGAAATTGTGTCCCTTTGATACATACACATCCCACAAATAAGCACTGAAAACAAATACAAACACCATAAAGCACTCAACACCAGAATCACAGTCTCGTTCCCTGCTCCAGAGCCTTATATAGCCTACATATTGAAGGTAATCATTTGGCCGGTGACCACCTCAGCACTTACTAAGGTTCCAAGTGTCTGATCTCCTTCTCAAAAGTCTTTCAAAGGGAAGACAGTGTTTCGAAGGTCGTGGACTCTATCTCTTACTAAAAAGCATTCGTACAACTAATATTAATTCCGCGTAGTCGCTAAAACTACATCCACAAAAACGGCTCCTAGAACAAATGTTATCGCTTCTCTGCACAGCACCACTAAGGACGAAGCGAGTCAAGCCGTTTGCTCCACTTTAAAATAGTTATTTTGCTTTACTTTACTAGTTGACTAGTTGAATAAAGTCAATAAAGTCACGATAGTCATTACAAAGTGAGAACGGCAGAGCGTGTTTTCCGAACGCCTGGCTTCCAGCACGCGCCCCATGCCTTCTGTCGTGCTTTGACTGCGCGCTTGAGCTCGAGGGGCGCGAGACGTCGAAGCGCTGTCAATGATAGAAGGCTCGCGCTGGAGGCAGGAGAACTGAAGCACCTTCCTGCGGTTCTCAACTTGTCAGAGAGTATTGAGAAACTTAGTGACTTTTGACATTTAGTCAAGATGTACCGTGGTCAATAAAAAGTCAACAGAAAGTCTGTAGCGTTTCTGTTGACACTGGCTGCAGAAAGTCAACCGAATATTTTCAACACGAAGTAAACAGAACGTCTGCAGTATTTCTGAAGACACTTTCAACAGGAAGTCAACAGAAAAAGATCAACGTAGAGTTAATAGAAAGTCAACAGCTTTTCTTTTGACTCAGGCGGAAGAAAATCATCAAAAAAGTTTCAACACAAAATCAGCAAACTTTCTGTTGACCATGTCAACAGGAAGTCAATGTCAAAAGGAAGTAATCAGGGTGAACAAGTCAACACATTTTCAATAAAAGTCAAAAAACATTTTTATAGGGGTTTGCAGAACCATGCATCCATCGCCGTCATGCCGGACCCTGCACACAACCGCAAACCATACAAAATTTAATTTTTTTTCTCTTTTTATAAAATAATAAAAAATAAATAATGTCAATAAGATTTTTTTAGAAAATAATCTACAAAAAAAAGTTGTTAGAACTTCTTTTTAATTTTTTTATAAATAAGTCAATAAAACTAAATCTTGTTTTTTCTTTTGAATTTTTTTAGGAAATATCCTACAGAAAAACGTAATTAAAACTTCTTTTTAATTTTTTTATAAATAAGTCAACAAAAAAAATTCAGTATTTTTTCTTTTGAAATTTTTTTGACAATAATCAAAACAAAGTGCTTTAAAAAGGAATTCAATAGGATCCCGGAAAGTCAATAAAAAGTCTAAAGAAATTAAAAAGAATGTTGAGACCTGTTTTTGTAAGGGATAACGGGGGTGGTGACTCGTGACACAGTGGGTAGTGACCAGTAGCTGCGTGTGCTTCATCACAAAGCTTCCCTCAAAAACCTCATAAGTGTTAGATACAGTAAAGGATCGAAAACACCCACATTTCCCGATAGCCAGCATAAGCTGTCATGCCCCTCGCAACAATGCTCTTCCACAAGAACAAAACAAAAAACACTCCGAGAGAGGGGTGATACTTAGAAAGCGACTTGATCGAAGCTGTTTTTGACGAGAGAAAATGGGATCTCCTGGCCACGAGAAGTAATCCGGTTCTTCACCTAATATATAATTCAGCACGTCTTTTTTTTTTTTTTTTAATTACGGAAAATGAATTTTAAGACAAGCTGATGGTGTCCTGTATGCACAGTGAAGGCTCGCGCACCATATAATCAAAGTTTGTATGCCCATTTCCCGTATTTCGTGGGCACGGTATGAACAAGTAAGGTACCGTCTTGCGTTCGTGTACTAATTGATGCGTTATGAACGCATACAGGGCGCGACACAGTTACGCTGTTTCTCCATTAAACTCGAGATCCCCGGATTTTCTCGGTTTTCTTGCACCGTTGAAAGTCTGTAATCGAAAAAACTATTGCAACGCAAAAGGCGTGCGCGCACAATTGTAGCGTCTGCATATACGCTAATCCATGCGAAATAAACTGTACCACAAAACTGCTAAAAGAGCGGAAATGTCGTCTTCGCTTTAGTAGTGCATCGCAGTGTATATGAGATACGCTAGGTGGGAACACCGGCGTAAATTCACCTATGCAGCCCGAGGCTGCTTCAGAGATTTTCGTTTGACTGTGACCTACCTCCTTACGATTACTTGTGATGGCTTACGACGAGATGACTGCTATGGCAACCGTAGTTCACGCACCGTTTCGTATAGTGGAACGCAAGCAGTCGCAATGCAGTGCGCCGGAAACTGAACCAAAACCAAATTTGGCGTTCGCGTTTAGACAGCGTAAGGCCAGTCTGCCTTTGAGGTTTGGCGACCCTGGTTCACGAACGTAGATGAGAAATTTGGCCAGTGCAGCTGCACTGCTCCGAGCTGCGGTGCGCGAACACACCAACGCAAATGTCTGACGCAGCCTTTAGACACAAGTGGCTATTCGAGGCAAATTAATTTCTGCTGTAGAGAGTACTTGCTCGAAATAAGTTTACGTTTAGGCTCTAGTACTTAAATGATGTTCGTAAGTCTAAAAAGGTCATCAAGCGGGAGTTGAAAACATAAAAAGAGAAACAAAAAAATTCGGGAAACACTCTAAAACTACAAGCCAGCTTTTCTTTTTAAATACCGCTTGTTTTTGTGTTAGATATTTTTATTCGCTCATTTGTCTCAATAGATCTATGCATTTCCACTTAGAATAAGAAAAGTAATGTTACGGCACGGTACCATGTTTACAACTGTATTTCGACAACACGCAGGTCACAAATAAGCTTGCGTTTGCCCACACTGCAGATGTGGGCATCGCGCGTGCGCAGAACCCAGATTCGCGTGAGATAAAAAGTCTCCTCATGCGCAGAGCAGACAGCAGCGCCACCTCAGGGTCATCGAGTCGAGTTGGTGTATACGACCGACGCTTTTTACTTGATATCCGAGGTCAGGCTTTGTTACTAATTTATGATCGAGCCGTATTTGAGGCAATGCAGAACAAAACACTGCTCGTATATGCAAAGTTTGAGTGCACGCGGAACATCGTTTTGTTTCTCGAAACCAGCTCGCTGCCGCACACCTTCAGCCCGAGCATCGCGCCACCGATTCCCGACACAACTTATTGGTCAGAACGCGAAGGGCGTTTTCTCGGCGAGAAGGACAGCGACTCTTCCGTGGGTGCACCAAACTTTTTTACGACCATGTCGCCATAATCGCGGTGTCTTTGGTGGGCCAACGTTTTTACGCGACTAATCCTCGCAGAAAATCGGCGCGGTTTCCGCTTTCACTTAATCCATTTTAAGAGGAGGAAAGGAAAATAAATAAATAAAAGAAAGATATCATAAAATATAAAACTGCACGGTGGGAAGTTTTTTTTTTTTTTTTTTTTTTTAATAGAGGTGGCGCAACGGGCATGGGTGAAAGCTGTATGGAATTAAGTCTCGTCTAATTCGAGCTCGCTGCCGCCTTTGATTTTGTTCGGCGGCATCGCAGAGAGAGTCTCCTGTCGGCCCGAGTTTGAGCGCTATCCGGGATTCGTTACGCGTGTTCGCCATAATGAGCGCGACGCTGTCGTAATGTAGGATTTGTTCTTCTTCCCAACCCTCGCTCAAAAGTGACCGCGACATGCCTGCGGCACTTGAGTTATACCACGATGTTCCTTTATACGACGTGACTTCTGTAAACGAACATGCCTTTATAACGAACATAGTAGCGAATATTCCGCAGTGGAGAATGGGAGGAAGAAAAACGAATTTTTTCAATGGCAGTTGCAAAAGGGCGTCTTGTAAAAATGTCACATATCCCTCAATGGCCACGAAGAGCACCGTCAACACTTTTCGAGCATGGTGAATTATTTCAAATGCGTAGATGGAACAGACCACCACCGTGGTATTAAGTTTATAGATCTGCGGTGTTTTTAAAAGCTAGCTGGACGCAATGATCACAGTTCCGTTAGGAACTGTGATCATTGCGTCCAGGATCCAGGATTGGATCCTGGATCATTGCGTCCAGGATTGGATCGTCACTTGCCTACAAATATTCTAGATTACGAACCGAATAATTTGAAACCTCTGTTTTGCGACTGTGGTAAGGGTAAAGAAGCCACCGGAAGTGTAAAGTTTCAGCACAAAAGGTGAGCATCGTTTTTATCAGGGGAGGGGTCCCTTCAGGGATAGACCATTTGTTTGAGTTTTTTTTTATTAACGCAGTGTGGAATAGCGAATGTAAATTACATAAAATCCCGAAAGATAAAATAAAAATATTTCTAGTGTCTTTGTTTGCTATCAAATGGCGACTTAGGTTCAGTGAGCTGAGATACGTAAAAAGAAACAAGTCAGTCAACAGGAGGAGCCAGGGAGCGACGCTGCATGCTGCGAAGTCGTCACCAAAACCGAATTTTAAACAGTGCAGTCTTAGTGCACGCCCAGTGTAATACTAACAAATAATTGTCCGCACTCTCAAAAAAAAAAAAAAAAGAAAATGCGAAGAAGGTATTTTACAGTGACCCTTCGAGGAGGCAGAGAGCCGGATGCGCCGTTTGTTCTTAGTCTACCATTAAATATACATAGATTGCACGTGATGTCATTCTTTCTGGTAGCCAGGAGAGGCTGGTTAACGCAGCGGAAGCTACCATCTCAGGCGCCCTTGCCTTCATTATGTCTGATCAAGTGACGTCAGTATGTAAGCTATGTACTATATGTCGGTGACCGCGATATATTGTGTTCCGCTTAAGCAGAGCAACCAATTGGTGTTTAACATTTTGCATGGCTAGGAGACTATTTGTGGCTCGCTGTTGAGCAGAATACGTACGCGCATACATACATTCCCAAGTCGCGTTCGGCGAATAGCGTCATCTTTTTTGCGCCTATAACGATCCCCACAAATGCCTCAACTCTCGCTGTGCTGCGCCACTCAAGCATGACGGTGTTGATGTCAGCTATCATCACCATGTCGCCGGGAGTCGTCATGTCGGAGGTGGACAAATTAAGGTTATTCATGACGCTATTCGCTTGAGTCGAAAAGGGCGGAGAAATTCAGGACGCAGTCACTACGTAAAATGCAAAGTTAGCATAAAGTATGATATGCAAAAACTTGCATACATCTCCTTCTCGGTGTGCTAAACAGATGCCCTATTGTAGCTGAAGTACCGAAACCTACCAGCCAATTCCGGACATTCAAAAGAGAAAAACTTAAACGATATATTACCAACGCCCCATAATCCGCACTTGGTACCTCAACTTGTTCATCTACGCACATTATTTATTATATGTCCTCAATGTCCTTTTGATACTCGCGAGTAATTCTTTAGGGTTATTCTGTTTTGTCTCTTCTTTCTGGTGAGTGCTGGAACCAGGTGCTAGGGTCCCGTCAGAAGACCATCTTGTATTTCTTTGCTCTAGCCTCTCGAAAGTTTTTGTCTGAAGTAAAGAATACAATGCAATAAAATACAAAGGCCGCGTGTCGCCGGAAGCCACTGCGGTCCACTAGGAGAGCACTGACGATAGCGGCGCGTCGCCGGCAGCCACAACATACCAAAAATGGAGCGCGCGCGTTCTCAGGTGGAATGCGCCATGTGCCAAACAACGTGACGCGTCACCGCATGGCAGTTGTCGCAACCCAAGTACACGATCAAAAAATGGAGGTGCTTAGCTGGAATGTTTAGCGCTATAGGGCCTTTGATCTCTGGCATCTTTGCGTGAAACGCTTTGCCTTAACTCTTTTTTTTTTTTTCTGAAACCTGTAGATTTTTTTTTTTTTTAATAATTGGACACCTTCTAAGTAGTGAAGAGGAAATTTAAGCGGGATCGCGAAGAGCGATGTATAAAAAGTGGCTGGTCTCCGCTGTGTTCTATTCGTTGTGTTCTACGATCTTGCCCTGTCTTGTCCTCTCTGCTGCTGACATGATCATCCTAACGGTATTTGTAGAACTGTACAATCGCCAGAACTTGCGTTTTTCATTTCTTTGGTTGAGCACGCCACAAAATTAGTGAGCTATGTGACAGATTCGCGAGCCTAAAACGAGAATGAATAAATATATTAAATGAGAAATTTTATGAGAGTGAACGGAAAATTGCGGTAAGCTACGCATTGTTGCTTCCCTAGGTGTCAGTTTTCTCCCACCAAGTTCCCCTCTTTTACCACAGTGTCGGGTAATGTACATCATGATCAACATCCACCAGCTCGCCTGCGCACTCCCCGTTTTTTTTTTTCATTCATGTTATTGTAATATTGAAATCTATGCATATACTCACTAATCCGCGGAACTTCTGAAAAGTCAAACTTTCCTGATTGTTGTTCGCCTGCCCTCCCATTCGCTTCGATAGACCGATCTCACCAAGTGTTCGGCGCATGCCCTAGCCTCCATGACTTTAGTTCAAAGGAGGCAGGCGGCAGTTCTCGAGACGCCTCGTGCCGTGCCATGCTCTGAACGCGCGGGGCTTCAGCGAAATAGTCCCACGTGCAGAAAGACGAAAGTTCCCTCGATGCATTGCTGCAGCGTCTGCGCTACGAAACCGGCCGGAGATATCGGTCTATTCCTGCGTGAAAGGAAACGCCACGAGTTTCCGGCTATATTAGGCAAGCAGTGAGCACACTTTCATCGCAAACAAATCATACCTGCGACAATGTATAAAGATTATTGGTTTTTGACATCGTAAAACATACAGGAAGGTAGAAGAGCGATTACGAAAGGTTATGTAAGAGGGGTTTGGTTCGATGGTACGCTTTGGTCTGAAATGAAACCAGCCTTATCCTTCTAAAAGAGCGCAATGATTTACCGCATTTGTTTTTTAAGTTGTCACGCAACTTGAATTCGCTCGTTTCACCCATGTTTCGCTTACGTTTTATTACAACACTAACAGTTTTCAGTGCTTCGGGCAACACTGTGGTCTTAACTTTAGGTTCGGCTATCACGTTAGTCTCTTTTTCATTTTTGTTTTAAGTCCTCTTGATTAAACGGCACGTACAGTGAACATGTTCAGATAAAACGAAGTAGCTGCTTGCGTCCTCGGTGTGGGTCATGAGTATGCAACGGAGGATCCGAGTGGTGTCGTATTTCTTTGGATTGGGTGTTGGGCGAGCTCGAAAAGTGTCACTGGGGGCAAGGGTTAAGGCGATGCATGCACCTGATAGGCTTCGTCAAGCGGCGGCAACGACTCAAAGGTTTCGCGGCACTCCTTTGCAATCCACTTAAAAAGCGAAAGAAAAAAAAGAATAGCGACTTGAGAATTGCGTGCTTTGAACCTCAAGTAAATTTGTTCCCGCTAGATATGTACATTAAAAAGAAAACGCGGGGAATAACATTGTGGTGCCATCTGGTGTGAATTATTTCTACACCCAGCACTACAAATATAAATCCGTTTATTCACCACCATTTTGTGAGAAGAAAAAAGTTAGCTATAAAGAGTGGCGAGCCCTCCGCTCCCTTACGGGTGGGAAGACGGTGGGGTTTACACAAAAATAAAATAAAAAAGAGGATAGAAGAGAACAACTGATATCAACTGTATAAAAACATATACAGGTTCAATAATTCTTAACATCGCGAATGATAAACATACTGACTTCACCCAAACCCCGTAAGTGAAACCCAGGTCGGGTACAGTCACAGTGTTTATTAACCTTCACCAGCCTACTTTCTGCAACCTCGTTCTGCTTTCGCGAATGTGGCGTTTGTTATCACTCAGTTAATTGTTATTTAGTCATAGTTTTCTCACAGACATAAATCATTGCCTTCAGAAACCTAATGCTGCTTGTCCATAGGGCGCAAAAAAACGGTAATTAGAGTCAGTTGGTTCATGATCACATAAAAATGGCCAACAAAGAATACACACCGAGAAGAAAGGGAACGATACTGGGCGTGTAAAACACTTTTTTGTCCTCGTGTATTTTTTTTTTGGCGTTTCGATTTTTTTTTCTTAAGGCCCATTCACACAGCAGCGTTTCCTTACGTTTTCTTGCGTTACGTTATGAGTCACCGGAACGTTCATGCTTCGAATTTCACGCGTAAAGCTATACTCCTTGGGTGTATTGCCACGCTTTCTACGTAGCATGAATGTCCGCACGATGGTCGATGTAAGCAGACGCAAGCAGACGTAACCTCGCCAAACATAACGTAACGCAAGGAAACAGTGCTGCGTAAATCCGCCTTTAGGGTTGAGCACATATTGAGTTTCCTCAGGTTCATACAATGTCAATAACATTCATATATCGCATCACGGACGTTCCTTAAGTAAATATAGAATTCTGCTTACAAAAGAGCGACACACAGTTAATTTATCTCTTCTTATTTTTCTCCCCTTCTTGCTCGGAGAGCAAGTTCGTCTGCTTCTTGAGCCGGGGCTTGCAATGACGTCAGAACGCCGTGCTCTGATTGGCTCCGTTTGGAAGGATAGTGGGTAGACCTCGAGGCAGCTAGCATTGAGGTCTACCCACTATCCCCAACCGGCGGACTCTTCCTATACCTCCCATAGGGACTCCAATTGCAGACGGCAGCGCCAAGTCTCCCCTAACGGGTGTTGGGTTTCTCCGAGAACAATAAGAAATCAACAAAACAATACGCGCGCCGTCGTCATGGCAACCGCTTGGTTATGAGAGAGGGTGTGAGAAGTGTTGTCCCTCCTCTCCCTCTCTCTCTCTCTCTCTCTCTCTCACCCTCGGCGACAAGAGAATGCAAGTTCGTTCGGAGTTTGGAGCAGCCTCCGAACTCCGAACGAATTATGTTGAGAGAAGAGGGAACTGCTCCCATTGCCGCCGTCTCGTTCTTCTACAAAACAAAGTAATAGCAATATCTTTTTTATCAAAAAAAGTGTGTTTACCTTTTTCAGCGAATGTCCGACGCTTCCGAAACGATTGCACTTGACTTTGCTTCGCTCGATTGAGATCGGCTCGGCAACAGTGCATGTTCAGTGACAGTCACTTCTCATTAGATCGTCAATCAATGAAAGCAAAGTGCGCCCGGCCGCTGGTGTTTCGCAGCTTAAGATGGGCGCACATCGCCAGTCTGAGCACAAGTCCAAACTTCTTTTGCAAGTTCTCTTTTTATTAGGTACGTCCTTTATACAGAAAAAAAAGTGCACTTCACGGTAGAACAAAGTAACAAAATCTACACGAAACTACTATTCAAGTATTCATAGCAATGACTCATTTAACTTTGCAGTATTTAGCGACAGTGATTCGATCGCCACGGTCTCTCGGAGGTTCCTTCTGCAGCGTGAGCTGCTCCACGCACGGGCTACCAAGCTGCGGTGCTCTAACACCGATCCCCCCCCCCCCCCCCCCCCCCCCCCCACCGCTCATCTTAACATAAATGCCCTGTCCCTACTGGCCTTCTACAATAACTGTACCATAATGAAACATGCACCAGCAAGTTTTCGGCAATCCGAAACTGTATAACGAAAAGCAGCAGCCCGTCTTTACCTTTCTTCACTCGGGAACCCAAAGAACTTGGCAGAGCTGTTGCCACCGGAATTAGAGCACCGCTGAGTCGAGCAATAGACAAGGTTCCGTTTGCTCGGCGTACTGGTACGAAATATACTGATAACCAATAGGTCAACGCCACTGTCCACTGCCGCAAACGAAATCCACCACCGCACCGCTGGCAAAGGCGCCGTCGAGCTGGTCGAGCAGCCGACGCAGCCGCGACCGCGGCAGCCGACGCGGAACTGTTCTCAACGGTCAAAATGGTCAAAATACAAAAAACAACCGACCAATGAGAACAAAGTATGAGGGCGAAACTTTAGCTAACCAAAATATTTGTTTCACCTTACCAGGATAATTTTTGAAATCTGTAAGCAGCAACAATAATATGTATCTCATCCTATTAAATAAATTTTCCGGCGTAAACCGGAAGTTCTTAATAGAATACCAACGGATAAGAGATGGCGCTCAAATAGCTGACCGGAAGTCGCTCGAAGTTTCCGCCGGTTGCTATCCCTCCATCAGAGCCAATCAGAGCTCGGCGTTCTGACGTAAGTGTAACCACTGCGAAAGAAGCAGACGAACTTGCGCTCCGCATTGGTTCTCTTCTCCAAAACATAACAATAGCTTAACGTCTCCTTTAATACATTGAACCTCGCAATTTTTAATATTTCTGACGGTAGTCTCGCATAATCTAGGTGCATGTACATATCGTGATCTGGCAGACTCGTGAGGTTTCTAAACAATAAAAGAACTGCACTGCGGATCCAGAGTATATAGTCACAGCGATAGTTGCGGCCCGTTTAGGGCGAAGTCATTGGGCATCGGTGTTGCGTTCACGCACCGGGTGGTTTTAACGGCATAATATTTTGGCTTTGTTTTCTCGAGCCCACAGCTGACTGCTCTATCCGCGGAAAACGGCAAGACGGATCAGCGTCGCCTCCATCGCGTCTTTCAGCGCCTCACACCAAGCGTGACGCTGTAGCGTACGGCGACTCCATAGACGCAGGCATCTGCTGCTTTGCTCCGCCTCTACTCTCGTCAAGATTTCAGCGCGCTTGCATATTGGGGCGGCTCAGTGATCCCCTAAATATGATCTAATAATGCCCAGGTCTCGTCTTCTAGGTGGATGAATACTGCTGAACCCATTTATTCGAGCGGCACTCGGGGCATCTAGCCGAAGTTTTTAATTTCAACAATTACATTTGGAATTAATTAAACATAATAAGAATAAATTATATCGCTGACATCGCAGCAACAATTACATCTGAAAATAATTAAGAGTAATAATAAAACCATTATTTCGCGACGTCACATCACGGCAACTGTGGTCATGTAGCGGGCGCCACACGAGACCCAGACAGACACTCGTGAATGCTTCTCGTCAGGGAAGTCAGCGTTGACGATTTGGATATGCTCCGTTTTGTGTTGAATTTAAAGCTATGACCGATGCTGTAACAATCGAAATGCTATAGGAGAAGTTATTGGAATAAGAACAGAGTGTGGAAATCGGGAATTACAAAAACAGCGTACTACTATTTGTGTGTCACATCATTTTAATAGGTTTGTAATATCCATGTATCCTACACAAGACGACTGCTCTTATACGTTAGTAGAATTATTCTGATTTTGGTTAGGGGTAGAGGTCTGTCATATCGTCTAAGGTAAACAGCTATATAGCCAGCAGAGATATACATTAACCATTATGTTTTCCCTGAGACATATACCTTGATCATAGTATATAATGTTAAGATCTGTAAAAGAATATTCACCTTTATATAGCGTAGAAATTATAGCGTTTTTCATATAAGATGTGCTGTAATTCCACGTCCTTAATTTATCTGCTTGTAGTAAAAAGCACTGTTTAAAAAAATCAACTATGCAATAAACGAATTCTGTTTCACAAAAGTGGCGAAGGAACATTAAATGGCTGCTATTTTATCTCAAAAGCTCTGTCCAGTCATTGCACAGGCAGGGTTCGAGCTCATCTGATAAGTCATAAATGATGCGGAATAGATGCAGAATTTCATAAACATAGAAATGTTGCTGTCCATTCGAAAAGGGAGGCATTGAACAAAGTTGAGAAAAAATAAAACGGGGGAACTTTCGAAGATACTGGCGAGCTGGTGGTTCATTGTAAGGAGCAACAGCGCAAAATGACGAGGACACGGCACGGCGACACACAAAAATGACAAAAGGCGCTGACTTAAGCCGGGGTCACACTGCTCATACACCATACAAAAGATAATCTGCATACAGATTCAAACGTCAGTCACCGCAGGATGCGTGCCTTGAATGCCGCGTGACAATGAGTTCCAGGATAAAGCGTAGACCGCATGGAGCGTTTTTGCTCGCGATTCGGGCGCGTCGGCGTCAAATTGACGTAATTTCCTGCGCGCGGCCGCGCGTTTTCGCGAGAGCGTTGGTTTCTAGCCGACCCAGAACAAGACGCGCGCCGAGGCGTCGAAGCGGCTCTCGCCCAATGAAAGTCGCTCGAACCATCACATGATTCAGCACAGAAAACCGCTTCTGGTTTTGGCGGTTTGACTGCGCTTCTTTTTGTTTGCCGATTGCACGTGCGATGGTTGACAAACGTGCATTCAATGAAATGCTCATTGACGAGGTTGAGAAGCGCCCCATTCTTTGGGATCGATTTTCCAGTTGTGCCTGCTTTAGCACAAGCATACTTCTTAGCAGGAGAAGCTTTCGCCTTCGCTCCATACTGGACTAGAGCAAATCTCAAATTCTGGCAAATAGAGCTTGCACTAAAGTAAACTTTACTTTCACTCAGCGCAGAAAAGCACGCAACACGAACAACGCGAACAACACACCCCTCGCGACGCGGCTGGCTCAGTACGCTGTTTCGTATTCAGCGCAATTCAAAGTGTTCAAAAACCTTTTTATTGGCCATATAAAAATTGAAAAAGTGTTCTTTTTGACACAAAAACCCGTTTGATTTACTTTTTTAATACTTTAACTCTTATTTTGTAGTATTTGCGTGAGCAATTACATCGCGCGTTGAGAAATCGGTTATCTGGCAACGTTGATAACGCGCGGCCGGCGGCGCTTGGCTTTGGCTGCATGCGGGTGCCCCCGCGTCAGCTTCCGCGCGAGCGTTCATAGCGCGTCGCGTTTTCGCGTGCAGAAAAACGCTCCATGCGGTCTACGCTTTAAGGCTCGTTCACACTCTTGCGACCGAGTTCGACCGAGAGAGACCAGACTGGCTTTTAAGCCTCTTGCGATCTCTTAGGACCAGCAGCGGAGCTGGTCCTAAGAGATCGCAAGAGGCTTAAAAACCGGTCTAGTCTCTCTCGGTCGAACTCGGTCGAACTCGGTCGCAAGAGGGTGAACGGGCCTTTAAGATGGGCACGCGGCATTCGAACCAGGGATAGTGCGGTGACTCGTGTTTGCAAACTGTCTTTTGTATGATGTATGAGGAGTGTGACCCAGGTCATACGGTTCTGGTACATTCGTTTTCTACTTTTGAACTTTTTTATGACAAGTTAGTGTCACAAAGATTTACCGTAAACAACCGAGCAAGCGCCCACTCAAAATATGAAGATAATCGCGAAAATTGGGGAATGAGCACTTGTTAGGTCATTAATTTTGCCTATATATCTACTGTACATATTTTTTTAGATGTTGAAAAATTTTGGGGTGGGCCCTTAGTAGGGAATGGGCGGATGCTCGGTATTTTACGTATGTTATGAATCGAACATAAAAATAAAAAATAAAAATTAAATTTTTAAAATTTATTTTGAACTCACGCTCTTGACCTGAAAAGTCTGTTACTAGTATAAAAACAAATATCAGAGGTGTTCTAACTTCCTTACATAATTTTCAAAAAAGATGCCAGAAATTTTAAGTAATTGATGCATGTAAACCAAACTGAACTGGCACTACGCTCGTAACGAGAGAGCTGAAAGTTTGATCAAGTTGTGTTGCGCTACCTATTGAGTAATTCGCTTTTTACTAACCAATTATTATTTTTGTGTTTTGCATTAACGTGTCTTCAGTAGGATCATGCACATTTTTCTTTCTTACTTTTAGTGTTCTTGTGCAGGGGCACCGATAAAAATATTATTGTGATTGTTTTCCAAATCTTCAAATAAATATTAATATTCTGATTATTAATATTAAAGCCAAGATTTTATTTCAAAAGGAGACTTTAGGATGACGACACCACGTGTCTGATATTTTGAATTGTCAACTGTTTGCGGTAGGAACGCTCACGTCTACGTTGAAGAGAGCGAGCAAAACGACTCATCTTATGTTTGGTATGATTCAGAAATTTGGTAATTGAATTGTTGAGAAAACGGTCATTGTGAAATTAAAGATGATCGTAGTGTGTCCTGTACCTGATCTCACGTTTTGCATTACTTAGCTTATCGGGTCGCTGGAGTTCTTGTTGCAGAGTTCACGTTCATTCAGATACTCATGTATAACAGCCATCCGAACAGCGCATACAGTGAATGTCGAGGAACATTTTCAAGGTGCATATATCCCGTACGCATGAGTCAATTTGTATAACTTTTTTATATAAAAAACAATTTTAATTAAAAAAAAAAAAAAACATTGTATACTTTTTAAAGCTTTAGTTTTGACGGACATAATTTTTTTATATAAAAAAGAGGGACGAGTTACGAACGTCTTTATTTATAGAAACAAACTTTCTTTCCAGGAAAAAAACGTAGTTTTTCTTAGCCTATAGTTCTAGGGAAAATAATGTTAAAATATTGATTGGCTCATTCTGTAGACGTGGAATTCATAAAGTTGAACAAAACTTAGTAGCTGGAATGACCACCTCAAGAATAGCACGTTCTTTTCTGCATATTTGTGGAAAACATTGTCGGCATAAAAGC
Organism: Ixodes persulcatus; assembly: GCA_013358835.2. Classification (NCBI taxonomy): domain Eukaryota; kingdom Metazoa; phylum Arthropoda; class Arachnida; order Ixodida; family Ixodidae; genus Ixodes; species Ixodes persulcatus. The sequence continues at coordinate 499,786 of JABSTQ010009541.1, read as the reverse complement.
AATATTACGGGGAATTCCTGGTTGTACAGTGCTCTCCAAGCTAGCGTGGAGCACACAAACTGCGTATGGGAGCTCTCTATCCTGGTAGCAGCCGAAGAATTGCTGCATGACGTAGCGATCAATAGACCAGCACGAGCAGGTAAGGACGCTCGCTCGCTCATTCAAAGGCCGAAATCGCGGTAGGACCGGGGACATCGCAGCAATTTGCCGGAAGATGTAAGCGTTTCACCACCCCCTTGCACTAAAGTGCATAGGCGACTGCCGATATGATCAGTTCTTTGATGACTAGTTCAGTAGAAGAAACATGACGCCTAGTGACTGACCCGTCTGATCTTTGACGGTTTCGGCCACGGTTCGGCAGTCACCAATACACTTTCGTGCGAAAAGTTTGCTATAAGAGTGGACTGGACGGTCGGCTGAAAAGACTTTTATCAAAACCCCATCGAGCAACATTGGCGGTCGCCATTTTAATAGGCAGAAAGGCTGGAACTAAACTCGTCTAGATGTCGTGCATTAAAAAAAAAAAAAAGGTCTATTGATGCGCCGCCCACGGTCCAACCGCGATCTCGATCTAGTGCGAGAGTCATCCCCTGTTCAGGTTGTTTTGGCGTACTCTATATTCCGAAGCAGTTCTTAGTCTGCCTCCAGGACAGCGTTACCATGAGATAAGATGCAGTAAGCGTGTTCTGTGTAAATCTGGTGATGTACAATATGCTCATCAATAAATATCATGCGCGAGCAGCGGCCGAAACTGATAACAGAGCCTGCTAACGACGAAACAGTTGATACTGCAAAAAACAGAAGCGGCTCTTCCTGGGACTGTTGCCACTCTCCGATACAATTATCGCATTACCTCCTCGTTTCTTTCTTTGTCTTTCAATTGTATGGTATTCTTTGTTACTCTGTTTTATAATTTGACACCGCATTGCTCTTATCATCCTTCATGAGTTGGCGTGACACGTTCATCATAAGGTGCTGTCTTAGTGCGATTACCGTGCCACTTTCTTTATATAAAAAAAAATCAACAGAAACAACGAAAAAAATAAGAGCTATGTCATTTCTTTTTTACTGCCGAAACACTTATTAGTTACCGCTTTAAAACTGGAAGTGTCAAAAAAAAAAAATGACTGCGGTGTGACTTTTTAGATTGCGCCGGCAGATGACGCACGCAGTCTCTCATGCCACTGCTCGAGCATTATATTTAACAGTGGAGCACACTGTACACCACAGCTACCCACAAATATTTCCCAATGAAAGAAGAGCAAGAACGTCGGAATTTCCCGAGAAGGCCGTCCGTGCAGCTTTTTTTCTGAAACATTTTTTCAAGTTAAAAACAAAGGAACGAGGAACACCGCGGAGGATTACTACACTGTCCTGGAACGCGTTGCTTGCCTATGCTTTTTTTTTTTTTTTTACTTCCTAGTTTATTTAGGAAAACGCTTTCGTCAGGTTCCGCGTAGTCGATGCTTTGTCGGACACTTAAGACATCCCAATTCGCGCTGACGGATGAATCAAAGCAGCCACCCTATTCTCCTAAAGCTGCACAAAATCCCAGAAACGCATACAGTTCATTACCCGATCGCAGGGAAAGTGCGAGCGACACACCAAGATCCTAAACAAGACGCCCACACCCAATGCATAAATTGGTGGCGGTTCCCCATGGGAAGACGGACAACTCCGGGCAGTTATTTCGGGTGGGCTGTCGCGGCGTACCCACCGCGGGTTCAATATGGCGTCGCGGCGCCCACGCTCGGAGCTTAGACACCATTCTGACCGATAAAAAAGGGGCGTCTGGCACGTCTCAAGCGGTGGCTTCTTTTTACTCCGCCTGCGTGAGTTCGGTGGGCCATGGACCCGCGGGGGCTCTGTTTACACGCGAGCAGATTTGTTTCGCGACACTCTCGTATATCGCGTCGCCTCGGTGCAAGTGGTTGCGACGTTTCTTCAGGCTCCCTGGACTAGGAAACTTTGCTTCAAAGAAAGCTGTATCTTCTTTTAATTTTTTTTCTAAATACGTGTTTTATTTTAAGACGAGCTTCGCTTTGTCCGTAAGGGCCTAGGAGGAGCTGGAAATCTTCAAAAATGCGTTACTTCAAGACACCAATTCACCTTACCATGGACCGCAGACGAGGCTACGCGTGATCCAACGCCGTGGGAGTGTCGGGTGATCTTCAGAAGGGGCGCATCAATGCGTTAGGCGCTTGTTCACGTGACACGTTCAGAGCACTGCATTGGCCCGAATGGCTCGTAGCGTCCGCTACAGTCCATCGTGGAGTGAAAGAAACCGAGTCGAGGGGTCGACAGTTTTGTTTTGTTTTGTTGAAGAAGTATTCCACTTGATTTAGGTCATTCGAGCTTGAAAATTATGAGCGTGTGTGCACCTTATTTCGGGAAGTCTGCGCCGTGTTCGCGTTTCGCAAGACGTGTGGTTGATCCGCTTCCAGCCTCCTTATCTTTCCTTGTCTCCAGAAAAGTAAAAATGTGGTATAAACTAGGCTGCCAGGCAGGCATAACATTTTTCTAGAGTTTTTTGTTTTTCTTAACGAAGAAGAGGATTTGATAACTAAAGTGAATCCAGTTTTGTATAGGGTATGACTGGCGTCCATATTTTTTTCCTTCACAATAATTAAAAATGCGGAATGTTGTTGAAAAAAAAAAAAAACAACTCGCTACCAGTAAAATGAGTCTGTTCTGCGTACCTTTATGCAACACGAGGTCAATTCGCCTTGATATGTTGGATTATAAGACACTTAGTGGCCGAGTGTGTTAGCGGACTGCAGCTCGGAGCGTGTACAGAGACAAAGCTCACGCTGCGGATCACAAGGATCTTGGGTTCAATCTCCATTCTTCCCGGTTTCGATCTGAATGAGCATCGTACTGGCGTGCGGTCGTGCCTTGCTATACTGCGTAACGTGCGTTAAAGACCCGAGGTTAGTCGTGGTAATACACCGGCTAAATTTACCTTCTACAGCGGAGACATCAGTTGCTCACTGAGGTTCCCTTCCCGCCGTTTAAACATACACGGAGTTTTAATTTTTTTTTCACGCGCAATCTACATGGAGGAAGAATTTGGCCTACAAAACGACAATTATGTTTCACTTTTTCTCTATCTATCTCGGCGTGTGTTAGGCTTGTGTTGGCGAAAGCGGGTATTTGACTAATGGGAAACGCACGTGACGAGAAAGCTCTCGGCGAAGTCTCGAACATCGTGAGTTCGATTCGCACTTTACGTAGCACATTAATATGTATTCACACGGATAATGCTTTTTCGGGGAGGGATGTGCGCGACGTTAGTGATCGGCGGAACGAGGGTGACTCGCTCCCTGACTCCAGCATTCGCCAGAACGGCGGGGAACCGAGAAGGCGGTATCACTCTCGACAACAGTGCTCGGTACGCGCTGACGAGAATGGAAAAATGGAGGAGTGATTGAAACAGCCATACGCGATTACGGCAGCAGCGCTGTTAGACGCAGAAGACGACGAGCTACTTCCTGCGAAGGAAACGTGTTTCATGGACGGGTGGTGGCAACACAAATAAACGTGGAGTCCAAAACCTCTTTTATGAGGAGCGGCTTGAGGATGGCATCGATGAATATCGAAGGCTCTTTCGGGTGCCTCGGACGACATACTAAACAGCGCAAGTCGCAAGCCACAACAAGTTTGGCGATCCCACTGCGGCCACCGGCATTCCGCGGAGAAAAATCTGTAAAGTTGCCAGACGCGCGAACAAAATACCGCCAATTGCAAATAGATCCTACGCCAAGGCGGGGAGTGTTCGTGCAGCCCGAGCGAAAGCTCCCCATCCCCCTGGCATGCCTACGTCAGCGTGGCTCCGCACAAAGGTGTGACGTTGTTACCACGTGATGCTCATCCCTGGGAGCAAAGGGACGAACTCTCCCCCGTGTGAATATCCCTTTTAGAAGCACAACGTTAGCAGTCATATGGAACTGTAGAGATAAGGACAAAGCATCTGAAGTCAAATGAAAAATGGAAACTTATCCATTACTTTTTAAAGTAATTTTGCACTTGTCGCGTTCCCTTTCCGTAGCAGTAATTTGTAATATAATTTAGTTAAAACACTTACAGCGAATTACTTTATAATATCCCCTTAATTTTATTAAAAAAATCCACGTTACGCTATTTATCGCTCTGTGTTCAGTCAATTAAACAACATAATATAACTCAATATTCATTAAAAACTGCCTTAGCTAAAATGGGAGGAGGAAATAGAAAAGCGGTTACATTTTGAAATCAACCGCGTTCTGTTTGGTCATTTTACGCGTGATTTTAGTTCATATATCTTGAAGGAAGCGGACGAAACCACCAGTGAAGCAGCCGTACACCATATAGTCGTAATCAATCGCATGTAAAGGAGGACTTCATATTAGTTCCTGCAACAGTTTATTGACATGTGTCACACTTCAGGCGACCGCAGGGGACTTGAGTTGCAAAGCGCCCGGTGTAGAAAATAAAAACGGAGTAACATATGTTAACACTCTGCTTCATTGGATTTCACTACCATTTGTTTTTGAAAACCTTGCATTGCACATTTTATTTTGCGTGCATTTGTTTTAATACTTTAGAGAAAAGGTTTGCACAGTTCAGGAAACGGCATAAACATGAGCTTATGACATAAAAAAAAGAAAAACATCGATGTGCCCGAGCGGTAGCAAAAGCAAAGCTCCTCCCAAACCTGGTCTCTCGTTTCCATGCATTTTACAATGCTGAAGCAGAAACACCACCCCTAGCGCAAGCTTTTTACCTTCAATAACATTTCTGGAATTCGTGAGTACGCAACCAAAGCACAACGAATGGCAGTGAGCGCGGACTGAAGGCAGAGCTTCCACTGAATTCTTATTCTGAAACCGAGTTTATTACAGCATCTTTATATTTAAATATTTTTTGCAGGACGACCACAATAAAATGGCATTATGAGAAATTGAAACTGGTATGGCAATACAATTTGTTAAAATCTTTTTTTTTTTAATCTGTTTTGATTAAATATTGAAGAAAGTAACGTGAAAGTAAGTTTTAAAATAATGAGTGAAGTAACCAACTATTTTTCTGGTGTAATGAGTAATGGTAATTCATTACACTTAAGGCTGAGTAACTTGTAATTCTAATCAACTACATATCTCAAGTAACGAGCACAAGTGTGAGTAGGACTAACCTCTAACTGTGTAAATATTTACCGATACAACCAGTATATCCTTTGTAAAATTTCAATAAGCATGACAACTAAAGGGTGTGCCTGGACCCGCGACCCACGCAGAATGCTGAGGCATCACTCGTCTCCGGTACATTTGAACCCGAGTCTGCGTCGGTCACTCTTGGTACTACACGCCTGTTCAATCAACGGCCTGCAGAGTGCATGCTCAAAATATCTTTGCCCGGGATGATTGGCGCAGCATTTACTAGACGTGCATTTCCAAAAGGTTCAATTCTGTTCACAAACTAACTATAGGGTGAATTGTTCGTAAGAATGACCTGCCGTGCACGACGACTACTAACATGCCGTCGTCCCCGTGAATGACAAGTTAATAAACACGCAAGAAAAACCGATTACCCATTGAATTATGGAAAAACTGGCGGCGTGTTAGTAACTAATAGACCTTTCAAAAAAAAGAAAAAAGAAGGGTTTCTGGCCGGTTTAAAGTGGCACTCAAGCGGTTTTTGGGGAAGCTACTTTTTGGTGCGATGGCGTTAAGGAAGTGTCAGTGAAGGAGTATCTTCAGTTTTAGAAGGCAGAACCGCCTATTAATGACGCAGGAATAAAATACGTGCGGACTCTTTTCTGTTCCTCCGCCGACCAATGAAATTATCGTATGTTTGAAAATTTTGCCGGCCTTTCTTTCCCCGCTGCGTTGGAAACAACCGCAGCGACAGACCAATCACAGGTCGAGAAGAACTTGTTGTGCGCGTTGCATGCCGGTCGTGCCGGTCGCGGGCGGGCTGCTTCTATCGGGGAACATGGCGTCGGTGGTGATCGTTGGCGTGGTCGGCGTGGTGGAAGCTCATCGTTCCGCGTAAAAGCGCTATCCTTGACTGTGAATTTTCGTCGTGTGTCGCTATGATAACCCAGCACGTACTAGAAGGGAAGATCCACGTACTCGTGCGGCGATGTCGTGGCGGCACTCTCAAGACAGCAGAAACGCCCGTGCCGTCGTGTTTGTTTACTTCGACTACAGTGGTGCTTTCTACGCATTTGTGTCCTCGAACATCGCCCGGATTTCTTATTTGGCGCATTTTATGCGTGTGCTCAAGTTCAAGGTATTACTGGCGCGTACCGTATAAAGGATGCGAATTTTCACGCGGTTTCATCACCGTAGAAAAGTGATTAGTGTTAGCAATCCTGAACGCTCGCAACGTCTATATGATCACGAAATCATATTTCTACGTTGCTATATCGCTTCTAAGATTACATCGTCTTTTATAATCGTAGAAAAGGCGTGGGGCGATATTTGTACTATTGGCAAAGTCGTGTATTAGAGTCGTGATCGTCCAAGACGGCTTAAGCGCCGTTCACACTCTTGCGACCGAGTTCGACCGAGAGAGACCAGACCGGTTTTTAAGCCTCTTGCGATCTCTTAGGACCAGCTCCGCTGCAGCGGAGCAGCGGAGCTGGTCCTAAGAGATCGCAAGAGGCTTAAAAACCGGTCTGGTCTCTCTCGGTCGAACTCGGTCGCAAGAGTGTGAACGGGCCTTTACTGAATCTTTTTCTTTCATTCACTGTTCCCTGCAAGCCTATCATGAAAAAAAAAAAAATAAAGCTTTAGGCTATAGAAAACTGTATGTCTATATTCTGTTACGGCATTGAGTCGCAGTGCGTCCCCTTTTTAGAGGCGCCGCTGAAACAGCTGACGGCGGCGTAGAAGCGGTCGCCGTGCTGACGACCCGCTGCGCTTGTTGCACATGGTTGCATGTGTGTGTACGCGCGGCGCAGAGCGGTCGTTCCGGTCGTTCCGGTTGCAACGGACGCAGTCGTAGGTAACGCGCTCGTTGCACATGTCTGAACCAGCCTCCTCCCGAGGCGAAAGTCAACGTGGCGACATCGTTTGACATCACGTACCAAAGGTTACGCTGCGATGCCAAACGTTGGTTTGGTTACGAGTTGCCCCAACCGCAAATCGAAGGACGCCCGAAAAGGAGGCCTGCGTTTCGTCGTCCTTGGAACATGAACACGACTCCGAAGCGCTGCTATCGTCCACATCGCACGTCGGAGTGGCGTCATTGGAAATCTTCCCCAGGTCGGCTGTCCGCCGAAGAATTTTAACCTCTAACGGCGTCAGGTCCTCGAGCGTATAGAACTCCGCCATGATCGAAGCTCGAATGACAAAGACGTTCGGCCGATGCGGCTACCTCGGGATCACTGCGCGACGGAACGTCGTCTAACGCCATTGGCCCGAGATACTTTTGATAATCGTGCGATGACCAATGAGAGTGGTTTCGTTTTCAGATGGATCCGAGGTTTGGCGGCCTTCAATTACATTTTTTTTAAAGAAATAATCACCGTATGACTATATTTATTGGTTTTTAGGGATACTTAGGGCGTCTAGATTCAGTTGTCATCATCAAAACTCGAACTCAAAAACCACTTGAGTGCCCCTTTAAATGTTCACTCCTCGTGCGTATAGTGTGTGATTTGCTCGGTTTCGGAAACGATGAACATGAGCGTGCTGGGCTGAGGATATCGCATTATCTCAAATAAAACCCTCTCAACGATATCCCAATTTTAACATTATGATTATTCAAACAACGATACTGCGTAAGCGGTATAAAAAGCATCTTTTAGCCTTATGTTGAGCAACCTTTAGATTAATCTAAATGTCATAGCAAAAGCTACTGATACGAAACTTTATTGAAGGGAGCTTGCACAGGCGGTGTGCATTTTTGCCTCTCTCTCTCTATGATAAAATATAGTCTTTACATATCTTCAGGCGTTTCTAAAGCTGGGATTATCGCCTCATTTTCATCTTCATCATTTGACTCCATGCTTCGGCGGTTTAAATCTTCTCTGGCACCATCCTCCACTGCTGAAACCGCTGCCGCAGGCCCGACACGGCAGACCATGTGCCCGGATTCGAACTATTTCAGGCCACACAAAGGGGGCCTGACTTCTTTATTTTTTGGTCGACTATATAAAACGCCTTTCTGCATATTCGTCGATCACGAGACTTTGTTACAGAAACCTACCGACAATATGCACACAATGGTATTAAAAATTATATTACGCCAATGTCTAGAAGTCAGAAAGCTGCACATGTGTGTTCTCTCAAATAAGTATTGCACGCACAGCCTGAATGTTCAAAGGCTATGCGGGGAGCAAGTCGTCTGCTTCTTGCGCACTGGTTGCAGTGACGTCAGAACGACGCCGAGCTCTGATTGGCTTTGAAAGGAAGGATAGCGGGTAGACCTCAATGCTACATGCCTTAAGGTCTACCCACTGTTTCTTTCAATAAGCAAATAAGAGCTTGGCGTTCTGACCTCATTGCAACCCCTGTGCATCATTGCAACACCTGTGCGCTCTGACATCATTGCAACCCCTGCGCTCGGAGTTGTTTTGTACAGTCAACGCGTGTGCGACAAAACTGAAAGGAGAAAGGACACAGAGACGACTATGGCTACGTTGTGTATTTTTAGACGATTACACCTCGTTTTTTTTTTTTTACCATAAAGGCAGCCGATGCTGCGAGCTGATATGTCCGATCGAGCAGCAACACAAACGCAACGTCACGGCGTTTGCCGTGACGACGAATTTTTATGTTATGTATGTGCAGGGACAACAGACCCAGGGAATCGTCCCATCAAAAATTTCTGTTCGGTGTCCTCGGCACCAATTTGTTAAAATAAAGTTTAAGTTCGTCATTCCTCTGGGGCGTGTGTTATCATTGGATAAACCAATGAAGCTCAGTAAATGTCCTGGGACCTTGCGCTCTTAGTCGGTGCGTATCTGTTTTGTGTGCCTCCTAGACCGCACTCTTGCTCATGGCCAAACGAAGTACTACACTTTTGTCCTACCGAAACAACGTAATATGTGTTGGATGGCACATCCTACGTCAACCCTCTCTCGCAGCGACCGATTGCCCACAGGTTTATTATGCTGTTGCTCTGTCATGCTGCGTCATGTGGAGTTACTTATAAAGAAAACTCAGCTAACTCTGCCCCCTTCGAAATTATATTGCAGTTTTGTTTTTGTCGCAAATGATACCACAGTTGCAGAAAATTAAAGAATTATGTCGCCACTTGAAGTGAACATCGAATGAACATACTTCGCTTTGTTCAATGGCTGTAAAAGATTGCCATATTTTTGGTTACGCCGATCGCAACGAATGAGATGGTGTGCACTCGTCAGTCAATGCGAGCAAGTTTGTTTATTCATTCTTGAAAAATAATTGTCTAGTCACATTGCCTTTTTGACTGGAATGCGTGCGAGACGTAATTACATTCTATTAGAGAAAAATGAGTAATACAATTACACATGCCTAAAGGTTGCAACGTAAACGGAATGTCGACTAGATAAAATAAGTAATTACGCGCCGCGAGTTTTATTTCAGTAGTTAAAGACATCTAATCGGCGCCCTACGATAAACATTCATGAAGCGCGTACCTGATTGTCACACGCAGTCTGACCGTGATTTATCTACCTTTACCTACTGGTGCAAGGAAGGGAATCCAAGGAGAAAAACTCGAGTTGGAGTAACCGCGATAGTAATTTTGGGAGGGTTTCTGATCGCTTTTATTATTTTTGTCAATTATAGACAGTCTTTTTGCATCACAAAGAACTTAGCAATTTGACACTATACGTTAATAACTATTGTAAATTAAGTTAATATCGACAAAGAAATATAAGTTACTGCTTCCGACCCGGGGATTATTTAGTACGGTTCAACTGGGAGGGTCAGACGCTTTCCAGGGAGAAATTGCACTCAGTGTGACATGCCGCGGTTCTCGAGAATGTTTGTAAACACAGCTCAGTCACCAATTAGTTTCAAAAAAACGAGGTGCGGTTTTCTAGAATACACCTCAAATGTTCCCTTGAAATTTCACGCAGACTAACTCTCGTACATATATTGTCTTACATGCTCAATCGGGAGTTTAATGAAATATATATATATTTTTTTTTTCAAAAGAGCCTGGCATCTAGCAGCAGCTGCTTACGCAATCAAAGTCCGCCATATTATGAGCATGCGCTCAGCACGTATTGAACACGAGCGATGCTTGGGCGTTCGGTGTAGACTCATGTCTGGAATTATTGGACAAGCGGGATGCATCCGAGTTTGGCGTGAATTCGGATTCAGTCATAGGCTTCACGCTGCACGCGAACCGTGCGAGGGCCTCTTCTGCCCCTTCCATTGAAAAACCACCCTCAGCGTATAAAATGTCTGGCTGCACAGTGCTATACAAATTAATCTAGAAACTTAACTCATCGGAACGTTTCACTAGCAAATAAAAGAGTGGAACTTTGCGACTAAATAATTTTCTTGTACAAAGCGTCTCACCGATGTTTCCATTCTTTTCTATCCCTTGGAAAGTTGTGACCGGAACCACGATGCCGGTGGGACTTGTGATTGATTGAAGACACGTTTAATTCCCCCTTTTACGCATCTGTGGTGCTGCTGGGGTTGTTAAATGAGGGGGAGGGGGAGGGACGTTGGGGGAGCTGTCGGGTCTTGGAGAAAGTCGAGCAGCGACTGCAAGAGCTGCATGGCCACCGTCGAGGTGGTGGGGTGTCCCGGACAGGCCCACGCGTGAAGCGAGGTGGGCATGATGCTACGCTCGAGTCTGGTAAGGGCTCGAGTCCGGGGTCCAACATATTGCCGGCAGCACCAAAGCAGGTGCTCCAGGACCGCCCTGACGTGGCACAGCCCGCACGTGCCTGAGGTAGGAGCTGGTGCCCCTCGGGTGCTACTGTTGGAGCCGCTGCCATTGCTGCTGTTGTGGTGGAAGCGCTGGGGTTACTTGTGAATTTACTTGCAGAAGTATTGACGTCGTGTTCACGTTGCGTCCCGTAGTGTGCACCTTCGAGACAGGGTCGGCGTTAGGCAAGGGCGACCGGGGCGGCGGCCCCGGGCCCCGCACTGGAAATGGGGCCCTGAAGCTGCCGGCGAAAACCACGCTCCCGCCGGCTAATTTTTTTTTTTTTAACTTGCTTGTTGTTTTCTGGAGTACGGTGGTCGTTTCATTGAAAATATGTAAACAAAAAAAAAAAGAGACATCTTTTTTTTTTGTTGTTGTTTCCGGGGTGGTATCCAGGAAAAAGAAGAAAAACTTGCCTAGTTTTCCCAACGTTGTATTCTCTCTGCGAAAGTATCTTGACGACAAACACGCGTGCAGTGATAGGGTGGGTTTATACAGAGATACTTTTTATTGTCAGCAAAACGAGCTGTTATTCTTTTTATCGAAACCAACTCCCATTTATTTAAAAAAATAACGCCCCTTGAGTGTCGCTTGGCCCTAAATGAAGTAAAAAACAGACTACTTGATTATGGAGGACTTATATGTTTGCGTACAATTTTGGTGCTAATCGCATATTTTCCACCATAAAAAAAAGTTTGGATTGGGTTACGGTTATTTCTCAAGCAAACTGCGAAAAATCCGCAGAGTGTTAAAAAAAAAAAGAAACCTCAAGGGCTAAAAAAAAAAAGAAAAAGCTTTTTCAATGCTGCACCGTGCAATCGTCTACTACACGACACGAGCTGATGCACTGGTCCTCACACATCCAGGATCTCACAAGATTCTGGGCCAGTACCCAGAGGAAGAGGTGTTTTTTTTTAGTTTCGCTTGAATGGGGCAAAGCATTTCCGTTGAAAAATTACGTCATCCAAAAACGTAGTTGCTTCCTCAAGGCCTTAACTTGTAATCTAACGCCATCAGATTCAGGAATCGTGCACTTTCGATTATACTGAGCTAAGCAAATCAGTCAAAGCTGCGGATAAGCGAGTTTCCAGGAAGCCTTGATACGCTTTCAGTGATTATATGCTCGAAACGTTTAGCAGATGAATTATAGAAACTCTGTTATCTCAAAAATATTAAAATTGATATGATACCTATGGTACAATGCAAAAGCTTATTTTGCAATCAAGCATTGATAACAAACTTTGAAGCAATCTTTTTAGCATACGATAGGACATAAATATCAACCCTATTGGTGAAAACAAATCAATTGTAATTACTGCTGTCTAAAATAAAACCACACTCCTCTTGGGTGAAGCAGTGTAGATTTGCATCCTGTTTCGCACATACCTCGAGAGGGTTCGTTCTATTTCACGGCAACTTTCCCGAGAGACAGAAAAGGATGTGCGTCCTGAGACCTATTTTCAAACAAATCCCAGGGGTAACATTCTTTATTGCTCCCTTAGCAGGAGAGTCGACAGTTCGACTGAGTCTGTCTGTAGTGAAATTTAACAAAAGAGTCGATAATCTTCAGTCTGTACTGGCAAGCAGCGGAACAAGTATCTGTAAACCAAAATGATAGGGTATATCATATACAAAACAGAAAGGAGGCAAAATCTGCTAAGGGTCCTAGATGCAGAAGCACACAACACAAAACATTGTCACTACTTTTAATTCAGCAATTAAGTGCATGCACATTTTGCCCTTACTTAAATATGTATTGATATCCTTTCTGTTAAAGGTCGAAACCTTGACAGTTTTGATTTTCTCAGAAAGAACAACCAGGCTGAATTTTAATTATTATATGTATCCGAAAAGAGTTGATCGGAGAATGTTCACTAGCAAGTGAGTTAAAATTGAAGTTAAAAGGAGCAAACATAGTATTACTGATACAGTCGCGCGTGCACGTGAGTGCTATTCAGCAAGCTCGCGAGATTCGACAGTGTTTGATTTGATAGCAACTCGATTAAGATTGTCGCTCATACTATTTCGCGTCAGTTGGCCCCTGAGAGAGCAATAGCTTTTCTCTGACTTGAGCATCCAAAAGAAAGAGTATTAAAATGATATGAGCTCTTCAAACAATATTAATTGAATTAAGCTAGATGTTCCTCAAACGAAGGGAACAGAGAGGACAACATTAAAAAGGGTGAATATTCTGGTCGCTTTAACCCTGTCATCCAGGTTGTAAAGCATATATGAGAACATAATTTCAATGATCAGCTTCTGATGTTTGCTGAGAATCTCTTTTTTTTTTTAAGTTTGTGGGAGTACATGTTTCAATAATCAGCTTTAGATGAATGCTAAGAATATTTCTTTATAATTTAGTGTGAAACCACATTTGAATCATCAGCTTCAGATGTTTTCTAAAAAATATTTTCCAAAAATTTTATAATTAAAAAGAATATAGTGAAACATGGTAAGTTTTTAAATGTATACTACAATTGAAATATTCAATGCATGAATTTTCCAAGTTCTACAGGAAAAAAATCATCCGATGCGGTAATATGTGAAGTGCCAACATCTTGCTGATCGCGTAAGCTAAACGCGCGCGCACACACTCTTTAAAGTTTTTCTTGCTCAATTTGTAAATTCTTCAATTTCAAAATAGCATCGAACACTCGCTTTGGCAAGTCTACCAAATGGAAGTGTTGGAAAGCGGAATGTACGCGACACACACTTCCGCGAACGTCTGTTGGCGTTGTAACACGGGAGTTGGTTGTCCAGTTCGCTTAGGCAACTCGGTGGCAGAAATACCCCAATACGATGACGACACAATTTCGTAATTCTTCTTTTTTTCCCCCAGGCTTTTACGAATCATAATCTCTAATATTACTCATCGTGTTTCCCAATGTAGAAAAAAAATGTAAAAAAAACGCTTGCTTTGTAATTTTTTACAAGAAAAAATATTAGAGCTCCTTAAAATACGCGAGAATTCTTAAAGTGCGAACAAAAAACAACAAAATAATACTTAATTGGAAGAAAAGAAGGCTTGCGGCTGTATACAATTGTGTGACGTGCCCGACCTAATAATCATTCGTCAGCATGGAGAGGAGCTTGTTTGATGAGATAAAGTACACGGATATGTATGTTTGACATAGAAATTATCTTAGCAGGAACTCTCGGAACTTAAACCTCCCTCCTACTGCACTTGTTGATCTGCTGTGTAGAATATATATATATATATATATATATATATATATATATATATATATATATATATATATATATATATATATATATATATATATATATATATATATATATATATATATATATATATATATATATATATATATATATATATATATATAAGAAAATAAACAAAAAATGTTAGATCCGTTATAGGATTTCAACTTTTATGAGAATGGCCCACAAATTAATTCTTCGGAATTCAACATGCGACAATAGTGTAATCGGCATTATAAGATAAATAAAATCTCCGATACATTTTGGTGTCCCACTTGGAAGTTGACTTCGTAATTTTTATTCACAACATGATACTGTGTCCGCTAGACCTGTGTCCTAAATTTGTTCAAGCGACCACCAATAGAAACTGCGTTTATTTGACAGTGTCGGCCTCTCAGCGATTAGCGATATCTTTATTTATTTATTTCAATACTCTCAGGGCCGCCAGCATTACAAAGGCGAGTGGAACGTACACAAAATAATATTATATAAATGTTACAATAGCAGACCAAAAATTAAAACACTGCACTCTACGATATAAAATTAACAAGTGGTCGAACTTGATTGCGGTGATGGAAGGAGAGGGCGGTTCCAGTCTAAGAAGGTTTTGGGAATTAACGGCTGGTGGATTGTGTTAGGGTTTTGTATATCCCAATGCTTACCTTACAAGAATGATCGACACGAAATGAAACATAAAAAACGCCTTGTAAAAATTTAACTATGTGATCAATTAAATTAAATTTTTTGTTTTTTGTACGAAAGAGACACACTTGAGCATTTTTGCGACGTGAAGTAAGGTTGGACAAAGACTGGTTGGATTTCATGGCAATGACGCTTGCAGTGCGAGAATAGTTACTGAGGATAAAACGAGCAGTACGATTCTGCACTACCTCTAAGGGGTTAATTCAGTTTAAAGGACTGGGATCCCGGATAGATAATGCATATTAATTCAGAAAGAAATAAGCAAGATAAAAAAAGTTAGTTTTAAATAACCGAGCGTACGATTAGCGTTATAAATAACATTCCCAACATACGTTTGTCATGAAAGGGGAGATGTCATGGCAGTCATGGCAGCTGGAGCTTAACATGACCAAATTCAAAATAGTACGAGTCTCGCGTAAATATTCAACTTCGGGGATAAAGGAACGCAACATGAACGACGGAAAGGACGGGAGGTCCTGTCTTCGTCCTCTCCACCGTTCATGTTGCTTTAGTTTATCACTGTAACTTTACCAGCAGGCTGCAATTTGTCAAATTCAATTTCTCCCTGCTACTATCTTAATATCAGAGAGAAATTTAATTATTACGCGACACTGTCATTATAATGAATTTAGTCGTGTTAGCCTCCATCTGCTACTCGCACCAACTAAGAGTAGAATTAATGTCGGCTGGGTGCTGCAAAACATCAAAGGCATGATCAATTTCACGATGAAGAACTCAATCTGCAATCATCTGCGACAAGGAAGCATGAAATGCACCTTGGCTACTCATGAATGAAAATGAGAAACTATAATAAACCTAGTACGAAACCTTGAGCTACTCCTCTTTCACTAAAGTGAGCAAAGTGGTAGGATCATTGGGAGAACAAATTGAAATCGGTTAGTGAGAAAGCACTTTACGCAAGCCATGATATCAGCGTTAATGTTAAGATTGTAAGGTATTAACAGAAGCAACTTGTGGGAAACTTCATTAAAGGTTTTCGAGAAAAAAAAAAGCAGTCTATTTGGGAACCGCATTAAAGAGACAGATAGAAAACGCCGGAAAGACAAGGTGGAGTTGGAGTGGTTAGCACACCAAACCGGACATTGAGAGGCCCCGAGCTCAAATCCTGCACTCTTAGAAAAAAGGGTATCGATAGTCCTCCCTTAGGGGAGGAACGGTCTTGTAACCTATGTTCCTTTAGAAAGAGAGAAATTTTCGTCCCTGAAGTAGGGGAGCAAAGTTCCTCCGTCGCCTGCATCTCATTATGGCGGCCCTGAATCGAGCAAATCGAGCTCAATAAGGCTTAACGAGGACGCTACGTCTCTTCTACGGGACGAGAGGAGCAGCAAATAAAAGCGTAACACGAGCTTTCCGCGAACCGTGTTTATTTCTGAAGCCAGATTCCCCCCACAGGTACAGAAACTTGCGTTCCGAAAGCAGTTACTCAGTCTTCTCGTCGACAGCGCTGCGATGTTAAACGGAGACAACCGATACGAAGTTACTTCGCGCACTCAACGTCTTACCTTTGGTGTTCCTTAAGTCACAATTCCTTCGCCAACCGCACATCACGGAGGAATGGCAAACTCAATCCGCGAAACCAATTAAGCCACACTCAAAAGAACAAACTCGAAGCCGCTGTTTATCGCGTAGCGTGAAAGAAGGTTAAATCGCTTGCCACCAGATGGCAGGGTCAAGCAGAGTAATTGCAAGTAGCTAGGCTAGGTGACGCTAGGTACTGCCCAATTCATGTTCTACAAAAAAAAATTCTTATTTCCTCAGGTCACTAGTGCGCTTCGGGATCTTCGGGAACCTCTATTATGCACATTACGCATACTACAAGCATCAGGTGACCATACATTGAGCACATAGACATACATGGCACATACAAACATCAATACAACGGCACGCTAACCCAAACACTACACCCGAGCTCTGCGTTTCCGTCTTTTATACTAGTCATTTTGAACATACGGAACTTTTCGTTGACTCCCTAGGCAATCAACAATATTCCCAGCATGTTGATTTTTCCGAGCAATGTCATACCTCTGAGAGTATTTTGAATGGCTCAGGGGATGAATCTCTTATTAAAAAGCAAACGCTCGATCATGCTGTAATTATTTGAAAGCCAATAAATCAAACCGCTCCAATGCGGTTCGCAGCCATGAGTTTGTTTCCCCGCACGGCACGTCGTAGCCTGTATTTC
This sequence comes from Ixodes persulcatus, assembly GCA_013358835.2. Classification (NCBI taxonomy): domain Eukaryota; kingdom Metazoa; phylum Arthropoda; class Arachnida; order Ixodida; family Ixodidae; genus Ixodes; species Ixodes persulcatus. The sequence goes on along the minus strand of JABSTQ010009541.1, from coordinate 482,802 downwards.
TATTGTAGTGTTTGTTTTTCTATTTGTGCTGTTCGCGCAAGGCTGCAATTGCCGTCTTGAATTAATCTTTGTAGAGTGGATATTCACTCAGCTGGAAGTGTTGCTTCACGGGCTGAGAAGTCGCTTTTCGATCAACTTGAATGCAGTCAAAGCCGCGACTTGCGGCAGGTGTTAAGTGTACGGAGCTACGCCGTGGCTAGCTCGAAAACTTCAAGCGCTCATCCCAGCGCGCCACTTGGAGGGCAGTTTCTCCAGGAACTGTAGTATATTTGAACAGCAAAATAAAGGGTAGCTTTTTTTTTCGATTTTACCTACTATTCTTTTTTAATGATGAAATTCCACATTGTAAATATACGTACTTTCCGTCACGATTTCGTACTGTTCAGTCCTTTCCCCAGAGCGCAATCGCTCTCGGGGACGAGACAACTGGCAGTCACATTGGCCACTGTACGATAGGAGCTTACTGTTCAGACCAGCGTTCCAACATGACTATCCGCATTCCGCACGTCGATCGATTGCCCCTAATCCCTCAAGTGGTATTAAACTTTTTAATGTAAAGCGGAATGTCAACCTGCGACACCCCGCCCCCTCCGATCACGGCCCGACCAGCGGCATCAATGCCCGACAGTTTACGTCATCTCATCTTGTTGTTACACCACTGATACGCGAACACACGGTCACATCGGCGGTAATTCCAGTCTTTTGTTCACAACCCACAACACTGCCATCACGATGTTGCTGCTATGTTGCTGACACGCAGAAATACAGAACCACGTTGAACGCCGGTTGGCACTCGGCATCGGAAAACAGAACCGAACTCCGCCCGGAAGGCACCCAGGCAGCTGGCAGCAAAACATGCCTGTCTTCGACGCAGTCCCTGCGATTTCCATAACGTCGAAAACGTCGAAACGGTTCCGCGTGGTTCTGCTACCGTAGTCCATCTTACCCAGTGTACGTAGCAGTGTTGCCAGACTGAGAAAAAAAAGTCAGCAGATTGATTTTCAAAAAGTCAGTAGATTTGCACAAAAATCAGTAGATACTACGAAATCTGTGTTTTGCCATGTTTTGCCATTTCCATTAAACCATTTTTCGAAGAAATACTATAGAGCAACAAATAACATGGTAATAAACACAAATAAAATACGAAAAAACAAGACCAGTTGTCGAGTAATTCTTTATGAAAAACGAAGTAAAATGGCACCGTGAATATATTTTTTCTTTATCAGCATTGACTATTGTTGCAATTTCGAGGATTATTCGTTGAAATCGAGACTGAGCCACTTTTGGGAACAACAGATGAGGGTGACAGTACGACATCCACCTGTCGCTATTATTGAAACGAAACCAAAACAAGACGTTCCAGCAAGTGCGCGCGTGCATGTCCATTTTATTTCCTCTGCAAGCTGCCATCTTTCCTTACTGGGCTCTGGAGGGTTTTTGACGCAACGCTGTCGGCGCGGTGCACTGTCGAGGCTACGCGTCGTCTGCTATCGGCTTATTTCTTTTTCGCCTGACTCAAAGCTTGCGTTCGAACGTGGAGAAACTTAATTCGTTAGCTTTTTAAGCCACCGAGGAATAGCATTATATTATTTCTTGCCAAACCCTGCCAAATAAAAGTTAAGAACCGAAATTTGGATGTCGATCCCATGCATTCCGCCGGGCGAATGAATGAAAATGGCGGCCCTCCCCGCTCAGCTGGGAGCAGCCGAGAGTTCACACGCATGCGCTCACGCCTCTCGCTCTGCGCCGCAGGCTGATTGGCTCACTCCGGAGGGAGACGTTACGGCGGCGAGATCATAGACTGGCCAAACTCTCCCCATATATGGCTCTGGCCCGGATGTCACCGTCGAACCCAATGTTGGTCGAACCTCCTCTGGGTGAATAGATATGAATATATGTCGCTCGAATAGGTTGGGTTTTTGGGCCGTCTAGCCAGTGCTTCGTTTTTAATTCTGGGAAAATATGAGTTTCCTTTGATGGGCGACCCTGGGAACTGAAGGGGCCAAATAATAAACTTTTAATATGTTTACAAAAAAAAAAAAAAGTCAGTAGATTTTCTTTTTTTCAGCGAATCAGTAGGCCCAGAACAAAATTAGTAGATCTACTGATAAATCAGTAGACCTGGAAACACAGGTACGTAGCGCTGCTGGAGCACTAGTCCGGAACTTCGCTGTTTCTAGCGGCTTCGTTTTCTCGTTTGATAAAATTAGTGATAAAAACGTCAATGCAACCGAAATGTTCTGCACGTTTGGACTAGAAGACGGAATTACAGGCGGCCTTCGCTGCCGCTGAAACTCAATCAACTCAACAGCATTTATTAAACAACGTGCGCGACCTGCTCGAAAAACGAAACCGAAAGAAGATGAGTCGGGAGGGCGAAAGCTTTCTCCCGTCTGCCTGGAGAAGGAGAAAAACGTTTCGTTCCTCCCTGTTTCTCGTGTCCGCTTGGGGGCGCGTCAGTAGAAGGGAGAAAGACGCGCCGTTGCTACTTTTTTCCTCCATTTTTTCTTAGAGTGTGGCTCCGACAAATAGTTTGTCTTTTGGCGGCTTCTCAAATTTTGATTCATTCGATCAAGTACGGTTTATTCATCTGCATATTTTTATGAGCAGCTAATAAATATTACCGAGGGAAGCTCACCCGTTAAATTTAACACTTGAGCACGCTTTTCGTGCGTTCAATGTTGTAATGAGGCGCAGTCTTTGCCCTATCAAAAAAAGTTCTGATGCGCTGGCAAAAAGTCAAGTCTGGTGGATACCTGCCGCTTTTGGCTTTCGTTCTTTGACTGTTAGTGACTCCCTGGCTTTGAAAACTTATTGTAAAGGTAGCTGCAATTGATCATATTCAAATTCTGTTGCTAAAAACTAATTCACTTACAATTACGAGTATTATTAGCCAAAATACAGTGAATTACAGTTACAAATTACTCGTTATTAAACCAAGGCAATTCAGTTACTGCTATTGAATTGCTACCCATGCATGCCCCGCGCTACCCGAGGGCGATACGGGAGAATTAGCTCTATAGACTTCGATTATTTATTTATTTGTTGTTATAATGTGCTTCGGTCTTCTGACTACAATTTACACACTAAACTAAAACATAAAAACATAATTAAACAGTTCGCGTTTGGCTTTTGTGGTCATGAGACCCGCAAAGATCCCCATCTTTATGCTAGCTAGACACATCCGTTAAAACGCTCAACTTATGAGGCACAACGCTTTCAGTGCAAACATACTGTATATTAATAAAATTTAGACCTTTATTTCAACAACACGAGCGTAAGAAAAAGAAAAGTAGCTTTCGCCTTTCTCCAAACCGGCGTCGACCACACAGTCCTCTTTCCCGCATAAATGGGAAGCCATGCAACAGAGCCCACCTTTTTTTCTTTCCTTCCACCAGGTTTGTCGACATTTCCTCGTTGGAACGCCCGGACTGCATAATTCAAAGCCTCTTCTGATTGGCCGCAGATAATCTAAAGCTGGTCCCCTAATGACTTCCAATTTGTCAGGAGGCGGAGTTAAACACGCAAAGGGTTTTGTTTCTATTTGTTCTTTTTTCCTCTCTGTGCTTACTTGTTCGTGTCGAATAAACATTTTTATGTTCCTTCAGTCGACGTCAGCGTTATCACCCTTATATCGGAGCTTACACTTTGGATCGCTCCCCTTTCCGCAGAACCACGTGATATGTAGGGCTTTTTTATTATATATTTGTTCATGGTTGACACGCAGCTTGCAGCGATGCCGCTTTGGAGCAACTCTCTTTGCTTGATGATGCTGTTTTTAGCTGCAGTGTTGGTGCTATGTTACAGGTACCTTCGACGGCTAATGCAGAACTGTAGAGATACTCAGATGAGGCTACAGATTTGCACATTTCCGTTTAGGCGGAAGAGCGAAGGACATGAAGCGAACCAAACTTGAATTTTCAGAAACGGGAGCGATTAAAGACGGTAAAAAGGCTTTACCCGGTATCTAAGCTTTCCGGTTCGTTAGGACGCCGCAAAGCAGATTAAAGCGTAATTACATTCAACGTCGCTTGTTCTTCCTGCGATAAGTCGATTCCGTGCCAAAGCTGATTAAGATATTATGACGGTGCAGCAGAAAGAAGGACGACGCGTGAGAGTTGCGATGCTGTTTTCAATAAAAATATGTAAGTTAATGCTTGTTATTTTTAACATCGATAGCACATTTTCTACATCACATTTAATTAAACAAAACTCTTTGCACAAATCCCATGAATAAAAAATGCAGATAATCTTTGAAGAGAAAAAATATTAATATAGCAAATGGTGTTATATTGTGTGTCGTTTGCTTTTTCAATAATTCAAATATTTGACAGGAAGCCCTCAAATAAGCCTGAAGCTCATACTCATAGAAAGATAATTAACGGCTTTTGTTTGATTGGTAAAAAAAAAAAAAATTGAGCACCAGAGACAACTTTCCTGCATGTTATTTCGGTCAAGATAATAAGAAGAAAAGTAAATATGATGGAGGGTTAGCATGAAAAAGAACGGAAAAGTCGGTAAATGAACTTCCTAGTTGTAAAATTCGGACAATTGATGGTTTTATATAAAATAAGGCAAACGCACTCATGATTAGTACCACTGGTGGCTCATGGGCATTTCAAAATCGTTTAGACCGAGCCTTCATAGAATCGGCAAACAACCGTGTGGCGAGGGTGTCGCAATTGCGAGCTGATTCGCCGATTATCAAAAGAATTTAGTTTCGAAGGTCTTCGAAATGCCCGTGAACTAGAGTTGACCAATTGAAAGTGCCTTTATGTTTCTGGCTTCCTGCAGAAAAATTAGAAAATGTTTTCTTACCAATCTGTAATTTTTCACAAGCCGCACAAAAACGATATATTCACGGTTTATAAACCGATAAAGTAACCCCCTTCCCTTCCCTCTTGAGAATACACAGAAATAATAAAGCACGTAAAGGACGAACACAGGCACACACAGTTCTTTCAATGAGCAACGAACATTTATGAGATGCTGATGACGCTACCACCTTGAACTCGAAAGAATTGAAAGTAAATTAAAATACTAAAAATTAAAAATTAAATTAGTCCAAATTACACATTTTAATATTTTATTTTAAATTTTAAAAAGTTTAAGGTTTAATTTTAAATTTTGAGTATTTTCGTTTTCTTTCCATTCTTTGGAATTCAAGGTCGTCGCGTCATGGGCATCTGGAAATGTTCGTTGCTCATTGAAAGAACTGTGTGTCTCTGTGTTCGTCCTTTACGTGTTTTATCCTTTCTGTGTATTCTGTAGTTTTTGAATGCGCTCTGCTACATGTACCCTTCCCTCTTCTTGAGGTATTATGAAATTTGATATATGGCACAGTGCGCATGAATAAAAAAAAAGGCATGACATTTTTGGGTCAATTCAAATACTGAATTACAAAGGAACGATGACGACGACATTGTCCCCCTCGTTATATTTTAGTTACGTAAGAAGCACACACATAAGTGACCAGATCTATGGTACCTTTTTCCAGGATGTGTGGAGAAGCAGACGGAGCTGCTAAGTACATCGGACACGCAGGCATGTAGCTAATGTCGATTGAGATTAGGTGAACCAGCGATTAGCCAGTGGAAAGCAACATTCTGGAGTCTTTCATGAGTCAGGCTTTTATTGAAAGTTCGGGAAATACCGCAAACTAGGGGACACAAAAGAAGCCATTAAGATTGAAAATATGCGATACCACAAATTTTATTTCATGGTTATCAAATACGTGTTATCGTGAACTTGGAAATTATGCGGTGCCCGTTGGTCTACCATATATGATTGGTAATCCGGATGTATCAACGATAAACACATGTCTCTAGTAAAAGGCTGGGTCATCTCTAGGCCTGGTTTGCAAGTGGAAGTCTGGTAGATTTTGTTAGAAACTCTAAAGTGAGAATACATCTCTCCCTTTTAAAGCAAGCACGAGGTCACGTATGCCTTGGCGTGTCCAGGTTTTAACAAATTAAAAAAGCAAAAAAAGAAAAAAGAAAAAAAAAACTGCAAATCGAGGACTTTCAAAATGCACCACGTGCGAGTAGGTTTCTGTAAACAAGAAACATTGTGAACATTGTGGAAAGGAGAAGGTCTCTTGTTCTAACTTTCTAAGTTAATACGGTTTCCTTGAAAGCAAAGCAAGTCCCACATGTTACAGTCAGAGGTATACGGAAGCAAAGGAGAATGTAGAGGTGTAGTGCTCTGTGGTAGGTAAACAACAACAATGGTGGAATCAATAAAGGCTCAGCATGAGCGTCTTCACTTTGAGAGGGCTCATCCAACTTCTCCCCCACCCGCGGAAGTAATTCGACCGTTTCATAGAGGGTAAGAAGACTTCAAGCGCGATATTTACGCCGGTGTGCAGTTGGAAGAATTATAGAGGTCAATGTTGTCTGCGTTTTCATCCCGTAAAAGAACAGGACGAAGAGGACGGCCAAAACATATACTGCAAACGACTTAACTTTGGCGAAAACCTAACTTTCGCGAAGTTCCCGAATCACCCACATTTTGCGAAAAAAAGGTCCCGTGAACAATTCCGATAAAACGTAAGCACACATTGAGATCCCACCGCGTCGCGAAAATCAGGACCCGCGAATTATTCAGAAACTTCAGCTTTGACCTAAATCGCGAAATATTGAGCCCGCGAAAAAAAAAGTCGTTTAGAGTATCCTGCGGGCTACTCTCCATAGGAAGGAAAATGGGGTAAAAGTTTCGTATTGTAATTTTCACACTTCACTCGTAAGTAAAACACAATTGCTCTAAGAGTGATGACAGGCGGTTGACGCTAAATAGCACGACCAAACAGCTCAATAGCGAGCCCAACAGTTCTCATAAAACCTTGAGGACAACGAAACAAGGAACGAAGAGCTATAGTTTTTCCAGGAGACCAATTTCCTCCCAATAATGACCAATTTCTGCGAAGCTGCTGGTGTGTGAATGAATTGAAGTATCAGCTTTCATCCACGTATATCTTCTCAGTTGTTGAATGAACGCCATGTGAACATTTTAAGCTACGTGTTTTCTTGAGCATATTGGCTCACACTTGCAGAGGACGATGCACTACTATAGTCGCTACTATGCACTACTATAGTTCCTTTATCATTCGTTCTTCGGAGTTAATATAGGCTAATGCAGAAATATCATAGGTTACTAAGTGATAATACAGTACGGCGATAATATATATGTGAAGCGATAATGAAGGTCCGTCCTTATGCTATGTGCATGTGGCTAGAATACGTAATGCGAATATGCCTTAATATGCATAAGAGCATAACTTAATGTGACTGTACTACTTCTGCGAAGCACCTGGTGCACGAATACCAAATATTTGATTTTGGTACTGCGCAAGCGGGGCAAGACGGTGTTTCGTAATATTTAGCCGAATGCGGAACATCGGTGCGCAAAGCTTTGCGGTTATTAGCGACTTCAACATATGAAAAAAAAAGCCTGTTCTTCCCGATTCATACTGCTAGTCTTTTTCAAAGCCGTGGCTGGAGTGGAAACAAATATGCACATATTTTATGGCGCACTCATTGTTTCAAGGCACCATGAAACTCTGAAAAGGGGCCGGCATTGAAGAAATCGGTTAGCAAGTTATTCCAGTCAACTATTGTACTTTACTTTAAAAAAAACAACCTTAAATGAATCATTTTTCAATAAATATATTGTTTCAACGCGACATGACGGAATTAGGGATCAAAGGGGGCTTGTAGTATCTGCATGGATTCTAGGGAAAGTTCTCCAGCTTTCGCAGGTCAATTATTGCTACATTTTTTTTTTATCTATATCGTTTTCGAGAAAATGGTATTGCTACAAAGGTTTCTTAGAGGGATTCGATGGCCGAGTCTGTGGTTGTGACCTGTGAGATTCCCTCTGTGCACCGACAATCTCGGAGGCCAAGCTGCGCCGTATACCTATACAGCGTGCCAAGCGACAAGTCGCACTTTAGACACGACACCGTGAAATACAAATCCTACAGCCATCGTGAATTCGTGTAATCATTATTTTGTGTTGCACGTGAAAGATCCCCGACTTCAGAACGTCGCTAACATCGGGTTTTCTAAAGAGCCATGGAACGAGTATGACCCTCGACTTTGTTCTTCATTGTGAAAAGGCTTGTACCAACTCTACGCATTCAGGGGGGTGATTATTTGAGGCCGTTCTCGTCTCAGACTTCTCATCTGAACCATTTAAAAATGACCATTAAAAACAACCCTCTGCTTTTTATTATCGAGAGTAAATCTCGAGCTTCTACCAGAAGTTGTTACGTTAGCACCAGGCAGTAACTTTGTGGGCACGTAACAATTTTGGGGGCCCCAGTAACCAGCACGAGGAGGATAATATATTGGCAATTAAGTTCGTCAACATACATGTATCTTCACATAACCACATGACATGTAAATGTTAGCAGTAATTTTATTACTGCTAACATTTACATGTTAGCAGTAATACGTGCATCAAAACGCCCGTACATCGAAAGGTTCGTGCAGCGAAATGTACATACATCAAACAGTCCTTGCACCGAAGCGCCCTTGCACGGAAAAGTTCGTACACCGGAAAGTAGGTGCACCGTACAGTTCTTGCACCGAAACTTCTATGAACCAAAATGTCAACATACCAAGAAGTTCACACCTCAAGGACCTACACCAAAACGTCCTATACAGAATTATTAACATGACCCCGCGTTCGCGCCATTCGGTCGTGTGCAGGCGGGCCAAATGGCACTGGACCCGAATTCAAGATATCCGGCTCAGATTTTTTGAGATGGCTCAGATGAGAAGGTCCTGATAAGAATTGGTGAAAGTGAGAAAGGAGTCCCGCTTATTTTCTAATAAAAGCGGTAATCCTGGTGGTGTAAAATGCTCCTTGCGGTAGAGTCGTAGATTCTCGCATAGACGCCATGGCGCTTTTTCTTAACATGGTGGTCACACTTATAAGTTACCGGATCCAGGGAAAGTAGCACCATTGCCTTCTTTGTCCTGCTAGCCGAACGCAAGGAATACTAACATACTTACATGTGACGAAACCTCGCAAGGCGATTGGCTGATGGGTTTCAGTTCCCCCGTCAATTCCCATTTCGGTATATTCAAATCGTTGAAGTTTCGAAAAGGTCGTTCTGAACTAGTCGCGCTGATATCGCTAGGAGCATCATTACACTGAAAGCGTTCATCACCAATATAAGCGTCTTTCGCAATACGCATGCAGTCAACTTATCAGTCATGCTTATCTCCACAGATATCTTACAATGGTATTGTTGTTCTTGTGTATTAGCAAAATTTTTTTTCAACGCCGCCAATCATCGACACCGCATGTGATGGCATAACGAGGCTGTACGCTCGGTTTGCCGGTGTGTGGATAGCAGCCTCTTGGTATCCAAAAAAAATTCTCTTTATAAAGCTACCCGTCACCGGCGAATTTTGATCGGCTCACCAAGAATAGAGAGGTCAAGGAGTATTTGCTCATTCCATGAGTCAAAATGGCGACCATGGGGAGCTTGGCGCTATTTTCCCATGATTCAGTTACTTTAGTTACACGTACCTCGTGCATGTGCACAAAACAATGAATGTCGGTACTTGTAACAAACATAAAGGTATGATGTTCAGTATGTGCTTCCCATGCATAGTCCCCTGGTGGGTCCGATCATTTTTTAAGGACGAATGTAAAACGCTCGAAACTAACAAAGCACTTGGCACGCGTGTATGTTATGTAACTACCTTCATTGCGCAAACCGGTGTAATGTGCGCAACATATGTGATACGACATATTAGCTTCTGAGTGGCAAATACGCCCACAGAAGGGTTTTATTAGTTTACATACACTCCTATATAGTAAGAAAGAAACTTTTGAATTGCAGTAATGCTACAACAAAAGTCTTTGGTTGATCGCAGGAGGCCCGTCCTCGGCAAGTCCACAACGTTAGACTACAAAATTATGTGAAGTGGTTTTAAATAAAGTAAATCTGAACGTTGATGTACATATCATGTTTATTTACATATAGATAAGGAGAAACATTTGAATTGCAGTAATGTATACAACATCACCGATAATGAATATACTTAGCGATAACTGTTGCACTGAGCTCATCTTATTGTCGATTTGGCGCTTTTCCCCCGTGAAAATCACAAGCGCAGGCTGGGGTGAAAATCAGGTTGCGTAAATCGTGTTGTGCAAGTTTCCCTCCAGAAGTAAGAAAATTCCGTCACTCGTTACTCCATTGAAAGGTAACAAAAATACGTTAATCATTCCTTTCCCTCGGAAAGCAACGAAGTCGTCACTTCGTTACCAAAAGAAGTAACTAGACACAAGTAGTAACGTGTCATTACTAACGCGTAACGTACGAGTCTGGCAATCACACAGTGGCAGAACAACCGACGCCGCGGACCGTGTACACGTCCCGAAATACATAAGATGAAGTGAAATGGGGTTAGCAGAAGTCCTATAGGGTTCTCACTTTGGCGGTTAGTTTTTTGTTTCCACCATTGAGCAGATATTCCACAGCTTCCGTTTTGATAACGCTTACTTATGTCACCCATAGAGTTGTTATAATCTACACTAGAGGTTCAACTGACGCTAGTGTCTATAGGACTTCCGGTTTCATATTGAAGCAGACAGCAACCAGTACACTTTTTCGGTGCTCCTGTGCATTCCTATGGAATGACGCGCCTGCATTTTGTCTCTTCGCCCTAATAAAAACAGGAATTACCTGTGTTACTCAGGTCGTATTGAATAGAAGGTCACTTTATTAACATCATGAAAGTGAAATAGATTTTGCTACTGTATTTTTCCGATCAGTGAGCGATGTTCAACTTCCCCGTACTCTGGGCACAGTCCCATGTTCCACAGCAAGTGTGTAAAGACAAGCGGCAATCTAAGCAAGTATAACATTCTAAAAGGACGCAGGTCTTGTTCATGAAGCTCCAAGATCCCAACGACGCTAGTATTGATAAGCTGTGCGATTTATATATACCACTAAAATTACCCCACCCCCTATCTAGAAGCGGTTGAAACGCATAAAGCCGTAAAGACGGGGTCACGCTGCTTATACATAATACAAAAGACAGTCTGCATACAGATTCGAAAGCGAGTCACGGCGAGATCCGTGCTTCGAATGCTGCATGGCAATGAGTACAAGGAGAAACTTGGCAAGCGGCATTCGAGCCACGGTGACTCGTGTTTGCACACTGTCTTGTATATGATGAATGATATATGTAAACGTACGTGCTTTAAAATGTGTTTCTCTGTTTAATATTTTGCTGAATTTATCGAGCGGTAAGAGTTATCTGTCTTTTTCTCCATTTTAAACGTTTCCAAGTATGCGCATATCATTGTTTTGAATGCTAAGACAAACTTATCTTCGTACCCATACACGAGACGCAGAGCGAGTAAAACGAATTTTATTTATTGAGAATCGCACTTATTACTTGGCTTTACATTATTTTTATCGCCTAAATGCACAGTACTGATTATGTGCAAGTGCGTAGTTCTTAACGTCTCTCTTAATTTTCAAGATGTTCTTCGTTGCTTTGGCACGTAAACCCCTCTGCAGAAAAGCACCGATGCCGTGTTCGCGCTAACACTGTCGTACAGTGTACATAAATACATGTACGAAGTCATTTTAGCGCAGTTTTTAACGCCATGAGTTTGAAAGAAAAACGCAGTAAGTGACAAATATTTTGCCTACGTGGCTGAGAAATGTGCCAACCTATCTAGTGCTTGCGAATTATTCGTGGTATTTGTTCTTATAATCAAAAGCAAGGAGAAAATGCAGTTCCTTTTTCCACTATAATGCATTACCGGAAGTCAGTATCACACTGGTGTCCGTCTGCTTCAATTTGAAACCGCACACTAGCGCCAGTTGGACCTCTAGCGCACATTATAATAACTCTTTCATGGTACCTGCCCATGAGGTCACGAGAGGATTGCCAGTTGCGAGTGGTGATCTCGATGATGTGCGTAAAAGCATGGTGATATCTTGGCGGCATCGCGTTCTTAAATCAATATCATCAACGTTAGCAATCCGACACTGCTCTTCAACTTATGGCCCACTTACACGACGGACTGATCCGCGGACAGATTGATCACGTGACGAAATGTCCGCAGTTCGTCCGTCTCCCAAGCACATCAACACGAGGAAGATGACGAGCAGACGCCAGCGAGAACGGACTACAAACCTTCTCGCCACATCACTGTGCTGTGAAACTCCAACAGCCCACCGTGGCAACGTTGTTCAAGAGAGAAGTCGACGTTTGCTACCGCGATAAAGAATCGTGCGCCGCTGTTACGTACAGATCGAGACAGAACACGGTGATAGGGTTCGCGCGAAGCGCCAGCTAACCCAAGGCATGACAGTAACACGGGTGGCATCGTCCTGCTCGAGAAGGCTTCGGCGTAGAAGCGATGAAGTCCTGGGCTCGCGGAGGGGCGTTTGGAGAGGCCTTCACGCACTCCGCGCTCGTGCAGAGCACTTTAGTACACCGCAGCCACAAGAAAGGTCTTGCTCGGTGAAAGGCTGATTGGACGTGCAAGAATTATCGCGGCGTGCTAGACGAGTTTTGACGGAAGCTTCTTGACACGGACCCGGAGGGGTATACCGGAACCAAGTGTCTCGTCAGTCGGATAACGTTTCTGCAGTTTCTTTCACGAGTGGAAACCAGAATTGCGCGACAAAATGTACCAGCGACTACGCAGAACACAACGATGCACCATTTTTGTTTTAATTCTCCGAAAATTAAAAAAAAAACGAAAACATTGTGCCGATGCCGGAATAAGCATTTTTCAAGTATATATCTCCCGCCAAACATCCGCGAGTGAAAAGGCGCTCGACTTCATCAGACCGCGAGTCCGCGGACGAGGCGTGAATCGCAGGAATTGGTGGAAGGCAACGAGCGCGAGGTGGCGGCCGGCCACCTAATACACCTTGCCGTTCTCACCTTGTCACTGACTATGCGGGTAGAAACTGAGAGAGAGGAGGAGAGGAGAAGGCGCAGGGACATCAGAGCGCCGAGCTCTATACTCGCTGTTCGAACGCGAACGCCGAACGCTGGACACCACGCACGGCGTTCGAACGCGTTCAAACTGTGCAGTGGAGGTCTACCCATTGAGTATTGCAAACAGAGCTCCGCGCCCTGACGTTCCCGCTCGCTCTCGTCTCCTCCTCTCTCTCTGTTTCTGCCCGCATAGTGTTGCGCTTGTTGTGAGAGCTGGAGTTGGTGACGCTGACGTGTGCCAGGGGGCGCTGCGTGGATTCACTAGTGATCACGTTAGGAGGGGAGGCGCAGGTTTTGCCTCTAGGCGGTATTGTTATACATCGGTTGCACTGACGTCAGTCACATCAGCCACTATTGTGGTGGCCGCGCTGCTGGGCTCGTACCGTCGACAGCATGCATCGTGCATTTCGCACCACCGAATTTGCGAGAATGACCACCAACAAGAGACGATGACGCCACGTGCAAGCCATGGACAGCAAATACATGATATCGCCTCCCCACTGCGGTGATAGAAACGATGAATCACAGTTCCTGGAGCGTTGCCATAAAGCCGAAGGAGTAAGATCCGTAGCTCTGAAACACCCTTAAGTCCAAAAGGCTCACAGGCGTGGAAGAATTCTGAGATATAAAATACGAGCCCAATGGGAGGCTTGCGGTTTGGACAAAAATATAGAGAGGATGCGGGTCTGATTCATTGCAAATAATATATGAAAAAGTGTGCCGGCGCGATCCAGACAAACGTAAAACAGTGAGGGGCGGACGAGCGTTGCATGCACATGACAAAATTACTAGCACGACGGACACTGAAATGCTGGATGAACGAGTTAAGAACGCGACGAAGATAATTAAACGTCTCAACCCCAGAACCACGCAATATTGAGGAACCTGCGGACGTGAGTTTCAATTAACAGATGGAGGCAATAACTCACGCGATCGGCGTCGGTTTCGAGACGGCACAGGCAGTGTTGTGATGTCGCCGCGACTTGTTCTATCCCACGAACGGCGGCGACTGCACAAGCCCTCGCGTATACAAAAGCCTACTCGTGTAGTATGGGGGAAGAACTAGGAGCCTGTTTTATGCCACGGCGGCGCGCACTGGGCGCTATCGGTGGCCGCTATCGTGTCCGTCCATTAGAAAGCACGCCCGCAATCTTCAACTGCATAATGCCGCTGCAGCGAACGTTTTATCACGTGGGCTGCAGTCTCAGATGCGGCGTCGGGCAGTGGCGCGTTGCCGCCGCGATGCTCGTCTTGACGAGACTGATAGCAACGACGCGGAGGAGGACCCTGCGCGGTGCCCGCGGTGCGTGCCTAGATTGCCGGCTGGCCAAGGCCTCGCCTCCTTCGAGCACCTGTTCGCCTCGGAGCGTCGAATCAGGTGAGATTACGTTTTACGTTCGAACGCGTTTTCTAATATTGTGTTTTGTATGATACGAACGAATGGTTCGTTCGAAGTGACTGGTCAGCGCCCGAAACTTCTAGAATCATGAGGATCGTGAGGTCAGAAATCTCATGAATCACGAACAATGTGAACCAGCTGTGACCTGACGCCGCAAGGTGGTTACATTTAAATCTCTTAATACCATTTATAGTAGATAATTGAAAATAGTCACTGACGGCTTAAGGAAAGCCGCCAATGTGATGGCGGCATCAGCGGATTAGTACTCCAAATCAGCGGCGTAGACTATCCGTTTTCCCGGGGGAGGGGGGGGCGGCTTTCTGCGCAATTTCTTTCCCACCGGCAATTATCAGTAGTTTATTTTAGGGGTTACATTTTACAGCGTATGTATATCTTCTTCAGCTATCATTGTAACAGCAGTGCTCTTGGTCCATTACTTTTTTCTAAATTTTATTAACGACTTGCCAACTAATATTTTCTCACGCATGCGGCTCTTCGCGCACGACTGCATCATCTATCGCTTCATTGGGCGCGTTAAGTTGTGAATTCACGACTCCGGTTCGGGTAACGCCGTCGGAGTCGCAACTAAACGGATCTTTGGAACAGCTCGGGATCGAGTAGGCGCCTTCTATATGAACTTCCGGTTGTTTTATTTATCTTTTTTTCTTTTTTTTTCTGGTTGGACATCGCAAAATGGCAGGCTGCTGTGGAAGCGGACCAAGCGGACGTAAAAGTGATTGATGCCGCGTTACCTTCTCGCCAGAACTGGAGATTGAAGCGAAAGCACGCTGGAATTCTATTTCCCATGTATTTTGTCAATAAAGGCGACGTGGGCGTTATTTTGTTTACATGCCACTACTAGAAGCTCGTTACATGACACGTAAACAGCGTCTTGGTAAGGATCATGGCCCCAGGGGGGGGGGGGGGGGGGGCACGAGCTCCGATGCCACCCCCCCCCCCTCCCCCCGTAGTCTACGCCTATGCTCAAAATCACGAATCACGAAGCGAGAATCATTAACCTATTTACCCCCGCCCTGCCTTTGGTAACCTATCACCTGGTATTGCCTGCGCATGCGTACTTATCGTTCCGAACGTCTCGCTTAAATCTAAATTAAGAACAGCGCTCGTGCACGCTCTGGGATTTCGTACGCCGAATTTCTAACAGTCATATACATTTAGTATAGGCTTCGAGTTACATGTCGTCTCTCTGATGTGACGTCACTTCTCCCGAACCTGGTTTCTGCGCGCAAACAGCGCCTCGCCCCCTCCCCCCCCTCCGCTGGCATGGGCAAACGCGGGCTTGTTTGTAAACAGCGCGTTGGTGTATATTCGCGACTCCAGCAATACGAACGCCACCAAGCGGGAAAACCGGGAACCAGTCGAAGCCGGTCGTTCTGTGCCCCTCCGCGTCTCTGGTGGCTTTCGCGGACACGTGTTGTCGGCGCGGTGGCGAACAATGTAATTTGACGAAGGTCCGAAAATTTCTTAAGTTTGCTTGAGTGTTCATTAGCGTGGTGAAGCCTCATTATATTGTTTCCTTCCATCACGTGTTTGAAAGCCCGTTTACTGCACAACACACGGTCGCGTGCTTTCGATTTCTTGGATGGGGAGGAATCACGGAAAAACGTTTTGATTTCTTGTCTGACTCAAATCACATTCAAAGTGACGACTACTTGGTAACTGATAAGTGGTTTCTTTATAAGGATGTAAAACAGTGGACTGAGGACGACCGACGACGTGTTTCACCGGAGGGAACACCAATGTTGCAGTCAAGTGAAAGGGAAGGTTGGATAGCTGCTTTTCTTGAGTTTGGTTGTGTTCGATTAGCTCCAAGATTGAGCCACCCACGCCGGTCGGTGAGTTGGCTATTCATCTTGGCTGCTTTTCGCCGAAAAAGCTAGCCTCTGGACCACACCGAAGGAGTTGGGATGATTTCGCAATTACTTGATTCTGGAAAACCTGCTCGCTGCATACGATTAATGAGGGAAATTGTCTGCTTTCAAAAGGTGGGGGACGCGTCTCGCAAAGTTGGAAGCTGTCACGCCATCATAATCTATCGCGCCTCCAATATTTATATTATACCCCCGTTCGAAGCCAGCAGCAATATACGTCTACATTGCTCAGGTTGACCGGCCACAAAAAAATACTAACTTTCTCCGTTCACGATTCGAAGTCAAGTTCAATGCGGAGAGGTTCTGCGTGAATCTCCGATAAAGAATCCCTTTTTTTACTCTTTTTTGAGATGTCGTCCTGTCGATTTTTTGTCCCTTCTACGTTTTGATGTTTCTTCTCTACCCCAGTCTCAGGTTACTTCAACATGGTTAATATTCACCAGCTCGTCTGTACCCTTACGATTTTTTCTACTCCCTTCAGTTTGTCCGCATTTGTCTCCATGCTACCGGCTAGAACCGTTTGGCCGAGTTTAAGTAGTATCTCTCTGTCTGTCAAATATACTTTTATTCAGCAGTTCACTTAATAGCTAGTCAACTAAGCTCATATGTCAACCCGAAGAATATACAAATATCGCTTTAGTGGGGCATAGTACGTAATATAATACATAACCCGTATATTCGTCAAAATGACTTCTCGATTGCTACTAAAATCTGAATTGAAATACGAGTATCAGCTGCTTAGTGGGGCGCCAGCGGGTTAACATGCTCCTTGGCTCAAGAAGCGCTTGCTTAATTTTCGTAATTTTCCTGCAGCTTGTGTTGTTGACCGAGCAGATGACTGGAGCTGTTTCCTTAAACGATAATACACACAAAAGCTCGATTTCGTGGACAGATAAGTCGCATGGTCGAGGCATGCGAGTTAGCTAAAAATTACTCTCGGTGGAACAATTCTGTAGTCATCGCCGCTTTCCTTAGCTGATCATAACTGATTAGAATCTATTACCGTCTCCCCGGAGCCCATAGTTTCGGTTTTGAACAAAATCTCCGAAACGAAAGTTTAACATGAAAATAACAAAAAAAACAAAAAAAACACCGGGAAAACAAAACTATGCTCTGCAAGTTTATGTGCATCGGCTACACTTAACCATCGAAGTCCAAATACGTATAAAATTGGGCATTAAACAAAAGAAAATCTGTTAAATCGAATGCGCCACCCGTTCAGGCGGCCCGGCCGAGACGACGCGACCTGGACCCAGCCGCCATGTTTGTTTGGTGGTGGCGCCCCCTAAAAGTCGCTGGAGTCGCGAATAAGCTACGTTTCGGAGAAACATAGCCTCCTCTATACTCACAAAGCTTGGCAGTTCGATGACGGAGCCATAGTGTGCCCGGTCGCAGATTTGGAGCGCGAGGATCTGGTAGCAAAGAGCATTTCTTGGGGAGTCTGCTATTCAGCGCACAGCTTTTGCAGCGGCGAGGACCCGAAACTTGGTTTTCAACCCCGACGAGAAAAGAAGCGGTAGCCCGAGGAATGCGAGAAGCACGAGCGGACATTCCATCGCTCAGGGACAAGTGTGTTTCGGCGTGTCGCCGCAGCGGGGCGCCCGTTACATGCCTCTTGTCGGCCGCTCTACCTTTTCACTTTCGGCGGCCACGTCGTGTGACGATCTGCCAGGCTTTGTCAGTATAGAAGAAGCTACGCGAGAAACGTACAAAACACACTTTTGGCGTGACCACGTTCAGCCGATCGCCCATGAGAAACCTCGACGAAAGTGATGCTTGCACAGCAGCTTTCGGCAGGACGATGTTTCAGCAACGAAATTTTGAAGGCAAATTTTATACGTCAAGCCTCAGTTCCCTCTGGAGCGCGAAAACCGAGAGAAGGCTTTTATCTTAATTTTTTTCCGAGGGGCAAAATGTTCGGAGAAAGAAAAAAGCGGAATAAAAAATGAGTGGATGTCGTCACGCACAAAGATGTGTCGACAGGGCTATGAAATCTTTTTATCGGGCAGCAGCGAACTTCACACACCTTTCGTAAGAAGCGGTTTTACACTAAGGCCTTCAAATTATTTATCCCAAAGCAAACCTCATTACATAATCATATAAAAACAGATTACGTATTTCTATTCTCTTCGCCAAAATTTTACAATTTTTTGATGATGTCTTCATTATTATCATGTGTTGCTATTTTGTCCTTTTGTTATCGCTCAATAAGGTAACAATGTTGATTTCTGCATCGTAAATTGTCATGTCGAGATATACAGCTTGTGGTATTTTCGAGAACTGCACATTCTAAGTGGTTCCTTCAAAACATCACTGCTGACCAGTTACACACATTCATGCCTTCCGTCCCCCCCCCCCCCCCTCCCCCCCAAACTGGAATTTCTCAGCAGGACAACGCTCCATGTCAATAGGCCAGAATTGTGCTCAAGTTGTTTGAAGAGCATGATCATAAATTGCAGTTGATGACCTGGTCAGATTATTCGCCAGATATCATCTGGGATGCAATGGAACGCCAGCTTAGAGCTCACAAACCACCACCTTGTAATCTACAGGAATTGCGCGACCTGTGCTTGGAAATCTGATGCAATCTTCCTCGGGCCACTCACGAAAGACTCGTAGAAATCACGCCAAGTTTGGTTGCAATTTTCTTTTTTTCGCGCCAAAGGAGGATTAACAGGGTATTTGGTGGGTAGTTATATTGTCAGTTATAATGTAATGTTGATCAGTGTGTCCAGTCCAAGCACTTGACAAAAGGGGTTTTTGGGAGTTGAGTTTTCTTTAATAATCTGCGCTAGGGTACAGTACGTTCCAATCTTATTAAAGCGTACGCTAACCAGGCACGCATCCAGGGGAGAGGCCCATGGGGCCCGGCCCCCCCCCCCCCCCCCGAAATCTTCCATTTTGCTGGGACCTCCTCTCCCCCCTCCCCCTCATACAGCATTTTGTCATGGGCGGGCCCCCCCCCCCCCTCCGAAACAAAATCCTGGCTACGTGCCTGACGCTAACGGTGTAGGAAATACAAGTATCGAACTCGGAGATGACAAAAAACAAAAACGTGAATAATAACGGGAGGTTTATTGAAAAATGGCTAGATATCTGAGAAGATTGTAGCAACGATGCCCTTTAATTTTAATAATAAATGCGTTGGACTTATTGAGAAAATTCGGAGGCATTACTAGCGTACCCCTTGTGCGGAGCAAGTACATCTTAACTGTCTGTCATGGTTCAAAATATTAGTAAGAATTTTTCAAACAAGGGGACGCCTACATTTTACGTCCGTGAAAAACTTGTGAATGTAGCACTTTATTTATGCCATGGAGACCATATTCGCAACTTTCACGACCTATAGACGCTTTAAACACGCGTTCGACTCGCGCTAGAGTGAGCCGCCATTGCCGACCTTCTCCTGTCTTACCGAGATTCCTAGCCACTGAAGCGGGCGTTGGCGAGCCTCCACAAAGGCATATGCTGGGGAGAAGGACGCAGTAGCAGCTAAAGTGGCAATAACCTGTCCTGCTGTGGTAATGATAATGTGAAGCGAACGAAATAAGAGGAAACAAAAACTGAAGGTCGGTTATGGCGGCGCCCATGCACAGCTGCCTGAAAGCGTCTATAGGGGGCACACTGGTGCCTATCAAAATGGCTGTCATCTGGATGATACTCGTAGAACAGCAGTACGAGACTGGGTCCGCGAAGCGTAAATAGTTCTAGTTTTGCTATATAGGACCAGTATTAGAGCCTTACTTTATTTTTTTTTAACGTCAGGAGAGTGTTAGCAAGCACCTTTATTGTGAAACCGATCATCCAGGAGCCAGGGAGCGCGATTGTCACGCCGTGGTACCACAATCGCTGAAAGTTGCGAATACTGGGTTCAGGCATCGAGTGCCTACTTTCCTTTCAAGTGGAGGGCACCATTTAACCGTGGCATACCTAAGACACCGGAGGATCTGGAGTACACATTGCGGTACATGACATTGCACGGAAGCAAAGTTCTGTGAGGACTACCTCAAAGAACTTAACAGAGTAAAGCCTGGTTCAGACAGTTGCGTTTGACTGCGTTCCGGCTGCGAGAAACCAGGACATCCCTGCTGCTTATATCGCGTGCCAAGATGATTCCTTGAATTGGATTCCACGCTTCATACGAAGCACAGATGTGCCGGTGACTCGCTTTCGGTTCTCGACGCAACGCAGTCAAACGCACTCAAACGCAAGTGTCTGAACTGCCCTTAAGCCTAAGCCACCGGACATTGACACAAGAATCAGCGAAGACGAAAGTTTGTACTTCGGAGTACTATTAGACAAGATCTCATGACACTTATTTAATGTTTACTTTTTTTTTGCTAGAATAATTACTGCTGTTAGTCACACCATTTAGGAAAAGGAGTTTCCGTGCGTGTGTGCGTGCTCGTGTACCGGAAAAAGATTAAGCTCCTGCTCGCAGCGCTTGCTCTAGTATAAAAAGGAAATGTGTAGAAGTATTAGCGGCGAGATGTTTTGGTGGCGCCCTCCTGTGGTTCCCCCTTGTGACGTCATTACCTTGCAAACAACAAGTTCGATGGTGTTTGTTATTAGCATGGTGGAAGCTTGAAATCATTGCGCTCTCAAAGGAACACTGCCAACACCGTCAAAATTAAAGTTCTTTCATTCCTCTTATTTCCGTCGATATAAATCCCCTTTCCGACGTCATAGTCAGCGTTCGGCCAATCGTGGAAGGCCGACCACAGCGACGCTTTCGGTCGCGCTCGGGCTAATAGTTTGAAACAAATTGAACCATCGAAAACGTCACGCTTTCAGGCGCATTTATTATGGAGGAGTGTATTCAGCTTATGTCAAGGCACCATCTACCTTGGGTGCTGTACGATGCATTATTCAACCGCTGTGGTGACTGGAAATTCGTGGACCTCTTCCAAATAAAGACAGCGCCTGCAGAGACAAGCGCATGATACTTTCTTGAAGTTTTAGTAAAGGGGATGCCGGCCGGAATATCTAAATAAAAGGTTAAAAAAGCGCGAACAAACGGGGACAACGAAGAAACACGGACGATAGGACAGCTCTCCCATAATTCCCATCTCTGGTTTGTCATATTAACGCAATATCGTGAAGGAGCTCGCGTTTCCAAAAAGCCGGCGTCGGCGTCGGTGGCGTTGTCACCGGAAAATCGTGATTGGTCGATAGGGTCATGACGTCACAGCCACATTATCTCGCGTGGGGATTTCAAACAACCCACAACGCTAACGTAAAACGTGACATTACGCGGGGAATTAAACTAATTAAAAACGTGAAGCGCAGTGTGAATTAATGGTAGCCGCAAGTCTCCAATGATTTCTCTTTATGAAGTAATTAATCAGAAATATGAAGAATTTTAAGCGGGATTCGAACCCACGACCCTTCGATTGCGAGCCAGACACGCAAGGCACGCTTGCACGGCTTGTGAACGAGCAGGAATTTATGTTTATATGTTTCGCTATTGCGTTTCACTCTTGAAGGCGAAACTTAAGCGTCCTCCTGTAGTTTCATGCATTCGATTACACGAAAGCGATTGTTTATAGCCTGGTTTTACGTTTATTTGTTAAGTCTGAGACGCATGAAGAGTGCTCCTCTGTCCAGGGTACACTCGATAAAAAAAAAATACCTGTAAGTTCGGTTTCCTGCAGAACAGAAGATAAGGAATAACGGAAAACAATAAAAGGATCGCAGCTAATGACAACGCTCGTAATACGATTAGATCTAAAAAAAAAATGCGATGATCGCAGGGATTGCGACCAAGTGAAACGTCATGCTCATTGTCTCTGTGCACATCGCATTTTTCAGATGACAAAGCAGATGAGCTTTGTCGTTATTGGGGATCAGTGTTGAAGAATGGGCGTCCCCTTTCCATTCCGACACAATTCCGGGAAATGAACGTTTCTGATTGTTCAATTTCTTTCAACCCATAGGAATAGAGACATGGGGCCCATTCCCACTCCTGGAATGGGTGAATCCTTCCATTTCATTACTCTAGTTTCTAAACGTAAAAAAGGCTCTCTACAGCTACATTTTGTTGCCGGCGAAAGCAGTATAAAGCAGACGTTATAGAAAATGCTTAGGCAACTCCAAAAATTAGTAAAAACCGCCCCAAAGCTCTAGGTCTACTGAGCCGAGCGGTGGTTACACCAAGCGCTTAGTGGGTATACTCGGTGGCACTGCAGATGTCGATCACGCGATCTAAAGTAATAAAAGGCTCGAAACAGACGGCAAACATTAAAAACAACAATTTTCGTGGTGGTGCGAGGCGCAAGAGGAATCTGTTTCTGTCTGCTTCGAATGCCTGCACAACATCTACGCTAATAAGCTGTCAGAAGCGGTGCTGCCCTAAATCTCTGTGCGCTAGGACAAGAACACAAAACAGCTGACAAAGTGCAACCGCTACGGTGCCAGCACGAGGTACTGTGGAACCGTGTCATGAAATCTGCCTTAATATAATTTTCCATTTGCTGTATGGGTCTCGCAAGATTGTTTTTTATCCTTTTCAGTTCAATTTTTTATTTGTTTCACAGGCGAACACTGACGCATTCGCTAAAAGCTACATACGCTCATGTGCCAGCGGTCCGTAGGTGCTAGCTGAAGATTGACGCTACCTCTATAAAAACCGGGTACATTAAATTCCCATTTTATTCCTCCCAATGCTGCCGCCATTCCATTCCCATTTCATTACGGGGTCGCGGAAGTGCGGAATGATTCCGGAATGATTCCTTCTCCGGAGTGGCGACTCCTCAACACTGATTGAAATTTTATATTTACCCCCCCCCCCTCGTCCCCCCCCCCTCCCCCTCTTTCCGCGGTTAATCCACAGGTCTGCGGATTAACCGTGGACCTGCGGATTTCTTCGTAATGACGTCAAGGTCACGTCATACGCACATTTCTCTGGTCCGCGGACCCGGTCCCTTTAAATTGTCCACCGTATGAATACACCTTGTCGAGTTCGCTTATCCTTTTTATATTTTATATTTCTGATGAAACCATGCATTAAATTATCGCGCGGGGTCATACTCGTGGATTTTATTCGTTCTTTAGAAATACGATCATAAACGTCTTTAATGCCTTACGCCAGTGGTTCTCAAATGGGGATCCGCGGACCCTTTGGGGTCCGCGAATTCATTCTCGGGGCCCGCGAAGCCCTGCCTCACCACTCAAGCTCTGCAATAAAAGTTGTTTTTTTTTTCAGGTCGAGAAGAAATGTTTCAGTTTTTGGGCTAGTTTTCTCGTATGTATGCCAATAAGAGAGGTCGACTTCACAATAGCCCTTAGTTATATCCATTTATTAAATCATTATTACATTTAACCTATACCTTTCCTCTCCTCTCACCACGAACGGGGTCCTCCATCATCTCCGCCGATCTACAAGGGGTCCGCGAAGCATCGATAGTTGAGAACCACTGTCTTACGCCATCAGCAGCGGTGGTTTAAGGAGACGCGGCGTGTGAAAGCAGGGTACCGCATTCTGTCTGCCTTAACAAAGCTTTTGATGGCGGACAAGTTTCGATCTTCAAGCCAGTTGGACATCACCTATTAGAGGTTGTCAGGTATACATAACTCTGCAGCGCAAATGCAATACTTGGGTTGGCTGACGTTTTTGCAGAGATGAGAATAAATTCTATATGCGTTTGCCCCACATAATCACTTTGAGACTCTCCTATTGAGGTCGTACAGTCTCTACCCATCCTGGGAGTGACATTCACCCCATCGCTGGATTTTTCCATGCACATCTCCAACACAATATCGAAAGCCCGCCGTACCTTGGGTTTCGAGAAACGAGTTTCTAGGTCTCGCGGTCCTGAAGCTTTTCGCGCTCTTTATACTTCTCTGGTCCTGCCAAGGCTGGAGTATTGCTGCTCCGTTTGGTCTCCGCACCAAGCCCACCTCTCCTCGAAGCTCGAGGGCGTACAGCGCCGCGCAACCCGGACCTTCCAATCCCGCCTCACCCGTACGGGAGCCCCCGCCATCCTACGACCACCGTCTAAGGGCCCTCAAATGGCAGTCCCTACAACACCGGCGTGCCGTGGCGCGTGTTCGCCTTTTCTGCAGATTCCTCGATGGTTCCATGGACGGAAAATATCTGAACGCACCAGCGAGGCTGAACAAGCGCTATGAACAGCCTGTGCTCCAGCACGCCCGAACTGCCCGTCACCGTCACTCGGTGCTCATTGACGCCCTCGAAAACTTCCTCGCGGCGCCCGCGTCAATTCGCTCTCCCCTGCCTCAAAGCCGGACTGACTTAGCCGCCTTTTGCCGTGAATTCTCACGCCTCCGCCAGCAATTAGGTGTCCCCCTGCTACGACACCTGAATTTGTGGTCCTCGCGCTGGAGTCTCTGCGTCACCTGTGATGGCGTCTGACGCGGATTGTGTGCGGGTGTTGCGTCGGTGTTCGGCTGAGACTCGTAAGCACGCGGGTCTCGGTCGGGTGTGGTGCGTCGCTCGTGCCGGGCCTCTGCGCCGTGCTTTCCCGTCCCTGGTGGCGCGGGGATTCCAGTGTACGGGTGCGGGGATTCGTGTACGGGTGATGCAGTCTCCACCCTCACGTGTCCCGATGCCCCTTCGTCTTGCTTTGTTCTTCTGTTGTTGTTGCGTTTCAGTTTAATTACCTTGCTCTGGGTGGCTGGCTAGCAGACGCTCACGCGTACGGGCCCCCGCCTGTATGCCTAGCCTTGCGAGCCACCCAGAGTACCTCAAGTTTCGCTAATAAAGATTATTATTTGTTTACTATTATAAAAAAGAAATTGTAGTTTGGCGTGAATAGTGTTGAGCGAAATGAAGGTAGAACTTGGAGAAAACATTCCAAGTTCGTGTCTGCTTGGGGAAAGGGAGAGAAGGGTGGTGACTTTATTGTCTAAAAATGGCTACGCGTTGTAATGAAAAAAAAAGTACAGATCTGATCAGGTCAGTTTCGAGCAAAAATAGCTTGATGTCTAGTCGGATTCGGCACAACCATCAGAAACTGATTCCGGGCCTTGACAGGTACGGACTAATACCCAATTCACATGGCAGCGTAAAGGTACTTTTAGCTTAGGTCCCTTAGCTGAAGATATTTGCAGTAAGTTTCGAAAATTGTATAGCGAATGTTTTCCCTATAGGCTACTCCGGTTGTCAAACAAAATAATCCGAAAACCTTGGATCACCCCAGAGTTGCTGGACAAAATTCAAGTAAAATATAGATTATATGAAAAGTTCTTGAAAACGCGTGATCGTGACTTGCTTAAAACGTTCAAACAATATCGCAACAAATTAACAAAAGAGATTAGAAATGCAAAAGCACACTATTTTGGCGACATTTTTCCAAGTGCGCAAATAAGGCAGATGCAACGTGGAGAAAACTGAACACAGTACTGAATCGCTCTTGTAAACCAAAACCAATCGCGAAAATGTGTCTGAACAATCAAAAATTGAGTGTAAGCTGCTTAGCTAATGAATTTAATAACTTCTTTGTCCCCGCCGACAGAGGCAAGTTTGACAGTGATTTTTTAAATTGTATGACAGGAGAAAATAATAAGTCTTTATTTCTAAGCCCAGTAATAGAAACTGAGGTGACATCTGTATTTCTAGGACTAAATAACAGTGAAATCTGCGATGCAGATGGTATCACAATTATGCCCGTAAAATATGTTTTATATTTGGTATCGCCATGTCTAGCTTACATTTTTAACCTTTGCCTATTAGAAGGCGTCTTTCCTAAACGAATGCAAATAGCAAGAGTCACCGCCTTGTATAAAATAGGGAACAAAAACCATATGGGGAACTATCGGCCTATATAAATATTGCCTGTTATTCCGAAGGTACTGGAAATGATTATATTATCTAGAATGTCTAGTTTCTGCGATAAGCATTCTATATTGAATGACGCACAATTCGGTTTCAGAAAACATCGGTCAACAGAACTCGCCCTTTTAGAAAAGAAAGAATTTATCTTAAATTGTTTCGAAGACAAAACATTATCACTTGCAATTTTTGTCGATTTTACAAAAGCCTTCGATTACTTGAATCATGACTTGCTATTAAAAAAGCTGGAAACTTACGGTTTTCGCGGAAACTCTTTAGCACTCTAAACATCGTATCTAGGCAGTCGAAAGCAATTTGTACAACTTGATGGTCACTCCTCCGAAATAAAACCAATTTTATCAGGTGTACCGCAAGGGAGTATCCTGGGTCCGTTTTTATTTAACATATACTTGAACGATATACTAAACATCGATAACGTCGCAAAATTTGTTATTTTTGCAGATGATACTACACTGTTGTTTCCCGCAAAATGTACCTCTGAACTAATTTCCCGAGCAAATGCTACCCTTGGAAAATTGGAAAGATGGACACTGAATAACGCACTAACAGTAAACACAAGTAAAACTAAAGCTGTCCTATTTCGCCCAAAAAACAAAACTATACGCGTTTATGAAGAAATTAATTTGTTTGATTCAAAATTAGAATTAGTCAGCGCCTTCAAAACCCTTGGCGTAGTCTTCACGGAACGCGTGACTTGAGAAGAACATACAAGCTACGTCGTATCGAAATTGTCGAGTATCGTAGGTTTAACTTATATTCATCGACAAATTTTACCTACTAGAGTTAAACTTCTCGTGCATAACACATTATTTTATTCGCATATAAATTACTGTCATCTAGTATGGGAAAACACGACCCTCCAAAATTTGCAGAAGGTTTATTTACTGCAGAAGAAAATCCCAAGAAATATAGATAACGTTCCATATGATCACCCTTCTGTACCACTTTTTCAAAAACATGGCATAATGAACATTCATAACATGTATGCATTTCGTTTAAGTATAACCTATAAACAGGAAGCAAAAAACAACCCGAATCTTCTTACTCAGTTAGCTTGTCTATGTAAAAGAACAATCACATATCCCACACGTAGCATTGCCATATGGAACATTTATTCGTGTAAAACGAATTATGGGGAGCAAATGATGCAACGCAAACTCCCAGAATTGCTGAATTTCTGTAATAATTGTGAGATACAACTAGAATCTACATAAAAAAAAGATTGAAGTTTTTCTTCTCTAATACGAGTATGAAGTTAGGAGTATCGAAGTGTTTTGATTGTAAAGTGTTTATAGCCAATCTCATGAAAAAAAAAAAAAAAAAAAGCTTGTTGGTATGATTTATACAGAGTGTTTCTGCGCGATGTACTGTACTGTCTGCTTTTTGTTTTCTACATTGTATAATTTCTGGGGAGGAGGGAACTCGTCAAGCTGAATTTATTCAGCTTTTTCCCCCCAACCTCACACATCACTCGTATGGAAAATAAGGCATTATTATTAAACGGCGTTCTGAATCACACGATAAAGAAACGGAGCACTTTGAGTTGATGTCAATTGCATTCCTACTCAACCACGAGAGGAGCATGTGATAAACAATTATTCTTTGAAATCGGTTTGACGCGCAGTTTTTTATTATTGTGTGTAATATATCACATTTAAAACCTAAATATTATTCGTGTTTGCTTTTGCGGCACTTTATTTTTTTTTCTCCAAGTCTAACAGCGCACCTAAATGAGTTTTGCTTTAAAACGTCCGACCCTCCTGTCCACACTGGCCCTAAATCATCTGCTTTTACGAGTTTTCATTGCGAGGTGGGCGATCTTTTTCTGTTTAGCAGCTCCATTTTCCCACGAAGAGTCTCACTGAAGTAGATAAATAGTGCCCGACAGAAATGATTCATGTCGGAGTTTCACGCGGTTACACCAGTCACGCCATCGAAAGGAATGGGCGACGACGAGGATAGAAGGTCCTGGGTGGGAGAGCCGGACGAATCGTCTACAACCTCGAAAAAAGCTCCCAGTGGTCCATCGCGTTCGGGTTCGTAGCAGACATTGTTTTCGACATGCCGCCGCTGCTACCTGCTAGCTGGAGTATACATTCCTTGTTAATGTATTATGCCATCACATTTGTGTTCATAATAATGTATTAATTTGCTACTTATATATATTCAATATATTATAATGCATTAAGCGAGATAAACTTATATATCTGTGATTTTTATTTTGAGTTCGTGGGTCCGAGGCTACTCCTTGTAGCAATAAAGAGAGCTTGACAAGCTCCGATTAACACAGGACCTTCCTTAGCGAAAGGACATTTATGCGCAGTGGGATTACAATTTCCAGCTCTCCTTACTACAGCTACCAGTGCCAAAGGTACTTACCTTTACGCTGCCGTGGGAATTGGGTATTAGGCTTTATGCTATATCAGGCCGAATTCGGCCCAGGCCTAAACAATTTGGCCTGAGAAGAGTTTTTGTTGCATTCCCCAGTCAATGGTTAATGTCCGAGAAAGAAGAGAAAAAGAAAAAAAAAACTGTTGTTTGTTCACGCCACCGAACATAAAAGAAAGGACACCGGAATCAGTTACAGGCGAATGACAACGCGCATGTGGCAGGGGTCTTGAAAAAAATATCGCAAATTGGTAGGCAATTGTGTTTCATACGTGAAACGCTCTAGCACCACAAATGTTTAGCGACACTCAGAGTTTCCAGACGCCAGACGGCTACGTTCACAGCGCTCTTCGTCAGACAGGTTGACGCGTACCATGTGTATACTTGAGAGTTGTTCCTACAATGAGGCGATACTACCGCTAATCGAGCTGATAAACCTGGCGATCTTCCAGAGCCTTTCATACTTCCGAGCTCCTCTCCCTCAGTGCGCACAGGTGGTTGAGCTCCTCCTCGCCTTCCTTTCTGGTCACATGACCTCCCCATTAACCAGTCAGCGTTGATCACTTCACCCCTCCTCTCCCACCCGTCGACCAATCAGTGTCGAGCCTCGCAGCCACGCTTTTATCTGAGCTTCACGAAATGCCGAGCACCCAACCAAAGAACGTTTCACGTTAAAAAGGCGTGCATTGGGCTGGCACATTATGACAACCAACCTATTGTGGCGAAATATTTTACGACATCACGGTGGGGAAGTATCTGTTAGATCGAGGCCGTAAACCGGGGCTCATTCTTCCCTTCTTCTACGAGACAGGATGCGGCGCGAACTCCAAACGTTCCGAAGGGCAGCCGCCACAAGCCACCCTAAACGAAGTTTATCTTCAACCGTCCATCCAAGTGAGGGAGCAGTGTTTCTCAAGGTAACTCTCGTAACTATACGCTAGCTCGTAAAAAAAAAAAAAAACAAGAGCAAACACAGACAAGACTGTTTACTGAAAGCGGAAACGCTGACACGCGACCTAGCTGTCAGTGGAGCCACAAGGAAGATGGACGCTGGGGACCGAGGCCCAGGTGACGCACGACTCGTCACCGAAGATTCTTATCCCGAACAGCGCACATCCGGGGCAACACCTGCCAATCGGTGCCGCGCAGTCCATGGCGTGACTGGGGGGACGTCCCAGATGCACGGTCGTGGGCAAGTGGTGCTTTTCTTCTGTGTCATTTTAGCTCTTTGCTGTTTTAACGTATACCGACAATGAGCAATCATGCAGTTAGTCTGAAAAGCCTATAGTTAGTGACGAGCCTTCTCTTTCCCACGGTGTAAGAGGTCACAAACCTCGATCAGCATGCACAATATTTTTATTTCTATAAATTTAGTTGCGAAACAAGAGTACTGGAGCGCGCTTGTGGAACGTGGCACACGTCACAAAATAGAAAAGCGGAAACAACACGCGCCATGTCAGCAACACGTCGTGACAACACAGCTAATAATAGCACTAGCCAAACGTACGCGTGTTAAAATTATGTGGCTTTAAACCAACAAGATCCAAAGTTTCAAGTTTTTTTTTTTTTTTTTCAGTGGGAATGAAATCCCTAAAGACTCGATAGTATTGTACGTTCTATCTTTCTTAATTTAAAAACAAAACAGCGCAAAGACGAGGACTAAGTAAAAGGTAATCGACAGGACACAGCGCTGTGTCCTGTTGGTTACCTTTTACTTTGTCCTAGTTTTTGCGTTTTTTTTTTTTAAGTATGTCTGCATACCAACTAGCTAAAACTTCTACGTGAATCATCTTCGAAGTGGCAACTTAAGTCCCCGGAGTAGTGAACAGCGTTTTTCCTATTTTTTATATATATAAAGACTGCCATCTTTATTTGAAATATTAGTAACCTGGTTACCACTTTCGTATAAAAAATTCAATTCACATTGTAGAGCAAACAAAAACAAATTGAGTTGGTGCAAGCTATACAGTGAATTAGGTGAATAAAAAACGGCAAATCAGCTAGGTACGAATTAGTCTACATATATGATACACAATATATACGGCATACAAGTTCGTCTGCTCTTTGTGGACCTCGTGCGTTCATCTATACTCTTCAAATGCGTCCGCGTGCTTTTGTTTTTCCCCGACCTCAACCAATGGGAGTCCGCGCTTGACTGTCTTGCCATCGCGCGTTTTCCGCGCGTTTTAAAGCCGCGGTCATACTGCTTCTAGGGGCTATTCATTGGACGCCATATTTGAGGGCTCTGTTTAGAGCGCATGCTCAGATCGACCTCACATTAATAGGCTGCTAAGACCGGCAATCTCGATGGTGCGGAATGCACGTGGCAAAAGAACTGTGAAAGCTTGTTGTCAGCACGCGCTCATCTATCGCGCACACTGCTATGGCAGCCAGTGAATACTAAAGTGACTACTCCTTCTATACATGTTTGCAGACATGGATTCCCGACTGGTGCCCCATGGGTACAAGCACGTGCAGCATGCGCGTGAAGGTGACTTTGGCAGGCTTGCAATTGCACGTGCTTCTTTACACGAGCAGGAACATGGCGGCGGCCAGACGATTCGAACGCGAGTTACCGCGATATCCGTGCTTCAAATGCCGTTGGGCAATCAGTTCAAGGAGGAGGCTTGGCAGGCGGCATTCGAACCCCGGATATTGCGGTGACTCGTGTTTGGAGACTCTCTTTTGTATGATGAAGGTATGAGCCGTGTGACCTCGGCTTAAATGATTCCCTTTGATTGGCGTGCCTTTCCTTGCGTTCAGATGCGCCAAAAAAGACGCGTTTCTGAACACTTGCTCGCCGTAGAGTCTAGAGACCAACCAACCTTCAGAGGACGGTTAAGAAAATAAAGTAAACATAACGAAGAATATATCAAGAATAATTAGATATTGTGCATAAATAAATTGTGGTAGGCTCGGCAGGTGGGGATTGAACGATGATGACAAACAAATTATACAAATCTGAAAAAACAAATTGGCATGTGAAAAAAATATTTATACAGCGACATTCTTTTAGTAGTCTACCGTGGTTTTTATTTCTAGCTCCTGAGTTGTAGAAACTAACGTAGTTATTTTTATTTATCAGAACTTTGCCATTGATATTTTGAAGCAAAAGCGTTGGTCATGAAATCTTACCCTTATTATCGAGCGATACTAGTTAAATGTAATTTGCATAGTTGTGACGGGGGAAGTCTGCGTAGCACAATTTATTGAAAATAAATGTCTCACCCAGGTTTTCTGCTTCTCTGTTTCAGCGACACGTTTTTGCTGTGAAAAAACGGGACTGTACCGAGGTACTCCTTCATGGGAGCAATGTTGTTTCGTGCGCTGGTAATCTTGTGTCAATAAATGCCGCTTTTAAAACTCTTAGGCCGAGCAGCTTGTTCGTTAGTTTGGAGGTTACTGATGCATTAGGGTTATCCCATTTAAGATTCCCCTGCAAGAAAAGTCCGAGATACTTACATTGTTCTCCTTCGAATGAGCAGTGCTATCCATGGCGTGGCAAAATATCAGACCTAGTTTTCTGTTACTGATTATTATGTGAAACTTTTTTTGTTTTGCGTTTGGTACCGTTTGCAAGAAAAAACACCAGCGAGTGATAGTTTGCAGTCTGTTATTTAGATAAACTCGGTCACAAATTTCTTATTTAATTTCAAAACACAAAAGACAATAGTCTCCGAACAGCCTTATATGTGTATCGATAGTATTTACTATGTCGTTAATATGAAGTGAGAAAAGAAGCGCCGACAGTACAGATCCCTGTGTGATCGCGGAAGTAATCTTGTTTGTTGATGATTGATGACCGTTTATCGTTACAGAGTGGTGCGCCCTCAATAAACTTGGCTATTTGCCCGATGTCAAGCAAAGCTTCCAGTTTCAGTTGCAGTTTTGCGTAAGAATTTATTGAAGACTTCGGAAACGTATAAAAGAATGACCTCAAGCTCGGTAGTGTTGCCAATTGCTGAGAAGCATGAACACTTTCTGCATGTCGGGTTCCAGTTGACGGTCTGATCGAAAACCGTGTTGATGACCGGTTGCACGATTAAGTTTTGTTCTCCATAGGCAGCGTGTCTCCCAAAAATAAATAAATGTTATATTGTTAATATTATGTTAAGTAATATAAGTATGTTAAAGTATACATACTTTAATATCGAGTATATTAAAACCATATATAAAAACAACGCGTCTAACACTCTTCCTGCAAGTTTTCAATCTGAGGGTACTTGAGGCGTTTCCAGTGATCTGGGGTTAGGCTGAGAGACTTAGCAAACCTGTCCGCGTTACGTTGGAAAAAAGATATTCGGGATGTTGCCTGTGACACAACTTCCACAACTTTTTTGTGTCGAGTTTAGTGAGAGGGATGGAGTGCTAGAACCATTTATGGTAATATTACTAATGACTAGAGCAGCTTGACTGCAAGTAAATATGAGGTACTTCCCTCATTCGCTGTGAATATTGGTACAAATAGTCATTACGACAGAAACGAAAACAAATAAAAGCACAACGGGAAACTAACGGCAACCGGGGAGAACAACCTAGGCATGGTTTTTACCCACCCTCACCAACCCACGAAAGTACCGCCTTGCATGCGCGCCAAACGTTTTGATAACATTACCCGCGTTATCTCTGATTATCAAGGATTAACTCGCACACTTAAAAAGTCCCGTGCGACTTTATATAAAAAAAAACTTAATTACGTTTCCAGACAGTTTAGTAATTGTGTCGTCCCAAAAGCTTATTCCTGTTAAAATTAAAAAAAAAAATGTACCAATATCTGCTGCACTGTACTGCTGGGTGTCCCAAAGGTGCATATCTCTAAAAAGTGAGTGACCTCAAGGCTCTAATATCAATCAACCTCACACCCGGGGAGGTGTATTATTAATGTTTGTATAACACCCTAATTTTACATGCAACTTATGCTTGCCTGTGACCCAATTAAAAAAAGTTTAATTGAATCCTTTAAGAGTTCTGTACTGTGTCATTCCAAACTTTTACTAGTGTTAAAATGACTGGTGCACCCGGAATTGTTCCAGTGCACCGCAAGTGGCACCGAAGTTGCATATATAACGAAATCACCAAATCCCAAGAAACATCCTAAATTCCCTCCGACCGTTTTTTCTTGTTTCGTCATAATATACTCATCAACGTCAAACTTCATGCCCTGAGTGCAGTTTTTTTCTTGTATGGCGGGCCCTCTTTTGTGTTCTTCAGCTCACACCAGTCAGAACATCTTTTATATCAGTTCCATCGCTATTTCTCAGCATTGCGCAAGACATTACGGCTATGTCATAAAAAAAAAAAAATAACTTTCCATTCGATGTGGTTGATCTCTTCGGTTGGTGGCCCCGTCGACTGAACATTTCAAGCATGTAAGCAAGGTTCTCCGCTCGGAATATTTGAAGCAGGTTACTTCTGCTCTGTTTGAAAGCGTGGTGTTTTTTGTGCTAATAAGCACAGTGCGAGGAGGAGGCGTCGAACTTGTAGAAGTCATCGAGACCTCGCAAATGGTAGACTATACTTACGGGAGCGCTTCTCTGCTACGTTCTCCGTTCATCCAAGGAACTGTACCGACGTGAATGTTGCGTCTTTAGGAGATGCATCCGCACATGCCTCGTTTACAAATATTCAAAAATATGGAACTCCGGCTGGCCGCCACCTTTTGACACCATTTGCCTATGTGCGACAGGTATGTGACAAGACGGCTCCAGCCAATAAGGACACACGCAACTTAAAATATCGGGAAAGACTCGTGCAGGAAACCAAACTGCCACTGTGCAAAATAATGCTCAAAGGGGCTGCGCAGCATTTCAGAGAGATATATCTCTCTGAAATGTTGCGCAGCCCCTCTGAGCAATATTTTGCGCAGCGGCAGTTTGGTTTCCTGCACGAGTCTTTCCCGATATTTTTTATCGACATTTCTATAGAAATGTCGATAAAAAGGAGGGGCTTCCTTTGTCCGTCTAATGGCTTGTTTAACAAAAAAAAAAAAAAAAAAACAGGCTGGCTGCGGGAAAAAAAGTGGGTCTCTTATAGTATATGTAGTCTTGACAAAGGTAAAGGTGCGTGCGACCGTGCAGCTCAGTGGAAAAAAATTGTCCAGGAAGGACTAAAAACGCCTGCACAGGTGACTCGAACTCTAAACCTCGGAAGTTCCTTCTCTGCGAAAACTCGCAAGGAGGCGATTCCGTTTAGAGGTATTGTCACGCAAAAAAAGTCACTGCAGTTGAATTCGTGCACTTATAGCGCAACCTGTTGCTTCACAAGCTCATTCTTTTCTATACAGAACTCGGAGGTAGTTCCGCCGAAATGATAACACCCAGGGAACCTTTCTACATGATTCTTCACGGGGAACTTGTTCAGAAGGTAGATGAATGTATTCAATTGTGTGGTTATTATTTTTTGTGTTTGCCTTTCGGAGTTCGTCCGGTATGTTTGCAAAAGAGGCTCATGTGCGCTGCCATTTTGAGCGATGCTGGCGCCGTGTTGCGTTTCCGCGATGTAAGGCTGTGCTAGGGGCACGTCATTGGGGTGCGCGAATGTGGACCGACCTGCAAATGCAGTAGATACGACGAGTTTTGTGATGTGTGGGAATGGGGAAAAGAAAGACGTTTGCGCGGCCAAGGGCGCACGAGGGCTGGGCCCGCGGCAATGGATTGCTGTGCTTGCTCCAATAAGGGCCTAGATACAATCGAAGCCCACCTATGCAGGGTAAAAATGCAAGCCTCTCCGGAGAAAACCAACTACACCGTAATCGCACCGAAAAGACACCGTCTCGCCAAGATTGCAGAACAACTAAACCTCGTTCTTGCAGGCAAGCGAATCGAGCCATCCACGTCTGTCAAGATATTAGGGATCACTATCGAGGAGACCGGCAAGGCAGACATCTGGCTCCGGGACACACTAAAACATTGCAACTCTGCCCTTAATGCCATTCGGCGCATCTGTAGCGCAAGGGGTGGAGCGACAGAAGAAATTGCCAGAAGAATGGTCAAAGCTTTAGTAGTTTCGCGTGTCTGCTACGGGGCTCGGCACTACTGGCTGACCAAGGCGCAATGGCAGAAGCTCGAAGCTTTGAACAACCAAGCAAAAAGAATAATCACAGGCCTGCCCAAGTTCTGCCCCTGGGCAAGCTGAACGAACACGCTCAGATTAACTCCCTACACGAAACCGTTGTTGCCCGCACGGTCGCACACGGGGAGAGACTTAAGCACACACGACAAGGGAGAAGGATCCTGGAACTCTTATTGAGATGTATCGGAGACCTACCCAAGATACCACAGGAACTCCCGCCATGGGAAGATCATGCAGAAATCACTGACAACAAACCAAGCACGCGGAAGGGCGACAAAAACCAACAAGACCGCCTCGCTAGGGCACACATCAAGATGAC
The DNA here is from genome assembly GCA_013358835.2 of Ixodes persulcatus. Taxonomy (NCBI): domain Eukaryota; kingdom Metazoa; phylum Arthropoda; class Arachnida; order Ixodida; family Ixodidae; genus Ixodes; species Ixodes persulcatus. The sequence goes on along the minus strand of JABSTQ010009541.1, from coordinate 446,930 downwards.
GGAGGCGTGGGAAGAAGGAACGAACGGGATCGTGGCTGCATACACGGACACTGCTTCGATAGACGGCCCAGTCACTCTAAAGACTGCGGCTGTTATCTTTCCAACACTAGGCACAAGCGCAACCAAGAACCTTCCCGCCCGCACCTCGGTAAAAGGGGGAGAACTTGCAGCAGTCCGCCTTGCCCTCGAGACAGCCCTTGCATTACCTGAACCACCACCAGAGCATCTCCGGATATTTACGGACTCTCAGGAAGTGGTAAAAGAATGCAGAAAATCAAGAAGCCCTAGCGTAGAAGTGCGTAATATTAAGAAACTCGCCTCACTGCTACTAGCAAGAGGCACGACTACGAGAATAGCCTGGGTTCCAGCGCACGCAGGAATACCCGGCAACGAAGAGGTGCATCGACTCGCCCGCGCGTCCCTTCTCGCTCCCCGTGACCGAGACGATACACCTTCATTGCAAGACCACGACCACGGCTACGCTCCCGTCCGCGATCGGGCACCGGCTAGTCGAGCACGAGAGGAAGACTGCAACGATGGAGGGTACGATCCAGGAGAGGAACGTGCCCAAATCAGGCAAGAATACCAATCAACACTCTGGGAGAAACTTCCCCCAACACCAAACCCTCCTCTGCCAACAGGGTTTGGAAGAAGGGCCAAGGTCCTCCTGACCAGGATCAGAACAGACACAACATTAACACCAGCGCGCATAGCATCTTGGAGCCGCGGGAAGAGATCCGGCACCTGCACCAAGTGCAATATGGGCGCCAAGGCGGACACTTTTCACTTGTTGTGGGAATGCCCCAAATACAAGACCACCAGGTCGAAGCATCGACCGAGTAACATCGCTTCTCTGGAAGGTTGGACACACCCGCCAGGCGAAGAGGACAACAAGAGAAGCATCCTCCGAAGTCTCATAGATTTCATCTACGAGGCGAAGCTGGATATCTTCATTTAGCCTAGTTTTCATCCTTTCTTTTTTGCCAGCGTCCAGACCTCGCAGCCGCCGACGCACTCCCCCATCCCTTACCCTTATTTTATGGCCAATAAACGCTTTCTGAACTGAACTGCTCCAATAAAGGTGTGCTGTTTCTGTAGGCAGCCTGACTTTATTGGCCTCAAGATCGACCTAGAGGTGGCGCTAGTGTCGCGCTATCATCATCATCAAAGCGGGGCTAGAAGCACGGCTGCCCCATAGGCTCTCCACGTTCGCGCGCAAAGCGGCGTAGATTCTTGCGTTTATTTTGTCGCATAGTGTCGGTGGAAAAACAATTATAGCGGAAAATGGAGCGGTACCGGCTTGTGCTTCAGTGAAGATCGAATTGTGTTACCGGTTTACGGCCCAAATTTAACTAATCGTTAGTGTGGATGCGTCGTCTGCTCTAGGCAGACGTTGGGAAGCATGGATCACCACGACGGATGCCTGTCTCCGGGTGATGATCTGCACTATATATATATATATATTGTTTTAAATATATGTATTGGTTTAGCGTGGGAGTTCTACAAAACATTGAATTCGACCCGGATAACATAATAATGGTACTGTGGGCTGTGACATCGCAGGTTCGATGCATTTTTTTTTTAACTTTTAGTTTTTGCAGTAATATAAATATTTAACATAAAGAAAAGTCAGTGCTGTATCGAAGATTGCCGTGCTATTAAGTTCCTCTGCAGTCAATGTTTCCCTTTACTGTGCCATGGTGTGGATACGTTTTTCGGAGTCGGAATAATTATACTACGTTGCGATGAGGAGAGAGTGCCTCTTCTAGTTACGATCCGCAAACTGCACGTCGGCAGCACAACTGAAACAAGTGAAACAGACTGTTCTAATATATCTGCAGCGAGTGTAATGAACAAGTGTAACCGAGCAACGCAGCAACGTTGGTGATATTAAATGATCTTCTCTGTATAGTGTGGGTTCACCCGCTTCAATCTTCTTGGTGAGTGTGCCGCGGATGTCAATAGGCTAATAGTATAAGTTTCTGGCTAAATAATCTTCTATTCAAACACAGTAGACTCTGCAACTCCAGCAAACAACCCGCACCAAGACACAGACAGCATCGGCCGCAGCGACACTCTCTTACTGGTGAGGGCTAGCGACCTTCACGAGACTTTCCGATCACCCTCCGCCCTCACCTAACGCATATCGGGACTGGGTAGTTCATCGATTAATCTTTAGATTATTCGAGTTTGGCTCTGATTACGATTTTTTTTTTTGCCGTTTAATTGGAATCTTGTGCTGGAGAAAGTCAGCAAAAAGTAAAAGATGCCTGTTCTAATATTTCTGACGTCTTTGCCTTTTATGACACAGGCTTGCACGGTAAACCACTTCAACGTGCTTGTGATTGTCACCGAGGGTGATTATACTGCTCAAATAATAACTTAAAAATTACTTCACATTAAAAGGCTTCCCGTGTTCATATTTAGGCGTCACAACGAGAAGTTTACAATTGGAATGCAATGTGCCATTTATGACATAGTAAAAATAGTAAAAAATGTGTAGTTTTAACTTCTTTCATGCAATATGACCAGCGAAAAATCAACGAACGGATTTATCGGTTGGTTAGCCTATTAAAGGGTAGCGATCAGTCGGGTTAATTTTCTAATCAAACCACAACTCCAATGAGCATTCAATGTTTTATGAAAGGTATTGCTTGTGCGAGAAAACAGAAATACGTGGGACTAGTGGTTGTATACGAACCAACACACTAAGATTATGGAAGCTTCAGACTTAATAATAATCGCTTTGCTGCATTTTCATGCATGTGAAACGATACAACACAACCTTTACTAAGAAGAAACAAAAAGTAAAGCATCAAACATTTAATAAGGAGGGTCAAGCTCAGCCGGAAACGGGCTTGTGTCGTCGATGTCCACACTTCTGAACGTGCGCCCGTAGCAGACGACGCACGGTGGTATCCCCGCTTTCGCAAGTTTCCAATTTCGGCCGCACGGTGGCGACACGGTTCGATCTCGAGGCGAATATTTCTTGCAGGTAAGCAGTATGCACTGATCCCCAAAGACGTCAGCGGGACGTGCAGAATGGTCACGGACTCTTTGCCGTTTCGGAAGAACACTGGCTGGCGGCAGGGGGGGGGGGGGGGGGGGGGGAAGAAGCTTCTTGCGCATTCTGATATGCGCTTGGAAACTAGATATTTTTCTATTCGGTTTGTTACTGGTTAGGGTATTTCATTGTTTTTTGCTTTTCTTTCAGCCGAAAACAACAGCTGTATGTTTCATAAATAGCTTTTAATAATCCCTCGACGCTCAGTGGTTGTCTACTTCATCGAGAGACGCCTGAACACATTGTACGACAAGCAGCGAACGTCCTGGTTGGAGTGATGTCCCCCTCCTCGGCGCGCAAAAGGTTAAGCCCAGATTCCAATCGAAAAGGTGTATAGGCGTTAAGCTGATTGCAGAAAAGTTACACTTCCGGATGATATCTACATAATCCTCAAACGGTTCCCGCTGCTCGGAGAAAAGGAAATTAACTGAAGGCCCAAACACACGTTTGACTTCATTTCGGGAAGGTGAGTGGAGATACGGCCCCGTGTACGGTTACATCCCTTCTAAGTCGCATTGCAACAAATTCAAGGGCAAGCGATCGGTACGCGGCATGCACGGATATCCCATTACTCACAGTCGTCCCTCGACGTGACGTAATTATACACATTCGAGTGATATATAGGGATGGAACTTTGTGCGAATCTAATGCATGCAAAAATTTATTTCAACCAGCGCTTCTGCAACCGGTGCCATCTTCAGCGGTCGGGCGAGTCTACTTTCAGCGCTCCCCAAAGCGACGAACCTTCGCGTGCGCTTTGAGGCGCATTGGTAAACGTTGCAGCGTAATAATTATTTATTGATCCGACTTGTTTTACACATATTGAACACTTACTATTTTCTCATAAACACTTTTCAATTGGACAAGGGTGGTTTCCTGTTGTTCCGTAGCGACACCCACACGGTCCACACTTCAGAACAAAAGCAGGCAAGCTCGCCGAATACAAGCCATAAAGAGCTGGAGGCACCAGGGATAAGCAGCGTCAAGGAAAGTGACTTTACAACCATGAGATCTTCAGGAAGGGGAGAGACGCATTTATATTTGTTAACCTCAAGCGCGTAACCTTTTCCAATTCCCCCGAAAGAGAAGGTGCACTGTAAGTGAAGGTGTGCTGTACAGTAGTGATTCCTTGTGCGCAAGATGGCCAATTCTCACAGCCAGGGGCGTAGCCAGGGGGAGGCTTATGGGGCTTCAGCCCCCCCCCCCCCCCCCCACCCTGCCCGAACTTTAGCCGGCCCAATATTATGCACACGGATTTTGACCCCCCCCCCCCCCTCACCGCACCCCAAGTCATGGACAACCCAGCCACCTCAGCCCACCCGAAAAATATTCCTGGCTATACGCCACTGCTCACAGCCACTGTAGTTACTGACAGAATAAGAACGGCAGGGAGGACGTAAAGGTGTCCCGCCTTGAACTCTGGCATCCCACTTCAACAAGACGACGACGTCTCACGAGCCTGGAGCGTGCACGCGAAGCGCAGAGCACGGCGGGAGGCAGCGAGCGCGTTCTGGAGACTGGGCCTCACAAACCGGTGCCGTTCTCATAGCGTCAGTGACAATAAAAAGAACAATTCGATCCAGCATCGCTAGCGTGGCGGCACACCATCTTTCCTTCCAGCATTCCAATTACTACGGTCCACACTTTTGAGTCCTCTCTGAAAAGTATGCTTCATCCCGGTTCAAAGCTGAAGCCGCGTGCACGCGAGAGACTCCAGCGGCCTCAGTGGTGTAACAAGCGCCGCGCACTTTACGCCGTCTCGCTGAGGCCTCTTCCCCTCAATTGCACTTTTCGAACTCAGTTATCGAAATGCACTTATATCAAAACTGCCACAGCCGCCGCCGCCGCAGTGACCGAAAGCGGCGTCTTCTGTCTGAAACCGCCGCCGCTTCGGGCAAGACATCGTCACCGCTTATGCGATCTGTAAACGGAGCGACAAACCGCTCAAAACGAAATAAACAACAACTACACCAAAACAGCGACGAAGTAAACGAGGGGAAAGGTCTCCTCAGTCCGGAATATTTGATCACCTCCGTCCGACCGTTCGTACAAACGCGCAGCACAGACGTACGCGACGCACACACACACGCGTCTCTCGCTGGCACGCACGCACGCACTCTATAGTTGGTGAAGCACTTCCTGGCGTACGTCAGCGCCGACGACGACGTCGCGCAGCAAAAAAGACTGGCGAGTGTCGGCGTCGTGCACGCTGGCGGCGTGGCACCGTGGCGCCGTTTCCATTAGTGAGGCTGGACACAAGAGGAGACTCGGCTGGCTGGGGCGGGAGGGGAGAACTCGCCCGCTCCGACGTGCATCTTTTTTGCTTCGCGTTCGGACCGCTCCCCGCGCGCCGAGAAGGGGGCTGGGGGGGCTGCTTTCCTCAATGGACGGTGGGGGCCACTGGCGCGCCCGGCCCAAATGATGATGGCCAGTGCCGGGTCCGACGCTGGAGCGGTTATCCAATCTTGTTTGTAGGGGCCCGCGATAAGCGAAGCGACGCCTCTTTTGCCGCGCGACGGATGGATCGTTTCGGCCGCGCCGCCGACCGGAGGGAGGGTGCGTGGCGGCGAAGCCCACTTTTTGGGGACAGGCGCTTCTAGAGTTCGTGTCGCAGTCGTGTCGTTTTGTTGTTCTTTTTCGTTTCTCCACTTATTTTAGTCGTATCGATTCGATGCAGTCTTGGAGTGGTGGTGCGTAGCGGTGGTTAAAGTATAGATAAGAGAACTTGAGAGTTCGCTTTGAACGTCGTATTGAATGGGAGCGACGCTGACGCTCGCTCGTGGTTGCGGTGGTCATCCATTATATGCTTGGTTTTGGTTGGAGCCTAATTTGTCGGGGGAGAAAGCTTTATCGAGCGAGCCGTGGTAGCCTGCTGCTAAAGACGCGACGCTTCATTAATTTTGCAGCAGCGGGTATAATTAGTATGGGCGCTTTTGTGATGAGCTTTCAGCGATGTATCAATAACCTGCGAGGATATGCTGAAACGGCAGCCTGATGTCGTCTGTTCGAACTTTGTTGAACCCATGCAAGGCGGGACGATAAGGTATGGCAGGTAGGGCCAACAGCCGACTGTGAGTGGTAGAAATTTAGACAATTTAGAATTCCAGTAACCTCTTTTGATTTTTTTTTTTCGAGACGCATTATACAAAAGCAAAATTCAGATAACAACGCGAGACTCCGGACGACGTGCGATTGTACTACCCAAAGAGCATTCAAATTCCAGGCTTACGTAAGATTCTTTGCGTCAAATAATACAGTTATAATTTATACGATTTAGGCAATAGACGTGTGTACACTTCAAAAAAAAAAAAAAAAATTCTGTAAGTTCATATTTTTGCAGAACATTGAGGCAGCCAATGACGTCGAGCAATAAAAGAAAGAAATAAAAGAATCCCAGTGAAGGACGAAGTTGTAAATACGATTAGACCTTAGAAATATTATGTGCGCAGGGAAACAACTTGTTCTTGTCCCGGCGCACACCGGATTTCTTGGTCTAATAGTGTATTAAGGTAGCAATTTGGGCCAGTTGGTTCATGATCACCTAACGAAGCGCAATAAATACAAGGACGATGAAGTAAACAGACAAAACCGCAATCGCAACTGGTTTTTATTTGTGAAAACAATCAAGGCTGGTTCACACAGACCCGTTTTCTTACGTTACGTTACGAAAAGTCACCGGGAAATGTGTGCTTCGTACTAAGTGTGGTTACCAATTCAAGGAGATAGCCTGCCAGGCGACATTTGAAGCACGAATGTTTCGGTGACTTAGACGTAACGTAAGAAAACAACCAGTCTTTAAAAGTTTAACTGAGCTCAACTCCCTACGTTACGTTAAGACGAACCTTGTGTCCTTGGTTGCCACGGTAACTCACCGTCCTAGCTCGTCGTCACCGAAACATTCGTGTCTCGAATATCACGTGCCAGGCTATCTCCTTGAATTGGTAGCCACGCTTAATACGAAGCACAGATTTCCCGGTGACTTTTCGTAACGTAGCGTAAGAAAACGGGTCTGTGTGAACGAGCCCTCATATATATAGCTTGGAAGTTCGAACTAACACAAACTCTCTCCTAAGTTCTGTTTAACCCCCGTAACAAAAACGAATATTCATTCCCCGATAAGGAAAGGGACGTGTCACTTATGCATTTTTTTACCGTGGTTGCCTGGATTTCGAGGGTCTCATTCAGTTCTCTAGAAACCCTATCCGGGTATCTAGAAACCTGGTGTCGCCATATGACGGGGCACAAGGGCATTTAGCGACACCAGGTTTCTGGCTAGATACCTGGATAGGGTTTCTAGAGAACTGAATGAGACCCTCGAAATCCAGGCAAAGGGCAAAAAATGCATAACTGACACGTCCCTTTCCTTATCGGGAATGAGTATTCCTTTTTGTTACGGGAATTAAACGGAAGTTAGGAGAGTTTGTGTTAGTTCGAAGCTATATATATGATTGTTTTCACAAATAAAAGCAAGTTGCGAGTGCTCTCTTGTCTGTTTACTTCCTCATCCTTGTATTTTTTGCGCTTTTTTAGGTGATCTAATAGTGTTCCGAGCTTTGTCATTTGCTAAAAATATTCTAAGATTAGCTGTGATTCGTTGTAATTGGCTGTCTCAATGTCCTGCAGAAAAGTGAACTCAGATGCTTTCTTTAAAAAGTACTTTGGCCAAAAGGCGTGGCCAACTCGGCAGACCCACCACTAATGCGGAAAAAAAAAATCACAAACTAAGGATGATTCTGCGCGAGGTAATGTGTTGACCTATACCACCAAAATGGCGTGAGCAGGCTGAAACCCGTCTGATCGGTTAACGAGGCTCGGCGGGTATACCCCGCGGCGGCGTGGACAAAGGGCAACTTTCTGGAGCATGATTATTGCGAAGCGGGATCCAACGGCTCCTGAATCTTCTGCAGAGCCACCCTACCACGCCCGTGCCTTTGCCAACGCACGTGCCTTTGCCAACGCAGAGTGACTGTATAGACGGACAAATCGACGGACGTCTCGAATGCCTTCCGATCAGGTGGTGGCCTGCGCATTCCTATCAAGAAACATCGGGCCACGCAAAGCGCGCAGAACCGTTCATAGCAAAATTTTGGCAATTCATCGGGATGTGCGTTACGACGATAAAGCAACCTCACGGGCCGAAGTGAGATTGTGTGTGTCCGCATACAACGACGTCTGCTCCTGCGTATTGCTCAACCAGTGAATAATTACCTACCAGTGATAAACATTAGAGCACAAGCCGTGTCTCCGGCTTGTGCTCTAGTATTTATCACTGGTAGGTAATTGCTCTAGTATTTATCACTGGTAGAAACGGTCCTCCGCGCTTTGCGTGGCCCGATGTTTCTTGATAGGAAGGCGCAGGCCGCCACCTGATTGGAAGGCATTCGCAACGTCCGTCGGTTCGTCCGTCTATACAGGCACTCTCCGTTAATTTAGGGTCGCATAACTAAGCAAGGCACTACTTCAAAAAGATGCAATGGTGAGTCTGAGAATATCTATGGAGGTTGTCAAAGCTTGCTCAAGAGTTCGCGATCCAACGCTGTCACTATGCAACAACCTCTGAAGAGGGGAGTAGTCTTAAGGCCCGTTCACACTCTTGCAACCGAGTACGACCGAGAGAGACGAGACCTGTTGAAACCTCTCAAAATTTCTTAGGACGAAGGAACACACTGGTGCTCTGGCGCCATCTATGCGGTGACCCTGGAGCTGCATTTCACAAGAGCGAAGGTTTTGCGGGATTTCCGAGGTCAAATGTGCGTAATACCTATAAGAAAGGCTCGTTTATAAAGTTGACAAAAGTTTTTCGAGCCAAGAAAGAAAGGTTAATGCGCAAGAGAAATATAAAATATAAAATATGCCGGACCGCCAAGTTTACACTGCTACCCAATAGATGGCGCCAGTGTGTCCTCTCGTTGAAAGAGATATTAAAACGCCCATGAAACAAATTTTGGGCTGGAATAAATCAATTTATATCGGGATTTTACTAATAGCCCATCGTTCAATGGGCCAAAAGAAAACAAGGTAGAAAGTCAAAAGCCTGACTTTCGATACGAAAATTTGAAAACACAGTGGACTATTTCGTACCTTATTCCCTTCGTAAGCTTTCTGCCTTTTCACTGTGATACATCCGCGGCCCCACAGCGCGTCACCGGGACCCCGCAGCGCGTCACCGGGCCCAAACGCACGTCACACGACACCGGACCTCCCTTATTCCCTTCACCCCTAAGCTGACATTGTGGTGGAAGCTACGCGCTTGCCGGACCAATCAGCCGCCTCCCTTTCATCACCTGACCTCATTCTCTGCGCGTGGGTATGCGCGAGAGAGCGTGATCACGTGGCAAAAGTGTGGCTGGCCCAACGAGCACGTAGCTTCCACAGCACTGTCAGCTTCGGGGAGAACGGGGTGAGGAAAGCAACTTTTGTCTGAATTTTGAGCGACGGGCTAATCTTCTAGGGGGAGAATGGTCGTGTCCGGGTACACAAACGAGAGTCCGAGCAGGAGGGAACTCCCCCCTTTCCGTCTTCTTGAACTGTTTGGTAGAATGCGCGATTTATGCGTTGAGGAGGAAAGCTAAACAGAAAAAAAGTCGGAAAAGCGTTCTAAAAGGTCGCAAGAGTGTGAACGGGCCTTTACCGGTAAGAGAGCAAGCTCTTGCTTGGAGGAAACTGAGCAGTATCCCCAAGCACCCCTGAGTATAATTTGAGATATAGGGCGTCGAGTAAACAAATTATGGTGAACAAAGAATTGGAAAGGGTAATTGAGAAACGGTAGCTGCAGGTCAATCGAAAGCCCAGATGGCGCGCTGCCCAACCAGTACTTGTTCGCTGGAGAGAAGTGCAAACAGAAGGAGCATGCATGGCTTCAGAATAAGTGATCCGACTGTATAAAGGCAATGCGCTGGGAAATTGAGGGAGGGGAGGCGACGAGAGCGCGCGTGTAGATCAGAACGCCGAGCTCTCACTGGAATGATTAGTGGGTTTAACTGCCTTTGTTTCTCCTCACACTTCGAACGCATTCGAACGCGAACGCGGAACGCTGGACACCGGCTTTTGGCAATCGAAGACGTTAGACGTGTGAGTAGAAGAGACAAAGGCAGCTAACTTTGCGTCTACCCACTAATCCTTCTAACCAGTGTTTGGCGTTCTGACGTCACCACGCGCTCTCCTCTCCTTCTCTCCCTCTGTATCTTGTCGCATAGGGAATTTCCTCTGGTAACTTAGAGCGGTCAAAAAGCGCTTCAATATATGTTCGCGCTTTTAGTGTGGTCGAAAGTAGCCTATATATATACTACTTTCGGTTAAAGCGCGAAACATATGTACGACGAAACCGTCCGATCCGACGTGCGGACTGCCGGAATGACCTTGGGGGGCAAGGGTTTCGTAGCACCGGAGAGCGTTGAAAACCCTCGCCTCCGACCGTCGTATTGCCTGATCGGACGTCGGATCGGACGGTTTCGTCGTACATGTGTAAGTGTTCCGCGCTTAAATGCTACACGCATATCATATAACTGGCTTCCTGGTAAGTTGACTTCCCACACAAACCGTGAGCAGTTGCGAATTGCCGTGAGAGATAAAGCGAACGAATAATAGAGAGAACGGAAAACCATGATTAATCCATATGGCGCAGAAGGTAATGACACGAGACCTCAGGGTTCTCTCTACCGAGGGCGACAGTCGTCCTGCCGCCCACCAGTCCGGCTGATCGCCCACCCTTATATTTGTCTGCGTTTGCAGACAAAAAAAAAAAAAAAATGCGCCAAAACGTCGTGCTAGTGAGTCACGCAAAGGACAACACGCAGACACAAATACCTGTAAAAGGCATTAGTGGCGCGTCAGAACGGTGTGCGCGGGAAAGCTTTTAAAATTGTAAATTACGGGGGAGGCCGCGCTTTAAAATTTTGTAACGAGCAATTTTACAAATTATCCTGCAATAATAACGCAATTTATACGAATATTTCCTTTGATAAAGTACGGATTAATGGCTGAGAACATTACGTTATATGTTCGTTGGATTGCTTTATTTCGGTCATGTCGTATCATAGAGATTCGTGTTATACATTATATCCTTATGTTCGCAAAGGAAAAACCGAAGCCAACGAGATATTAAGGAAGGCACTAGGGAAACACTCAGCTGTCTTATTATAAATGAACCGGATCGAACCCTGCCTACATTTAAAATACCAAACATATGTAGTTCACCAGGACATTCTTTGTCTAGCGGTTTGTCTAAGTTCAGCGTGATATATGCGCGATTCAGGACGCCTAAGCCTAAACCTAATTCCCCGACGTTGAGTAAGAGCCTCAATAGCACCAGGTTTTTAAATATATACTCTGTAAAAGAGAAAGTAAAGAAGAACAGACGAGTAAGTGTGTGTTTATATTCCCCGAATTGGTAAAGTTTGGAGACAAGAAAATGTCTGGGTTCATTGTGTTGACGGGAAAGTTTCGTCGCAGTTACGCAGGTAGGTGCCAAGATTAGGAAATTAAACATTGTTGGCAATTAATTATAAAAAATTACAACAACTTTTTTTTTCTTTCTTTTTTTTTTTTTTGCGTTGAGCGATGAATTTGATCTATAATTCCTCGAAAGCTTAATCTCGGCACTCAAATCTTGTAGCTATGTCTAAAGCAAAGAGGGCACCACGCGAAACCTCCCAAAATGACAAGAAATCCATAATATTTGTCATACAGATTTTTGAGCCGACCCGAAATCATGCATTAGCTGTTTTGCCCCATCACCATTGCTCGATCAATTAATTATATTGCCGACCCAAAGAGGCCTCTCGCAAATGACCGTGAGAATGCAGCCATTCCCGTTCTTCTCTGCGCTTCCTCCTTCTTCTCCGTCCCATCTGACCAGGGGCGGATTTAGGGGGGGGGGGGCGGGGGGGGGGGGGGCGACCGCCCCCCCTGAGCTTCCCAAGGTTAACTTTTTTAAAATAAAATCATTGATATACACCAGCCAGAAGTTTAGTTTTTGGCGACATAGCAAATATTTGGTCAACAAAATAGACCTGGGCAACGTTTGGACCGTGTCATATCTCAGCAGACTCCCGACTCCCCCTCCCCCCCTCCCCCCGCCGAAGGCCTACCGCCCCCCCCCCCCCCCAGGCCTGACCCATAAATCCGCCCCTGCATCTGACAGGCTTATTTCACCCCCCCCCCCCCCCCCCCCCCTTTCCGCAGAGAGCCATCCCGACTTCTTTCCGCGCGTCGCCACGAGCAGAGACCCGTTGAAGTCGTGCAGTCGCGAGGCAGACAGAAGCCACTGCTCAAGATCAACCTCCTGACTGAGTTATACCATCACTCAACGCAGGTCTAGAAGCCAAGCTCCACTCGTCTGTCAACGGAGCACAAAAGCGGCGCCTTCCCCCGCCAGAGATCAACGTCCAGCTTAGAGAACTTGCAAGTAGGCGGCGGCGGCGGCACCCCTAAGCTGACTGCCCTGCAAGCTACGCGTTCACCGAACCAATCAACTACCTCGATTTTATCACCTGACCCCTCTCACTGCAGGCGCGAAAATGGTGAGAGATCGACGTAGGACTGGTCCAAGGAGCACTTAGCTTTCACCGCACTGTCAGCTTAGAAATGAACAGAACATACAGTCCGTTCTCCCCCAAGCTGACAGCGCGTTGAGAGCTACGCACCCGCCGGACCGATCAACCGCCTCCCCTTCCATCACCTCAGTTCGCTCACTGCGCGTGGAAATTGCCTGATCATGTGGCGAACGGTAGACATATGGCTGGTCAAACGAGCATGTAGTTCCTTCTGCACTGTCGCCCTAGGGGTGGACCGTAGAGGGAACAAAGAGCGTGCCCGGTGGCGGCGTCGGCGACGGGGCTTCGTCGCTGCCGACGACAACGAGGCCTCCTGCCATTTGTCGAAGGCCCCGACCGACCACGACGTCGGCGACGGGACCCCGAGAGAGGACGGTGTCGTCCGTCGGACGGGGTGCACACGCCGTGGAGCCGCCCTGAGCGTCTGGGCCGCAGACGACAGGGAAACCCACTTTGGCGCGGAATGTTGATTGCCCCCCCCCCCCCCCCCGGTCCCCCCGCCAAACGGTTCCCCCGCGGCTCTGCCGACGGCGTCGACGCGTCGCGGTTCATGCTGATGCCGCTGACACGCCCCCCCCCCCCCCCCCCCCCCACACACACACACACAACACACACACTCCGCGTGGCGTCGCTGTGACGCTCGGTTGACATGCACGCGTGTTGTCCCTCCCGCTCACGTGTGTTGGTGCGCGCGCGTGAGTCAAAAGACCTGCCTCGTCTCCCGAGTTGAAAGCGTTGTTTGGCTGATAGCATGCGTCGCCGGAAACTATGTTGCGCGTTTCGGTTTAACCCTATGTAAAGGGAGTAAAGGAAGAGGACGTGTGTGCGGCCGGCTAAAAGCCGCATGCGGCTAAAAGCCGCATTTGTTGTATATTTAGTTTGTAACATCATATTTCAATACACACGATCAGGATACATGACTAGTGGTCATAACGGATATATCATAAATATAAGCAAAATAAATACGAGGGGCATTCAAGTTGTAAGGTCTCCAAAATTGTTTTTCTTGAGATTGTGAGCAGATACAGGCGTAAGAAGCATCTTACAATATGCGAAATATCACTGGGAACGAGTAAGAGGAACAGCAACATTGTTAAACTGATGAAAGGCTCGTGGCGCCTACCTGGTCTCACGCTTATTTCAGACACTAAAAATGGCGGCGTTCACCTTCAGAGAGCAGCGTGTTGTTTGCTGCACCTGCGTATGTTGAGGCGCTTTTGTGACGTGGTACTGTCATTACTGGTGGTTAGATTTTATCAATTATCACGGTAGACCGGAGATGAGTGCCACTTTACAATCTTGAAATTAAACACCAGTCGTAGCGATCGAAGCACTGCGACTCCCCGCCATCGAATAAGTTTCGCGCTACCGTCAGTGCGGAGGAGATGGTGGCGGACATATTCTGGGAAAGTGGCTGAAGGCCTCATGCTCATCGACTGCGTCCCCAATGGAACCACGGTGACGGCTTCATCCCACAAAGACGATTGGAAAGAAAAAAAGAACATATGAAAGTGGTTGCAATCGTGGACTTTTATCGCAACAATGGATCAGTTCACCCGAAAAGACGTCCGCAAAGATTTTCTTCGTGAAAATGAACTGGTTCCTCAGGCTTCTTGCTTCACTCACGATGCATGCGCCCAGTGATTCTTGGCTGCTTCGGACCATGAAGGACACTCCCTGTGATAGAAAGTTTTCAACGCGCTCCGTTCTTGCCTCGGCAGTATCCCAATGGTCTCGACAGACCCTCAAGGAAGTCTTGGCAGCAGGCTTACCGTCGTGGCGTCGACGTTGCAAAACGTATATAACTACACGGTGAGCATTTGGAGCAGCGACAAAGTTTCTGTTTTCTGTTGTAAGTTTTTTTTTTTTTTTTGTCAATAAAGGAGGAGACTTATATAAAACTTGAATGCCCCTCGTATTGAAAGCTCGATGTATGCAAGGCCAAAATTAAGAGGTGAAAAAATTGAATTTGGTTAACATTTTTTTCTGGAGGTTAAGCAGCGGGAAGTTAGCCCACCTTCAAAGAGCGTCTGCTGTCCCTGTTGTGTAGAAGGGCAATTTGGCCAGTGCAGTCCTAGGCGCCAGAAATTGGCACCTCGGATGAACTTTAACTGGCCATTCTAGATGTTCTCTACTTTCACTAAAACTGCTCAAAATGAATCCTTGAAGTTTATAATAATAAAAAAAAAATGCTCGTTCGGCATTCTCTCGACGCACTGCAATCGCAAAAAAACCGATAAATACAAGCAACCTTTGGCCCCCACCACGTTATTTGTTCCCTGTGTCTTTTATCATAGCCAGGCGCAGGGAGTGGAAACGAACATATATGTACTGTGCTGGGAAGATTGTTGAAGTTCGAATATTTCCGCAACTATGCAGACGACGCGCGCGACCAAAAGCGTCGCTGTGGTTGGTCACCCATGATGGCTCAAACGCTCACTATGACGTCTCTATATATTCCGTTAACCCTTAAGCTGAGACTACAAGCTCCGCCTTGAGCTTTCTGCATTTGGCTATCATCACCCTGGACTCGTCCCCGAGACTTGGTCATCATCATGAATCATGCCACGACTATACTTGAGCAGGCTTTGGGAAGAAAGTCTGGAAAAAATAATCCGCTTGATGTTGTTTTTTATTAGCACTACGAGAAAGTAGGTAACTCATGGTTCAGGGGCGTTGCCTGCGGGTTAGTTGTGTCACATTCGAGTAATATCAGTAGACAGGAATATATAGTACACGCCTTTCATTCTGAGCATCGTTTCTGGTCCCTTTAGTGAATATCATAGTGAACGCGGGCTCACTAAAATTGTGTGCTAGTCTTCCATCATATTTAAATTAGCTTTTTATAATGTAAGCTTTTCTTTCCGGAGCTGTATGAAGTACGAATTATTGTGACCTAGAATATAGGAGAATCGGTAGAATTAAGGGCTTGCTACAGATGACATGTCGGTTCTGAACAAATACTTGTAGCAAGAGCCTTGACATGCAAGACCTTTTTATGTCAAATGATGCAGCGGAACACGCTTTGGCCCAGATCATAATATTAGTCTGAAAATAAAGGCCGGTTCAGACGTAGATCGAAGTGTTAAACCGACGTTAGGAACAGCGCCGATGCAGCACACACTTGAACGTATCTTGAAGGGATTGTCCGGTCAAATTTTGTATTCGAGAAAACAATTGAATATCATTGTTACTGCCTCGAGACGGATCGTACGTGCAATATCTGAATTTTTATATGCCCTTCTGTGTGAGTAATTGAATTTATGCTGCTTCAATCGCATTCTAGCGTAAACGCTGCTTTCGTTGGCAACATTGAAGCTCTGATGTCACAAAACACAAAGCGAGCATTTTTGTCTGCCTCAGCGTGCTTCGTTTTTGTTGGTGTGCTCGACTTGTTTCGTAGTTGGGTGAGATTTTCGTTGCGCGGTTGGGTGCCACAACCATCGGGCAGCACATGCGAGCCAAGACATGACGTTCCACACTTTTCCGCGAGACGTGCAGTGACGATCGTCGCCGTGAGTAGGGACTGGGTTCCCGTCAAGATCGGGATCCCGCTTATGCAGCAATCATCTCACAGAAGAGAGCTACGAGCTGAGCTCTAAGCGGACAGAAGGCTCGTAAGCTGAGATGTGATGCTGTGCCAACGATATTAAACCACGTCCATCCACTCCTCGCCCAAATCGGATCAATCAATTTGATTATGCAGCGAAACCGAAACCAACAGCTAGGCCATCCGGAAACGATACCAGAAGTTGTATTTAGCACGCGTGCAGCCCGATTCTGTTTTACCGGCGTGTGAAAATAGAGCGTGACTACGATTCACCAAGCTCGTCCAAGTCAAGTGACGACATGCATTTGAACGATTCGCCGTTTGCCTTCGACCCGCGGACATCGCCTCTGAAGGAACGACACGCAGCCTCATCACCGATCCAGTGGATCCGCTGACATGTGTACCGCTGACATGTGTATACTTAGGTGCCGCTTCAGAGGCGAAATC
Source organism: Ixodes persulcatus (assembly GCA_013358835.2). Classification (NCBI taxonomy): domain Eukaryota; kingdom Metazoa; phylum Arthropoda; class Arachnida; order Ixodida; family Ixodidae; genus Ixodes; species Ixodes persulcatus. The sequence continues at coordinate 430,315 of JABSTQ010009541.1, read as the reverse complement.
TGCATCCTTTGCTTTGCAAGCGCCCCTAGTTCGATCGGTGGCCGTCGCAGTTGTGTTTGCGCGAAGCGGCATACGTTTGCTCGAAGCTTATGGCTTTCTGCAAGTAATTTCCTGCTAAAAGGCGTGACTTTTTTTGCACATGCTTAGGAACTGCAGTAAAAGAACCGTATTTAAGTAGGGTACAGCCTAAGAGACTATATAATTCGAAACAAAATACAAGACATCCATCGACCAACGCTTGTTATCCCGACCATCCGACAAACCTTTGCGTTTTGTGACGTCACACAGCACCTACGGGTGTCAGCCATTGACACTGGCGAAATTCGGGGTGCAGTTTCGTACATAGGCTCATGAAGGGTTTAAATAATAACGGGAGATCATATATCAAAATAAAAATAACGTTTGTCTACATGAAGGCTCCCTCGACGTAACGAGCGCAAAAACTTAAGTACTTCCGGTTTCGACCGGACAATCCCTTTAACACTGACGCAGCGCTGTGCGTATCAGAGCTGAATCACTAATGTAGCGTCAGTCAGCGTTGCATCTATTTCCAGCGCTCACTAATAGCGCTGCGGTAGTGCCGTGGTGTACGTGGGAACAGGGCTTTGACCAAACGAGCAACTTTTGTTTTACGCGAATAAAAAAAATCTTTTGGTTGTTATTTCTATCGCACTTCTTACGTTAACTTCAATTTCTAATACCGCTCTATTTACACTAATCAGGGCTGCGTTTACATGAATGCGATAGTAGTGCATTGAATTGAGGGGGAGCCAACCAGACGCACATAACCCTCGCTTTTTTTCTTCTTTTTTGTTTCTTCTAACCAATCACAATCGTCATATCTCGACTCGATGCACTGCGGTCACATCTGCATCCGCGGCTCATGTTCGGGTAACAAATCATTCCCTCAAATGGACAGTTTGCATAAGCACAAACGCACACATAACCTGTTTCGTCGTGACAACTAATATTTGACCATGTTCGCGTTCTGTGCTTTTAGACGCTGAGATGGGAGGTCGAAAAGAAGAGCAAAATAGTATTGAAATCGATTCGACAAATTTTTTACTTATTTAAACTATACTATCTTATCCTGATACCACGTTCTGGCTACCTCGAGCCTTCAATCGTTAATATTTTTTTTTTAGGGGCGAAGCTCCTTAGGGGCTAGCCATGTCCGTCCGCCGTCCGCCGTCCGCCTTTGGCCCGGTGTCGGGTGCTCGTGCTTCTGCTCGTGAGATCACGTGCTCACGAGCACGTGAGCACATGCTCACGTGCTCGTGCAGGGAAAAAAAGAAAAATTGAAAAAAAAGATGAAAAAATTATGAAAAAAGAAAAAGAAGAAAAAAAAAAGAGTAGGGGGTTCTGAGATGCCATCCCATCTGTCTGCTTAAAAAAAGAAAAAGAAGAAAACCACACATTCTCCTACTGACATGAATGAAAAGGCTCAAAGAAAAAGAAGAAAAAAAAGAGTACGGGGTTCTGAGATGCCATCCCATCTGTCTGCTTAAAAAAAGAAAAAGAAGAAAACCACGCATTCTCCTACTGACATGAATGAAAAGGCTCAAAGAAAAAGAAGAAAAAAAAGAGTAAGGGGTTCTGAGATGCCATCCCATCTGTCTGCTGAAAAAAAAAAGAAAAAGAAGAAAACCACAGATTCTCCTACTGACATGATTGAAAAGGCTCGGCATGCTGTGGCTCGGCGTCTACGCAGACAAGCACCACCAGAGCTTCGCCCCAAGCAACATCATTCACCACGTGGAGATGCGGTCAATTTTTAAAGAAGACCGGAACAGGTTGTGATACTTAATCAAGACTAGGGATGTCGCGAACCGCCCTAGGTCCGAATTCGAAAGGTTTCGATATTTTCGAACCGAACGGAGGTTCGAATTCGAAAGATTTCGATATTTGTGTACCGAAAGAGGTTCGAATTCGAAAAACTTGCAACTTTCGAACACCGTAGATTTTGAATCCGAAACGTTTGAAGCTTTCACGGTTTCTAAAAGTTCGGGTTCGAATATTTCGAATATTTCTTTACTTGAGGTTCGATAAATTCGAAGATTTCCAACTTTCCAAACTTGAAATTCGAGAGATTTTTGAATTTCTTGGTATCTAAAGTTCGAAACATTCGAAGATTTTGAATTTCTTTGACTCTGAAGTTCGAAAAATTCGAAGATTTCGATTTTCCTTGAATCTAAAATTCGAAAAATTCGAATGCTTCGAATTTTTATAAACATAAAGTTAGAAAAATTTGAAGCTTTTGAATATCTTTCTACATAAAGTTCGGAAAGTTCGAAGGTTTCGATTCTATTTTAGGAAGAAATTCGAAAAAAAAACTTCGAAGATTTCGAATTTCTTTCAAGTCCAAGTTTTCAAAGTTCGAAGTCCGGTTTTTATGTTTCTCCAAAGTTTCAGTTTCAAATAACATTTTCACGCCTCACTGGTTTCCACGAAATCAGGTTTAGAAAAGTTCGGATGTGATATTCAGACTGCACGAAGTTGGTAAGGTAATTAAATCAGACGTCGAGTGTCCCGGATGTGCTTCCAGAATATTTGCCAGTCCAGAGTGACGTGTAACCATAGATCAGTAATTGGGAACGCGAGTCCGGGGGGTCTTTAACGTGCATCACGCAGTAGTGGTCACACAAACGCACTGTTTTACGATAGGCATCCAGTTCGAAACGGCCAGGGGCGGGCAGGAGGTTGAGGCTCAGAAAAACCTTAAAGCGATCTGGCAAACTACCCCCACCCCCTCGCACGCTGGAACGCTGGTAGTAACCCGATGGAACGCCGCCCGAGTGACGCTGGTATATAGTAAGTTTAGTTTGTAATTGTTCTGGAAGTCTATTTTCCGGGACGGAGGAAACGCCGAGCAAAAAGCACAGAAGCCGACACAACTCGAAGTCGAGGAGCGTTCTACTATACCACTGGCGTCGGAAGAGGAAAAACGGGGGGGGGGGGGGGGGGGGGGGGGGGGGCCCAGCCCTCCCCCCCCCCCACTTCCAAATATTTCGGACTGTTAAAGAAAACAATACAGGGAAAGAGGGCGTAGTCGGGCTTATTTTAATCTGAAATTACTTAGGCATGTGTATAGCTATACTGTCGCTCTTCACTGCATACACGATCGCGTAGATGGTCATTGTCGGAAACTCGTTGTCAGAAGGCACTACTTGTCACATGCTTAGTGGTTCGAAACTTCAAAGCTATTTCTTTTCGAACTAAATGACTGTGCCAGTGGTAAAAAACAAACAAAATACATAACAATAAAAGCAAAAATAAAAAAACTGGAAAAAAAAAAAAAAAAAAACTACCAAGAACATGCCGGAAGTGTTGTATTCTTGCATATTCAGAGGCTCAAAACTTTGAAACAAGTATCTCCTACCAAAATGTGGACAGGCTAAAAGAAACACGTCCCCAAAACGTGAAGCAAGAGAAAAAAAATAAAAATGATTTTTTTTAATGACGTGCTAAACTTGAACAATATTAGAAATCTTCCCCCATGAGTTAATTGATTCCTCAACATGAAAAAAACAATAAATGCATTATTTTGTATTCTGCCGATGGCAATGATATGCACTGTCTGTGGTGTTAATTTAAATGCGATACCTCAAATAATTTAGACGAAATAAATTACTTAGTTTAGGGCATAATTGCCCATAGTTCGTTTGGACATTTCTTCGAAACTCATCTTGAATAAGAATAATCATATCTTAAGATGACACATACCTAGGCTACACATAGATCATTCTTAAAAAAAGTTTAACATCTCTACCATATATAGCTTCGGCTATAGCGCGCTTCAAATATGGCACAGACGACAATCGTCGAAAACCCGTCGTCCTTCCTCGGTCCTTCGGGAATTTACTTTTTTAAAACTAAGCATGCCAGAACATTGAAATAAACGGCATTGTCTTTCGCAAGGAACGCAACACCGCATGTAAAAATTCGAGAAAAAAATTACGAATGTATACACATCGCGCCACTGTTAGCGCGAACACGGCATCGGCGCCTTTTCGCATTTTATTAGGAAAGAGTATTAGTGGGCACACAATATTACCCTTTATATTAGAGCCCTAAATGAGCGATTTCTATAAAAATGCTATCTTTGATGACAACCTTTCGGTTCTAAGAGAAAAACATAAAAAACTGGTGATCGCTTGTTCGCGCTAACAGTGTCGCGCTCTGTACCTCACTGCTTGAATTCAAATGAAACCGTCCGCCGGTCTTTCGAAGTTCGCCGAACTTTTGACTTTTGAGGATTCGAAAGCTTGAAACTTTTTTAACTTTCTAGATAAATAGGTTCGAAAGTTCGAAAATTATTGAATTCCTTGGCGTAAGAAGTTCGAAAGTTCGAAAAACTTCGAACTTTTTAGTGAAAGAAATTCGAAAGTTCGAGAATTATCAAATTTTTTGGTCTATCAAGTTCGAAATTTCAACAAGCATCGAATTTCGCAGAGTAATAAATTCGAAAGCTTGAAAATTATCGAATTTTTTAGCGTAATAAGGAAGAAGGTTCGAAAAACATTGCATTTATGAACGTGCAAAGTTTGAAATTTCGAAAAGCATCGAACTTCTTAGTTTAACAAGTTCGAAAATTTGACTTCCGTCGAATTTTTTTACATAGAAAGTTTGAAAATTCGAAATCTTTCGAAGCTTTCGAACCGCCTGATTCGATCATCGAAACTTCGGTTCGAAAAAAAGTTCGCGGCATCCCTAATCAAGGCTACTGAGTATTTTCGGAATTTTAAATATTTCTGACGAATAACTTTTGCCGTAGCGTTTCTTTGATTGTCCAAGCCAATGATGCCAGGATTCAAAGGCATTGTAAAGCTCTACAGTCTGCCCACTTAGTGTTAAAATATACTCATCTACCGCTCAGTGAGGGATGACGTGATTACAAGAGGTGAAAGGGTTACGTGCACAATCTTTAGGTTATTTCTTTTTTCTCGGGGGCCTACTTCGCCAACAAACATTAAAGTGGTCCAACAAAAAGCAATATGCACACTAAAGACGACAGATTCGGCTCAAAAAAATAAATCATAATCCGATGTTCTGGTGACAATGTGAGACATTAGGAAGTAACTTACGATGGCGCACTGTACTCGCAACAAAATAAAAATTTCACACCCCTAAACGGTTTGACTTAAATTTTTTAAAGCATCGTCATTTCTACTGAAAATGTGGAAAGGACGTTCTATCTATTTATCTTTGTAAACACCAGTGTTTTCGTAATAAATATCGTAAACAAATTTTAGACGGGAAAGATTTGCACGGTCACCAAAATTTTGCCATTTTGGTTTGCGTATGCTTTAGCTTACCTATAGGCCCCAATCATTTAAAATAACCCCTAACAAACCATAAAGCCAGTCTTTTAAATCTTTTAAACGTTTAGGATAGAAGATGCAGTATACGGGGCCACAGACAAACAAGGGTATTCAAGACTACCAACCGTGCGCGGTTTAGTTTGATCGGATACGGAGCACCATCTTAGGCAGCACTCAAGCACCCAGAGAGAGCCGCAATCAGTCGACCCGTTCGCTAGCTGACTTGCCAAACTGTGACGTCTTTCTAAACATGGAATACTGCGCTGTCTATAGCCTTCTTATTTATATATTCTTATTATTTATATATCTGCATATTATGTATCGGCACGCCCAACACAAACATTGCATGTTGATTCTTCATTCTGCTCAATCACTATAAACCTTCGTCAAAAATATCGTGCATATTAAAAAAAAGAAGAAATAAAACATATATATATATATATTATTTAAATCGCATCATAAAAAATAAACACGTTGTTCAATAGATGTTTTTGGTAACATGGCAAATTGAGCTTTGAACGCGACTAATTGCCGATAACAGTGGAGACAAAATCACGTAAAAAAGTTTGATTATGTCGTAAAGTACAGTTTAATCAAGAACCTTTTGTTACTGATGGAAAGCACTTCATCTATTTGGTTGGAACAAAACGAGTTAGGAGATGAAAACACCTCATTTTCTGCACTACATTAAAAACAATCAAAACACGAGCCACTTTAGAGCTTATATATATACAAATCCTGATGAAACACTTCCAACAACTTTGTTTTTCATATCTTTTCTTGAAGATTTCCAACCGAATTTATTTTCATGGGGCGCGGTCCGACTGCGCCCATTTCGTTTGTGGCCTGCTCCAGCACAATATGAACGGTCTCACCAGAAGACGGTAGTGTGATCTCATAAAGGAGACGGCAATATCATGTAAGACTTAGCAGTGATACTGCCTATATAAGATCAAGCTCAAAATACGTACGATCCTGTATTTCTGCCTGTGTCGGTATCTCTCAAGGTCTCTCGCGCACATACTTCGCTCGTCATCTTTTTTTTTTTTTTTTATTAAGCATTCTGCTTGGTTTGCATAAGTACAAAGTGTATACGAAGAACACAGTGAGGGATATAAAGCTCAACCTTTCGATTTGTTCAAAAGAATATCACTCTTTGCTCGTGTTGACTTCAATCTAAAATTTTATTGCTCTATGATTTTTGTTTTTAGTACAAAATAAATATCAACCGAAAGATTAAAATTATAAACAAGCAGTATATTAAATTATATTTGTGAGGTTATTTTTGATGGAAAGGTATGATTTCATTCATTTTAGTAAAGCCAGTGTGATTTGAACCTCGACTTAAATCAACTTTATTTTAATTCATCATAACTCCGTCGGTGTTTACTTCTGTCGTTAATTGGTTTTGAGAAATCTTTAGATATGCTATGCGGGTAATAGACCTATAGACCTTCTCGGCTTTTTTTTTTTTTTCTTTTGACGGCCGGCCAGCAGATTGTTCTCACGTGAAGCACCGGCCTGATGTCTCAAAAATTGCCAGGTAGGCAAAAGAAACACGAGGGGCTGTTTCGGCTCAAGTTGTCCGCGATCGTACAGTCGGGTGTGGTTTGAGCGCGATCGCGTGGTTCGGTCGCGAGTGTTGGTCGATCTATCTTCCCTCGGTAGCCGAAAGCAACACGGCACACATTCATTTCTCTAAGCCGGGGCAGAAAATAGCAAGGAAACAACGACGTGTTCTCTTCTCCCAGCTTAAGCCTTCCGCGTCGGCCTCACGACCGTCAGCCTGTGCGGTGACATCCAAATCGCTCCTGCCGCCGAACTTACGTAGTAGTAATTTGCACCTGTGGAACACGAAGTTATTAAAAATTCCCATCATTCTCCACTAGACTTTGCGAGTGAACCTGCTTTGACAAGAGCGGTGGCTAGCCTGTCAAAAACATCTAACTCGACCGCGAGATCGCCCAGTACGGAGAACACATAAACTATTTTTGTGGCCTTACATTGCAGTAAGAGCCGCTACTCCGCCTGTACATTCGTCCAGTTAGGCAGACTCTATGTCACTGTGCAAGCAAAATGCCCCGCGCACCGTTAAAGACCCTCCATCACCGTGCCTGCCAACACTCGGTCCGGCGGACGAGCATATGAAGCGTCTTCACGCACCGCTTCTTTAGCACTTTCCGCCTGCTTCGTTTACTGCTAAGAAAGCAAACTTCGTGCCACGTATACCTTGTTTCCATTGCTGTCCGTTAGTCCGCGTTGTTCGCCCAACGGCACGCAGCAGTGTACAAGCATTTTGCCAGCAACGAACGGAACGGTCGCATATACGCACTTAGACCCAATCGGCTCCGCTTCTCGCCAACATTAAAATGGCGGGCGAGCTTCTTTTCGCGTTCATTGGATGGCGCAGCTAATTTTGCATAAGACCTGTTCTCCAGCTTTCAAAGATCTGTGAGAGTGGTCTATATTTTCCTAAAACATACAAAGTTAACAATAATGCTGCAGTTTTTACTTACCGCAAACCTGCATATATTATTAGTTCTCTCAATTCCAACGGTTTCAATTCTAAATTTAGAGCTACGGGCCTCAGTATACTATGGGGTCGTCAGATAGCTCAGGCGTTCCACGCAGAAGAATTGGCGTCGAGGATTTCATGTTTCCTGAAGAGGTCGAACTTTGCACATAGTACGAATACAAGCACTTCAGCTTCTGGCTGTGGTTTTTTAAGCAGTTAAAAACTTGTTTGCGTCCACTGCAGCTTCTAAGATTGGTGTTATGAGCAAGCTTATCTATCAAGCACTCCTATTCACTTTAAATTGGTTCAGTTATTGTTCCGCAGGGTCCTGGACTCAGTTTGACCTTTCCGAGTCGCACACTACATCTGTTGCCTTGTAGTTGGCAGCAAAGAATTATGATAGAGGATGCAGGCCTGTCTGGATCGGTATCATTGCTCCGAAAAGTCGGCTAAACCTTGGAATGAGCCATATGTGCGAGATTCATATAAACTCGCGTCAATGTTCCACCCGCTACCGCCGTGTTGGATGATTTCTGACATCCGGCATCTACTGATAATGCGCTTCGTATTTAGCTGGTTATTCATGGCATCTGTGTAGGATGCCTATTTTAACTTTAATTAAGCCCTAAACCTTTGCACGCGATGTGCCTTTTAGCTGGTCCGCCAGACTTCGAGAGTGCTACATTGCTACGTGCATGAACATAAAAAGAAATATTTCAGCCACACATCTGTTTCGTAAGAGCTAGTGTAAAAACAAAATGATATATATAGTGCAGTGAACATTCATCAGCATATGGGTTTGTCAAAACACGAAAGTCTCATATACTGCACACTTGTTCATTGCTGTAGGGTATAGGGAGGTTTTAAATAGACCTGTTTTCACAGAAAACAAGACATATTATCCTGCCGAGCCTATTCGTTGTAAAAATGCTCGAGCCGCGGCGAAAAGTGTATAGAACGACAGGTATGAAACAGCTGCCGAAGAATGTGCCGTCGTTTGCACCTGAATACAAGAGATCATAAATCGTCTTGCTTTACGAATTTACCATATTATGGGACCTAACCAGGCGTTATTTGGCTGGCAAACAAAAAAGCAGCCAACCTTCTCACTCTGAAAAAAAAAAAGAAAAGTAAATTTCAGCTTATTTGGTTTTATTATGCCTGACAGTATGCTCGTACGTATAATGCGTACGTACAAAAAAAAATTGTATACGTAGAGTCAACGAAATAAGCTAAACTTGGTTAGCGAGGCATCGTCCGCCAAATTTAGGAGATTTCGCGTGACTGGCGGAAGTGTGTCTCTGCATTACGCTTTCAGGAGGCAGGGGGGAAAGAAGGAGGGGGCTAACCCAAGAGTGTATCTTACGTTAAAAGTTCTCCGATTTCTGTGCTATAGTTTCCTAGATAACTTGTTGAATTTTTGAAAGACGATGCTGGAAATCAAAGGAGATTGTGACACTCTGATGAAAGCTCTCTCTTTCCATCTTTTCCAGCTTGTCCCCGACCAGACTCCTTCCCCTTCTTTTTTTTTTTTTTTTGCCTGTCACAGAATTTCTCGTTAATATAAAAATAAACTCGATTCTTGGTTAAAGTAAAGCTGCACTGGTAGCAAGCAAGACAGCTCATGTGTATACCGCCACAGGAACGAGTATTGTGCCGCGCACAGAAAACGTCGTTCAGGAGTGCAACAACTGTGAATGGTCTTTGTCAATTTTGTTGAAGGTTCAGCGAGATGCCTCGTTTTAATAGTGGGTTCTACGGCCACACTTTTTGTCGCCCAGTTTAAATGACTCTTGCATGGTGTGCTCGTTACATCGTAGTGTGCCTTCGTGCGCCGGAAGCGGATGGACAAGAGGCTTCTGACAATGTCAAGCGTCTGTTTAAAACGCATGATTACTTTCGTCTGAAGGTATGAAGAAACGAATGTAGGCAATGAGAACGGAGGCGAGAAGTACGGCCTGGTGATCTTGAGAAGGCGAGGTCGTATGACATACGAATTTCCCGCCAAAGGAGAAAAATGCCGGATGTATATCCAAACCCCGGCCCACGGGTCAGATATGGCCCTTGGAAGCGTTCCGGTTGGCCCACGGATATATCCGTTATCTTTCTATCGACGCTCAGCCCGCGGTCCGCTGTAACGTAAAAATTAGCGTGCTTAAAAAAAAAAAAACAAATATGCGACGCGACGTGCATCAAAAGCGCGAGCAAAGATATTATAATTAATGAAAGAAAACTGCATCAAAACCCGGGATCTCTAACAATATTATTTTGTGTACGCTGTCATCACCAGCGTTACTAATCGTAGTCCCCTGTTTTATATCGGAGTAACTATCTTGAAATTCCTTTGCGTTCTCATGTGTATCTCGCTGAGTTTCCTGTGCCATAACTATTGCTTATTTTCATCAGATCTACCATGTTCATTGGTCTGCCCAGAGTAAATATTCCAAAATTTTTATCCGATTTGATTTATTCCTACCTGGAGAGCTTTCTAGATCACAAATATTTTGTCATGTCATAATAAGCGTCAGTATAAATTTGAAAATAAAGCATGTGGGCATTTTCAGAGAAGATCGAACAACCATGACCGGTGACCAAGTTTAATTTTAATAAAAAATATATATTTTGCTGGCTCTATGTTCAGAAGAATAAAACCAATCCTTGTTTTGGAAAAAAAAAAAACAAAAACAATTTCGTCCTTGCGAAAACAAATTGTAAGCACCCTCTCAGTCACGTGCGTGTTTCGCGTATCGCGCGATGTTGACATTTCAGGCGGCTTCTCCCAAAAATCTGTTCCAGCTACGGGTCTAGAAATATTTACTGACAAATTAGGCATAGGAAGGATTGATAAAAAGTACTAATCACCGAGTATTAGGGTCGTTAATTTGAGAAACAAAATCGCAAACACGACACTATGCGCAATAACGCTCTGGAATAAAGATTTGTTTTTCCGTATATTTAAAAGCTAAGGTCTTCAAACTTTGCCAGTGTGTTGCCCCCTATATAGCTCATCTTTGCATGAAATATTGTTGTCCTGGTTAGCTAGAAACATTTACAATAATTTCTCACACAGAGGCATTTAACTAAATATGCATCATTTTGAAAATCTTTATTATTCTTTAAACTCTTCTAAATTAACGTTTATAATATTTACTAAGAGAGACTGCAAAAACATAATGCATTATTTGTGTTGCTTGGAAGTTATAAAGCTAGAATATGGCCAAATCGAAGCTAGCGCGGTTGCAATAAATGGGGCGCGCGCATACCCATTTTCCACAATGTCATTATTATTAAAAAGCGTGAAAGTACTAGGAGGTTGTCAGGAAAAGACAAATTGAGAGGTGGACGGTAGTGTTGAAGGGAAAATTCCTAATACATTTTTGTACAACCGACCCAAAAATGCCCATGGGCCGGAGCGATCGAGGTGCGCCACCCTGTAACATGCTTCGCGGTGCCTGTTTCAACAGCCGGCGTGTAGTGTCTCCGTCTACACGACGTAAAGGAAGCAACCGTAGCGACTTTGTGAACAGATCAGCCTACAACTTGGGCGGTAACATGTTATAGGAGGTAGGGCGCGGCAGAACCTGAACCTGCGCGCCTGTGAGCGCCAATAGATCCGGCGCCGTGGAGGGCCGCACAACGCGTAAAAAATAAATATGCTTTAAAAAAATAGAATTCCGATTGACTGACATTGTCTGTATTGGGCGTTTTCAGATGGGATCGAACGACCATGCCCGGTCGACTTTTTTGTTTTTTACCAAAAGATATATTTTACTTGTTGTGCAACCGCAAAAACCGATTCAAACATTTTTTGCAGGAAAATAAAATTTTCTTGAGGAACAAAAATCACTGTCGGTATACGCGCACGTTTTTGCGACTTGCGTGAAACCGTCCCTTTGGATATTTATAAAAGAACAACTGTCGTCGCCTGAGGTTTAATATTGTTTTTGTGTAGAGACTGTACATAAAATAAAAGGAAGTAAACATGCATTATCCACTACGAAGCAATTCAAAGCTTTATGAATCCGGATCTTAAATCACTGGAAATTCAAAGTTTTTGACATGATTTGGACGCGGTTGCTAAATATTCGCATAAATTGTCATTAAAATTAAAAACGATACCCTAAAAAAATACACTGAAATGTAGACAGGTTACCAATTTTGCAATAATTGGAAAATAAGTTTAAAATGAAGGCCATATTAATTTTTCTTCTACTTTTCGCAGATCAAGGCTCGTAATCTGTCTTACCAGGACCTTGAAAAATGCTTGGCAATCTTTTGTATTTTTGATTTTACAGAGCGCTAAATATATACAGAATTGCCGTAACGGGAGTAGAGAAAGATAGGGCGTTGCCGATTTCAAACAAGGGAAAGAAAGGGGTGTAAAAATGTAGGAAGTCTGTGAAGAGAAAGCACTGTGAGAGGAGTTCGTGAGAAATAAGAATTCATACTAAAGATTACAGGTGAGTTTGAAGCACGAGTCAACAATTTAAATACAGATTTCTGGGATCAATGAATTTCGGAGCCTACCCATCGTTGGGAGGCTGGGCTGCTGACGACCAGGTTTAAATAGACATAAGAAAGAACACATGGTCAAAGGGGTACAATTGAAACGAATGTTATGAATCAAGATCCTGTGCGAACATTCGCCGCTTGTCGCGTGCGTTCTTTCTGCCGGACACTGACCTGAGTCGGTCACGGCGCTCTCCTGGCACTCCGAGGAGAACAATTTTTTTCCCGTTTTACATGTAGCGATCACTGTTCGTTTCTTATCAGCGGCACCGCAAGCTCGCGACCTCGATCTGCTTTTCGAAGCTATTGGAGACTTCATTTTCAAAGATATATCTTTTCTGCGTCTACTATTCTTGCTACAAACAGCTGTGGTTGCGAAGTGTCGGACCGCGTACACTGCCATAAGTGACAGGACTGAATTCCACGTACAACAGAAACAGAGTCCCACTCCTTTTCTTTCATGTTCCTGAACGCTTTGACGTCAGCTTTCGGGAGGTGGATTAGTTTCACGTTCGGCAGTTTAGTGTTTAGTGGGGCAACAATCTCTGACGTCGACTTGATCACCGACGTAGTGGGCCGTCGGAGGTTGTACAACGTTGCCTGATGCTTGACACGACTCCCGATTCCATCGCAGGCAGTCTTGCCATGTCCAGTTGCGGAAAAAAATACACTTTGCTGACGTGTAGTTGTTGCTCAACAGCTCATGTAGTTGGCACTTGTTCCTAAAGTGGCTTGCTGCACCATTACTGACGTAGGTCAAATGAGCGAACCCAAATTGAATTTCACGATTCTCCACACGTTTGCATATAAATTAAGTTACAGGCAATCTCATTAAATCGCAGTTTTTTTTTATTTGCGTTGTGCAGTTTTTTACGGCGGCGGATCTATTGGCGCTCACAGGCGGCGCAGGTTCAGGTTCTGCCGCGTCCTACCTCCTGTATCATGTTACCGCCGAGGTGGCTGGCTGATCCGTTCAGAAAGTTGCTCCTGTTGCTTCTTTTACGTCGCGTAGACGGAGACGCTACACGCCAACTGTTGAAACAGGCACCGCGAAGCATGTTACAGGGTGGCGCCTCTCGATTGCTCCGGCCCAAGGGCATTTTTGGGTCGGTTGTACGAAAATGTATTAGGAATTTTCCTTTCAAAACTACCATCCACCTCTTTGCTGTCAATTTGTTTTTTCCTAACCGGCCCCTAGCTTTTCAAACCGCACCTTAACGGACGCTCACTCCTTAAGAACTTCTCAATGAAAAAGTAAACCCCAATTTGTTTCGAGAGTAATCGGCTATGTACGAATTTCTAAGTGCGCCAAATTAATAACCTATTATACGCGCCGAGTGACGAAAATAATCCCTGGAGAAGGGATTATTTGTCCTTTGTCCCCTTTGTTCCACTTATCCAGGGTTTATTTTCGTCGTTCTTGTCCAGCTCGCTTGCACCTCTGCAGTAAGTGCATCACCATCGTAACCTTAAAATGCAGGCCGTTCACTCTTGTTGGTGTTTGACTGGTGGCAGCTGATAAAACCCGTTTGTTCTACTGACGTCTAACTGCTGCTTAGGTCAGTTAACAGAGCGCTCCGCTGGATAGGGAGAGGTCCCTGGTTTTATACCAGGACAAGGTGGATTTTTTCCGTCGCGAACCAGTTGCCTAGATGTGTTTGGACATTTGTGTTTGTCCTATTACGCCTTGTTCCCCTTCTCCAGGGATTACTATTGTCAACTTTGTCGAGCTCGCATGCACTATTGCATTATTTGCATTATCATCTCATATTATGTCGGGATCGGTAGGTCAGTTACGACAGGCAAATTCTCCTGGTCAGGAGAGACTTCACTGACTGAAAAAAGTGTGTCCAAGGATCAAGATAACTCCTTTCTCAAGAGAACAATTTTCCATTTTTAGGAGTCAGCTTTAGGCTTGCGTCCTGAATTCGCTTAAGTTCCAGTCCTAGATTTGCCAAACGTTTGGTGAACGTCTTCCTAAGGAGAACATCATCGTTTAAACAAGAAGGCAAGTGAACCAGGTCAGTCCCCTTTCGCCCTTTTTTGTTTGGCAACACACTCAGTGGCACATTCTATCTGATAGCCATGGCACACTTCCTGTGCGGGTATAATTTCTAAAATTTTACGCATCATTCTTTTCTCATAAGAGTGAATTATGTGTAAGAGTGGCATAAGCGACCATTTTCCGAAAATAGCGCGGTGATGTAATCTCGCATGAAACGAAGTGTAGCACGAAACTCATTTAAGTGTACTTTTTTCAGGTCTTGGGATTATGTAACAAGTACGAAACTACGTTACCCGTTACTTGAAATAAGTAACGTAAGTATGTTACCCGTTACTCTTTTGAAAATGTAACGAGTACGTTAGTACGTTACCGTAAAAGTAACGCGTTTCCGATAACGCCGTTGCAAGTAACGCGTTACTGCCCACATTGATTGTAGCAGACTATTCCTCTTCATATAATTGCACGTTTCGTTGACTCTGTCTTCAATCCCCACCCATGTTCTGAGCGGGACAATGACAGCCTCGTCGGATATGCCCTGTTTTACGTACGATAGACCTCAGGGGACGACGCAAGCAAAGCACCCTGTGAGTGTCATTTGACCTTCGGGAAGGGCGTAGCGACGATCGGGGCGGTTCATCGAGTGATATGCTGGATTTGCTGAGATCACCTGCATCCGCTGCCGTCCATCATAACGTGACACATGTGAAGTCCAATCTATTATTTTATACACCCATTTTTTTTATAATGTCCCTTCCTCTGCTTTCTCACATTCCTGCATATTTCAATCTGCATGAGTATCGTACTAAAGTACAGTCTTCTATGACTACTACGTGACGCACGAGTTGAAGACCCCAGGCTGGCAAGTCGTACTGCACTGACTACATTTCTAACCTGCACTCTGTTGGTTTCCACTTTTGGGATGTATCACGTAGTGACATAGCATATGTCTGTGGGTTCGTATAGAACGACGTGTTCATTGACGGATACGCCTTCACGTTTTGCCCTTCGGCCACAAAAAGGAAAACAAAGAAACTAAAAAGATCGGCGCTGCCTTTTTAGGCTGCTTCACCTGGGCCCCTAAACTCGTCACACAGAAAGTTGGGGCCGAAGTTGACGGAGCGCGCCGATTGGCCTATCACGACGATGACTTCCCGATTATGTTGCCGACGTCTAATCAGCGCGCTTCGCGAACTTTCGGCTCCAACATTGTGCTTGACGAGTTTAGGGCCCCTGGAGGGGCCCACGCTGCCGTACTAGGCAGATTGGTGGGAAGTGGGAAATTGCAAAAATAATGTAGAGGCTCCGGGGACCAGAGCCTTCCCCAGCGAGAGTATACCCGGCTCCCCCCCCCCCCCCCCCCTTTCTCGCTTATGTACATGCGTAAGCTTCTGGAACAATCAGCGTAGAATGTTCGACGCATACAGCATTCGGACCTCGAACACGCAACAGGATTCTCGAATTTACGTTTCGACGGGGGCTCTGGACAGGCAGTCGGCGTCGCTGTGCTTGCGGCCTGACTTGTAGACCACAGTCATGTTGAACTCCTGCAATCGGAGACTCCATCGAGCGAGGCGTCCTGACGGGTCCTTGAGGTTCGCAAGCCAGCAGAGCGAGTGATGGTCGGTGACTACACGGAACGGGCTCCCGTACAAGTACGGACGAAACTTCGTGATTGCCCAGACGACCGCAAGGCATTCTTTCTCGGTCGTGGAGTAATTTTTCTCCGCCTTGGACAGTGTCCGACTCGCGTAGGCGATAACTCGCTCGGTGCCTTCTTGCACTTGAACCAGTACTGCGCCAAGTCCAGCGTTACTTGCGTCCGTGTGAATTTCGGTTTGCGCATCCTGATCGAAATGTCCAAGAACAGGAGGAGTTTGCAGTCGTCGCTTCAGTTCATCGAATGCCTGCTGCTGCTCTTCGGCCCATTCGAACTTCTCGGCGTCCTTTGTGAGGTTTGTTAGCGGTGCGGAAATCCTTGCGAAATCCCGAACGAAGCGCCGATAGTAGGCGCATAGTCCAAGGAACCTTCGCACGGCCTTCTTGTCTCTCGGCGCTGGAAATGCTGTGACGGCGCGAGTCTTCTCTGGGTCGGGGCGGACGCCTTCGTTACTAACCACGTGACCTAGGAACTTCAGTTCGTCATAGGCGAACCGACACTTTGACGGCTTCAGGGTGAGTCCGGCGGTCCGTATGGCTTGGAGAACTAGCTCGGAGTCGTCGCAAGTGCTCGTCGAAGTCGCCGGAAAACACTACGACGTCGTCGAGGTAGACGAGACAGCTCTGCCACTTCAGTCCTGCCAGTACGGTGTCCATTACACGCTGGAAAGTTGCTGGCGCTGTGCACAGTCCGAAGGGCATCACCTTGAACTCGTACAGTCCATCCGGCGTGACGAAAGCTGTCTTCTCTCGGTCCCGTTCGTCGACCTCGATCTGCCAGTAGCCGCTCTTCAGGTCCATCGATGAAAAGTATCGGGAGTGGCGCAACCGGTCTAAAGTGTCGTCGATACGGGGGAGTGGATAGACGTCTTTCTTCGTCACCGCGTTCAGCTGTCGGTAGTCCACGCAGAACCTAAGCGTTCCGTCCTTCTTCTTAACCAGTACGACTGGAGACGCCCATGGACTGCTTGATGGCTGGATTATGTCGTCGTTCAGCATCTCTTGAACTTGCTCCTGGATCACCTCCCTTTCTTTAACGGAGACTCTGTACGGTGATCGATGCACAGGGCGCGCGTCGTCCTCGGTAATGATGCGGTGCTTCGCAACGGCTGTTTGGCGCACCTTCGACGACGTCGCAAAGCAGTCACGGTATTCGGCGAGAAGGTTAATCAGCTGCCGTCGTCTCGGGACCGAAAGCTTAGGGTCGATGTCGAGCTGCGCCGGCGACGTACTGTCTTGCTGAGGTGGCGAGGATTCGTCAGTAATGGCGGCGATTTCGGCGGAGTTTCGGAGTTCCTCGACGTGGCCAACGGCTGCACCTTTTGTGAGGTGTTGCGTTTCATTCCGGAAGTTTGTCACGAGGACCACAGTGCGGCCCTCCTGAAGTTCAGCTACTCCTCGTGCGACGCCTATTCCTCTTCCTAGAAGCAACTGGAGGTTGCCTTCCAGAACAACTTCGCCGCAGGTAGCTGCATCGGTCACGACGGGTACGACAACACTTGACCGCGGCGGCAGGTTCACGTGGTCGGCAGCGACTCGCACGGCGGCTGACGCTGTTTGGGGTTTCTCTGAAGGCAGAACAGGCTTGCGCAGCGTCAATCTGTTCTCACCAAGGTCGATGACGGCGCCGTATTCACACAAGAAGTCCATTCCGAGAATGACGTCCCTCGAACAGTCTTGCAGAATGACGAACTTCACAGGGCAGGTTTCGCCGTGGATCTCAACGCGAGCGGTGCACCTGCCAACAGGTGTGATGAGATGTCCGCCGGCGGTTCGTATCTGCGGTCCGTCCCACGACGTCGTAACTTTCCGAAGGCGGCGAGTGAGCCTCCCACTCAAGACTGAGTAGTCTGCTCCGGTGTCCACGAGTGCCGATGCGTCGAGGCCGTCGATAACAACGTTTAGGTTGTTGGACACCGTTGCATGGGCGTCGGTGCGATGCGGGGCGTCAGGAGTGTGGGAGCGCTCCGGCGTTCTTGGAGGCTGTTTGCTTCCGTCGTTTTCGGCAACGTCACCTCCAGGCGTTGCCGCACTTAGTTTTCCAGGCGACGCAGGGGAGACAGACTCTCTCGGCGGGGTCGGGGCGCTGGGGACGCTGAACGTCGTGGCGATGGTGAGCGGGCTTCACGGCGGAGAGACGACACTGGGGAGGGCGAGCGTCGGAGGTACTCCTCGATGTCGCGAGGGCGTTCGTCGTACCTTGGGCGCGGGTCGTTCGGGTGGAACCCGCGCAGCCCCAGTTGTCGGTAGGGGCATCGACGGTAAATGTGGCCGGCTTCACCGCAGTGATAACACAATGGGCGTCGATCGGCCGTCCTGCACACGTCGGTCTTTCGTGGCGCTGCTTCTTCTGGGTGGGCGTGCGCCGGACCTTCCTGGCGTCGGGAAAACTGCGGCGCTGGAGGTTCACGTCGGGGTGGTGCCCTATACGGGTGAGCGGAGGGCGGCGGTCGTCGGGTAGCTGCGGCCTAGCTTAGCTTCGGTGGTTCAGGAGCGGCGCTGATGAGAACTTCTGGCTGCAGCGCCTGCTGAAGTTCTTCCCGGACAATCTCGGCGACTGAGGGCGTAACCGGGCTTGTGGCAGCAGGTAGCAGCTTCCTGATTTCCTCCCGCACAACGTCCCGGATAATCTCGCGGAGGTCCGGGCTGTCGCAGCTAAAAGTCGAGATTGCAGCGACGCCGGGAAGTCGCTGGTAATGGGAGGCCCGTGCTTGAAGGGCACGTTCGATGTTTGTTGCCTCCGTGATGAAGTCTTGGACGGTGATAGGCGGGTTCCGCACAAGGCCTCCGAAGATGGTCTCTTTCACCCCTCGCATCAGGAACCGCAGCTTCTTCTCGTCAGGAGCGTTTGGGTCGGCGCGGGTCATGAGGCGGAGAACGTCCTCGACGAAACTTGTGACGCTCTCGTTTGGCCCTTGGCTTCTTGCTTGAAGAAGTTCTTCGGCCCGCTGACGTCGCTGCTGGCTGGCGAAAGTACGTCGAAGCGCCGCCTGGAAGTCTTGCCACGACGAAATGGAGGCTTCGTGGTTCTCAAACCAGGTGCGTGCAGTGCCTTCCAGAGCGAAGTAGACGTTCTGAAGGCACTGCTCCGGTGTCCACTGGTTATGGCGGGCCACTCGTTCATAATGCTGTAGCCAATCTTCAACGTCCTCGTAGATCTCCCCGTGAAATGGCGTCGGCACACGGGGAACCACAGGCAGGAAGACGTAGGACGGTGCTGCTTGGGGGTTTTCCGTCGACTGGGCCGTGGAGTTCATCGTCGGCTTCGGTTGCTTCTTTGTTTTGTCCGGTAGTGATCCAAACTCAGGGCGTTGTCCTTGCAGACGCTGGCTTGCCCGAGGCCCTGCCTCTTCCACGAGTCGACGACTTGGAGTGGGACTTGCCGAACGGGTCCTCGGAGGGGTACGGTTGAGAAACATAGAGTGCGTACCCCGCACCTCCACCAAAATGTCACGAATGACAAGTGATGAGGCGGAAAATAACTGAGTAAACTAAATGTTTAATGGGGCGAACTTGTGCCCAAAATAAAGAAGGAAACAAAAGATAACAGTAGAGCGTCGCGGGCGTCGAAGTCGGCGAAAGAGCAGAGTCGAACGCTGGGGCGAAACTGACTCCGGTTCGCCACGCGGAGCCCCTTATGTACATGCGTAAGCTTCTGGAATAATCAGCGTAGAATGTTCGACGCATACAGCATTCGGACCTCGAACACGCAACAGGATTCTCGAATTTACCAGAAAACTAGATTGCAGGAATAACAAAAGATGCGTCGCTCCCAGGGATCGAACCCTGGCTTTTCGCGGGGGAGGCACGCGCGATAACCGTTAGGCCACGAGCGCGCTGCCTGCTTGGTCACCTGCGCTCGCGGCAATATACCCGGAAAAGGGACGCGCCCGGGGTACGTGGTGTGGCTTAATACAGAGATGGGTCGAGTTTACGATCATTCCCAAGGATATGCCGGCAGTCCACGTGGCCTGCATGTGCTAGGCTTAGATAGGTAGACGGGAAACACGTGGTTCCCACAACTCTTAAGTTGGTTTCACATTGGTTTCAGTTAAATTACCCTTCCATGTATTCTTTAGGAACAAGTCAACATTTTACCTGGATCGGGATAACGTGTGGAGCGCCGGTTTTCTTTGCTTCATTTTTGCTGTTTTTATCGAGAACACGTAGATGCTACGTGCAGGCGTTTCCGCAGGAATTGAAAATAGGGGGGGGGGGTGTCCAAATTTTTAGGGGGGGGGGGGGTTAGGGGGAGGGTTAAGCGCGGTCCAAACCAACGCGTCTTTTTGCGGCTGTAGGTCGTGCGCGCCCCGGACGTGACGTATTTTGTGACGTCGCGCCGATTCTTTGCTCCTTCCGGGAGCGCATAAGAAAGTTGGATAATTTCAACTTCTTTCTGAACGCGCACGAAAGCGCGCTGTGACGTAGTAGGGCGCTCCTGTCTCCCGGCCAATCGGTGGAGGGCACTGCTCCGCGTTTCTTCACCGTCTGGCTGCCGGTCTGGCACAGCCACAGCCGCCGCAGCCGCAGCAGATTATCTTTTGCAGTTGCCTGCGAGTATGGTCCGTATGGCTGCATCTATGAACTTTCCCCCTGTTTCCGACGCGAGGAAGGTGACCGAAAAGAAGGCTGCTGCGGACGCGCAGAGGCAAGAAGAAGCTGCGCAGAAGGCCGCAGAAGTTGCCGTCTTTGATGACCAAAGCAAGTGCTTTAAGTTGCTCGAGCTCGTTCAGAACTACTCTTGGTTGTACGGGAAGCTTCGGCGCGACGACAAAGACAACCCGAAACGGGAGAACGTCTCGAAGGAGGTCACCCGTCTGTTGGGCGTCGTGCGCTGTAAGTACGGTTTGGCAACTCCTGACATCGTGCTTTCGCATTTTGTGTTGCGCGCATGGTTTACCCTGATTTGATATGTGATAGTGTTGAATTGTTTTTGTAACAATATTGCGAAAAAATTCATTCAAGAATCGACAGACGAACACGGTAATATTTATAAATACCCAAATGCTTTTTTTTCTTCACGTTTTTGCGTTGTGTTGACGGTTGTTTCAACCAAAAATGAGAAGGAAGATAATCACTGCGTCGCCTTTATTCCTCTTTTTGTTCAGCCCACGAGAAAGTGTTGTCTCGGTTGTATGGAAAAGGCTGAACTCCATTTGTGCCCTACAGACAATCAATCCTATTTAATTATAACTTTCGATTGAGCCAAGCATGTTTAAAAAACTTCTCGAAACGAAATGACAAATTACAGTACCATACCGCCCGAAACAAATTTTTACGATTCCTGTTTTATAGATTTGTCCCAATTGGCCCGCAAAGTATACGTAGCATCGTACACATAGCAGATGTTAGCGAGATCGGTACTAAATGTCTGTACTTCATTCAAAGCTAAGTTGATGGGCAGTGAAAGCTATGTACTCTCTGTCTCAAGATCAGTCAGTCACCTGCCCCTCAGTGCCTGATCTATTCTATGCCCGTGACTACCCGGAGAGTATGACCACGTTGTATGCATGCACTCTATTGTTGATTGTTCCTGCGAGCATGTAGCTTCTACCGCCCTGTCAGCCTAGCAGTGAACATACTATAGTCGTTTGCTTGAAAGCTTCGGGAGTCATTTTTAAGTGTGGGACTAAATTTGTTGTGCAAGTGCTTTGGACGTGCGTTTTGTGTGTGCTGTTCATTGCCCACGAAGCATTACAATTGCCTATGGCATTTTTGTCATCTTTTTCACATATCTGCATGAGTATATCATGTCTGTCAGGCTTGTCCCACACTATAATCAACATATTTCTCTCCAGACGACATCTGAAAGACAAAGTAGAAGTACCTGAGGGACAAGTACGCCAAGGAGGCGGCCAAGGTGGCAAGAACAGAGCGCAGCGGCTGTGGAACCTCAAACGTCTACAAGCCAAAGTGGATCTACTTCGGCAGCTTGCGCTTCCTGACCGGCACCCCCACTGTTTCGCGAAAGTACACTTTTCATATTTCTCATTCGTATGTAACTACACGGTCCTTTTTGCCAATTATGCAGGTCTGAGGCTACAGGAAAATCAGAAAGCCAGTCCAGCACTCAAACTGGAGGTAAGATAGCATGCAATGTATTGCGATGCCTCCTCATCATTATGTTAGTGGGCTTATAGTCACGTTTCCAGGTGTCTTTCACAAGTGCTGTCATATGCAATGAAACTTGAACTCTTCTGGTGAATTATAGGAGTGTCTCCATCATGCAGCCAGTCACCTGGATGCACCGCAGGTACAACCAAGCCAACTGATGACCAAGATCCCGTGGTGATTATTTGCCCGTCTTGACTTTCTTTCCGGTCTTTCAGACTAATGAGCATGGGCTGTAGCTTACAAAATCTATTTCTTTTTGTTTTCTTGTGTTCATCTATACAGTACTTTCATCTCGTGGCCCTTCCTTTGGCGTCACAGGTGTCAACAGCGCCACCTTCTCCCCCCCCCCCCCTCCCCCAATTGCTGCTTTTTTGGATAACCCTTATCTCTTAAATACTGAGCGCACTGGCTAACCACCTAAATGAGGGGTCAGCCCCTGGCACAGTGTGCATGTGCAGTCGCTGGGCCGAACAGAAGGTTTTTTGGTTCGTGTTTTTTGTAGAAGGAAAGCCATCGTAGCTTTCCGATTTTGGTTCGGTCTGATATTACTGGTTGATGTTTCACTTCGAACTCGAACCTGGGAATCTCGCAGATGGAACCTCCGCAAGATGATTGCAACCTCGGACAGTATGCTGTCGCATGCCTCGCTCTGACAGTCATTGGCTGGCCGGGCCATTGATTTAACTGTTTAGCAAAGTTATGTTGAAACGGATTGTGATGAGTCTAATCAATCAATTTTCTTGTTGCAAAGACACCGGTAACAAAAACTCTTCAAACTTGGAGTATTGCGTTATTTGAGGGAGGAGGATTCGAACAACATCTGTGTCTTTCAGAAATAAGATCAGACAGACTTCTGGCGAGTTCAAGATATTTATCCAGAGGGGCTTGCCTCATCTTTAAGTCGATTATGAGTTGGAGGACTTGTTCGCAGTGTTTTTTGATGATGAGTAAGAGGACTCGTTCAGTTAATTTCCAGATTGGCTTCCTATGTTGGAGTTTTCACATCTAAGGAGTACACTGATGCTTGCTGTGTAAACGAATGTTTTCGAGGATGAAGAACACATAGTCACACATGCTTTTGCAAATGACAATGACGGACAAAGAGCTCTACACCTCTGCGTGACTTTTAATCAGTACATTAAACTTGCATGCTTGCATCTTGGCGAGCAATATTGAAATATAAAATGTGTATTGAGAAGGGGCTCAAGTGTTCTGTAGGCTAAAGGCCCGTTCACACTCTTGCGACTGAGTTCGACCGAGAGAGACCAGACCGGTTTTTAAGCCTCTTGCGATCTCTTAAGACCAGCTCCGCTGTACCAGCTCCGCTGCAGCGGAGCTGGTCCTAAGAGATCGCAAGAGGCTTAAAAACCGGTCTGGTCTCTCTCGGTCTCTCTCGGTCGCAAGAGTGTGAACGGGCCTTAAGTTTCAGAAATCAGCGCAGTGCTAAAGAATTTAGGCTTAAATAGCCTTTTCTTCATAATTGCAGATACTTTTAAGCGTGTGTCAGCATACCCCCACAGACACACACACACACACCTGTTTCCGTCTGCCCCAACCCCACATTCACTTGGCGACTCCTCGGCCAGCTGCTTCAAAGGGTTGCTGAGCACTGATCTAGACTGCTTAGCTTATATTGACAGTGGCAAATGCATTTCCAGGACCCAACATCACCCTTCGAGGTCTCGGCTGCTTTCTTGGCTGCACAGCGTGGAGCAGAGAGTGCGCATCACCAAGGCCAACCCCTGGGGATGTGGAGGAAGTGACCTGAGCCCCCTGCTGCACCCCGACATGTGCCTCGGCCTGCTGCTGTTCGTCTAGTAAAGCGAAAGAGGTCCGTGGATGGTGGAAACACACCAGTGGAGCAGGTCCTGAGAGCAGCCGCTGCTAACCTGAGGTTTTCAGACTGCCCTCCAGATCCTCATCTGGCTGAGGCACTGTGCTATTCAGAGATTCGTGTGCTGCAGCGCGATATGGATCTTCATTGATCACAGCTGTATTGGGCCTGAGTGTTTGCCTTAAAATGCATGCGCTCATGTTCCCTGACAATGTCTAGACACTTCAGTTGCAGCCGTTTCTTGGTCGCAGCATGGGTTTAGTCAGCTTGGGTTACTCTTGCCGAGTAACCGAGTAAGAGAACTGAGCACTCTGTCCACTGCTCAGTTCCGTATTGTGTGTCTAATGCTTGCTTTTCTTTGTTTCTTTTTGTGTGTATTTTGCAGCATTTTGGTGTTCAAGTTGCTGCCAAGGTGCTGGGTAGACTGGGAAGCTAAGGGCCGCCGACTACTGCTGAACCGCCTGCTGGCGAGAGAGGTGCGGTAGATGGCTGACGTCGTCCTCATCAACCCGCATGTAAGTTGTGCATTTTATCCGAAATCCAGTAGAATTGGGTAGAGTCCACTCGTCTTTTTGTGGTGTCTGCAGTCTAAATAGATATTATTCTTGTTATGAAGTGTCATGTCTTGTGGCACATCGATGGGCCTATTTATAAGGATTGAGTTCCACACAAGAAAGTGGATGCAAGTATGTGCAAGAGTGTGAGCTCCTTTTACAGGAAGCATTCCAAGTGCCACGAATTCAGAATTATCGCAATGCTGAAATTATTCTACGTCAGGCGTACCTTAATTGGGGTACGCCTGATATAGGAATGCAGAGACAAAATGTCAAAATGCCGAAATGCGGGGAACCGTTGCGTCTCGATTTATAACATAACATATCTGCGAACGATAAAAACAAATCTGGAATAATGCCACAGATAACTCCTAATCAGGGCACGGCCAACACGGCGGCGTGATTTTCCAAACTGGTAGTTGTCCTCCCACCATCGCACCAGGTAGGAAGCTTCTTGCGGGAAGAGGGGTTTCAAGGACGCATATGCATCTCATACTCCTTTGGTGGGCAAGAACCAAAGGGCTGCAAGCTGTGCCACCTTGATGGCGAAGCCATCTACATAAGTTTTGTAAAGCACTACCAGTTCTAGGTGCTGCACTCCTCTATACTGATTGGCACAAGTGGAACAGGAACTGTGCACATCTGACAACGGGAGCAACGACCGAATACAGTTTGATTGCTGCCAATCAGGGCTTAAAGTCTGGGGGGTCTCAGGGGGTCTCGGACCCCCCACTGATTTTAACGGATGGTCTGAGACCCTCCTCCACAGCATCAGCATTAGTGAAATCAAAATCTCATCTTGCAATAAAATAGCTTGTTTTCAGGAATGTGACATTTGGGGATTCGCGATTTGAGGGGTGCAGGTACGGCGGGGACAGAGTCAGCAGTGGGTTTTATTTTATGTGCATCTAATACATTTCGTCAGAATCATCCCTCCCCCCCCCACCCTCCCCCCTTCTTGTAGGGACCCCCTCAACTCACGGGAGACTTCGAGCACTGCTGCCAATTCAAAATCTGTACTCATGGTTTTCAGATTTAGTGCAAGGCCAAGATCTGCAGCGAATTTCAGTACTTCTTCGAAGAGCACCGCGCACGCCATCTGGGTTCGTCGAGCCACAAGGTAGTAAACAAATGGGAACACATGGCCATAAAGATTACCATGAAGTTTTTTAACTGCCTAAAGAGCAGCAACAGAGTCTTAAATGTTCCATCCATGAGCCACATCGGAGTGTCATTCAATTTCCTCAAGTTTCTGTCGGTGAAAAAAGATTATTAAGAGTTGCGCTCCGCCTGCGCTAGTTGCCCCGCAGAAACTCCTAACCATCTAAAGTTGTTCTTAACTCGCCCTCGATTATGAGCCCATAAACAGTGTGTACGGCTTGTGTGGGCAGTCCGCTTTCCTGTTCGTATGCAATGACGCATACATACCAAGCTTGCGATGTAAAAGAAATGTGGCAACAGTCAGTATTGTTCGCTTCTAAATGGTAGCCTCTTTCCAGGCTACCGGAGAGGAGTGATGTCTCCTATTGCCCTGCCGACCTAATGGTATAGCAAAAATGCTATATCATTATTGCAAGTCCTAATGGGATACGTAGTGGAGACAGTTTGTCGAAGAAACCATCTAGTTGCCTCCTTTATGGCACTAACATGCATGTGGTAAAACATTGACACCGGTGGATGCATATGGCAGTTTTCCTATTGCAGCTTTGTAGCATAGTAGTAAAGGTGTCGTCAAGGCAGTGTTCGAAAGCAGCAAACTTTTTGTTTCGAACCCAGGCAGAGTTAATAAATTACAAGCTTTGCAAATTCGAACCTCAGCAAGCTTTGGAAAATTTTATAACCTTTAAGCTTGAACTTGGGGAGGTTCACAGCATCCCCACATGGGAGTGCTCTTTATGTTCTGCGAGTGGCCAATTGCTGGCCCGTAATTTTTCGGGTACCCCGGGTGTTCACGATACTGGTAGGAAACTAGCTGTTGTATGTTTGTACTGTTTCAGATAGGATTATACCTACTTGATTGAAAAGGGTATTTACACCTTACCAACTTTGCATATTTCTAATAAGATAATTGTTCATGTTTGTTTCATGCAGCCCTTCTTCCTAAATCGAGAAAAGGCCCCAAAGAGGGAATACTTCGCGGCAGATGGGTATCACGTCCACCGTATCTTTGGGGTTCGCAAGATGAGCAAGCTCATCAAGCTCCATGTCAGGAAGAAGCTCGGAGCACAGTGGATTGGTGTCAGACACTGCCTGGAGCTACCACAGATCCACTCGCGCAGCCACTGCACACTCGTGCAGCCACTGCAGGACAAGACTCCACAAGTTGTGATTGTGCCTAAACTTCATCCGCTACCAATAACCATGGTAAGCTGTGCCAAACTGCATTTAGCTAAAAAAATAAACAACAACACAGGGTCTCTTTTGTTATCCCCAAGACGACTTGAAGGCGAAAGCCCAAGCGCCGATGCATTAAAGACAGACACACGATTTACGGATGCGGCGGTACCCCAAGTACTGTACACCAAGTAAACAATCTAAGCTCGAAGACTGCATAAACATTGTGGCTCCCTGAAATCCGAAATACACTATGGGCAATCTTTATTAAGGCGAAAACTTTATACGTCTCATCGTTCAGTCCTTGAGAAAACAACACGTTGACAATACGAAAGGTACCGAAATGTTTACGTGACATCTGCAAATATTCATATCCATCCAAAAAGACTTTTAGCCCACGTCCCTCGGCTGGTGTCGAACCAGCAACCTTTCGTTCTGTAGTTCAACGCAATACCCCTCCGCCCGTGGTGGTAAGTAAACGTTTTGGTACCTTTCGTATCGTCGACATTTTTTTTCTCAAGGACATAACGATGAGACATAAAAGATTTTCGCCTTAATAAAGATTGCACATAGTGTATTTCGGATTTCAGGGAGCCACAACGTTTTTGCAGTCTTCGAGATTAGATTGTTTACTTGGCATACACCATGCTAGGCCACCTGTGGTTTCTTTTGTATGCTTGTCTAAACAAATGATTTGATGCGGGGGGATCGGTGGCCGAGTGGGCTAGCGCACACCAGCTCGGAGCACGTGGAGCGAAAGCTCGCGCTGCAGAACCCAGGGATCCTGGGTTCAATCCCCACCCCTGCCCGTTTCGATCTGGATGAGCATCGTACTGGCATGCGGTCGTGTAGCACTACTGCGTGGTGCACGTTAAAGACCCCAGGCTAGCGGTTGTACTGCACTGGCTAAATTGCTCATCTACAGCGGGTGACTCGTCGCAACATTAAAAATGGCTGACCAACGACTCGCTGTATAAATATCCCCACAATCCCCAATTATGATTTGAAGCAGTAATGCAACCATTGTTAGCACCATGAATTCATTGAATGCATTAGTTATGACAAAGTTTGCGTACTGATTAAAGAAGGATTACGTGTTTTAGACGAATTCGAAAAAAATTCAAAAATGACTAGCGGGTAGAGATCCGTCAGATCGTATTTCTTCAATGAACTTCGATTGTGAAGGTTATACATGGGCAAAAAATAAAAGCACTGGGTGACTTTTTTTTCGCAAGACTACTCAGTACAGGCTCTGACTGTCCAAGAAAAGATCTCGCTTCCCTTTTAAAATGTTGACCAGTTAAAGAAAAGGGGAATTATTTTGCTAATTTCTGCTAAGGACAAATCGTGGATCTATTTCTGGGACAGTTAAAAAGCTAAGTAAGCCAAGACCTGGATTTTCCAAAAACTACTAATCCCTGAAAACATGGAACCCTACTTATAAAGGAAAACATTTGTTTTGAGTGACATCTCACACCCTCTCTTCTCTTCCTGCAGCCAACAAGCCATCGACTGCCCGCCAAACGACGCAATTCTTGCGGTGCCGGACCTGCCCGATAGAGTGACTGTGGAAGGTTTGTAACAATATTAGCATAGAGGATGTGATACACAAGGACTGCTGGATAGTACACGGCAGCCCCGTTGCTGTACATTGTTCTGCAAGCCTTGTGTCGCACGTCCTCTATGATGGTAATGTTACTTATTATTCATAGTCAACCACTCTGACTGAACTGGCAAAACCTTCTCAAACAGCCTCTTTAAAGGCCAACCATATCCATTTTCGAGATGCCCAATCGTGGAAGCTGCCTCCCGTGTCTCGGAAACTTTATAGTTGAAACCATTAAAGGAAAGTGTCCAAATTACCTGGTATATGCCAAGATCTACATAACATCACTTTTACTGTGCACTCCCTTTGCAGAACAATCTGCATAGCGGTAGAACCACAGAAATTATAACATCTTTTATGTGGGGATGCTACAAACGTTTTAGAAGCCTTTAAGTTAAGACACAAACCACAAAAGTTAGAGAGGTACAAAGTTTAACATTTATTACGTTGAAAGCGCAATGTTTCAGCCCAATATGCCATTGAAATATAAATAGTGCCTACAATTTAAACACAGAAACACACTTCACTCATTTTAATCACGCGTCAACCTATTTTATACCAAATAGAGCAGCATGTCGGCTGCCCCGGGACAAGTTTGTGTGCAGTCTGCAGTCTTTCTAGCCTCCAAGAAATGCTGGCACGTCCATCATTATATGCACCAAAAAGTCAAGGGAAAGTAAACAAACGAGAAAGTAATTGTATGGAAAGATCTTTATTCCGTGCTGGTCTTGGGGGGAGAGGGAAAGGGGGAGGGGCGGACACAGTTTTCTTTTGCAAGCGGGGATCACAATGACGTCGCGGCAAGACTTGTAGCAGAACCTGCATGCCTGTTCGTTTGCGGGTGCAAGCACCAAGTCTACCAAAATGGAATTCCGGTTCATTTGTTGTGCGGCAAACATTTCTCGCACTGCTAACTTTTAGTCAAGGCAACAAATTCTTGGCCACAGTGTGTACACCCATGATGCTCGATAAAAATGGATCTCCATTGTGATAAACAACTCCTATCCAGCAAGCAGGAGACACGTTGTCTAGCAGTCAGGCTCTGCCGAGAGCCCCAGGCTTGTACCTGCAAAATACACACAAAAAGAGACAAAGAAAAACAAGCATTAAACACACGATACAGAACTGAGCAGTCGACAAAGTGCTCAGTTCTCTTACTTGGTTACTCGGCAAGAGTAACCCAAGCTGACTAAACCCATGCTGCTACCAAGAAACGGCTGCAACTGAAGTGCCTGGACATTGTCAGGGGACATGAGCGCATGCATTTTAAGGCAAACACTCAGGCCCGATACAGCTGTGATCAAGTAAGATCCCTATCGCGCTGCAGCACAGGAATCTCCGAACAGCACAGTGCCTCAGCGAGATAATAAATGAGCACAAAGAAAGAAAAAACTGATCTGAAACTGTCGACACGACGCTCACAAGGAAGCTCGCAATGTCTTTGCACACCTGCAGAACAAACATCATACCTAACTTACCTGCAAGCACTCTCAGACCCACAACCAAGACATGCGGTTAGAAAAGCAAGCATGCCATGTGGCTCAAGACAGCTGTGAGCGAGGAACACCCCTAACGCTTTCAGCAACGAGCGAAACCAAGAAGCACAGTGTCCCGGCCAGCTGGTGTTATGCAGTTAAAAGAGAACATCTTGGGCAGCAAGCAGCAGATGCTGCATACAGTGCATGCACGAAAGTTATCATGCAGTGAAAGCAGGTTGAATGTCTGACAATCGGAACATGCACTCCGAGCAAACGCCTGTTAGTAAGAAAGGATGGGACAGAATAGTTAGCACAACGTGGACCTCCTCAGACTGTGTCGGAGTGGGATCCGGAACCCACACTGGTGTTGCTGCAGAAAGTATGTGCACCTCACTCGGGGTTCACATGGAACATACTTACAACCCTGGCTGGCTTCGGAAGTGTTAGCTAAATATTAACCGCTCCGGCTTCGCAAGTGTTAGCTAAAGGGTATTTGACGGAGCATGTGGATATATCTCTCCGTGTACTGTAAGGACCATACGCTGCATACACGGTTTTATTGCATCTGAGGATGCTATATGCAGTTAACGGGAAAGATGGCATGCCTATGACCTATGACAAAGATTGGCTTCTGAAAAGATCCTTGAAATTTGTGATTTAGGTGGAATATGGAAGAACGCTTTACCGTTGCAGACCGCATAGCCTTTCTCCTGCAGAGATAGTGTTGTCGGCGCTCGTAGTCTCCTTGGTCAGCAGTGGAGCAACGAGAGACAGGAGATGCTCAAACCTTCAAAATACCCAAACACAACTGGCTACATGCTCTATTGAACAGATGGGACTCAGGAAAGCATCTACACACACATGAACTGTTGACGTACAGCACTAGAAAAAAAGTGCAAAAAAAAAAAGACTGATTCTTACACATCGTTACATGCATTGAAAAGGTTTGTACCTGCACAAATACTATAAAGGACTATTTACAACAGCTCGATACTCGACGAATTTCTCAAAGCGACCCGTTCCATCGGGCAAAAGCTTCTGGGACCAATTCACGAAAATTCAGACGTTTGCATTAGATGTGACAAAAGTAGTGATCCCCGATTGTGATTACACAGCTGTACAAAGCATGCCAGACAGTTAGTATAGCGAGTATACCTGCGGTGTTCAGTGCAAGCAGCCTTTAAACCCACCTGATAGTACCTATGGTAGTACACACCGCTAAAGGCAAAGACAGCGCTTGTTCTTGTCTCGCACGCGATCGCGAGAGCGGGGGAAGGGGGGAAGCAAAGTACCTTCATGTAGTCAGCCAAGCGTTTAGACGTTAGTATTACAAGACTAAACCTTGTGAATTCGCCGTCGCGCGAAAGTACAGTACCTTATTTCACTGAGATGGTGCGCTTCACGTTTATATTTATGCGGTGGTACATATAATGAAAAATATACTAAACATACCAAATAAAAGCTAGCATAACTTACCTGGTTCTTGACATACAGAAGAACTCGAAGAAGTCGCCGTCGGGGTCCTGGTACGTACATTTGTCGCACAATGGTGGCGTACTCGCCGAGCGTCTTTCTAGACCTCAACAGCGTGCGGATGGCCCTTCGCTTCTTCTTGATACTCAAGTACTGCTCACATGCAGCCGCGAAAGCAGTCAGCCGAGTCATGTTGACGGTTCTTGCATTGCTGACGTACTACCTTACCACACAAAGGTTCATTAGCTCAGCAATCCCAGCTTCGTACGTGGGATCCACACGAAACGCCGTCACGAAAGCAAAGGAATGAAGACGGCGCCGACGTCGCCGACGGCGCAACCAGCGCAGCGATCCCACAGATTAATTTTCATTGGACATTCGCTCGGGACCAAAGCTGCATTTCGATTGGTCGTCACTTCACCGCCAGAGTGCGCTCTTGCCTGCGTGCGCGCGTGCGCGCTCGCCCGAAGCTGGCACCGTCCAAACCAAACCGCACGGTTCTGACTCAGAAAGCGCACAGCAAACAGCAAAAACGTCACGAAATACGTCACATCCACAAGCCGCAAGCCGTACAGCGGCAAAAAGACGCGTTGGTTTGGACCGCGCTTTAGGGGGGGGGGGGGGGGGGAGGCATTGAGAATAGAGGAGTCGTTGCGAATTAAGAGGGTGCCTTCAGAAAAACAAGGGGGATGCACACACACAGGTGTGTAGGGAAGTCACTGTGTACGTGGAATGTTGTTCCGCATACATGCCGTTCCGCTAACCTTGTTGCCCTTAAGCGCCAACCCGCTCCAGTAAAACTTCCTGAAGGTTCTTTTTTACATTCATCCTTTGCGATTATCAATTATCTGAAACGCTGATCTCTATGAACTACACACATTTACAATTATCTGAAAGTCTGTTTTGTATAAACTAGGAGGTATGTGGAACACGGTTCCTCCTGGATAAGCGGAAGGTTTTGAATGAAGTTCCGGTTATAACTAGAACCTCAGTGGAATGATTAAAAGCGTACAGCGTGACCCGGCCATACCATGGTAGACCAACGACTTTGCTTATACAGTCCTAATTCGCTGTTGCTTCTGTACCTGTTGCAGAGAAATATCACACAATTATGTCTCAAAACTGAATATTATGATCATGAAAAAAAAAAGCTTTTAATCAAAAATATAAAGGAGTTGAACTGAACCGAAACCTGAACCAAAAACCGGAGCGAAACCGGTATTTTTGACCAAACTTGAACAAAAAAGTCACTGATATCTAACGTTTGATACTGAATCCCAACCGGAACGAAACCGTAATTTTACGTGATGGTTCACCAAGAAACCATCCTAACCCAGCTAAACAAACTAGGAATTGGCTTCAGAGCTTACAATTATATAAAATACTTTTTTACAGACAGGACAGCCACTATCACTGTCGGTGGGGTAACCTCGGAGAGCATTTCGCTCGGGAATAGAGGGACACCCCAGGGCTCGGTCCTGTCTCCCTACCTCTTTAATATGGCCATGCTAGGATTGCCAAGCAAGCTAGCCAAAATCCCTAAACTACAGCATAGCTTATATGCAGACGACGTCACACTCTGGGTAACCGGAGGGAGTGACGGTGAAATACAGGAAACTTTACAAACCGCCATCGATGTAGTCAACGAATACGTAACATCTAAAGGACTCTCCTGTTCCCCGCAAAAGTCAGAGTTATTACTGTATAGACCTACGTGCAGAGGTAAAAAAACTTCCTCCATCCCCCCCCCCCAAATCACGCTTAGATCTAACGGACAGGACATTCCAATAGTATCAAGCATCAGGATCCTTGGACTCAGAATACAGGCCAATGGACACAACAATGAAGTGATAAAGGCACTGAACTCGCACGTGCATCAAACAACAAGACTCGTTTCGCGCATCGCCAACAGACACCACTGCACGAAAGAAACTAATCTACTCAGACTGGTACAGGCTTTCGTTATAAGCAGAATAGTCTACGCTACCCCATTCCTGCAACTAAAGAATGATGAACGTTCCAAAATTAATCTCATGATCAAGAGAGCCTATAAGCAGGCTCTACACCTCCCAATCACCACCGCGAACGAAAAGTTCGAGGCTCTAGGAATACATAATACTCTTGACGAGCTCATAGAAGCTCAAAGAATTGCCCAACTGGAGAGACTCTCGCAGTCCCCGACGGGGCGACATATTCTCCAATCACTCGGGATTATATACAACACCAAATTTGGACCAAAGCTGGACATTCCCATAGAGCTCAGAAAACACATACACGTCCCACCATTACCTAAAAACACCCACCCTCTGTACAACCAAGAGCGGAGAAAGGAAAGAGCCAGAGCCTTACAAAAGCGCTCTGCAAATTCTAAAGACGTGGCCTATGTAGACGCGGCCGAGTATCGTGATCGAGACGCCATGGTAGTAGCTGTACTTGATCAACAAAATCAAACCATCACAGCAAGCTCAGTCATTACAACCTCGCCGGAGGTCGCGGAGGAAGTCGCAATCGCCTTGGCGTACGCATCATCCTCAACCAAATTCATAGTCAGCGACTCCAAGTCAGCCATACGAAACTTCGCGAAAGGGCGCATTTCGCCCGAAGCCCTCAAAATTCTAGTCCAGGTACCCGAAACCCGGCGCAGATGGACATTCCTCGTTTGGGCACCGGCGCACTCCGGTCTCCCGGGAAACGAAGCTGCTCACAGTGCGGCCCGAGAATTGGCCATCTGAGGCCGCACGACAACCTCTCATGATGAACAGCTCGAATCCCTTCGTCGTTCAGGTAGGGACCGGATGCTGTCCTACAAGGAAGTCCTACAGTACTGCAGACAGGGCAGGGAGCATTACCCCGCCACTCACAAAAACTTAGATAAAAAACAATCAGTTACTTTGCGCCTTTTAGAAACTCACACATTCCCAAACCCAGTGACACATAGTCATCGGTATCCCGGGCTATACACAGCAGATTGTAAATTATGCGCAGGTAGGGCCGATCTTCACCACATCATGTGGGCGTGCCCCCTGATAAGTACCCAAAAACGCACCAGCTCATTACCTCCCCTTCCCATTACCACCTTAGAGCAGTGGGAGACTGCACTGCTTAGCTCAGACCCGGATCTCCAACTTCGGGTCGTCCAGATGGCCGAAGACGCCGCCAAAGCCCAAGGTTTGGTCGCCGCCTGAGGAAGAAGAGGACGGGCCCTCCCACTCCCCTCCTCCCTAAACCCCATCTCGGACAAAATAAAGTTTTACTACTACTACTACGTGATGGTGACCGGTTCAATGGAAAATGATTCGGCGTAATAAAATGTGAGCCTGCGCCTGTTTTTGCGGGTGGCTGCTAAGTCAATTTGATATTTGAGAAGTAGAAGCAGTATATAGTGACTAAATTCACCTCAGCGACGTTGAGACAACTCAACAATATTCAAATCAATAACTAAATTTTGCGTTAATGCGCAGCATGACTTTGCACCAGCAAGTCGGCTCGTAGGCGCTCATTTCTGTAGTTGACTATACCAAGAGGTGAAAGAGGTATTATTTGTATTTTCTTTTTTGATGCTAGACAATAATTCTCCAGTAAATATTATGCGAACATAACAACGATATACATACATATTTACCTATATATATATATATATATATATATATATATATATATATATATATATATATATATATATATATATATATATATATATATATATATATATATATATATATATATCGGCGGCTGCAAGAGTGTGTTTCTGCTGCGTTAGACAAAAAAAAAAAAAAAAACTGGAGGCTCCCCTGGAGAGACAATGCCATTTGAGGAGCACGACACACTGGTGCTTAATCGCCCGGAGCCCTGGACGCTGCCTGGGGGGAAGGTTTTTTCTTTCGTTTTTTTCACATGCAGTATTCCGCCCGTCATTTCTCTTTCCGTATTTGTTTGAATCATTTTTTGACTGCCCTTCGCTGTCTTTCTTGTCTTCAACTCGATCATTCGGGACAGGTAGATTGCCAGTATAATTCGAATTTGTGTCACTGTGTGTACTGACTGATTTCCTTCACGTGTGATTACTGAACTTTGACACTGCCATCGAATGGCTGTATGACCACGTAGGTTTTCATAGAACGCCGTTCGCGATAAAGAGTTAAGATCACAAAATAGAACTGAACACATATTTGTTCTGCTGTCCCCGTTCTCAGTCAGTCAGTCAGCCAGTCAGTGCTACTTTATTGGTGCCCAAAAAAGGGATTAGGAAGTGGTGAGGAGCCCACTAAGGAACACCTCCCAGCCAGCCCCCCCCCCCCCCCCCCCCCTTCCTCCCCTCAGACGACGGCCAGGATCCCCTGGACCCCGGCGGCGATTTGTCGTTTTTTCGTGTTATGTGTTTCGGCCACAGGGCAAGGGTCCTTCGCAATCTACAACGACCAGAACGCTCCTCACCAGTGCTTGCCCGTGCTAGACCCTGCGTTGGAAAAGACTCCTCCGCTTGTCGTGCTTCCTGGGGCCCTCTGCCGGGCTCGGAAGAATTTTCATGAGGGCCCAGCACGGGCAAGCACTGGTGAGGAGAGCGTTCTGGTCGTTGTAGATTGCGAAGGACCCTTAAGGCCCGTTCACACTCTTGCGACCGAGTTCGACCGAGAAAGACCAGACCGGTTTTTAAGCCTCTTGCGATCTCCTAAGAGATCGCAAGAGGCTTAAAAACCGGTCTGGTCTTTCTCGGTCGAACTCGGTCGCAAGAGAGATCGCAAGAGGCTTAAAAACCGGTCTGGTCTTTCTCGGTCGAACTCGGTCGCAAGAGTGTGAACGGGCCTTAACTCTGTGGCCGAAACACGATTCAAGCGTTCCAGGACGTGGGTGCGTCGCTGCTAAAAGTGGAAATGCCCTTTCTTGTGAACGTGCTGCGGGGAGACTCCCCGGTGCAGAGAATGCTGAAGGAATTTTCTGACGTCTTCGAAAAGAAGTTGGGCTGCTGTGAAGGCCCACCCGTGAAGCTATACAAGAAAGAAGGTTCTCTCCCCCGCTTCTGCAAGGCGCAACCGGTGCCATACGCACTTCGTGAAAAAATATCGGCGGAAATCAACCGTCTGGTGGCAGATGGGGTGCTCTCCCCGATCCGCCTTTCGGAGTGGGCTACACCAGTTGTGCCGGTGGCGAAGAAGAACGGTGATATAAGGCTGTACGGCGATTTCAAGCTAACCGTCAACCCTGCCACACACCTAGAACA
The DNA here is from genome assembly GCA_013358835.2 of Ixodes persulcatus. Classification (NCBI taxonomy): domain Eukaryota; kingdom Metazoa; phylum Arthropoda; class Arachnida; order Ixodida; family Ixodidae; genus Ixodes; species Ixodes persulcatus. The sequence goes on along the minus strand of JABSTQ010009541.1, from coordinate 393,698 downwards.
GTATCCACTGCCGAAAATTGACTACATTTTTGAATCACTGTACGGAGGAGAGGTATTCAGCACGCTCGATTCACGCAATGCGTACAATCAGCTTCCCCTCGACGACGAGGCTCGTAAGATGTCTGTGTTAAACACGCACCAAGGCTTGTACCGCTACAACCGTTTGGATTTCGGCATCGCGTCCGCCCAGCCCTGTTTGAACAACGCATCGAGTCGCTTCTGCACGGCCTTCCACGTGTTAAAGCATATCTGGACGACATTATCGTCGCAGAAAAAGAGAACGATACATCGACACTCCGGCAGGTGCTTCAGCGGCTACGGGACAGCGGCCTTAAGTTGAACCAAGCCAAATGCAAGTTCCGAGAGAAGAGAGTGTCGTTTTTGGGACACAAGATTGACGCCATGGGTCTGCACCCTCAGCGAGACAACCTCGAGGCAGTGACAGCTGCGCTGAGACCGACATCGGTGAGCCAGCTGAAATCCTTTATGGGGTTAGTCACGTATTAAGCCAAATTTTTACCCAACCTGGCAACGACCTTGGCTCTGCTCTATCGGCTGTTGGCAAAAGGGGCACCATGGCGGTGGGGCCAGGACCAGGAGAGGGCCTTCCGAGAGGCGAGGCGCTCTATGGCTGACGCAGATTTTCTGGTCCATTACGACCCCCGGAAGCAGTTGCGGCGGGAATGTGATGCATCACCAGACGGACTTGCCGCGGCGCTGTCACATCGCATAAAGTGCCAATAGCGTTCCGTTCAAGGACACTGACACCAGCGGAATGCAATTATTCGCAACTCGAAAAGGAGGTGCTGGCCTTGGTCTTTGGAGTTTCAAAGTTTCGGGATTAACTCTTCGGAAACCGCTTCACGATGGTGACAGATCACAAGCCACTAACGGCACTGGTTCATCCGGAGCGGCCGATTCCCCAAATGGCGGCGGCCAGAAATCAACGGTGGGCGCTGTGCTTCTCTCAACGTACCAGTTCGACATCGAGTGCCGTAAAGGGCAGCAGAATGGTGATGCCGACGCCCTTAGTCGCTTGCCTTTGCCGGGACAAGGGGATAACAGCAATAGCGAGCTTATGGAGTACATGATGTACAGTCAGCACTTAGATGACCGAACTCTGTCTCCACAGCAGTTGGCGGCCCTGACCACCGAGGAGAAGATCCTCCGGCAAGTAAAGAGGTGGGATCTAGGCGGGTGGCCACCACATTTGCGCACGGAGCAGCAGTCTTTCCAGCCATACTTTTTCCGAAGGAATGAACTCACGGTGAGCCACGATCTGATCTACTGGGGTCATCGCGTGATTCTCCCCGAAACTGCGAGAGCGTGCATGCTGAAGGAGCTACACAATACCCATCCCGGGATCTCGGCAATGAAGAGTCTCGCCCGGACAGTGTTTTGGTACCCGGGCTTAGACCACTCTGTGGCCGAAACACGAAACGAAAAGTACTCGTTCTCTGAATACTGCTTCTGATGACCAGTTTTTGGCATTATTTTTAATGCACAAAGCACCGGGCTGAACACACTTCCTTTCATAACGACTGAGAACTGTGAACTTTCTTTTTTGCATAACCTAGTTAACGCACCGGCGGCCGCGGTTTACAATAAATATAAGGATCGTTTTGAACTGGTTCGAGCCTGGTGGATTCGCTAACCAAACTGATATTTGGCATGCATGACTGAACCGGAACCGACCCGGAACAATATAGAAAAGCTGTATACTAAACCCCGAACCCAAACCGAACCAGAATATTGACCGGCTGGACACTCTAAAATATACATAATTTTTATTTTGATACCGCGTTCAGTGTACAGCGCACACAATAAGCGAGAGGTAATGATAGAGCTGGCGCAGTTCCAAGATATCCGATGAGCGTAGCGTTTCGAGTAAACCCCATCTTGAGCTGTCGTGTGACGCCATACAATCGCTTTTAAAATAAAACGAGTTAAGATATTTTACCCCTTTGATAAACCCGCGGAGCGCGGAATATGTCACGCGTGCATTATTTGCGCAATGTGATTCGTCATGCTTGGTTACGGAATATTTTGGGGCTGTTTCAAAAATGCGTCGCAAGCAGGATGCACTCCTGGATTTATCAGAACGATCGAGACTTAAATTGATTCAGGACCCAGGACGTCGTGAGACCACGTGTGGCCTCACGACATCCTGGGTCCTGAATCAATGTTCAACATTCGGAAGCCAGCTGCGCGCGGCGATAGTCACCCATTACCGCAGGCTCCCTTGAGTTATACTTAGTCGAGCTGCTTGCCCTCCCTTTCGCCTCCTCCTGGTGGCGCCGTGGAAATGCGGAGGCTTGCAGATCGCATTCCAATTCCTTCTGCGCCGCCTTTTAGATCTTGTTAATAACGACTAAGTGCGATTAATTATGACTAAATGTGTTTCTGCATTTTATGGGTATGCATGGCTAGCATGCTATGGGCTTTGCACGCTTTATGTTGCATTAACCGGCGTGTAGTGGCTTTTGTTTACATTGGAGCGGAACACTTTTCACCTGAAATTCAGTCAATAATCAAAGTTTGCGTTTAGGTCGGAGTTCAAAGCCGTCGAAAGGACAAGAACGGCAGTTGTCCCGCGCCCAGCGCGAATTTCTCGTCTTCGATGGACGCCGTCTCCCGAGCTTCGAGCGTGCATCCGCCGTCAAAGCACGGCAAAAGATAACAAGCGCAGTGTATCGCTGTTTTTTTTTAATTTTGTTAGTGAGTACAGGGTGATTCCACGTCAGTTCATGCAATGATGGTCCGGGTCCTAATTTAGATGTTTTTCTTAAAAATATTTACGAAAGCCATGTTCTTGGGAGGAACCTCCAGCTATATATGAACGCCGTAACAATTGTTTTCGTTGAGATATAAAATAGAGAAGCTCGAGTCGTGGAAATTGAGAACCTTTCACAATGCTACTTTGCACAGTCGTCATTTCCTCACCATCTTTCATAATACTTCACAAAACATCAAACTGCGCGTCTTTAAATATTTTTTTACGAATATATAAAGATAATATGCCCATCCTTAATTATATTTTTGTTATTAACGCGGAAATGCGGCGGATTTCTCGAAATGTGGCAAGATTGAGCGTCGATATTTAGAAAACTTCATCTTTTATTTTCTTTAAACTCCCCTTGGTACTTTGCAGTGACTTGAACTAACCTGTGATGGCAAAAGAGTGAGTAAAATATGACTTCCGAACGGGAAAAGCTATGACTAACCTTCACTCGGAGCGAGCAGACGTCATCGTCATAGCGGCTTTGCCGCACAGCACCAAACATTTTCAGCGTTAGTTATGGCATGTATTTTATATTATTAAAATTCTTTTTTTTCATAAGGGGTGAGTATTAGTGACGCGAAAGGGGACTTTGAGCTGGAATACCATTAATTAGCTTACAATTCACAGAAACAAAACGGCCCGACTCTGCAAATTCGCTAACTATGCATACATAAGCTTAAAACTCTCAGTTGCGCGAGTGGCCATGTATACATCCGGCCTCTCGGCATATGATGACTTCCACGGTTGAGATGCCTGGATTCCTCTCATAGGTTTTACGGTGGTTCACTTTGCTTGCTTCACCGCACGAAACTCTCGAACTCGAAGACAGTTGTGAGCATTGCACGGAATGGTTTGACGCGTTCCACGAAGCGCTGAAGGCATGCAGTTCCCACGAGAAACGCAAGCGATTGTACGCGCTTCTGCCACCAAGCATCTCGAAGAAAAACATATTGCGTCTGCTGCCGGAAGCGACTGCCTACATGATTCATCAAACAAGAAAACTGAAGCACAAAGGTGGTGTATGGGCAACCCCTGATCCGTACATTGTGAAAAAGGCGAATGCCGAAAACATGAGGGTTGCAATTGAGTATTACATACGCGACGACCTGGCATGCTCTGTTCAAAGCCCCAACAAAAAGGACGTCGTTAAAGCCATGATCAACGACAACAAGACCAAAGTCGTAAAAGGTTTATGACCCTCTCTGTTGAGGAACCGTACCAGCTGTTTAGGAAGGACCAACCCCATCGAGAACTAGGCATCTCCTAATTTTATTCCCTACGACCAAAATGAGTAAAACAAAAGTCCCGAGCACGAGGTGTGCGCATGCATACTGTATATTGCGTCAATTTTGAGTTGCTTTTAACAGCAATAACAAATGCTACACAGAACATTTACTGAAGACTACCTCAAGCGGAAATACCTCTGCTATGCTCCACAGAACGATTACTTCCTGCGCCGTCGCGAAAAGTGCCCAAAAACGCAGAGCATCTCGCTGCAGTCGCTCCATCTCGACGAAGACGAAGAGATCTGTCTCGCGTTATGGGACGCCGGCGCACTCGTCAAAAAGGTTATGGACACTTCCGCCTTCCTGCGGGAACTGGAGAGTGAAAAGCAGACATGTACAAATTACTCAAAAAAGGTAGTTAAGTTACTGAGTATCGACGTCAAAAGTAATTGGAGTAGAGTAGAAATTACACATTTGTAATAGTAATTGAGTAAACTACTAACTACTGTAAAAAAGTAGCGAGTTACTTTGAAGTTACTTTCGAAGTTACTTTTTTATATTTTTGTGGTAGCAAAATGAACAGCAGTTTTGATTCGTGAAAAACCCTGCGAGCCTGAAATAAATGCAGTCATTTTATGACTTGCATTTTCACCAAAATAGTTTATTGGATCGCAGAAACAATTTACTTTCAAAGTTATTGATAGGAGAGTTTGCGCCTTTTCCTGCTAACGACGTCCCCAGCTCAGCTAAAAAGACGTTCCACCGACGCGCTGGATGGAACGGCAGCGTTGAGTTTGAGAAACAGGCTGTGCACGGTCGGGTAAGCGAGTGTTGGCATCTTAGGTGTCCATGACGAAACATGTGAGGTTTGCCTCGTTTGGGGGGGTTGTATAACAAACTCTCCTCCTTTTGTCTTTTTTCTTCGGCAAGTTGAGATTGTTATGACTGGCCCTCTTTATTCCCACGACGTTCGGAGAGTACGCTGAGCGAGTGCACTTGACCGTCAAGGGTTCAAGTCTCACGCCACGACGATGAGATCATCCGGACGACTGCGCGTATCGTTGCGGTACTAGTGCTACGCTACCGAAAAAAAAAAGTTCTTTTTTTTTTTAATTTAACAGAAGATAAAACGAAGTATACTTCGCCGCTGACGCCGGGTCCAATAAAAGGAACTCCCAAGGGTGACTCGCAACCCTCGCCGGCGACTACGGTATCCTGACGCGCCTGACACGCCTGACAAGTAAATCGTTTTCAACAAAGAGGAGGTCTCCTTGTCGTGGAAGGTCGGAAGGGCTCGAAGGATTACGTGAACAAGCATTGACGCTTGTACAGTTACAGCTGGAAGCGGGAATGTGCTCCCATGAGCGGATTATCCGTGTCTGCGTTTCTGTGCGGTGGAGTCCGGCTGTGCAAGCGAGTATATTCGCTGACGACGAGGCGACGATGGGAACAGGCGCCCAGCTGCGAGGTCATGCCAGTGGCGCCTCCTGTAGAACCCCCAAACCGCCTGAGTCAGAACTCACAAAGGGCAGGCAACATGAAAACAACAACCTTCGGAGTGCCCCCGTCTTTGCTTGCACGGTTGCAGCTGAAGGCGCGGCGCCTGCGTGCATTACCGGATTAGGTCAATACCCGACCAAGGCTTGTTAAGCATCTCTTAATGCGTTCGTGCGCGTCGGTGTTATGCTTTGGCTGCTCATCGCCGCCTTGGCCCAAGGACGCTTGTGATGCATTCTCTACGGCTGCGAGGGGGCCCCTTGTTCGGGAAGGCCACTTCATCTGCCGGCGATTTCGAAAGTAGTTAGTAATTTGAGTAGAAGTTACCTGAAAAATGTAGTTAAAGTAAACTACTAATTACCCAAATAAAGTTGTAATTGAAAGTTACCAAGTTACTCGGAAAAGTAGTTAAACTACAGTAGTTTGAGTAGAGTAGTTGAACTACGTCCAAGTCTGGTGAAAAGTATATGAGGCATTGTTACATCCTTGACCTTCAACGAAGCCTGATATATGACACAAGAACCGCCTTACCACCCCAGGCAGTGATGTTCCACTTCGATTCGATGCGAGTGGACAGTACTATTCTCAACCGAAGTGCAGAGTTTTCATTGGAAAAAAACAACAACTCAAGTGTCTCTCTTCACAACTGTGGTTATGTCCACGCAAGGAACGCAAAGTTTTGCCGTTGTCAGCGATGACAGGACACACAACACAGCTCACGCTCTTCTAGCCACAGAGGCCATAAAAAAGTATGTTGACGAACATTACCCTGTCTTTTCTGAAATAACTTTTGTATCAGACGGAGCGGCGGCGCATTTGAAGACTCGCTTCCATTTGCACGAATAGACATATTGCTATATTCATAGAGTTATTATAATGCACGCTAAAGGTTCAACTGGCACCAGTGTGCTGCTGCAAATTGAAGCAGATAGCAACCAGTCCTGAATTGACGGTAATGCATTTCTATGGGAAAAAGCGGGTAGCATTTTCTCCCTGCGCTCGAATATAAGAGCAAATATCACAAATAATTCGTACGTACTAGGCACATTGGAACATTTCTCAGTCACGCAGACAAAATAATTGGTCAGTTACGGCGTTTTTATTTTAAATTCGTTGCATGAAAAACGGTGCTAAAACCATTTCGTACATGTATTTATGTGCACCGTCGGACACTGTTAGCGCGAACACATCGTCGGCGCTTTCTAGCATGGGGGACATACGTGCCAAACGAACGAAGGACATGTGGAAAACCAAGAGAGACGGCAAGAACTACGCAGTTACACTGGATAAGTAACTCCTTGTGCATGCAGGCGATGAAAATAAATTGAAAACCACGTACAAAGTCCGATGTCTATTAAATACGTATACTGCTTTATTCTATCTGCTCATGAATATGTGCGAAGATGCTTGTTCTGGGTTCAAAGCATCACCCGCACGCTCCAAATCTTTTCAAATAGGGAGAAGCCAGAGAACAGATGCCCGATAAAAACTGCCTGACATAGGAAATAATAAAAAGACACCTTTCGTAGCCCACGTACTTTATTTTTTACATTCGAACGTTCTTTAACCGATCGTAAAGATGCACGACGGAGTCATTTTTATAGAGCGACAGGACGGGCATATTATCAATATATAAGCGCCACCGGAATGCTAGCGAACCTTGAACACACTCTACATTCCTTTCGATCGTTAGTTTGCTAAGAATCGTCGCTCGGTTTTACATATCTACCATAGTACAGAGGTTTGGGACTGAGATGTAGCGAAGTTTAACATCGTTCAGTGGTAAAGAAAAATGCTGTAACTAAAGCAATTACACTTTCAAAATATCAATAAAGGTACATACTATACGGTACAACCGAATTTAAAAAAGAAAACTTATTTATGTTATTTTCCGGTGAAGAGACAAAATTCACGGGCGTTTTCCCATAGGAATGCACAGGAGCACCGCAAAAGTAGACTGTTTGCTGTCTGCTTCAATTTGCCTCCCGGAAGTTGCATAGACACTAGAGCCAGTTGAACCTCTATCGTATACATTATAATAACTATATGGCTATACTACCCCAGCATCAAAGAGAATGCAGGGATTGGTGTTCCACGCGCCACTCGCGCACGCCTTCACCATATAAAAGGTTCGAAGTAAATAACCCAAATAAAGCGTTGACGAACGCGCGTGCAAGATGTTATTTGTTTTAGGTATTTGCTTTAGAAAAGTTACTATACTTCGTCTCACCTTAGCATGGACTAACCACCAAGGCTGTGCCAGCGCGAGACGCCACCCTTGACTGCCCTAACTGGCGCTCGCGCCGCACGAGCGCTCGCGCAGCCACCGAGACGCCGATCCAGGGCGATTCGCTCGCGATTTTAGCACGTCCAGCCAACAGTGGTCCATGCTAAGCTGCGACGAAGTATAGGGCTGAGGCCAGCACGTGTGCGCGTGGAACACCAATTCCTGCATTCTCCTTGATGCTTGGGTAATATGGCAATTGGTCTATTGTCTCGGAACACGTGCTTTTCGGCAAGATGGATTTTTTCAGCTCCTGGACACGGAAAAAGCGCTTGTAATGGAGCAGGTGGTGTTCTTGAACACCACGCAACGCTCACCAACTTGAGATTTTTGCTCAACTCAACGATTGTCACCACTAAAAACTTTGTGGAAGTGCTACGTGAAAAAGTAACAAATGTCTGCATGTTCCACCTGTCTGCGGAACGAGTTCGAGAGTTTCGTGCGGTGAAGCAAGCAGAGTGGACCACCGTAAAACCTGTGAGAGGAATCCAGGCATCTCATCTGTGGAAGTCATCATATGCCGAGAGGTCGGATGTATACATGGCCACTCGCGCAACTGAGAGTTTTAAGCTTATGTATGCATAGTTAGCGATTTTGCAGAGTGGGGCCGTTTTGTTTCTGTGAATTGTAAGCTAATTAATGGTATTCCAGCTCAAAGTCCCCTTTCGCGTAACTAATACTCACCCCTTATGAAAAAAAAAAGAATTTTAATAATATAAAATACATGCCATAACTAACGCTGAAAATGTTTGGTGCTGTGCGGCAAAGCCGCTATGACGAAGACGTCGGCTCGCTCCGAGTGAAGATTTGTCGTAGCTTTTCCCGTTCGGAGGTCATATGTTAATCAATCTTTTGACATCACAGGTTAGTTCAATTCACTGCAAAGTGCCAAGGGGAGTTAAAAAAAAAATAAAAGATAAAGTTTTTTTTTTAAATATCGACGCCCAATCTTGCCACATTTTGAGAAATCAGCCGCATTTCCGCGTTAATAACAAAAAGATAATTAAGGGTGGGCATATTATCTTTTTATATCCGTAAATAATATTTAAAGACGCCACTTTTGATATGTTTTGTGAAGTATTATGAACGATGTTTTTTTTTTGCAAAAATATTGTGAATATGTCCCTTAAACGCTTTTTTATGCCATGTTTGATTTATTGTTTGCATAAAATATTTTATTGATATTTTCAATTTTTTGTGTATGTGTTGTAGATCTTTTTTAAAACGTATTAAAAAAAGTTATGGTGACGTGAAAGCTTCGATGAGGAAATGACGACTGTGCAAAGCAGCATCGTGAAATCCTCTCAATATCCACACCTCGAGCTTCTCTATTTTATATCTCAGCGAAAAAAAAAAACAATGTTACGGCGTTTATATATAGCTAAATGTTCCTCCCAAGAACATGGCTTTCACGTATATTTTTAACAAAAATATCTAAATTATGACCCGGACCAACATTGCATGAACTGACGTGGAATCACCCTATAATAGATTTCAAGGGCCTTCGAGATCTCCGTGACATAGTAGAATAAATCGTGTCGTTGCACCCGTCCAGACGCGACGAGTGAGGACTACGCTGATACGGCACACAGGTGCTTTTATGCGCACCCACCGTGCACCCTCTGTCGGTGACTTTGTATGGTCGTGGGCAGTTTAAGAAACGCAGGGCTTGACCTTATATCTCCAGGTTCCTTTTATTCGCTCTCCTGCGTTCTTATCAGTTGATGCAGCAGCCTTATCTATCACGGAGCGATAATCAGATGCTCAAAACTCGCCACGTCCTCCGTTTTCTTAAGGTGTCTATGACTATCGACCAACACACGCGCGTGCGCAGAAAATCACATTTTCCTGAGGCGAAGCATCTGCGCACGCGCAGTGCCGACAGCAGCGCCACCGCACTGCCGTGACTAAAAGTTACATGTGCCTCTCGATATTTCGCGAAGTTTCTTCTCTGCAGCAATCATGTACCCAGTTGCCAATCGTGCTGCCCCCTCTTCCGGGCACTCGAGTTATACGAGCTCAGACAGTTAAACGTGACACATCATATTTTTTGTACGTGAGAGATGGTCTGTGACGTCTGCAGCACATGACGTAGGACAGAAATCCGGGTGTTGCTTCGACAGCTGCTGGTATGACGAAACTGTCCTATGTTGGAATGAGGAAAAGCGAAAATGTAAACAAAGGAAAAGAAAATAGGAGCACATGAGATGGACCTAAAAGGTACACTGTAAGGCTTAGTGTAAACAAACGTGCGGAACAAAAATAAATCAATTTTAATATAAAATGTAATAATGCGTACATGGATAACATGAAGAAAAAGGAAAAAAACAAAAATAATGTATAGAAAAAACTTTTGTTATTTAGAAAGCTTGTCCGTTTTCATATATGACAGAGCAAGCGTTTTCAAATAAATTTACGAGCTTGTTGGAGGCGGTATATGGCCCAGTTCAGATGCGGAAATTTTTCCCAGCGTCTCCACGTCGCAATACCATGCAGAGCACGGGCCCCGCGTTCACACGCAGACGCAGCTACCACTGAAGTTCGAATTGCTGTGGTTTGTAATCATCACCATTAAATTTGTAATATATATATATATATATATATATATATATATATATATATATATATATATATATATATATATATAGGTTGCGGGTTCAATCCCCGCTCCTGGCCCAATTTTTCGCCAGCTCTCTTTCCCTTTCCCTAACTTTAATGCAATAAATTCAATAATCAGCTTCTCCCCTCTTCGTTCACAATATTACTACGGCTGCACTTGTCAATCTTCGCTCATTCCTATTATATACACGGTGCAGCCTGTCTCTATGGGGAGGAGTGGTTCCCTAGATATCTTGGAAGACGGGCCCTTTCCGACATTTGCAAGCTGAGATGACGTGCCACGTCACTGCCGCAATTCGGAAATAGCGCGGGCCTTAAATCAGCAACGGTTGTCGTCTCCCCAGTTAAGCGAATTCAAAACTAACAGTAGTACACCGAGAGCTGGTCAAAAATTGAGTCCGCCGAAACCAGTGGCCGGGATGGTCTGATGTCTAATCGGTTAAGGCGTCGCCCCGGACAGGCGAAGGTTGCGGGTTCAATCCCCGCTCCTGGCCCAATTTGTCGCCAGCTTTCTTTCCCTTTCCCTTTCCCTAACTTTAATGCAATAAATTCAATATTCACCTTCTCCCCTCTTCGTTCACAATATATATATATATATATATATATATATTAGGGCTGGGCGGCGATTAAAAGTTTTAACCCGATTAATCGCCACCCTTTAATCGATTAATTAATCGGTTAATCGGTCTCATTTATTTTTATGCAAAATATTGCAAAAGTCTTTTTTTTGCTAATTATGTTACAAACAGTGCAATGTACAACTTGGATTATGAATTAATCTCGGTATGTAGTTAAGAACAGTATCAGATACGTTTCACAAAAAATTATTTTTGCTGCGTGAGACAAAGATGGTCGTTGATATTCTCTAGAGAGAGCGACTTCGTTTAATTGTTTAAAATAGTCTCTGCTGCGCAATACAGACACTCGAACGGCGTTGAAATGACCGGGGACACGCGTAAACTCTGCACTTATCTGAAGTTACAAATATATCGCCCTTATACAGTTCACTTTATTCTAAAATTTGACGTAAAGTTTGCCCTTTGTACATGTGTACTCGTCCACGTCTGCGTTATGAAAGTGTTTAATTTGGACTTTTTTTTGGTTCGTCTAATTTTTACCGATTAACCAGTTAAAATATTTAATCGCGATTAAAGCATTAATCGATTAATCGGTAGGTTAATCGATCAATTGCCCAGCCCTAATATATATATATATATATATATAACTGGGAAGAAAAAAACCCTCGGTGAAAACAGCAACAACCGACAATTTAATCTTCGACGTTTCGGCCGGAGTCCGGCCTTCGTTATACCCACGCCTTCGGCCTCCCGCCACCATGCCCGTTATATATATATATATACGTTTTTTAATTATACAAATGCCGCAGAGCCATCCCTGCATTTCCCGTCGCAGTTGCTCCATAAGACTCCCCATAAGAGGGGAGTACTATGAGCCTCCGATTTACGGGGTTCATATGATTTCCAAGGAGGTTACATGTGCGACATTGTTTGACTCCCCTCAAAGGAGTGCCCATATGCACCCTCTTTCTTTGGACGAGTGCGGAAAGAAAAGGAACAAGATGTCTTATCGGGAACGAGCAAGGAAACAACCTGGTAAGAAAATACACAAATTGTTATCACCATCCTGCCCCCTTCGGCTCCCGACTATACAGAAAACCTAACCTTCTGTCTAGTGCTTCAACCACTATTGCACCCTGCTCCCACCATTTTAAGGAACCGTCCAGAAGGACAGGCACAGCGGCGCTTTGCCTTGGGGGTAATATCTTACTTATTCCAGCGTATATATACTGTATATCAGTCCCAAGTCCACTCAATGATGATCGACCAACGCTGGTCTGCAGCCAGGACATCCACAAGCAGTGGCAGATGACCCTTCTCCAACTTCTGCGACACAGCTGCTGCACCGGCTGTTTCATGAATTCCACAGCATTTGAAGCTGTAACCATCATCATTTGACAAAATACGCACATGATCCGCCTACGTGACCAAGGTCGAGTTTCACGGAAGCATCAAACGCTGGACCGAAAAGCTAGAAAAACCCACACACTCTCAGTCAACCTCAGTAGTCAAGTCTTGCAGGTCCTCCACCATACACAGCCACGTGGCTTGTACACTTTGCTTATTTAGGCGGTAGAGCAACAAATCGGCAATGAGCCGCAGTGTCAAATACAAAGCCTAGATGCGTCATTGACAACAGGCTTTCAGTGAAACGTAATTCCAAACTGGCTGACGACGTCGAGCGTCTTACACGCTTGTCGTTGTTCGGGTTAATTTGTAGACACCGCAGATGCCGCCAGCGCTTCTGCGTTCATATCTGGGATACGTGCAGATCTGGCCACACATCATGTCATGGCCGGTGACTCCGCGGTGCGCCCATTCGGCAGCCATATCGCAGGGTACAAATGCCTAGGCACACACACGCGAAGCCTTGGACAAGAAATGCTCGCTCAAGGTGTCACTGAGTCGGTCTATGGAATTTGGTCCTCAGCCAAGCACCCTGGTAAATAAAATAGGTGGATAGACACGATTTGGTCTAGATTCCCAAAGAACTCAATGACGTGACAAAGGAGGATTTTGTTTGGGTTATCACGAATAAATAACATTCTAAACGCATTCGCCTGACTTGATTCTCCTTAAGAACGGCTAGACTGGCAGGTTGCAGTGCATTCATTTCAGCGAGAAACAGTTTTCAACACAGGCAATGCGTACCATCAATTCACCGTAACGCTCCAACGTCTCATTAGACAATCCTCTCTATTCGGTGGCGTCAGTCTGCAAATAGCCCTCAAACGCTTCCGGTTCCCAAGCAGACGGCGGCTTTCGCAGTATTTGTGTCCGGACGTAGCCGATCGACGCTACGAGCTGAGGGTACCAATCAGACAACGTCGAAAGCGTCACCATCATGGTGTTCGTCATGCTTCTGTACCTGTTCTATCATCACTGCAACCAATCATAAACAGAAGAGGCCCGGTGACCTTGCGATTTTGACGCCGCTTGATTAGACTTACGCTGAAACGAAGTGTTCACGACAAGTCACTACTTATCACAATTGCGCTCGTTACTTGAAAAATGTAATGGATTACAGTTATAAATTACCGAGCCTATAATGTAATGGATTACCGTTACAAATTACTTTCGCTGAAAAGTAACGGATTACTTTACTCATTACGCTACAATTACTTTCATGTTACTTTTTCCGTACACGTACCCAGAAAACAATATAAAAATTCTTGATATTTTACAAAAATGTTCTACGACACTACTTTTCATTTCTCATACGCCCGTATTATGGTAAACCTTGTAAAATTAAAATATTGTATTTAAGAGAAAGAGTGTAGGTGCACTCCGTTCACCTGTAAGCTGACAAGGCACTGAAAGCTGCAACCATACCCGCCATCCCTATAGCTTAAGGCCTCCGGAAATGATCCCTGGAATTGTGCAGACAAAGCTAGCCGTACGCATGCTCAGTAGCAGCATCTACCTCCGCTACGACATTCGGAGCTAAAGAAGCGATCTCCTAAAGCTCCCTTTTGACTCGGGTGTTTCGCCTGTTATTCACAAGAAAATAAAAACTTGGTTCTAACGTTACAATGCATAGCCAATGCAGAATGCGTGTGTCCGAGCTTACCTTGTTGTGTTTCCGTAGATGAGAGTTTCTTGTTCTTGCTGATGACAATACCAGCAGAATGCGTGTTGTCCGAGCTTACCTTGTTGTGTTTCCGTAGATGAGAGTTTCTTGTTCTTGCTGATGACAATACCAGGGGCGTTCATAAAGTTCGTATTATCGGCACAAAAAAGTTGAAAAAAAAAGGAATAAAACAGGCATCAACATGAGCGCGCGTCCCTCTAGTTTCCGCACAGTATAGACCTTTTCTGTTTCCTGTCGTTCTCAGACACGTGGGTTCCGTATCTGGTATGCGGGGCGAAAAAATAATAAAACGTTTGAACCTGGAATATGCGAGAAAATATAGGTGAGGCAAATCAAGAATGTGTGACAATCACGCATTTTTCGTAAAACCCCTCCCAGCTGCGGGAGAGATCAAAAGATGTTTTACCGCATACCAGAAGTGACGATATTCAAGATGGCTGCGCGCTTGTGGAAAAGGTGTATAAGCATCACATGCTATAATACATCGGAACGCCGCTAGGGAGTCGAAAAAAAAATGGCACCGCCCGTCGGTGCCAAGCACATGCAGTGATCCGGTTTTTTTTTTTTCCATTTGAAGGAAAGCACTGCCAAGGATAGTCATTCCAATCTGGGAGCGTTGTTGGGGGACAACACCCCAGTTTCTGACACTTTGGTTAAATCGCGCAGACGCTTCCAGTGTGGCCTGTTCGAGGCGGGGTTTGAGCCGCACGTCCGGAGGCTTCCTGGCTCGTGACGACGACCATTCCCCGAAGTGAAGAACCCAGGGGTCCAGAGGAGGTGGGAGAATTGGTAACGTAACGAACGGTTTAATACATGGTAGCGATACAGTCGTCAAGTCCGAGAGAACAACGGACCAGCCTCACGCTCCGCCTTATATAGACCTTTGTCCGGAAGTGCTCTTCCGGAAGTGAACAATAATCTCGAACCCAGGCGCTCACGGGAGGGGGGGCTGCGTTGGCCTGCGCCGCTGCTACCGCCGAAGGCTTCTTCGCTGGAGTGCCGGCTGCCGTTTCGCCGGCATCGGTCCTGTTTACCGCGGTATGTGGGTATAGTGCCCGTAATGTGAGAGCCGTTTGTCCATACGCCACTTTGCCGCTGTTGGTTTTCCATCAAGCCGAGCCAGAAAACATCTCGCGACGAGTTGACCGCGCCGCGAGTGACGAAGAAAAAGCAAACATGGCGACGGTTTGTGGCTCCGGTGTTGCGCCTCTTCAACGTCCTCGTGAGAAGATTCTCCTGCCCTTCGAAGTTATTGCAAGCACCACGAGTGGCACGAAAGCTGTGGAATCATCGTCTCAACTACAATAAGCAGGCCTTCACGAGCAACGACGATGCCGAGCAGCGCTCGGCCACCGTTGTGTTGTCAGATGTTCTATACAACGCCGAGGTATTTTATTTATGATTTGGAATGGCTTCAAGAGTGGACAAATTAATCTATTTCGCAGATTGTTAGCGCCGAGGCGAGTGCCCTCCGTTGCAGTGCCGTTGTCGCGCAAAGTGCAGAGAAAACCGGGTGGCGATGGCGGCGGTGCTCTTTGGTCGCTTTGATCTTGCGCCGTCGGGTTCATGGAGTCCAGAGTAAACGTACGTACGTGCGTCTGCTGGATCGGTGTTTTGGACTGCCTCAAAACACTTTCTCACGCGCATTTTCCTTGTGAAGCTTAGTAGCTCATTACACCTCGTCGTCGACTGCGCTCATTTGACTACGACTCACGAGCCTGCGTGATGTGAATTTCACTGCCTAGGATCTTTGGTGTGCTGTAACGAGGGCTAATAAAATATCACCGCGAACTTCTGAACAAACGAGTCGAAGTTTCGTCTGTTATTATAACTGATCGCCTGTCACAATATTAGCGTTCCTAAACTCCGCCCCCACAGGCACCCTGCTTCGTTGCCCGATAGTAAGTGTCTCCTCGTACAATTCCAGCTCCCACTTCAAGTAAGTACCATCCGTTAGAACTAGGGGTGTCGCGAACCGCCCGAGGTTCGAGTTCGACTTTTTCGAACTTTTAGTGGAAATTTCGACGAACCTTGTATTGAGGTTCGACTCGTGTGCGCATGCGCGACAGGCTGACCAGTTGGCTTCGGATTGGATGGTGATGGCTAAGGGATGAATTAAGAGCCGCACTGATTGGTTATTTAAGTTAATGCAGTACAAGAAAATTAAGTTATTAACTTCTTCAGTGAATAAAATTAATTTCTTTCAATTGTAGCTGTTCATAAAATTAAAATAACCCTTTGCATAAAAAAAAAATTCTCCAAACCGAGACATGCTTGTATCAAGGTCTGGCCACACTGTCCACAAAGTCGAACCGGTCGAATCTGGTAAAAAGTTCGAAGGTTCGTCGAACCGGTTCGACACAGTCGAACCTCGAAAGTTCGACCTAAAAATCTGGTTCGACAAAAGTTCGCGACACCCCTAGTTAGAACTGGCAATCAATAGTTTCGAACCCAGAAGCTCGCAGCGTGTGTGTGTGTGTGTGTGTGTGAGGGGGGGGGGGCGATGGACTGCGACTTTTCCCAGTACTATTGAGTGCCAGTGTAGCAACAATTTTTTTTTCTATGCGTACGTTTGGCGTGCGTGATGGATACAAGAGAGGTGGTCACTTCTCCGTTATCAGTCGGCAGGTCGTTTTACGTCGTGTACGTACGCTAGCTACGAATGGTACCTTCGTTTCGGTTTCGGTATCAATGAAACGCGGATGTCAAGGGTCAGCAGACACCGAGAACATCTAAGACAAGAAAGGTTTTCCCTTGTTTTCTTGATCGAGATGGGTTCTCGAATGTTCACGACATCTTCCCTGCTGAAGAACGGACCGCGGAGGCTTCTGGTGAAGGCATCTTTCACGATGTGTCGGTGCATTCGGACAGCCTGCCGCATGCAGCTCCGCAAAGCAACGCCGCCAACGCAGCCCCCCCCTCCTGCCTGCCAGTTCTTTCCGCGTGGTGGCGCGAGCGTAGATAAACATGGCGGCGCCCTGGAATTGGCGCGGACACTGGTCTATAGGGTCCGTTTTCTCCCTCACTCTCCGCCAGGGCAGCAGGTGCGACCGCCAAGTGCGTTGCAGCAAAGTCCGCCGCGTCGTAGCCAGAAGTGCGTCGTAGCCATGGTTCTCCGCAGTTAGGCCATGCCTCTCTCCCCTTCCGGAGCGCACGAACCCACACGCACACACACACACGTCCCGTTGACGTCACGGACGCGTTGAGACTCGTTTTGGGCAGGCTTCGACAGGTGGGCGACAGTCCTGAACAGATCGTGACTCGTTTCGGGCAGGCTCCAACAGGCGGGCGACTGTCCTGAACAGATCGTGACTCGTTTCCGCAGCGTTGAAACTCGGAAGAAGGTCGCCGAAGGTTCCATTCTTAACAGGCCAAATAAGAGGAAAGTATTTCAAGGACGGCGACCAAGTGATTGCTGAAGTGGAGCGATTTCTGAACACTCAAAACGAGGAGTTCTGTAACAATAAATGGCCTCCGGCATGTGGTGCATGACTGGAAAAAGTGGGTAACTTTTGGTGGCGAGCTTGTAGAGAAAGTCTCAACTCCTACTCGACTTTGATTGCTAAATCTCTATTCCTTCGTGACAATAATACGGATTTTATGAAGGCCCCTCGCAGGCACGTAGCCAGGATTTTGTTTCGGGGGGGGGGGGGGGGGGGGGGCGCCCATGACAATATGCTGTATGAGGGGGAGGGGGGAGAAGAAAAGGTCCCAGTAAAATGAAACATTTCGGGGGGGGGGGGGGCGGGCCCCATGCCCCCCCCCCCCCTGGCTACGTGCCTGGCCCCTCGTATGTGTTTTTGTGTGTTTTTTTGGCAAGCAAAATATGCACATTTTGAACATCTCATTAAGAGGTGGCCATGGAGTCGACGGACACTCCTTGATCGAAAACTCGACCAGGCAGAGAAAAAGTGGCGGTTACGGCTTATCGATCATTCATTGGTTCTCACTTTCATTGCAATATTCGTGGAGGCCAGGGGAGGGGAGGGCACAGAAAGCGAGAGAAGCAATGGCCATCAGTCTCACAAAACAATAGAGGATCGGCCCACTTTTACGCGTTCTCTCTCTCTCTCTCTCTCTCTCTCTTTGTCAGCACTCCTTAGATGTCCAAGAAAGAAAGAGAAAGAAAAACCCAAATAATCCGCCGCGGACTCGTGCATCTACCACAGCCCCGTGAATGATAGCGGCTAGTTCATCCAGGCTCGTGTGGGCCCTTAATTGTTTGTTCAAGGATACCTCAATATGTTAGACTACCAACTACCCCAAATGTCAACCTTACTGCAGGTGGCGGGAGACGTCGAAGAAGTTGGAAAGGGTGAAACGGTCTAAAAGACAAAAACGAATAAACAAGAAGTGCTTTCTCCTGCCCGGGAGAAGAAGAAAAACACGATAGAAGGCGACTGAGAGCCTACTCGGCGTTGTCTTACTTGATCTTCGTCATTCGTATAATTGTACATGCCTTGATCGTTTTTCTAGAGGTTCTAGTCACCGGTCATACAAAAAAAAATCGTGTTTTCTTTTCGGCCGTTCTCCCCTTCTTGATGTTTTCTATTTTGTCGAACTTGCTCTCTTTATGCTGCTGAATGCTCTGCTCGTATTGCTCCAGTTACTGTATTGTGCTCATATTTTTAAAAAGTAACGAGTGATTCAAGTAGTCCATTAACAATATTTTGTAACGAAATGACCTTACAAATTAATTCCGAAAAAAAGTAACGTGGCCATTACAAAATTCCCCTAAAAAGTAACGGATTATAAGTATAACTCGTTACTTGTAACGAGTTACTTCCCAAGTCTGCTAATTATTGTACTCATTCCAGATAATTTCAACATTTTGCCTGTCTTTTCCCTACGCACAAAGTGCCACTTTAGAAAAAAACAAAAAAAAAAAAACAACGCCCACACCTTTTGTTCCAGTGTCAAAAAACGCTGTCACCGAAACAAGACAAATGAGAACACTTTTACCGTCAATTAATGAATGAAAAGTAACGCAAAAGTAAGTTACTTTTTATCAGTAACGATAGCGGTAACGCGTTCCTTTTATTTTCACGTAACGTAGGTTGGTAACGCGTTCCTTTGTTTTGCAAGTAACTAGTAACGTATTTCGTTACTTATTGTCGGTAACGCCTGCAACACTGGCTACAATGAAGTAACCCCATCTTTCCACTACATTTCCGGAAACGTTCTATTCGTTTTGAATCCGATAACGTTGGGTTCTGACACTTTGGAATCTTGGCCGCGTCGCTATATAGGGGGTATTTACTGGACACCATATTTGAGGACGATGTTTAGAGTGCATGCTCAGAATGAGCAAGCATTAATAGCCTGCTAAGACCGACAAATTTGGTGGTGCGGAATGCATGATGCAAAAGAACTGCGGAAGATCGCCGTCCACTGATCTCTATTGTAGTAGGCTGGATCGCGGACCGCGGCCTCGGCAGCTGGGGCCGAGTGTCGCCACCGGCGGCCATTGATTGACACCAGCCAATGCATGGGACTCTATGGGAAGAACGAGAAAAAATGACGTTTTCCCCTGTTTCGAGGCTCTTGTCGGCACTGAAACTTTTTTGATGATTTTCGATAAGCCCGTCAAATAGCTTGCGTACAAACACTAAAACTGACAGCCATCGCAGTTCTTATAAATAAATATTTTGTGGTCGAGAGTGACTCCGCTGTATTGCAGCTCAATGAGGCGAGAGTTACGTAGAGTCACCACGGAGTCGGTGGCGGTTTCGTTGAGTTGGGTTTAGCAGACGACAAGCTCGAAGGCTTTGCTACGCGGAATTCGCTCACTCCCGGAAAGCCGCTGTCGAGATGGAACTTCTTTGTCATTCATCAACGTCTGGGCTTCCCCGAGGACGGTCTCATTGACGGCAAGTTCCTTTGTTTACTCCACTACGAGAGCAAGCTTGCCAGCTCAGCCTTAGGTGCTGCTGTACGTTTGATTTTTTTATTCGGCGACCGAACGTTTGACAAATACCGATTCGATCTCCAAACACCCGACATAAGGATCGCAGCGCACCGTAAAATACTCGCCTCCGAGCACAGCGTACATGCTTCAATAGGCTTACTTTTGTGCGTTTCTCCCATAGACTTGCGTGTATTGCCTGGTGTCAAGCAATGGCCGCCGGTGGCGACACCGATGGGCTCCCGATCCGCGATCCAGCCTACTACAATAGAGATCAGTGTCGCCGTCAGTATAGGAAGTATTCACTGGCGGCCATAGCTGTGTGCACGACTGCTGAGCGCGTGCTGATGGCGAGCTTCCACAGTTCTTTTGTAACGTGCATTCCGCACCCTCAAGATTGCCGGTCTTAGCAGCCTATTAATGTGGGCTCGTTCAGAGCATGCGCTCTAGACATCACCCACAAATATGGCGCCCAGTGAATACTCCTTATAGGAAGTATTCACTGGCGGCCATAGCTGTGTGCACGACTGCTGAGCGCGTGCTGATGGCGAGCTTCCACAGTTCTTTTGTAACGTGCATTCCGCACCCTCAAGACTGCCGGTCATAGCAGCCTATTAATGTGGGCTCGTTCAGAGCATGCGCTCTAGACATCACCCACAAATATGGCGCCCAGTGAATACTCCTTATTATCGGCAAGATGTTTTGGTGGCTCCCTCCTATTATCGGCGAGATGTTTTGGTGGCGCCCTCCTGTGGTTCCCCCTTGCAGACTTGGAAGTAATCCGTTACAAGTAACGGGATTACTTGTAATTAATTACTTTTCTTGTAATTTAGTAATTAATCCGTTACTTTTTTGAAAATGTAATTTGTAATGTAATCTCATTACTTTTTCAGTAACGAATTACTGAAATTACTCGTTACAATTCTTCCGTCCCAACAAAGAGAGAAAAATAGTGGGAGGAGGGCGATGCAACGGCCTTCGCGCTTTTAGCATGCTAACACAAGACTCGGGTGAGGTTCTGGCTTGGGAAAGGAAAGGAATTCACGGAAAGCAAGAGAGCCCAGCCAGAGCCAGTTTCGGGACTCGTTGTACGGTCAGCGAAGCTGGGCGGATTCGACTGTCTACATGAAAGCAACAGGCCTCGACTTCTTGGAAAACGAAGGGACTGCTTCGAGGGCACAAAAGAGCAGAAAACTAATGGCCCATAAAACCGTCGCGTAGGGTTCGTGAGGACTAGGGCCGCGAACACTGTGACCGTGGTGCATACGTCCGCTCCCCTCCCCTCTCTCGCATCCTCCTTTCTTCCGCATCCCTCTGAGTTTTGTCCCCAAAAAACCAATCACTGATGTTGTCTTTTTCGTTTTGTTTTGTTGTTGTTATACGAAACCGTCTTTTGCTTGTCGATGTTTCTGCCTACACACGCCCCCCCCCCCCCCCTCCCCACGGGCAAACACACACAAAAAAAGCTCTAATGAGACCTCGCTCTGCTCATTCTTGACAGCGCTGTGAAAGCTAAATACTGGCTAGACCTACCAGCTATGCGGCTTCTCTCACTTGGCTTTGCACTAGCGGACGCATATATGGCAAAAACATAAGGGGTGCAGTGGCAGCAGTTCATTGGAACAAAAAAAAAGTTAGCGTCAACCCTGCTGTCAGTTTAAACAGTAGCTTTCGACAGCAGGCAATAAGCGGGGAGCACAACAAAACGGCTTGGGACATCCGAGCTGGGGTCCTCGTCAGCGGATTGCGCCTGCGGGAACTTGGACCGAAATTTTAGGGAAAGGGAACACAGCCAGAGTTTTCTGAGAATAAACAGTGGCTGACTTGGACACTGGAGTTGAGAAGCCGCCTGTAAACACCTGAAAGACATGGAAGCGTGCTGTTCACTGAAAATTATGTTTTTTTAAATAATTTATAAACGGCAAAATCAGTGCAGCTGAGTGCTTGTGCATTAATATTCCGTGTGACGTCTTGGTTCTGATAAGTTTGGTGATCAAGAAAAAAATCAAGTGGGTCATTTGGTCGGATAACAGCCTTCATAAAAAAAACGGGAGTCTTTGAAATGTACCCAGACGTAAGTCTTGGTCTCACAGCCAGTCCGATTTAGTAGGTAAACCAGCCCCTATTTAGGCAACACGCAGCAAACATAGAAAAACCATATCTTCAGGGGAATAGGGTTTTGTAGCTCGCCGATTCCAAACTCGGATTAATTCGAACGGTGTACGTGCCTCAACCGCAAAAGTGCATTCGTCGCATGTTCATGGGATTTAGTTCTGTCACGGTTGTATACAGCGCAAGGCTCGTTTATCTTGAGTACCTGTTTAAGTCCTTTATAAATTTATAGATTCGTTCTTCTAAAATTATTAGCCTAGAATGATGCGTACATAGTACTGAATGTGTTGCATTTTTTTATTTAATTTTGATGGGGCCCGAAATTTTCGTCTTCAAACACGCAGTATACAGTGTGTCTTTTTCGTGTTTCTTTGGAGTAACGCAAAAGTAATCGAGTAACGTAACGACGTTATTAATCGATTACTTTTTACAGGGAGTAATTTGTAACAGTAATCTATTACTTTTTAGGCCAAGTAATTGTAACTGTAATTAATTACTTTTTTGAAGTAACGGGCGCAAGTCTGCCCCCTTGTGACGTCATTACCTTGCAAACAACAAGTTCGATGGTGTTTGTTATTAGCATGGTGGAAGCTTGAAATCATCGCGCTCTCAAAGGAAAACTGCCAACACCGTCAAAATTAAAGTTCTTTCATTCCTCTTATTTCCGTCGATGATAAATCCCCTTTCCGACGTCATAGTCAGCGTTCGGCCAATCGTGGAAGGCCGACCACAGCGACGCTTTCGGTCGCGCACGGGGCTAATAGTTTCCTCTCGTGACGTCATTACCTTGCGAACAACAAGTTTGATGGTGCTTGTAATGAGCATGGTGGAAGCTTGAAATCATTGCGCTATGAAACCAGGACTGCCAACGCCGTCAAAAGTGCAGTTCTTAAATTACTCTTATTTCCGTTAATCAGAAGTCCTTTGCTGACGTCATAGTCAGCATTCGGCAACGTTATTAGATTAACTCAGTTACGGAACTGTTCATAGACGCTGCATGCACGAACAGTACCCCCCTCACTCACCACGACTCGCCCAGATTCGCTCGACGCGCCGCCGGACGGCTGCTTTGGTAACTGAATCGAGATACGTTCGTTTCAACGTCACTATACTTCGTCTCACCTTAGCATGGACTAACTGCGAAGGCCGTGCAAGCGCGAGCGGGTTGCCTTGTCTGCCTTGACTGGAGCACTCGCTGCACGAGCGCTCGTGCAGCCGCCGAGGCTTCATCCAAAGCGAATAGCTCGCGCTTTTAGCATGCGCGGCTAAGGTGCTAAGGTGAGACGAAGTATAGAAACGTAAACACCAACGAAAAAAACTCTTTTTGTAGTAACTTTTATTGGAGATTAGTACAAAATGGGGGCGGGTGATGTTTTCTAAGATTTTTAGTTTTCAAGGTTTTGCAGCACAGTTAATATTGTTTTTATACAACTATGCCTCAGCGGGGATTTCAGGTAGCGCGTCCCGACCTATAGGCGCATTTTAACTGTAGAGGTGTTTCGAGGCGCGTCCGCAAGGGAGACGGGGGTGGAACCCCTGTTACCCGATTGAAGCCAAAAATAGATGTCACGTGCAGTTTCTCGACTGACCGCTGCGGGAGAAATGGCGGCGTTGCGATCGCCATTTGGCGCTTCAGCTGTGCTCCTTACAATGCACAGTTATGAAACGAAAATATAGATGGCGCTTCGAACGACTCTAGGCGGATTGAGGTGAGTGAGGGGGGGTTACCCCCCTCCGCGGGAGTTCCACAACTGAGGTAATCTATAGTAACGTTGGCATTCGGCCAGTCGTGGAAGGCAGATCTCAGCGACGCTTTCGATCGCGCACGTCGCATAGAGATATTGCTAAATTACTTAAGCATCAATGAGAATGCAGGGATTAGTGTTCCACGCGCCGCACGTGCTGGCGTCAGCAGTAGCAACTTTTCTGAATCAAATACCTAAAACAAATGGCATCTTGCACGCGCGTTCGTTAACGCTCTATTTTGGTTATTTACTTCGAATCTTTTATACGGGGAAGGCGTGCACGTGTGGCGCGTGGAACACCAATCCCTGCATTCTCCTTGATGCTTGGGTAATATTGGGGGCGAGATGTTTTGGTGGCGCCCTCCTATGGTTCCCTCTCGTGACGTCATTACCTTGCGAACAACAAGTTTGATGGTGTGTGTAATGAGCACGGTGAAAGCTTGAAATCATTGCGCTCTGAAAACAACACTGCCATCACTGTCAAAACTGGAGTACTTACATGATTATAATGCAATTAAATGCAAAGGTGCAAGCGAGCTGGACAAGAATGATGAAAATAATCCCTGGAGAAGGGGAACAAGAGGGACAAAGGACAAATTTTTCATCATTCTTGTCCAGCTCGCTTGCACCTTTGCATTTAATTGCATTATAATCATTACCTTAAATTGCAAGCTTCACCCTTATTGGTGTTAGACTGGTGGCAGCTGATAAAACCCGTTTGCTCTACTGACGTCTAAACCCTGGTTAGCTCAGTTGGTAGAGCGCTCCACCTGTAATGTGGAGGTCCCGGGTTCGATACCCGGACCAGGCGGATTTTTTCGGTCGCGCACCAGTCAGTCACCTAGCTGTGTTTGGAGATTTGTGTTTGTCCTTTGTCCCTCTTGTTCCCCTTCTCCAGGGATTATTTTCATCAGTACTTACATTCCTTTTATTTCCGTCGACGAGAAAATCTTTGCTGACGTCATAGTCAGCTTTCGGCCAATCGTGGAAGACCGACCACAGCGACGCTTTCGATTGGGCACGTCGCCAATAGCAAATGGTTTATGTGCAGGTTCAGCCACAAGCTCGAGCTAGACTGCTTTACTGGTTCTGGGACGTGCCTCTCTAACGCGAGCGCTCGTCCTGCGGAAGAACGTTCCAAAGCACCTGTCTCATGCTCTTGTGCTTGGGGGATTGTCTACAGCCTGCAGCCTGAAAGTGAACGAAATAAAAAATTCGCGTCTTATGAGGCTGATTCACACGCTTGCTTGAGTCTGACCGACTACGACTGAAACGTCTTACGGCATTAATCCTCTTACGGATAGCTATGGCAACGGGATTTTGAGCCGCTCACATCCCCCATTGCTACTGCGCGGCGCGGTCGTAAGAAGCTTAAAAACCGGTCGCAGTGACACTCGGTCGGACTCAACGCAAGTGTGTGAATCGCTCTTTAGATAGGACTGTGTGAAAGAAAGCCTGACAAGCCTGCGGGGTGCGCGAGCGCTTGAGACTCGACTTCACGTGCCACGTCGCTCGTGAGCAAACTTCAGCAGTACTTTCTTTCACACGGTCTTACGCTGTAAAAAAATTCCTGTAATTCTACAACCACTTTTGTTGTCATTTTTACGGACTCTGTGTCCGTTTCTTAGCTAACGGACATAAAACCCGTGTTTTTGTTTACTTGAATAAAATAGTATATAGTTGTGTGCCAAAAAGTACTATAGTAAAGGATAAAAGCTTTAAAAGTGCTTTCATCGTTTCATCCTGCTAAAAGCGATTCCTTATAGTAAAGAGGCCAAAGACCGTACCAAGAATCCTAAGTACCCTGCAAACGAAACAAACAAAAAGGGGTGGGGAGAGTGTGCCAAAAAGTACTATAGTAAAGGATAAAAGCTTTAAAAGTGCTTTCATCGTTTCATCCTGCTAAAAGCGATTCCTTATAGTAAAGAGGCCAAAGACCGTACCAAGAATCCTAAGTACCCTGCAAACGAAACAAACAAAAAGGGGTGGGGAGAAACACCAAATAGAAATTAAGTAAAAGTACATAATTCACAGCAAAGCACATGAGCACTGCTCTACCTCCCTGGGAGTAAAGGTGGAGAGTTGCATGTCTTCGGAAGTTTTCTAGCTTGTGATTATTATTAGGGGGATTCTGCGTGAGTGCACGTAAAGAGATTGCCAGAACAGTGAAGACCACACCTAGAAGGAATGTTGTTGCTGGTAGGAAACGGCTGAAAGGCACCGGCAGAATTCTTGCAAGCAACTCCCTTCAGTGCTGTCTCGTGACCTTGCAGTTCCACAATGTTGCCTAGGAGGCATAATAAGACGGACCCCTGGAGGGCCACACTTCAGATCAACTCTGGCCCTCGAGTGACGGATCAGAATTCTGGCCAATGTCAGAGCAGGGAGTGATCCGGAGTGAGCTTGGCTGCCGAAGAATTGCGTAAGCTGCCCCCCTTTGTTGAACACTTTCAACTGATCTTACAAGAGCAACCTCATAGGAGTCTCGTATGGAGCTGCAATACTCAAGGTGTTGCAGGACCAGGGCTGTGAAAGGCACCTAGGTGTGCTATGGCCTATTCCACTGGGCACGCAATGTACAAAACCCAGAGTTTTGCACGTTTTGGACAAACCTGCTAACATGCTGTGTGATGAAGCATACTGGTTATTATAGTAGACCTTGTCGATGTTGTCCTGCAAACCCTCGTGGTTTCGGGGGTCATCTAATAAGCGGCACCAGCATCAGGTCGTCTGTAACAGCGTGGGGTCGTTTGCAGGGAAGCATTCTCACAATTAATAAACGTGTTGAAAACAATTGGACTGAGCCCACTGTCTCGTCAAACTGTCGCTGGGCAAGTCGTATAACTCAGCTTTCACGGAAGCCGGGCAGCACGCTCAGCATAGCTACACCTTGCCATGCTTGTGGGAGGTTCCAGCTCCAGGTTACCGCGTCGCCAAAAAGGTATTCAGAAAAGTACCACGACCAGCACACCTCTGCAGTTCTTAGCACGATCCTTTCTGTAAGTAGTGTGCTCCACTGTTTCAATCGACAAGGTGACCGCCATAAACATAATCCTGCATCCAAGTTTTACATACCGCTACAATTGTCGTGGGATGCGTCTCGGGGAGTGAAGGTAGGTGCAGCAGCTTATTTGCAACCAAGTAACCATTTTGAGAATCACACTGCGAGTTGAAACAACGCAGAAGGCTTGCGTCTCGCAGCGTCGCCTGTAGAATGACCATTCAAAAGTCGGGACACTGTGAAGGTAAGAGTTTTCACATCGAAGAGCTCACATCACAATTGAAGGGGGCCTACTGAAGTTTTAAGAGCCATTGATTGTAGTAATCGCATTCCAAAGACGCCGCGTTGTCGTAAATTGTTTCACATCAGTTTTTCACCGCGTTGTCGTAGAGTGTTTTTCACGGCATTTGGTGAGTGTATCAGGGAGCTTTATGTCGGAGATCGGTGGACAAGGCTTAAGTTCTGCAAATTAGGCGGTGGCTTGGTACCACCTAGCTGGGCGGTGTGTTTTGCGGAACCCATGACTGCAAGAGGTACCCGTTAGCGTGCTGGCGCTCGTATTTGCGCCCCGTTAGCTTCCACTGCGGGAGGTTGGATTCAAGTTTGATTTTCGTCCTTGGAAACTACTCGTAACATTGCATGACGTGCGCCTTGAGAAGTAGGGACGTGGGCCTTGAGACGTAGGGGCACGACATCGCCAATGACGCAATGCGCTCGCCTCTACTTCTACAGGTGTTGTCGCTCGCCGGCAGCCCCACTTACTACGATCGCGCATGTCAGCGATGGACACCGCAAGATCTGCACGGGCACCAACAAGCCCGGCTGCCTGCTCCATCACAAACTTGGCCAAAAGTGGAGCCACCCTTCCCACATGGTTGGCAACCGGGATCGTCGACGCTCTTCGGCGGGAACACACTCTGCGCGCTATATAAACGACCAGTATACGTGCACTCGTCGGGGCACGACATCGCCAACGACGCAATGCACTCACCTCTACTACTACTACAGGTGCTGTCGCTCGCCGGCAGCCCCACTGACTACGATCGCGCATGCCAGCGATGGACACCGCAAGATCTGCACGGGCACCAACAAGCCCGGCCGCCTGCTCCATCACAAACTTGGCCAAAAGTGGAGCCACCCTTCCCACATGGTTGGCAACCGGGATCGTCGACGCTCTTCTGGGATGCGTCTCGGGGAGTGAAGGTAGGTGCAGCAGCTTATTTGCAACCAAGTAACCATTTTGAGAATCACACTGCGAGTTGAAACAACGCAGAAGGCTTGCGTCTCGCAGCGTCGCCTGTAGAATGACCATTCAAAAAGTCGGGACACTGTGAAGGTAAGAGTTTTCACATCGAAGAGCTCACATCACAATTGAAGGGGGCCTACTGAAGTTTTAAGAGCCATTGATTGTAGTAATCGCATTCCAAAGACGCCGCGTTGTCGTAAATTGTTTCACATCAGTTTTTCACCGCGTTGTCGTAGAGTGTTTTTCACGGCATTTGGTGAGTGTATCAGGGAGCTTTATGTCGGAGATCGGTGGACAAGGCTTAAGTTCTGCAAATTAGGCGGTGGCTTGGTACCACCTAGCTGGGCGGTGTGTTTTGCGGAACCCATGACTGCAAAAGGTACCCGTTAGCGTGCGGGCGCTCGTATTTGCGTCCCGTTAGCTTCAACTGCGGGAGGTTGGATTCAAGTTTGATTTTCGTCCTCGGAAACTACTCATAACATTGCGTAACGTGCGCCTTGAGAAGTAGGGACGTGGGCGTTGAGAAGTACGGGCACGACATCGCCAACGACGCAATGCACTCACCTCTACTTCTACTACAGGTGCTGTCGCTCGCCGGCAGCCCCCCTGACTACGATCGCGCATGCCAGCGATGGACACCGCAAGATCTGCACGGGCACCAACAAGCCCGGCCGCCTGCTCCATCACAAACTTGGCCAAAAGTGGAGCCACCCTTCCAACACGATTGGCAACCTGAATCGTCAACGCTCTTCGGCAGGAACACACTGTGCGTGCTATATAAACGCCCAGTATACGCCCACTCGTCGGGGCACGACATTGCCAACGACGCAATGCACTCACCTCTACTTCTACTACAGGTGCTGTCGCTCGCCGTCAGCCCCACTGACTACGATCGCGCATGCCAGCGATGGACACCGCAAGATCTGCACGGGCACCAACAAGCCCGGCCGCCTGCTCCATCACAAACTTGGCCAAAAGTGGAGCCACCTTTCCAACACGGTTGGCAACCTGGATCGTCGACGCTCTTCGGCGGGAACACACTGTGCGCGCTCTATAAACGACCAGTATACGCCCACTCGCCGGGGCACGACATCGCCAACGACGCAATGCACTCACCTCTACTTCTACTACAGGTTAGTTACCTAGACTGTACTAAAGATTATAGTAGTAGCGATTATTGTTTACTTGCGATGTCGTGCCCCTACGACTTGAGATGGCGTAGTTTTTTGTGTTTGTGTCTAAATTCGTATGCCGACGTCCTTTTATCGCACATGGTCTTGTTACTGTCCGGTGACATAGAAACGAACCCTGGTCCTACAGAAATAGAAGAAACTGTTTTAGCCATTGCGGATCGAGCAGGGACAACAGCCTTGCTTGCAGAAATTAAGACAGTGAAAGAGCGACAAGAGACTACAGATAAAACCGTACAGGAACTTAAGCGAAGAGTTGCGGTGCTGGAAAACAACTCTGCAGACAAAACTACGGAGGAACTTAAGCAAAGACGTACGGTGCTAGAAAACACCTCAGCAGATTCAGGGGGCACAAAACCAATAGTTAACACTCACGCAATCTCAGAGGATATTGCCGTCCTCCAAGCGGCTAAGGAGGACTTAAATAACAGACTGCGTAGGAATAATCTTCTGTTCCTGGGAATCGCTGACTCGCAGTCTGAATCTTGGCAGCAATCGGAAGAAACACTGATTGCTTTTTGTGCGCAATATTTAGATTTCAATCTTGACTCAAACAACATCGAACGAGCACACCGCATAGGGAAGTTCACTGCAAATAAAAATCGCCCAATCATATTAAACTAAATCAATTCAAGGACAAGGAATCCATCTTAGCATGCGGACGAAAACTGAAAGGAACAGACTTTGCAATCCGCGAAGACTTTGCACCAGCGACGCGATTAGCCCGCAATAAGCTGCTCGAATTTATCAAACCTCAGAAATGTTCGTTTAAACTACGGCTCGATAAAACTTTTGTAGGTAATCTCTGCTTTGTGTACGATGCTAAATCAGGAAAAGTCATTGAAACTCGCAGCTAACTAGGCCAATGCTTGACTGTCACCCCAATAGTTTCTGTAAATAAACCTGAAAAGTTTCTACAACTTTCTGTCATCTTTACTAACATACGCAGTGTCATGTCCAAACGAGATGACGTATTATTGATGATAGCACAGCCGACATTATCATTTTAACAGAAACTTGGTTAACGAATGACGTGCATGATACCGAAATATTCCCTTCTCACATGAACTATAATGTATATCGTCATGATCGTTGCTCAAGAAGGGGAGGCGCGCGGCGTCCTTATTGCCATAAAAAAACATCTCACCGCTTTGTATCAGTCGGAACAACAATCTGGAACTAATCTGGGTTCGCAGCAGCTCCCCTCACTCAAACATTATAATCGGAGTATGTTACAGGGCGCCTGATAGCGATAATACCTTTGTTAATAAGATGCGGGATGCTCTTCACGAGCTTCGAACCAGTCACCCCAGAGCAGTCTTTTTTCTATTTGGTGATTTTAACTTTCCAAACAACAACTGGTCCTCACTCACGGTGTCGAACAAAAGTGCCATAAATAAATCAAAAAAATTTCTTGATCTCAAGCTCGACTTCACCCTCACTCAAGTAGTTAGTCATCCAACAAGACTCGAAAATACGCTTGACCTCGTCTTTCCCACTACTCCCGAGTATATTCAAAACATTATTCATTCACCAGGACTAAGCGACCATCAGCTCTTAAGCATGACTATGTCATTACCTATTATTCGGAAAATGCCAACTCAAAAATTCATTAAAGATTAAAATAAAGGAGATTTTGAATCCATCAATAATGAACTACAAACGTTTTACACAAACTTCAGCAGGAATCTTTTATTCGAGATCTGTTGAAGAAAACTGGAACCTTTTTCGAAATAAAATAAAGAGTCTCATCAACATTTTTATACCAACAGTCCTTATTAAATCCGACGGGAACCACCCCTGGTTTGATAAGACACTAAAAATAGTACGAAACAAAAAGAAACGTATGTATCGCAAAGCTAAGCGCACTGGTCCCGTTCAAGACTGGAACACACACAGTCAACTTTCAAAGGAACATGCAAAAAATATTAAACGGGGTAAGGAAAAGTTTTTATCTCCCGACATGCCTTCCATTCTTCGTTCTGACCCAACCCGATTCTGGCAACTCCTGTCACCCTAATATCACTCCCAATCTCTGTCGCTGACAGACAGCAATAAAGATTCCATCGTTGAGAGCGAAAGCGCGACAGCCTTAAACGACTTTTTCATTTCTGTCTTCACGGACGGAGGCCTTGGCGAAGTAGCATCTCCCCGCTCATTGTCTATCGCCATCATGCCACCTATTGTTATGTCGTCCGCTGAAATAGTGCCTTAATTGACAAACTAAAACTATCATCATCTGCTGGCATGGATAACATCAGCACCAAAATCCTTAAAAGCAGCAATATCGTTGCAAGTGAGTATCTATCACTAATTTTCTCCCAATCACTCTCAGGTCGCCAAAGTCCAAAAGACTAGAAAATTGGGAAAATCATCCCAGCCCATAAAAGTGGTGATCGATAACTTGTATCTAATTATCGCCCCATTTCTTTAACAAGCGTTCCTTCGAAACAATTAGAGCATATAATCAGCTCGAACATAATAAGTCACCTTAACTCGATTAATTTTTTCTACCCACACCAGCACGGTTTCCGTAAAGGTCTCTCGTGCGAAACCCAACTTGCAGAGTTTACTCATGACCTACTTGTTAACACGAATAATAATTACCAAACAGATGTAATATTTCTCGACTTCGCGAAGGTCTTCGACCGTGTTCCGCATCGTCATCTACTCACCAAGCTTTCAGTTCTTGGTATTGATTCTACTATCATCGCTTGGATTCAGGATTTTCTCACCTCTAAGAGTTCAGTTCATATTGGCTAATAATCACAAATCACCCCTTGGTAAAGTAGCATCGGGAGTTCCCCAGGGTGCAGGACTCTCCCCACTACTATTCTCAATATACATAAAGGACCTTCCTCATGACATCCTTTCAAAAATTAGGCAATTCGCCGATGATTGCGTGATATATCGCCCACTCACAAATGATTCAGATCATTTCATATTGCAGGACGACCTAACACAAATTAAAACCTGGTGTGAACAATGGCTTATGCCTCTCAACCTGGACAAGTGTAAAGTCCAGGGTGTCACAAAAGAAAATTTACACGGTCCTTTTTACCGCAAAAATAAACTAGGCATCGCCGAACGCTCATTCCCCGCCCAAAGGTAGAGCTAGAGGTCACAACCAGATGCCAAAGTTTCACCCCGATCCGATAACTTAATCAAAAGTTATAAGTGATTTTCTGAAAATTTCAATGGGAAAATGGAGCCCATTTTCGCCCGTTTTTGGTTTCTGGTGCCATAGAGCCCCATGAGTTCGAAAACTCCGTCGGGTGCCATTTTCCCATTGAAATTTTCAGAAAATCACTTATAACTTTTGAATAAGGTATCGGATCGGGTTGAAACTTTGGCATCTGGTTGTGACCTCTAGCGGTACCTTTGGGCGGAGAATGGGCGTTCGGCGATGCGTAGTTTATTTTTGCGGTAAAAAAGACCGTGTAAATTTTCTTTTGTGACACCCTGTAGTTTCGTTTACACGGAGAAAATCTACAGATACGTATTTATATTCACTCGGCGGCACCCCAATTAATACAATATGTTCTTATAAGTACTTAGGAGTAAATTTAAACCTCATCGCTTTCTTGGGTACTAGATGTTGATAATATTATAGCTGAGGCATCACGCACACTTGGATTCCTGAAACGTAATTTAAAGTCCGCGCCCGGTCACCTTAAGAAACTTGCATACATAACATTCGTTCGACCAAAGCTTGAATGTGCGTCATACACCTGGCACCCTTCTCAAGCTTACCTCTCTGATAACCTAGGAACGCATACAAACCCGTGCAGGCCGATTCATCGCATCAGCTTATACTCATGACATCAGTGTAACCCAACTTAAAGAAACTCTTGAACTACCCTTACTGTTCCAGTCGAAGATTGAATTCTCGGTTATGTTTATTGCATATTTCTACTATAACTATCCATACTCCCATACCACCCCTCTTGCTCCTCCTGACAGAGTATCATCACGCCTTAATCACAGTCAATGCATCAAGCATATTGCAGGCAAAACGCTTGCGTTCAACACTTCCTTTTTTCCCCATGCAATAGCCACCTGGAACTCCCTTCCCGACGACATTGTAGTCATTACTGACCCAATAAGGTTTTGCCAGGAAATCTCCTTACACAACCACTAATCATTCCCAACTAAACCATCAGTACTTTGTGTTCTTTACTATTGTTATTTTGAATCTCTCCTTTTCCTATTTTTGTCGTTTTCAAGTGTCAAAGTGTATTTTAGTTCTCATCTACTCCCCCCCTTATGTAATGCCCCACCCGGGCCCTTAAGGATAAATAAATGAAATGAAAATGAAATGAAATTAATGGGTTGCTTGCGAAGAGTATAAAGAGTTCTTTTTCGACTGGGGCACTGACTTTTTATACAAAATCCTGTATAAGTTGCGCTTATTTACTAACCCTCTGGCAGTACTTCATTGTGAAGGTTGAAAAAAAAAGTACATTGAGTAGTGAGAAAGGAAACAAAGGATAAACTAATTTTCCAACTACTTCCTCCTCAGTTTTCCTCCTCCGTTCATAAGTAATGCAACAGTGAGGAATCTCCGTCGCTCCTCGCTCCCTGAATAGCGTACATGCGGTTCAGACTTAATTGTGTGAACGCGAGAGACACGTGTCACGAATGAGTGTTGTGCTGTCATTCACTTCCAAGTGCCGCTCCTTTCAGGGCTGCACTGCAATTTGCTTCCAAGTCCTGCACGGGCCTCGTGCGCTGGCACTTTGACGCCACTTACAAAACTAAAACAGACATATCAAGGGGTTTTAGGTGAGGTTAGCTATCCTACAAAATGATGCTGCTCAGTTAATTTATATCAGTTAAAAATGAACAGCACTCTTCATTGATGTCTGATTCACATGACGGACTGATCCGCAGACGGATAGATCACGTCCGCGGTTTGTCCGTCTCCCAAGCGCATTCACATGAAGGGGCAGTCACGCAAACGACAGAATTGTATCCAGAAATTTCTATTGTGGGTTGTGTGTGTCTTGGAGGGGGGGGGGGGGTACTTCGCTGGTTGAGTTGATAGGCAGGAGTTTGCGAGAAAGAGAAGGGTAGATAAAATACAACTGTCAGTTTTACTATGAAAACCTTTTGTACCGCACTGGCTAAATTGCTCATCTACAGCTGAGACACCAGACGCCCACTGAGGCAGACTAACTTCCGGCTCTATAAACATACACACAACAATTTTTATAAAAACCTTTTAATAGGGACTGACGAAAAAATGAGAACATGAAACGATATGACTTCCTTTTTTACGATAAGGAAAGAGGGACATTAAAGACAAATAGACAAGACAGGCTTTCGACTTTCAACAAAACGTTTACTGGCTCGACTTCGCCTCCTGAAGCTCAACGGGGGGTGTCCGGGAGGTTTGTAATTGTAATTTAGAATCATATACTACTACATAAGATTCAATGACGTGGAAGGTGCTGGTGCGCCTTTAGGTGAACAATGTGCGACATTGTTATGCAGTTTTCTTGTTCCTTCGAGAATATCTAATTGAATACAAGACACACTTTTATGACGTGCAGGCGACGTCAACAGAAATGTTAAGTGAGTACAGACTCCGCAGTCCACTAATGGCCGATTCACACGACAAGGTTATCCGCGAATGGATTGATCGCATGACAAGACGTCTACGGCACGCCAGTCCCACAGGCGCATCCACACGGAGGAGACAAGCCCCCGGCCCTGCGATTCCGCGAAACACCAACGTCGCACAGTGGCACCGTTTTCCAAGAGCAGAAGTGATGTTTGCGACTGCGATCACGGTGCTATCATGAAAAGGATCGTTGTGTGCCGCTGTTACATACCGAGCGAGACAAAGCATCATGACAGGCTTAGCGCGAAGCGCCACTAGGTTTACTAACCACAAGACACAAATATGATCTTGTTCCAGGAGACTTCAGCGTCGAAGCCATGAAGGCCTGGGGTCGCGGAGAGGCATTTGAAAATACCTATACGCACTGCTTGCTTGTGCACCCCTTTTCAGCACACTATACAGCCGTAAGAAAGGTCTTGCTGGATGGAAAACTGGGTGGGCGTCAGGAGAGATTGCAGCGTGCTAGGCACGTTTTGACAGCTGCTTCTTGATACCGACCCGGAGGAGTACCAGAACCTGCTGCGTGTCAGCCGGGCAAAGTTCTTGCAGCTTCTTTCGCGAGTGGAAAATTAGAATGGCGCGACGAAATGAAACAGAGAACGGAGAAAACACAGAGGTACACTATCTTTGTTTGACTCATTTGAAAACAAAACTATTTCTGTGCTGTTGGTACTCTACCGTAAACGCAATTACAGTGACTCACCCATCAAACAATCTGCGCGTGGAAAGGCATTCTGCCCTATACTGTCTGGGCGTCCGTAGAGGAGGCGCATGGGGGGAGGGGCAGGGGGGCGCTTGCCCCCCCCCCCAGTTTTGATAGGGGGGGCAAGGCATGCGTTTTGCCCCCCCCCCCCCCCCCTGGAACAGCCACCACTGGGCAGGGCAAACAGTTGCCGGCGGCGCCCAAGGGATACTAAGGGAACCGCCCCCCGGCCCTGGGGGGTGGGGGGGGGGGTCTGGTTTACCCCTCCCCCCCACACTCAAAAACGAGTTGGTACGCCACTGATGAGGCGCAAATCGCAGGAATAACCAACATGATAGTAACGTGACAACCGGCCCACGGATAAAAATTGCGATTCGATCCATTTGTGAATCTGCCATTATTTGACAATTATTCTAATATAATCAATTGATCCTAATTAAGACAGAACAATTGTTCTCTGAAACAATGTAATAAAAGGAAGCTTTTACAAGTAATGCCTGCTTCTTTGACAATGAAATGACTCGAGGCTTGGTATAACAGAAACTTTCCGTAGATCAGATATTGCGTATTGCAGACGTATACTTAATCCATGATCAAAGTGAAGACATGAGCTTGTGTTGACAATGCTAACCTCCTGTGCATGATTTATAAAAATTCCTTAATGACTGTGGTCAAGGGAGAGGAGTTTCTGCTTTCAATAACAGGATGCATGGGTGAAAGGAAAAGTGTCTTGACGAACACTGAATGCTCCGGGTTACCTACTCAGTCAGATTTCTATAGCATGAGCCGGGTTCTAACAGAAAGACGTAGGTTAAGCACTTCGAAATCTTTAGGATTTGCCAAGGGATGAAATAAATTAAATGCGCAGAAAAGTAGCGGAAGGAGTATGGCAAGAAAAGTTTGGGGCTTGTGTTCTTACGCTTGAATAGTTTGTGCAGGATCGAAGCGTTACAGAAACAGCATTTAAGTCAGGGTTGGGCAGAAATACTCAAAAATGTATTTGGAAATACAGATACTGGGATACATTAAAATTGTAGCTAAAATATTGATACTGAAATATATCTGTAAAAGTGTATCGCGATGCCTATCGGAAATACATTTTAAATAGAGGCAAAACGTATTTGGAAATACAAATACAGTAATACATTTTAGGGAGGGCAGAAATACAAATACAGAAATACTGATACTGCAATACATTTTTCAAATTTGTTTGAGACACCGAATAAGATGAAGCTTGAAGTTGGAAGCGGAAGTTTTTGATCCTGGAATTACTTTCCCGTAGGCTTGGCACTTTGCCTTGGAGGTAGTGATTTCTGACGCCGAGGAGTCTTCAATGGGCTCAAAAAAACGTTTCATCAAGGACTGACCACGGTCCCTTCCCTGACATTCTGTCTGTCTGACGAGGGATGTGAAAAGACTTCGACCTCTAAATAAATTCTATGTCACCCTAAATCCCATCAAAACGTCACCACGCCCCTGTCCAATAAGGACGCCCCTGTCAACATTTATCACGTGACGTCACGGTGGAATGAACTGGTATTCTTGATCTGTATATGTGGCCTTGAACATGAAACTTTACCACGCTGCTTTATGAAAGAACAATACGTACTTTCCTTGTAGGTTACTACGTTGAAGATCGTGCAGGCAGTGTCATTTGAAATTTTCGAGAATAGTGGACCGCCGAAGCATCCTTGGAACAGATGTGTTATCTTCTGTTACGGTTGAAAAAACGATACGGTAGCATCCCTGTTGTGAAGCTCCTTCCTGCCGACCCTCCGCCACCGACACATGGATTGCAGTCCTCAAGTTTTGTCTTGCATTCTCCAAATAGAGACCTCGTGGATTGCGACCTGATATTGCCGACACAGGTGCAAGCTCTCCGAGAAACAGCGCGATCGAGACGAGTCGCAGGTGTACGAAGTCTTGGTCGGCACAGCGAGGCCACGTCTGACCTCCTTCCTCTGTTTCGGATCATCAGAGCAGCGGGTCACTTTCACGTCGGCTGATGACGAACCCTTGAGCCATGCAATATTACAGGCGCAGCCGCAGACGCATTCGAACATGTGTTGAACTTCACTGCATAAGTCATCCTACTATTTCAAGCCAACCACTGCCAGGCTCGTGCTGCAACTGACTGTGACTCAGCTTTGCCGGCTGGGTGTACTGTGTACGCTACGGCAAGAGAGACGGTTAGCAGCGGGCTTTGGATGCCAGCAAACAATGACTCAAGAAACCCCTACCTTAGGACCTGCGGTGCAAGATGCTCTGACTCTATTCCTGGCACGCCCCCTGGTTCGAGTCCCCGACTACGCGACACTTCTCAGAAGAGAGAAGAGGACGCATAGAAAAATGGTTTGAAGAATCGGAAGGAACCTTGGTCAGCATAGTAACAATGCCCCAGCATCTCCTTGACCCTGGTGCCCTCAGAACTAAACATATATTAAAAAAATGCGTTCGGATTTTTTTTTTTTTTTCGAGGGGGGGGGGGGGGGGAGTACTTCTCAAGAAATGTAACGAAATACATTTCACTCTGATGGTATCGCGATACAAAGGAACATTCAAAATGTATTTCGATACAGGAATACAGATACTGGTGAAAAAAATGTATCGCGATACAGAAATGCAGATACGAAATGTATTTCTGAAATACTATCGCGATACATTTGTATCCCGATACTGCCCAACCTTGATTTAATTCCTGGGGTCAATAATTCATTGCTAGTCAAAGCCTGTTTCCACAGAAGCACGTCAGGTGAGCAGCTTTTTTTTTTTTTTTAAACATAAAGTGCTTTTTAACGCTACCCTCCAATCCCAACATTTTGTCCATCCGTCCGTGCATTTGCCGTTAAATTTAGCGAGGACGTTGACGTTGCGTTCAGTTTCCCCTCTAAATTTAGCAGAAAAATTGATGTCACGTGGCGTGACGTCATGTGACCCACAGATAAATTCAGGTTCCCCGCTAAATTTAGCGGAAAAATTGATGTCACGGGGCCTATCTACCAATTCATTTTCCCCACTAAATTTGTCAGAAAAATTTGTCACGCGATATGACGTCATGAGACCCACAGGCAAATTAAGGTTCCCGCTATATTTAGCACAAAAACTGATGTCACGTGACCTATGCATGAATTCAGCTTCCTTACTAAATTTAGCAGAAAAAGTGATGTCACGTGATCTGACGTATGTGAACTATACACACGTTCAGTTTAAAATAAAATGAAGAAAATAAAAAAAACTACTTCTTAATTACTGCATTTCATGCAAGAGAGCACTTTGAAGGCAAAAGTCACTTGCAGTTTTAAATAATGTTTTTACTTTCATGAAAAACCTTTTCTTTTTTTTCTCATTGTTTTGATTGAGAACTAGTGTGGTAAACTGCTCCTAGCAGCCTTGAACAGTAACGTTTGCCCATCAGAAGGATTGCTAATTTTTATCGGTATCCTTTGTATCTTCCAGCTGTACAAACTATGTGCATGAAGGTGAACATTACTTACCGAGCCAGCTTTTCAGTTCAGGGAGCAATAAGTCATTGCTAGTCAATACCCGCTTCCACAGATGCATATCAGGTGAGCACCTCTTAACGAAACAACTTTGCTCTCATTGTTCTAATTTAGCCACTAGTGTAGGAAATCACTCTTAGTAAGCTTGAACTGCAAAATTTGCAATTGAAAAGGATTGCTGATTTTCAACGAGGTGTTTTGTCTCTGCCAGCCGAACAAAAACATGCATAAGGGTGGATGTTACTTAACCATCGTTTCAATCCTGGGAACAATATGTCATTGCTAACCAAGGCCAGCCACTGCTAGTCAAAACAAGACTCCATATGTCCATATCAGGGCAATACGTTTTGGGGGTATTTATTTTTTACTTTAACGAGACAGCTTCCTTTTATTTTTCTAACCAATTGGTGATGCTACGAAATCAACCCCAGCAACCTAGAAATGCCGAACAGAAATTCTCGCAGAGTAAACGTAATTTCTAATTTCCAGGGAATTTAGCTCATTTCTTAAAAATCCCAATTCAAAAGCACAGAATGCCGCGGGCACTGTAATCTATATTCGCCGAACATCTTATAGTTTTGTTGGTTTGCTTTTCATGATGAACGATTCAACTCTGCTGGTCCGAGGGCGTCGACAGATTTCTAGAACCATTCAACACAGATAAGCATATTATCTGGTTTATGGCTTGTTAACCTCAAAGTATGTGTCCTATACATTCTTGCAGGTGTTGGGCATGTTGAGTTCGCGCTCCTTTAAATTTACTCCGAGTACTGTCGAAAACAATATGAGCCTGAGCGCGCCTCCGCGGCGACAAGCGGAGGCGCGTTCACGCTCATATTGTTTTCGATAGTATACAGCAACTAAGAGGAGTATAGCATACAGAAGTGCGACACAGCGAAGCAGTTGACGAGCCGCATGAGCCACTTCCTATCGCACTGTTAGGACTAACTCGGCATCTCGTGAATATGGGTGGCAGAAGCCGAAATTATTTAGAAGTTAAATTAATTAAGACCCGTGTAGAACGGCAGAGCGTTAAGTAAAGATGATGGTGGCGTTATAAGTCTCTTCAAATATTAAAAAATAAACTCCTGAAGGATTTTTAGAGGACTCGCTTTGAGCACATATGCGGAAAGTTACTTTCATCGATATATTTAATGACCAAGCATCCTGCTCAAATTTAAATGAAAGACAATATTCTTGATCTTGCTTGTCAACGTAGGAAACAGTCAGACTTGTCAGACAGGCACACCAAATTGGAACCACTTTCTATTCGTTTTCAGGCGAGATTGCACGAATAAACCTTTTCCAGAATGCTTCGTAATTGCTTCTATCTTTTAAATCAAATTGTCTTTACCTGCTGCATTCAGCTTATTATTCATCTGAAAAGGGGCAGCAGTTCAACTGCACCATTCGTCTCGACATCTTTCCGAACGCAGCCATCTTGTTTGGAGATGTGAGGTCATGGAGCGCGAAGAAGTCGCTCTCACTCCGAGAAACACTTGGTGCACAAAGATCGTGCCCGAGTGTCTGTCATGGAAGACAAACAAACAGTGCTATTTTATTTCGAAGTAATCTGCAGCAAAGCACGTAAAAGCACCACCCTGTTTTTAAATAGTGGAATTGGGTATTAAACATCCAATTTCATGTTTTTGGGAAAATATTTACTATGTTTTGTTTTGTCAATTGAAGATATATATATATAACATTGAG
Organism: Ixodes persulcatus; assembly: GCA_013358835.2. Classification (NCBI taxonomy): domain Eukaryota; kingdom Metazoa; phylum Arthropoda; class Arachnida; order Ixodida; family Ixodidae; genus Ixodes; species Ixodes persulcatus. The sequence goes on along the minus strand of JABSTQ010009541.1, from coordinate 352,883 downwards.
CGCGTTAAGTCTGCGCTTTTTTACTCCTACTCTGAAGTTCCGAGTTTCATACTCAGAGCGCAGCAACTATATGGTGCATAGCGCACAGGAGCGCGACACACCGAAGCCATCAACCGAGCTGGATGAACCACTACCGACCGCACGATTATGACGAACCCGGCATCTCGTGGATACGAGCGACAGAAGCCGAATTATATCAAGGATACATTAATTAAGGCCTGTGTGGAGCGGCAGATTGTTAAGTAAACAAGACGGTGACGTCATTAAGTTTCTACGAATATATTAATATTTCTTAAAAGTTTGAAGACTCGTTTCGAGCAGATATGCGGAAAGTTATCTCTGCCGATCTATTTATTGACCATGCATCATGTTCAGATTTAAATGAGAGACAACATTCTTGAATTCGCTTGTCGACGCAGGAAACTGCCAAACTTGTTATATGCTCTGCGGTTCCGTCTTGCAGAGCAGACGGGCCCCGTCAAGGTGCTATACACCAGCACACCACTGTTCAAGAGATTAGCATGCCAACTCGTTTTCGGGCGAGATACACAAATAAACCTTTTCCGAAATGCTAATTGCTGTCTTGGCTTTCAAATCAAATTGTTTTTACCTGCTAGGTTAATCACTATTCAACTGAAAAGGGCCAGTAGTCTGACTGCGCCCTTCGTCACGACCACGCTTCTGTCAGCGCAGGCATCTTGTTTGTGGACGTGGCGTCACAGAGCGCGAAGCAGTCACTCGCACTCCGAGAAAAACTTGGTGCACGAAGCCCATGCTCAAGTGTCAGTCTCCTGCGGCACTTCTGTCCGTTTAGTGAACGGAGTGCCAAACTCGCGCGCTTCGGAGCACGTACTTAGCGCGACCATTAAATTAGCCTAAATAAAACTTATGTTCGGGAAAACAAACATAGATGCTGCTAGCTCAACGGTTTTGTCTGTTAATTATCCCTTCTAATTAGTTTTTTTTTAATCTAGGCTATCCGTCATGCTGCAATGCCATCATGACATGCAGTGCTTAGTCTCCTGCCCGTTCCTATACAGACTGTTATTGTAGGGGGTATTAGCTGCACAAAAAACGGACTTGACTTGGGTATAAATGTAACCAGGATGGTTTCGTTGAAATTAAGAACGCCCAAGTGCCGGATTTAAGTCTTTTGATTGCTTCTCTTGTTAACAGTACCTTTGATTATATTGGAAATTTAAAGATTACTTTTGGTAGCACATAATTGACATGGATACTAAACAAAACTTTAATCGCTGAAAAACTGATAATGGGGTGAAAAATTCAGTACTTAAAGGGGCGGTGCAACGATATTCAGTTAGAATGTTTTTCACTTAACAGGAGCTTACTGGCACTAGTGGGACTCAAGGATACTCGCACGCAACGCCACTGGCCAAGAAACTCCTTTGTTGCGGTGTAATTTCAAGGACAAAAGCGATCGTTTTCATTCAATCTCTCCTTTGCAAAATTTGATGACGTATATAGCTGGGCGGTCGCAGTACACTCCAATGACGATATTTGAATGCAGTTCATAGATTGGACCCGAGCATTGCGTGGACACTCGATTTGGGCTCGTGATAATTACTAGCTTGAGAAGAATTCGGGTAGTGGCCCGTGTCCAATCGCTGCAACGACGACAATAGCCGAGCCCTAAATATGTCTGAAACTCAGCGCGTGTCCTGTGCCTTGCCAACCCCAGCGCGTGGCTATGATCAACATTGGCGGCATATAATCGGCTCCAGACAACGTGGCCGCTTGTTCTGGCTGCGAGTTAAGGGCGTGAACGCTGCTCGTTTTTCTTTAATTTTTTTCTGGGACTTCTATTGCGTGGGGTGAAAAACGAACGCGTGTTTCATAGGTCATTAACGTCAGGGATCCGTTCTAAGCGGTATTTGCGGATAGTAAAAAAATTGTTGCATAGCCCCTTTAAGATTACAGCATGGGGGATGTCGAACCACACAATAAAATCGAGGATCCGAGACACCCCAAGAACCCCATGACTTTGAGCACTGATAGCATGCAATTAATTGATAATTTGAACTTGGGTGTGATATTAGGTGTAGCACTCAGTCCAGAAAACTATACACATTTTCCCCTCAGGAAAAAAGCAAGTTTTGCGCATTGTTCATACGCGGCGCGAAGTAGTTCTTACGAGATTTGGTATCGAAGAAAAAAGCGACGCTTTTGGCGTTTGGAACCTGCACGTCTTGACAAGATATGATATAGATCTAATCTAAAATTCACCTACATATATCTTAATAACCCCCATAAAGGGGGGAATCAGTAATGTTCCGCGGGGAGCCGGACTTGTTTTACTACGGTTCTTCAGGTGAAAATGGGTATAGTATTTCAGGTTAAGGAAGTACTTTATAAACACCGTGTTAAAAAAAAAAAAAATTCTTGAATTAAAAAAAAAAAAGTTCTATTGTAGGCACCTTAAAAATGATGTCTTAAGTTTTCTTTTAACTTTGTTAGTAGGAGCCTCGTAATCGTTAATTAAAAGTTCGGCGTTCGCCTGCACGTTGCCGCCCACCGAACAAAGCAGAGCGCGAAAACGGCGATAAAAACTAGCAGAAGTGACGTCATCGGTAGGGTCCGATAACCCTTGCTGCTCGCCAAAAGGCTGACTTGGCCAACAATGACGTCATGACGCTTTGTACAGATTACAGGTGGAAGAGATACTCACTGCACGCCCTGCTGCAATCGTGCAGATATTTTTCAAAATAAATGCAGTTTACGTTTACTTTTGCCCAAGTTTATTGCGATTACTGAATTCACGGGACAAAATGCTATGGAAATCCGCTCCTAACTCAGATTTCTTCAAAAGTGCTTCAGCTTCCCTGTAATGCTAGTTTGACTTAGTGGCGCAAGCCTGTGCCATAGCACGAAAATGAAGTAAATTCATTGCTGTACTATATTGCTTTTAATGCACTGCCAGTGGAGAGGGGTTCAGATTCCATTAAGCCCAAGAAGCTAAATCATTCATTTTAATGTGACGCACAGTAGACTCTGATTAATTTAAACTCCGGGAAGCCACACATTTTGTATGAATTATCGAAAGTTCATCTAAATAAGTTGCAAGATAAATTATGATTTGCTATATGGATGGCTACACACAAAACGGATATTTGATGATTTCCTTGACACAGGCCTACTAATCATAAGCAGGTATGCCACTCATGAAACATTGGTGAAATTCATGACACAAGGTTATTCAACCCTCACAAATGTTGTTTATCAGGCACTGTTTAGACAGCACATGACACCTCAAAACAAAATTAAGCTTGTTCGACCAGCAAAAAAGTTGTCTATTATGGACTATTAAGCGAGGACGCGCGAGTAATGAAAACGGGCGTTGCGCTGCAGTTTCTATAGCAACTTGCGTGAACGCTGTGGCGGAAAGCCATGCATCGCAGCGTCCGCGCAAGTTGCTGTGGCAACTGCCGCTCGGCGTCCGTTTTTGTCGCTCATCTGTCCTCTGCCTCAGACACACGAAGCCTATGAGAAGGCGCCATTGGCCGAGGGTAGGCTGGGCGTGTTCCAGAGCGTTTTCACAAAGGCGAATGTGGCCAACCAGAAGCCGCGCATAATACCCTGACGGTGGTTGCGAGAAACAAAATTTATGAGTGCGTCGGACCAACTCTCGGTGACTCGAAATATGGTGCGCATGATGTTTCGATCACGGTCATGCAACATCACGGTGGAAGATACGTAAATCTATAGAAGATATAAAAAGCATGCGGGATCAGCAGAACGATTCGCGTAATCCATACACCACGCGCCCATCGTCGAGCGCCGGGAATCTGCCGTCGAAGCGGTCAGACTCCGTTTGATCAAAACAGAAATCAAGCGGCACATTCGTTTCTTACGTCGTCTTGCATAATCAGAATTGAAACATTGCGCGCACCATATCTTCAACCATGAAGAGTTACCGCATTTAACCTTTACGCACTTATTAAAACTGTTTCTCGTTACCATGGCTAGGGGATTCTTTTCGTTTTCTAGTTAGCCAAGAGAGCTTGTCAAGCCCGTGCACGCCCTTGCTCTGCCCGCTGCTTTCATTGACCAAGCTCTCTATATACGGCTCTGCTGTGCTTTAGCCCCGTTGAGCGCGCTTCTTACCCAGCACCGGTGCACTCCGGAAAAGCAACACCCGCGAAAGCAAGGGCCACGGGTGTTGCTTTTCCGCAGTGCACGGAGGTTTGGAAAGAAGTGCGCTCAACGGGGCCGCTTGAACGAAAAGCATGAATTACACGAAAACGTCGTTCGAATTAAGTGGTTTATGAATACATTGAAAACGTAGCGGGGCAACTCAAGTTTTGAAATTTGTTTTACTTAACCAGAGGTAGTAAATATCCGAGTTTGAATTATTGCGAGCCTACTGTATACACTAAAGGAGATATCTGGCTCAATTCAATGTGCTTAATATCACTGAATAGTTATGCAATTACAATTTGCTATTTTTATTTCTCAAGCACTTGTTGTATTGGGTATTCAAAACTGTGTAAATTTTTACCTCAGTTAAATTTTTGTGAGTTTTTTTTGTATATGTCATGTACAGTAAAAAGGTGGGGAGCTGGGCTAGTTGGTAAGCACGTTGCTCATTGACTTTAACCATGTATGTCAGAAACAATTTGTTGTGATTGTGTATTGATTTCGAATCCTCTTCTGCCCTTTATTTCAAGCTGCCCTTACATGCACCATTAAGTACAGGTTGGGTGATCTTTTTCTTTTACAGAACATTAACTCTTTTATGTTTTGCCTAAGGATGAAAAAGTATACAAGTTCATATATTGAATGACGGAGCTATGAACTCCCCACACCAATCTGTACCCCAAAGCTTCATGTGACTTCGGCTTACTTGAACATGGAAGCTGTTGGCACTAAATAACGAAGCACTATACCTTTCTGTCTTTTTGAAGGCCATAGCTTCGACCCATCCGCACCAATCCTGCACCTCTGATACGTCAGGTGACACCCCTGGCAGAGCTACAGCTCTGCCAGGGGAGTCGCCTGATATATCGGAGATGCAGGTGGTACGGATGGCTCGTAGATTTGGCCTTATATAAGGCCGAAAGGTATACTGCTTCGTTATTTAATGCGGACAGCTTTCATATTTCCGTCCTTTTACGAAATATATGTCTCGTTTTTACAGACGTTTCAGATTCTAGATTATGGAAACCATGTCAGCAATATTGAACCGGAAACTTTTGCCGTAAAATGGGAAACAGGTAACTGTCCGTAAAGTGAGCTACCTACGTTCCGTCATTTTACGAACTTATATGCCTTGTTTTTACGGACGGTCCAGTTTCTAGATTACGGAAAACATGGCGGCAATATTGAACCGACAACTGTTTCCTTAAAATTGGGCGAAAATGGTTTACAATGTAGCTAAGATGCTGATTCTGCCCAGCCGGCCGTGATCCCAACTTCTACATGCTGTTCAAGGGAAAAGACTAACCGCTCGGCATTGCGTAGTTTATGTCTGTGTGGGGAGAAACTCGATTTACGTTACTTACGAAGCCCAGCACAGAAAAGGTATATTTAAAGTTTGTTAAACAATAATGAAAAAATATATATATACCCCCCCCCCCCCAAGAAAAAAAAAAGAAGAAACAAATCGCATATTGTTTAATGTTTTATGAGCAGAGGCTCATAAAACGTTAAACATAATTGTTTGTTTTTCTTATACAATTTGGAAGAAAAAAAAAAAAAGGACGAAAATATTTTTTCAGATTTTCATTATATTAGGAAAGTGGTAAGTTCGTACTTAGACATGTAATATGACTCTATTCATCTCTGCGAACTTGGGAGGACAGAGCAACTAAAGAGCATTACTGTTTATACATTTTTATTCCGACCAGTTTTAGAGTATGCAAATGTAGTATGGGGCTCAATCACGGAAACAAATGTCAATAACTTATAAAATATACAAAAAAGCGATAAGGTTTATATAAAAAAATAATAAAAGACGTTTACGAGTCTCTGTTATGCGAAACTAGAGCGCAGCTCTTCAGGAGGAGGAGGGGAGGGTAAAGAGGAAGGGTATAGCCCTCCCTCCTCCTCCCTCCTCCTCGTATCCTCCTCCAGCTAAATTTAACAATAAAATATTCCCACTAAATTTAGCGGGAAAATTTCCCCGCAAATCTAGCGGGTTGCGTTTCACCGCTAAATTTAGCAGGGAAGTTGACGTCACGTGACCTCAACACCAATTCAGTTTCCCCGCAAAATGACGTCACATGACTTCGTGTCACGTCACCCATGAAGAAATTCAGTTTCTCCGATAGATTTAGCGGGAGAAGTGACCTGACGTGACCTCAACACCAATTTAATTTCCCGCTAAATTTAGTGGGGTGGTTACGCCGACGGCGACGGCGACGCGTGAAACGCGGAAACGGGCGTCTAAGAGCTGCGCTTTAAAACAAATAGGACGTGCTGAGTTGTCCCTCAACTTTTTTAAGACAAGCAAACATGCTCGTGTTGAGTAAAAGAGTGCGTATTTAGATGATAAACGCTTTTATTCTTAATGACTGAGGATGAAATAAACGTCGATATCACAAAATAGATACGTTTTTTCAGGTCCCCTAAACACTCGACCTTATCGTGCACGTTCAATACTATACGTTCAATACTATGCGTTCAATACCTCGACGCGTTCAGTTTTTTTTTGTTTTTTTTTTTCCGATATTTGTTATTGAATAGAGGAAATTGCCTGAATCCCTAAAAGATCCAGACTGTTGACTATTTTTTTTTAATTTAATCACCGCTTTCTTTTTTAAATAAAATAAAGTTATTTTCCACAAAAAAAAAAAACCAAAAGAAAACTAAACTTGTTCTGTGTAGTAGGGAGAAAAAGGGGATAGCCGAGGAGGTGTGGGCTTCCTTTATGGGGCAAGTCAGTATACCTGGCTGGACGCGAAAGGAAAATCCGAAGAAGGTTGAAAGAGAAAATGTGGAAATTTAGTGAAGGGTTCAAATGATTGGTACGATGGAAGGTTCCGGACAAAAGACTTTAAATTTACACATTTCATTCCGCTTCTCGTTCAAGATGCCTCTTCACAGGCGATCCACCGTGCCTGTTTTTCGCAGAAACTCCGGAAAGACTTTGAAGGCATTTCTCGGCTATACACTGTATGATGTACCGAACCACCTTGCCATTCATTCGTGCAAATTTTCAATTATATCGAGTTGTAACTCTCCTACCACACCGCCCTGATTAGACAAAAAAAATTAGGTTAGTAAAAAAAAATATGTTAATGTCTTACATGTAACTCGTATCTAGGCACCTTACAATCACGACTTTAAAGGGGCACTGAAGTCGATTCTGAGATCGCCCTTTTGTGGTGACAACTCATTCTAGACGCTCTAAGACACCCAGCAAACCCGAAATCACAATCGTGCGTAGCTTATTTCCTCGTTAAAAGCGTGTTCAAAAATCGCGACATGCCCTTTTTGGGCAGAACTTTCTTCCGAGTAAAGTGGTCAACGAAGGGCACTTGTCGGCGAGTTGCAAGCAATGGCTTCGCCCGCTGAGAAAAAGGGGAGTCTTATCTGAATGTGTACCTATCAGCCTCTCTTCGAAACGAGTTATACTAAAATCATTAGAAATCTGCGCGTATGATAAAGCTTTCATTGGTCCACAGAGTGTAGCCCGCGAGAGAAAAGAGTCCACATGTTTTTCTCTTGCCCTGAGATGAATAAGAGGTTTTGTAATGTAGGATTTGGTAAATGTAGAAACTAACACATTTTAAACAATATAAGATCAAAAATGACTTCAGTGTCCCTTTAAGTCTACTTTATTTACGTGTACTTTTCACCCACGCGGAATCACTCATCTTAAACCGCTTCAAATCAACGAAAGTACACGAGTCTTAAACCGCACTCACGCTGGTTATACGTTATTCGGTATCCGCTGCAGACATGAGGACAGAATAATCTGCGGACATGTCTCAAGAATGTTCGAAGCATGTTTGTTTCACACATGTGCATGCTCCGAACATGTCTTCAAACAGTTCTTTGTATGACCAAAGTGACCGTCATACGAGGAAAAAAAGACGCCTCAGACACTGTGTTTTATACGATGTATTAGCGATGTGACCGTGGCTTTATACTTTCACCGCGAGTTAAACCTTATACGTACGAATGGGTAAAATATACGCTCACGTCGTGCCGCATTACAATTGAGCAAAAGATAGGCGGAAGGGTGCACGACATACATGCTCCGCCGTAACGAGGAAACGAAACGACATCTCCACAAAGAGGGATTTCGGACAAATCTCCATAAAGCAGAACACAAGCCGGCGCATTCCATCGCCCGAGAGTTCTCTTTTTTCGTTCCGTTTGGCGGTATCTTTTTACATATTCCCGATCAGGTACACGATAGGAGCATGTACACTCGAGACGTCGACATCGACGCCAGCCATTAAGGAATTGCGGCTCACGTGCGCTGCCAAAAGCAGAGGCCACGGATGCAGAGCACACGGATGCGGAGCAGCGAACAAGCAAACACAACAAAGCCGCCTGGTCCCCCCTCTTTGCGCCCCCGAATATGTAATGCCGATCCCCGAGAAAGCATCAACGGTGGGGCCATTTTGGGGTAGCCCCTAGCTCCCCCCCCCCCCTTCCCTTTCTTTCTATTTTTTGTTGTCTTCCCCTCCATCCAGTCCACCATCCCAACCACCAAGAAAAGAGAAACTCACATTTTCGTTTTACCCTCCTCAAAACACGTCGCGCGGTTTCCCCATCCATCGCTCGCTACGCAGGCGGCCTTTGAACCGCGCTGTTTCGGCGGCGTCCGCCGGCGCAGCCATATGTTCGAACGGCGTCTACCATTAGGACTGGCAGGAGGGAGGGGGAGATAGATGAGGGGTGTACTTTAGGGTCCCCAAGGGGTGCTCGACCATTTTGCCCCACCCTCTTTTTTTATACCTACCGAAGCGAACAACCGTGGATGCCTCGCGCAAAAGGCACCGAGCCGTTCGGACCAACTGGAGCGCTAGGAAGACCCTGGAAGGCCAACCAATCGCGACTCGTTGTTTCTTCCAGCCTGAGGGTGAGAGGGCAGTAAATGGAAGCTATTTTGAAGAGAGGAGAGGGTGGGGAAAAAAAGAAAAAAGAAAGAGAGAAAGCGAGGTAAATGTCCAAGGGAGAGTCTATATCTGAGACAGGTGGAGCCGGCCTTGTGTCCTTCTCTTGTTTTTGTTTCTGCCGGTTTGGTTCTTCCCTGTGAGCGCGGTTCAGAGCCGCGCTAGCTAGAGTAGATTATCTCAATTGCTTTTAGGCTTTGTGTGTCCTGATATTGTTTTTGGGGTCCGCGTACTTTTTCTTCTTTTCTTTCTTTCTCTTCTCGTACCCGCGCAGTTTTCTCGGAGTGCGCGCGCGTCTAGAACAACGACGCGTTGCACGAAAGTCGCCGCGCCGTCCGGCGGTATAAAAAAAAAAAAAAAATCATACCGATGTTTTAGGCGTGAGGCGAATTCTAAACCACCGGAGAGTTCAATATTCTGCGAGAGGGCAGCCAACGCGTTTGCCAAGACTCGCCCAACCGCGAGCAGCGCGTATGCTAAAGGAACGGTTGTAGACGCCGAGACGCCGTTGCCTCGTTTAGGAAGGGGACGCCGGATACGCGTCAAGAAGAAGAATGACAAATTTCGCGGCGTTCGGCGCGAATGGGTTCGGTCAGCGTCGAGCCGGAGCTTTATCGCGAAGCTGCTTGATTCATGGAAAAGTTTCGACGTTCGATGCACGGTTGTTCGTTCCGTTCACTTCGGGACAAAGATTCGTGCATACGAATCAAGGAAAAAAAGGATAAGCTAACATGACTATATTTTCTCTAGTTAAGAGATGCTGATTATGCAGCAGCTGCCAGCTGAAAGTGTTCGTCGTTTATCTAACCGCACCAACTTTAGTCAGGCCGGTTAAAAATTGCTTCCTTTCATAACTCTCCCAGGCTCAAGATATACTAACGATATGAGTAAGAATATCGTCTTTAGAAGACGTTGACATCGTCGTATAGTTCAGGGTGTGGATTTGGCGACATCTATACTCTCTCTTTCCCACGTGGTGTGAAACGCAGTCAAAGATAGTGGTACAAGCAGCGCGAGATTTTGCTTAGCGCTCCATTCTAGCCCGCGCTCTCGTGCAGTGAGGCCATGGGTTGTGGTCAGTTGGGAATTTCGGTAGATCTTTTAGGGCTCTCTGCGATACCAATTTTTTAAAACAATATTGTCGAGTAATGATGACGATTTAGTAAGTCGTGGCAAGGCCGATTTCAGCCACTTTTTGAGCCTGCTGAAAACATGATAGACTTTCAAAATCGTAAAAGCAAAAAGAAAAAAAAAAACAACAACTCGCAAAGTGGTCCAGTATGACGTATTAATTATACCTTTGGAGGAAAACCAAATATTCCGCGTCATAAATTATAGCTGAAAAGTAGTCGTCTAAGGAAATGCAGTATTGTCAAACGCAAACTGCAGTCAGCCAAGTAAAAAGCAGTTTGAAGCTAGAGCCGATCTTCTCAATAGCGCGACATAATGAAACGATGTTCTCAGGAACGTTTACCTGATCGGGTATCATTACAGAAATACACAAATGAACTGAAGAAATGACAACTATTCTTTAAACGCCGTACTCTGAATGAAATATTCAAAATATACTTTACAGCCTTTACCATTAGCGAACTTCAGACGATTGCTTTTTGGAGTTCCCAGCAAAGATCTAATCGCGGGAACAGAGTTGCGGCTTTGTTCGAGACTCAGCGGCATATTTTAAATATTCTTATTTTGCAGCTTTGCAATGGGCCTTCATCGGGTTTTTCACGGCGCATGCGCAGCAGTAGCAGACAGGAGTCCGCCTTGCTTCGTGGCGTGGTGCGTCCGGCTCGGGATTGCTGGAAACAGCGTACCCGAAATAAAGACTTGCACGCTATGAGGACACCGCCCCTATTTTTAACCGCCTTTGTGTAATTCATATCCTTCCTAAACACGGAATTAATACTGATCTGAGAAGTATGACTGGTTTGGGTAGGAGGAATTGAACCAAGTTTCGGTCAAACAAATGACATCATATTTGCAGACGTATAGGCACTAGCGAAAAACGCCTCACTTTGTGTTCTGAAGCCCCTCGTATTTTGGTAGCATAAGCTAGTTTTGCGCGACGCCATTAGTGGTTGTTAGGGTGACATCAGACTCTTCGAAGAACCGCGAAGGAAACAAGCTGCCGTAAAAGGGACGGAAGATGCTGCCAGCTGGCCACAACTTGGGTTTATTAACAATTTCAAGCAGTTCTTCGTCAATGGACTTGCTTGGACCGTTCTCACTGTCGACTGAAGGGAACCGGTGGATAATCGTCGCCACATATTATCTTGCACGATACGTCGAAACCAAAACCATTCCGTAGGAAACTGCGGTTGAAATCGCCAGGTCTTTTTTTTTTTTTTATCAAGTCCATTGTCCTTAGGCACGGCGCTCCCGAAGTTTTAATTACAGATCGCGGGTTGTAGTTAATGTCGCAGTAAGAAATTCTTCGTCTTAAGCACACCAGCCATTGTCGAACCATGGCGTACCACCAGCAGACCAACGGGCTGACGAAGCTCCTCAACAAACCCATCACCGACATGATATCCATGTATACGTCGACGTGGAGCACGAGACGGAAGGCGAGGTGTCACGTTTGCCCCACAGCACGGCCGTGCAGGAGACCACCGGGAATGACATCATTTCAACTGGATCATGATCGCAAAGTAACGACGAAGCTGGACGCGATATTTTCCCATGAACCAGCTGTCAGTGGAAGCGACGACGCCCAGGTGTTTGCCCAACGGGCTGCAGACGTCTGCCACCCTGCCAGACTCCGGATTCAAGCCCAACAGCGTGTCAACGCTTGTCGCTTCGTCGTCAGGACGTCCACTTTTAACCCGGAGACAGCGTGTGGGTGTGGACACCGATTCGCCACCGCTGTTTCAGCGAGAAACTCCTGAAATATTACTTTGGACCCTACAAGGTACTTCGTCGACTTGGAAATCTGAGCTACGATGATGATGCCCGACGAAACAAGAACATCATAACGCCGCCCACCGCGACCTGAGATCCTCGAACACAAAGGAAGGGCTCAAACAAGCTTGTGAAGGTTTAACATTTTAGACAAAACCCCGAGACTGGGGAAAAAAAGGACAACACAACAAAAAGTCTCAAACACGCCGTGTTTGAGACTTTGTGTGTGTTGTCCTTTTTTCCCCTCAGTCTCGGGGTTTTGTCTAAAATGAGATCCTCCACGTCCTGCGCCTTAAACCGAGTCACAAGGAGATACCTTGAGACCTACTAGGAATGCATCTGGGTTGAGGTTAAAGCGTCAGACGGCTCAAATTGCCTCATCGGTTATTAATACTTTCCTCCAAACTCCGAAACCCGCGTTTTTACAAAGCATATCGCAGACCTCGAAAACAAGGTTGATTTCTCGAGCTACAAAATACACATTTATGGTGATTTCAATCTTCCTAAGGTTGATTGGTCAGCTTGGCTTAATCCACAGTGATTGCACTAGCGTAGTTCATGAGAAAGCACAATGTGTATGCCCATGTCACATACCACAATTCTATAGATTTGATAATAACTAATGTTCCTGTCTTTGATATGTGTCACGCATGCCACACGCTTTTACCGTTGACACGTTTGATCCGCCGTTTTCTCTTTATTTGTTCGTGTCATTCCAAGTGCAAAAAGTGCAACAGTTTTTTGTAGTTTAGATATGCCTACGGCGATTACGCGGGGTTATATGCGCGTCTACGTAGATATATGATTGGCCTGGTTTCTTCAGCGTCACGAACGTTGACTCATCCTTCATTAAGCTGACAACGATTCTACATGATGCCATGGAAGAATTTATACCTAAAGGTCGTCCAAAAATATCACACTTCCGCAGTTGGTTTTCAACAAATTTAAAATATTATATTATTATATATGCAAGAAGCGACATGACAATAGACTATATAAGAAGCTGAATTGCGTGTATTGGTGCTACAGGTTCTCAATTTGTAGGACAATAGTTAAAAAGCTTGTAGCCCATGACGAAAGACTTTACCAGGATAGTCTGGAACGGGACTAAAAAGCAACCGCGTATCGTTTTTGGCGTCATGTACGAACAGAGAGTAAGGACAATGTCAGCACAACTGTGTTGAAAACCGATGGTATGCTTTGTTGCACACCGGAAGAGGTATGTGAGGCGTTCGCTCGTCATTTCCGTAGTTTTCTGCAGTCAGATAGCACGCCCGCTGGTTTGGACCTTGTGGAAATGTCGGACTTTTTTAGTTTGTGAAGGTGTATTAGAAAAAGAGGTGCCACTTGCTGTGAGTAAGCCGAAATCAAAATTTGCTACCGACCGTGACGGCATCCCAAACTTCATTGTCAAGGCATGCGCTGAAATCCTGGTCCCATCTCTAATTAACTCTTGCGTATAATTTGTCATTATAGCGCTGTGTTTTCTTCTCGTTGGAGAATGTCTGTGGTTGTCCTAATATTAAAGTCTGGAAATCCCTCTGATGTAAACAATTTTTGTCCAATGTCAATTTTGTTTGCTTTTTCAAAAGTTTTCGTAATTGCCATTTCTGAACGTCTACATTTTTGTTTTAAACAGTAAATATCACCATTGCAGCACGGCTTCGTGAAAGGCAGATCTATTCAGACAAATATGATTGTTTTTCTCAGGCTAAGCGCGCCTCTAGTATACACAGCTGCCGTCAAGTAGATACTATTTATTTTGATATGTCAAAGGCTTTTGACAAGGTGCACACCATATGTACGTTGTAAAAAAAAAGTTGTGTAAAAAAAGTGAAATTGTCTGGCAGCTGGCCTGCCAGAAAAATTCTGTAAAGCTCTGTTCTCTGTTTTTAATTTTTACGTTCTTTAACAAACTTCTTCTGTAAAATAGCAAGTTCCCGCAAAAAAAACGCGGCGGCTGGCAAACTGCTCAACACTTACCTTATTGAATTAGGCGGCAGCTTGCGCCACCTAGAAAATGTAATAGTGACCACTAGATGCGCTAAAAAAATATTTTTATTTCAGATTTTACGGGACAACCACTCATACCCATTGTTCATATACACCAGCACACACAAAGCACGAACACCAACCAATACCGAACACTGATACAGGCACATAGAGATCAGCAGTACAACAAGGCACAAGCAACTCCAACACAGCACCTCCGCGACTCTCTACTTAACCGCCCTACCGACCCGATTCGTATGTATGCCCTACCATTTTCTGAGAACCATTCGGCAAGTGAGTACCGCTGTTTACTAGATGAATACAAAGAGTATTTGCAAGTAGTATTGGTATACAAATCCTCTGTGTATGTAAATTGGCAGGCCAGACACCTCTCTTAATCCCTCGAAGAGCAACATGAAATGAACGTAATCAACTAAAGTAACACCGCACGGTATGCTCCCGATCAGTTTAGGTTTTCGATTCACGCAGTGATAAGCTTACTCAAGCCATGCTGCCCCCTCCTCGTTTCGCGCGCGTAATAGCAACACAAGTTACAATATCTGCATTCCCAGTCAGTTATCGGCTAAAGGTAACATAATTCTTAGTCTTGTGTTGTTCAATTCGTTATTTTTTCTCTTAAATACAGTGCTTGAGAATAGGTGAGTTAATTGTAGAGGGCAAACGCTGGCGGCACGCTTTCTCTTCCTCGGCAGGAAATCGGCAACTTCTGCTAAGAAGCGAACTTAACATCTGATTGTGAAAATCACTGCTATGCGGACGGGTTATGCAGGACCCTCGTCAACGCAGGTGTCCAAGTATATATATATATATATATATATATTGTGAGGCAATGATGTGCCGGTTTAATGAGATGATCGGGGGATTGTAGATGATGGTCAGTGCCGCAGCGCAGCCAGGCGAAGTCAGTCCGAATCGAATCGCGCGGGCACTCAGCAGCCGACTCTTGAGTGCGCCACTGGCGCCACGTCGTCGTCTTTCCTATAAATGTTACATGTATTGTATTCGGAGAACATATGCATCCCTATCAAATTATTTTAAATCTTACAGATTTCTGTTGACAACAAAAGGTTGGTAGCTCACGCACAAAAATGTAGTGATTCTCTGATGGAGAGGCGACGATGTTGGTGGTTCGACAATCAGGCTGCTATTTGGCGGCAGGAGACATCTAGGAAGGGCTGGTAAAGCGGCCGGACTATGGGGTCTATGGGGTGCCCTGACGAGAGACGAGGCAGAGATGATTGACTTTTAGGTTTAGGTTTAAAGGGATACTACAACGAAATTTCGGCGCTGATTTCTTGGTCTATTCGTGTTCAATGGAGCATTATCACATCAGACACACCAATCTCTTGTTGAAAAAGAGATGAAAAGGAATTATAAAACGAATTAAACGAATAGCAAAGAGCACCTGGTGGATGTCGCTAACGCCTCGCTTGTAATGCCCGTCCAGGAACCTTGACAAGGCAGTGACGGTAAAGGCCCGTTCACACTCTTGCGACCGAGTAAGACCGAGAGAGACCAGACCGGTTTTTAAGCCTTTTGCGACTTCTTAGGACCAGCTCCGCTGCAGCGCATCCGTTCCTAAGAAGTCGCAAGAGGCTTAAAACCCGGTCTGGTCTCTCTCGGTCTTACTCGGTCGCAAGAGTGTGAACGGGCCTTAAAGCGCCGTTCACACTCTTGCGACCGAGTAAGACCGAGAGAGACCAGAGGCTTAAAAACCGGTCTGGTCTCTCTCGGCCTTACTCGGTCGCAGGAGCGTGAACGGGCCTTAACTGTCTCACCTCCGGCCACGACGATAGAAGAGCTGAAGGATGAACTACCCTCTCCCCTAGATTATCTTGTGTGTGTCCCAAAAGTCGCTATTGTCCATCTACGAGATTATAGAAGATTAACCCGTCAATCAAAATTCGTACAAAGACAACTTTGGGGTTACTTGCGGTCGCCCGATCACTGGTGTGCTTCGGCTGCTTTCAGCGGATGCTACGAGCCATCGGGGCCTATCCAAGGCCATGTCAATGTCACGTGACCTTCGATAGGGGGCAGAGCGAAGCGCAGAAAGCGTATTACGGGCTACGTCCACAGAGCGGGATTGGCTGGGATAGCTCGCAGTTTCCGCTGCGTCCAGACGTGAGGTCCCGAGACAAACTACGTCACGATTGCGGCGGATGTGACGTGGTCTCCGCTGGCTGCCCTCCGAGCGTTTGCCAGAGTGGGCCGTTTATAACGAAAAATAGAGCCATCAGGCTCAAAATACAAACTTGCGATTGTCCTTTACGGATATTGTGGATCATATTCAGTTTATTTGTGAACACGACGGGTATATTTCAAATTTCGTTGAAGTATCCCTTTAATGAATCATAGAGCAGAACATCAAAACTGAAGAACACGAACGGCGAAAGAGGCGAGAGTTCGGGCTCGGGCTGGCGCTTATAACAGCACAAATAGCGTCCGTGGCGACCAGCAATCTAGTAAAAGCCAATTACTACACTGCCACTGAAGTGGAACCCGCTACTGAATTGGAAAGTTAACGGCTACGCACGTACAGCCGGAAGATCACAACAATGACGGCTGCAGCTTACATCAGAAATGATCCAAAGGGAAAACCAACGTCAAACAACCGCTACCCGGCATCCATCTTGAAAAATAAGCTCAGCACCAAAATTAAGACCGAAGAAAACACTGCGCGCGTTAATCTTTGCACTAAAATTGCACATAAATATGCTTTTATTCTTTAAACACACAGACAAAAGATTAATGCGTTAAATACGTTTCAGAACCACTTTTTGTGAAGTTGAGAAATACCTAATTATCCAAAGGAGTAAAAACAGGAAATGTCTGTTGTTTTTTTTTTTAAAGAGGTTTCGGTTAAAGACCATTAACAGATATTTTCTGTATGACAACAAAAAATGTCTGTAAAAATGCTTGTAATTTCACAGAGATTTTTTACGGTGCTTGTACACGACTTATTGTTCATGGTTTGCAAGTTGGGAAATCGCCAGAATCGAGTTCGTTTTTCAGATTGTATGTCTCAGCCGTTCGTATAATATTAGGTGCGACCCAGGGCTCGAACCTTGGCCGTTGTTTTTTTTAGTGTTCATTAATGACTTGCCGTCTCTGACGCAAAACTTCAAAGCGCTATTGTATGCTGATGACTTCATATTGTTCAGAAAGGTTGAGAATGTGCAGGACAGCTTTTTGTTACAAAATGGCGTATGTTCTATTGAGCAATGGTGCAAAACAAATAGACTGCAACTAAATCTCAAGAAAACTTCGGTAATGTCAGTGCATCGTGTTGAACTATATTCTCTCTGGCAGTCATATACAGCGCGTGTCTCTTGCACGGGACTTTGGTGTTCAAGTGGACTCCAGGTTGGATTTTCACCAACATGTGTTCAACACAGCCAGTCAGCCACTACGATGCCTTGGTGCTGTATCGCGGTTAACAAGAAGATTTCGCAGACCACTATGCATTCGCTCTCTTGATTGTTCACTTGTCCGGCGGCGTTTAGAGTTTGCATCCGCAATTTGGAACTCTGCGTCTTTGTCCTATAGCAATATAATCGAAAATGTCCAGCGGAAGTTTATTCGTATTGTGTATGATAGACACATTGGTCACCGCCGTTTTTATAGCTACAGCTCTGTTTTGGAAGGCCTTGGCCTTCAGACTCTTCATGACTGGAGGCTTTGCACGTGACATGACAATTTTACGCAATCTCGTACGCGGTACACTTGACTGTGATGAGTTATTGTCGTCACTGTGTTTCGGAGTCCCATCTGGAAAAACACATAAATGTCTGCACACTTTTTTTTACAGATATGCACGTCGAGTGTCCCATGACACGGTTGAAAGAGACATACAATTAAAAATTTTAGGAGCACGACGTTTTTAGTTGACTTTGTATAGCTAAAGCATTATATCTCTGACAGACACTTCTGCCTTATCATACTTGATTTGTTCGATTTTGAAGACGCTTATTTCACTTTCTTTTTACTCTGCCTTTGGCAACGACAGTAGCTGTGTTTTATTCGACGAAGTGTGCTGTATTGTAGGCCTCTTGACCATCTATCTATCTATCTATAATCCTTCTGGATGGCAATCACAGTGACCTCTGAAGTGCTTTACCGTGGAAATAAACAGAGCTCCAACCTAAAAGGAATAGATGCGCACCAGGCGGGAAACAGGCATGTTTAATTCCTTCTTAAAATTTATAATTCAAAATCCAAATTTATAATTCAAAATCCAATTTATAATTCAAAATCCAACCAAAACACGCATCGTGATTAAAGCATTCATCGATTGATTGAAGTCTTAATCAGTCAATTTTCTAGCCCTTATAATTATAGATCGGCCACTATACGGACATAAAAACGGTGTTCTGGCCGTATATAATCCGCCGCTGGATCGACGGTGGTACATTACTGAGGTGACTACTCTGTTAACTGCCCTAATGACTCATTCGAGGTCAGTAGCTTTTCGCGTGTATTCTGATTTGCTGGAAGGGAACATGCCGCCTAAGTAATGGCTCTCCCTGGCACCAGGCACGCGACGGGAAAGGCCGTTGTGACCATGGCATGGCAGTTGCGGCTCCTGCCACAGAAGGACGTCGATGTCATTGGGAGATAAGAGCGTCAGTCTCCAAGGTTTATAGGAACTTTGTGAGTGTACAAGACCGAGGAAGGAAGAAAAGCGACCGAGATTTTGCGTTTTCCCATGCGTGCTACATAAATTTTTATCTCAAGGACACGGTTCTACATATACGTTTGCACAATGAAGATAATTGTATTTTGGCCCGCATAATCCTAGAGCAGATTCTTGGTGGGATTAACTCTAGAAATGATCTATCAGTTTAATTGAGAAACAAAAATGGTGTCACATGCATGGCAATCCCAAGGAAAGAGAAGCTTGATTTTCGTATCATATAAATAAACCTTCATCAAACCGATCTTTCAACCGTAGTTCTGTCAAATTATGTCTTGTTAAAAACAACTACCGCAAAATAGTCTTTCCTTTTCTCCTAAATATCTAGCCAATGAATTTTGAAAATTTGAACAACTAGAAGGAAAACTTAAATTTTGACAGTAATAGTGATTGTTTCTCGGTGGCTTAGAAAATGACATAAAATATTAGTTCTTGAATTGATAGGGCGTTTGCTGCGTGGTTTAAAAGAGATATACGCGCATTAATGCGATAAACCACACTCTAAGGAAGTGGAGATCTACAAGCTAGAGGTTTTTTGTGCGGAAGTTTTAAGCCATTTTCTATACAAGCATAGATCGTGCTATTGACAGCCGACTCTATTGGACTCCCGTGCGTTTACATAAAAACTGCACTTGACTCCAGTTTATTAACGATACACTCTGCACTATGTCAAAACGAAATTGTATATCATCAAATTCCAAATATTGCAACTGTAAAGCTATAGCCTAATTAACTTACAGTATTTAACGAAGAGTTCCGTAGCCCTTAGAGGGAGGGAGATCTGGATGGAAAGCACGTAGGTATGTTGACAGTTGACGATTACCTTGTTATTTTCAACTTCTCGTCCTCGAGACGTCTCAAGATGCCTGTTGGAGACGACGAACGCATATTTTTTGTTTGTAACATGGCAGGCCTAACAAAACTAATCAGGTTTATAAAAACAAATAGTATGTGAGTGCGATACGGGATACTGTCTAAAGGAAATCATCACATGCCTGCATATCTGCTAAAACTACAACGAGAAAGGCATATGTTTAGAGCATTATATCAAAGAAACGTCGGACCCTCTTTCTGATTTTGCAGTTAATGTGTATTGTAATGAAAGAACACTTATTTTGATTCTAACATGAGCGGTTTGAGACCCCAAACTTCGGTTTCCAGGCTCGCAGTATGTGTGTGTGTCGTACCCGCCTTGTAATCATCAAACTGAGAAAAAATTCCTACTGATTCTTCAGTTTTAAGTAGGACCACAAGCGTGCATGACTGCGAAGGACCACTTCTCCGTGCCTCTAAAAGATTCCAGTTTACTCTTATCCCGAATGTAAAAACTAAAAGGCCAGAATGACCTTGCCTAATCAGTCTGGCCCTAGCTCACTAACGTACTACATTCTAGGTTGAATGCTCGAGATGCCGAGTGTACTAGATAAGGAGCAGAGCGCGACTTTGTCGACTCGCAGCCAGCTGTCACCCCGACGCATTGTCGCTCGCTGCTGCCGCCGTCGACGCTCATCCGTTATTTTGTTTCTAGGTACAAGTTCGCCGATTAAACCTTTATTTTTTTGTTTTACGTTTGTCAATCTTTCCATTTTCGACAATATATATCTGTTACGGACAGTTCGTTTGATCACACAGATGTGCACTGAACCAGCTGTGATGTCAGAAATCCTTGAAACGTGTGCAGTCCTGCCCTTCGACCTTGGTACATTTTTTTTTTTATCTTGTGGTCGCACGGGCTGGTTTCTTTGTTCAGAAGATGCTTAGCACTTGTCCCGTCTACTTTTTTCTCTTGGCCCCGTGTATTCTGTGCACGGTTTACACAATTTTTCAGCAATGTATACCAACTCGCCCACATCACCACCTTAATTTAGAATACGTCCGCCATGAGCGACAATGTTATCCAAGCTAAAAAGAAAAGAATAAAAATGTTCTTTATTTCAAGACCAAAACTTGATTCTAAAGTTTTCACTAAAAAAATGAAAGACTTTTACAAGTCTCTGTAATGCGAAGTTAGAGCGTAGCTCTTGAGAAGGAAGAGGGGGGGGGGGGCACGAGGGGGGGGGGGGTATGCCCCTCCTCCTCCGTACCCTCCCCTTTTTCTCCCCCCTCCTCCTCTCCTCCTCCAACTTCTTTCGTCTTCCTCTCCTATCCTCCTCCTCCTACCCCTAACGTTTCCCGCTCAAAATAAGCGGTAAAATTGACATCACGTGACCTCGACACCAATTCAGTTTCCCCGTTAAATATAGCGGGGAAAATTACGTCACATGACTTCGTGTCACGTCACCCATGAACAAATTTAGTTTCTCCGCTAGATTTAGCGGGAAAATTGACGTCACGTGACCTCAACACTAATTCAATTTCCCGCTAGATTTAGCGAGGTGGTTACGCCGATGCCGACACAGACGACGCCGACGGCGACGTCGCGAAATGCGGAGACGGGAGCCTAGAGCTACGTTCTAAAAAAAATTGTGTTCCACACGTTTGCATTTCCTAACTTACGATACTTCAGTTTTTACCGTGCAGAGTATTTGATCACGTAAGTGTGACGTCAATAGGGACCTTTAGCAAACCGTTGCCGTGCTCCGCGTACCGCACTATCGGAGCCTTTGAAGCATGCTTTTAAGCGCGCGCCCGGGTGGAAGGCTCCGGTAGTGCGGCACGCGGAGCACGGCAACGGTTTGCTAAAGGTCCCGAATGTTCCAAGCAAACCTTTGCTAGGGGCATTGCTATGTACGAAAGCATAGTACCGGATTTCGCTCAGAAAGAACCATCGTTAAAAAATCGAACGTGAAATTTAAACGTATAAAAATAATAGATATATGAAGCCTAGGTTTCACACTTACCACGACGGACGTTTCCCGAGAATCTATAGACTGTTTCTGAAATATTGGCGAAGGCAACTTTCGGTCCTCGAGACGTTTCGAGATGCCTGCTGCGGACAACAAACGCACACGGAACGACTGAAGTATGCCGTCTGCAGCAGTTTTAATCATTTGCGTAATGATTTGATTTTTATTTTGTATTTATTGGGAACATGGCAGTTCAAGAAAAACTTACCAGGATTATAAAAACTAATTCTATTTGCTTGCGATACGGGATACTCTCTGACGAAAATCATCAGACGCATGAAGATTACAAAGACACAGTGAGAGAAGCATCTGTTTGGAACGTGATATCAGCGTCAGGCCCTCTTTTTTAATTTTTCGAGTTGACTTGCATTGTAATGAAAAAGCAATTATTTTGACCCTAACATGAACGGTTCGAGACCCCAAACTTCCTTTTTCAGCCACGCAATATGGGTGTGTGTTTCGTACCTGCCTGTTATCGTGACAATGAGAAAAAATCCTGCTGATTTTTCAGTCTTCAGTAAGACCCCAAATAGCGAAGGAGCTGTATAATAACATCGGGTAAGTTGTATATACAGGGTGTTCCACGTAACTTTAGTCAAGCTTTAAAAATATTTCGGTGCATTTTATGAACATGAAATCAAAGGAATAAGGTCGTTCATTGCTCGAAGCAACTCATGCTATTTTGTTTTATTTTTCCCAATGAGCTAATAATTAATATGAATTAATTATGTTTTTAAATATTCAATTTAGAGCAAAAGTTACAAGGACAAAGTTGTAGAGCGTCTTCAGAAACGTCCAATTCAGTTACTTTTATAAAGATTCCTCTAACACTGTTTGCTTTTCTAAGCTAAAGAAAAAATTAGCGAATTACGAAAAAAAAATTGCGGGGACACCTAAGCACTTCTTATGAGTTGTGAATGCGAAAGCATGAATGTCGTTCTCCCGCTCCCTTAGTTCACCTGCGGTGTACTGGCGTGGACGGCCACGTTTCGCTACTGCCGAGGTAGTGGCCGACGGCCGAGCGCTCGCTCTCGTGAAATGGCAGCGCCGCGCTGAGCCAATACCAGCTAGCAGACAAGGCCTGCGCATGAAATTTCCTTGGTAGATCCCCGAGCCGCCCCAAGCGGCCAACAGGCTGAAGAATGACAGGAGTATTGCCGCGCGCGCAGCTGGCGAAGTAGCCAGCGTGGCCGTGGCCTAACGGTTATTGTGTTTGCCTCCAACGCGAAGTGTAAGGGTTCGATTCTTGGGAGCGACGTGTATTTTATTTATTCTTGCAATTGCGTGTTCTGGTAAATTCGAGAATCCTGTTGCTTCTTCGAGGTCCGATGTTCTTCGCGCCGAACCTTCTACGCCGATTGTTCCGGAATTCCACGCGCGTACTTAAGGGGCTCCGCGTGCCGATGCGGGGTCAGTCTCGCCCCAGCGTTCGACTCTGCTGTTACGCCGGCTTCGACGCTCGCGACGCTCTCCTGTTATCTTCTGTTTCCTTTTTAATTTTGGGCACAAGTTCGCCCCATTAAACGTTTCAGTTTCCCCCAGTTATTCTTTGTTTTCTTGGTTGTTTCTTCGTGACATTTTGGTGGAGGTGCGGGGTAATTGCATTCTATGCCCATGGACCGTACCCCTCCGAAAACACACCGGCCAAGTGACGTGCTCAGCCCCGGGAGGCTACCCTTCCCAGAAGACCAGACCAAGGCCTGGTCAAGTCGCCGTAACCAAGGCCTACCCCCGGAACTTGGACCCCTGCCGCAGAAATCAAAGAAGCGGACCGCGACGATGACTACCCGACCCGTTGTCATCCTGCCCGTCACTCCCCGCACTCCGACGCCCTTTTACGGTGAAGCTCACGAAGACGTAGAGGACTGGCTGCATCATTATGAACGTGTAGCCCGCCACAACGGATAGACGGATGAGCACCGCCTCTAGAACCTCTACTTCATGCTTGAAGGCACCACGAGGCACTGGTTTGAGAACCACGCGTAGCCTCCTTTACTTCGTGGGAGCCATGCGCCGCCGAAGTGAAGCGGACGTTCATCAACTACCACCGTCGGCAGCGAGCGGAGGACCTTCTTCGAACAAGGGTGCAGGGACCCCACGAAAGCGTGGCAAGCTTTGTCGAAGATGTCCTGCGTCTAAGTGCCCTGGCCGATCCGGAGGCCACCGAGGAGAAGAAACTTCGCTCTCTCATGCGTGGCGTGAAGGGTGAAATTTTCGGAGGATTGATACTCAATCCCCCAACGACTGTCAATGGTTTTGTAACCGAAGCCACCAATATCGAGCGCGCCCTGACAGCCCGAGAAAGCCACTAGTACGGAATTGCCGGCGCGCCTGCTGCTCCAACTATCGCTGCTTCCCTTCTGAACCTGAATACCAGCGGTGAAGACAGCCTGCGGGAGATCGTCCGTGAAGTCGCCGGGAAGAACTCCACAAGATACTCCCCACTGCGAATCGCCCTTCTTCACTGTCGCTCGCCGAGGTCGTCCGAGAGGAAGTTCACCGGGCCTTCCAACCTGAGGTTCCGATCAACACGACGACGCCAGAGGAACCGACTTTGAGCTACGCCGCCTTGGCCCGACGACCACCGCAAGCTAACCGCCAGGCCACGGCGCCACCCCGAGGAGACCCTCCGATGCCACAGTATCCTCGACGCCAGAAGGACAAGTCCAGGACGTCCGCCCGGAGCGACGCTCGCCGAGGAAGACAGACGTGTGGCGAACGGCCGACCGACGCCCGCTCTGCTACCACTGCGGGGAAGCCGACCACATCTACCGCGGCTGCCCCTACCGTCGACTTGGGCTGCGTGGTTTCCACCCGAACGACCTACGCCCGAGGTACGGCGAACGCCCTCGCGATATCGAGGACTACCTCCGGCGCTCGCCCTCTTCAGTGCCGTCTCTCCGCCGTGAATCTCGCTCGCCATCACCACGACGTTCAGGGTCTGCAGCGCCACGACCCCGCCGAGAGAGCCTGTCTCCCCTGCGTCGCCGGGAAGACTAAGTGCGGCAACGCCTGGAGGTGACGTTGCCGAAAACGACCGAAGCAAAGAGCCTCCAAGAACGCCGGAGCGCTCCCACTCTCCCGACGCCGCGCATTACAACGACGCCCCCGCATTGGTGTCCAACAACCTAAACATTACAATCGATGGCCACGACGCATCGGCACTCGTGGACACCGGAGCAGACTACTCAGTCTTGAGTGGGAGGCTCTCTCGCCACCTTCAAAAAGTGACGACACCGTGGGAGGGGCCGCTGATACGTACTGCTGGAGGACACCTGTCGGAATAGGTGCACTGCTCGAGTCGAAATCCACAGTGAGACGTACCCTGTCAAGTTCGTCGTTCTGCAAGACTGTGCGAGGGACGTTATCCTCGGAATGGACTTTCTCTGCGAGTATGGCGCCGTCATCGACCTCGGAACAAACCGGTTGACGCTACGAAAACCTGCTTCACTACCGGAGAAACGAAAAGCGACGCTATCCACGGTCCGAGTCCTCGCAAACCACGTAAACTTACCACCGCGGTCGAGTGTTTTCGTACTCGTCGGGATCGATGAAGCTTCCTGCGGCGAAGTTCTTCTCGAGGGAAGCATTCAATTGCTCCTGGGAAGAGGAATAGGCGTCGCAAGAGGAGCAGCTGAACTTCAGAATGGGCGGACTGTGGTCCTCATGACGAACTTCCAAAATGAAACACAACACCTCACGAAAGGTGCAGCCGTGGGCCACGTTGAGGAACTCCGAAACTCCGCCAAAATTGCCGCGATTACTGACGAATCCTCCCCACCTCAGCAAGACTGTACGTCGCCAGCGCAGCTCGACATTGACCCTAAGCTTCCGGGCCCGAAACGACGGCAGCTGATTAACCTCCTCGCCGAATACCGCGACTGCTTTGCGACGTTGTCGAAGGTGCGCCAAACCGCCGTAGCGAAACACCGCATCGTTACCGAGGACTACGCGCGCCCTTTGCATCGATCGCCGTACAGAGTATCCGCTAAAGAAAGGGAGGTGATCCAGGGGCAAGTTCAAGAGATGCTGAATGACGACATAATCCAACCTTCAAGCAGTCCGTGGGCCTCTCCAATCGTGCTGGTTAAGAAGAAGGACGGAACGCTTAGGTTCTGCGTGGACTACCGGCAGCTGAACGCGGTGACGAAGAAAGACATCTACCCACTCCCCCGCACCGACAACACTCTAGACCGGCTGCGCCACTCGCGATATTCTCATTGATGGACCTGAAGAGCGGCTACTGGCAGATTGAAGTCGACGAACGGGACCGAGAGAAGACAGCTTTCGTCACGCCGGATGGACTGTATGAGTTCAAGGTGATGCCCTTCGGACTATGCACGGCGCCAGCAACGTTCCAGCGTGTCATGGACACAGTACTGGCAGGGCTGAAGTGGCAGAGCTGTCTCTTCTGCCTTGACGACGTCGTAGTGTTTTCAACTGACTTCGACGAGCACTTGCGACGACTCCGCGCTGTTCTTCAAGCCATACAGACCGCTAGGCTCACCCTCAAGCCGTCAAAGTGCCGGTTCGCCTATAACAAACTGAAGTTCCTAGGCCACGGGGTTAGTAACGAACGCGTCCGCCCAGACCCCAAAAAGACTCGCGCCGTCGCGGTATTTCCAGCGCCGACAAACAAGAAAGCCGTGCGAAGATTCCTTGGACTTTGTGCCTACTATCGACGCTTCGTTCGGGATTTCGTAAGGATTTCCGCACCCCTCACAAACCTCACAAAGGACGTCGAGAAGTTCGAATGGGCCGAGGAGCAGCAGCAGGCATTCGACGAGCTGAAGCGAAGACTCCAGACTCCTCCCGTCCTTGGACACTTTGATCAGGATGCGGAAACCGAGATTCACACGGACGCTAGTAATGCAGGACTTGGAGCGGTACTAGTTCAAGAGCAAGAAGGCACCGAGGGGGCCATCCCCTACGCAAGTCAAACGCTGTCCAAATCGGAGAGAAATTACTCCACAACTGAAAAAGAATGTCTTGCGGTCGTCTGGGCAATCACGAAGTTCCGCCTGTACCTGTACGGGAGCCCGTTCCGCGTAGTCACGGACCATCACTCGCTCTGCTGGCTTGCGAACCTCAAGGACCCGTCAGGACGCCTCGCTCGATGGAGCCCCCGACTACAAGAGTTCAACACGACTGTGGTTTACAAGTCAGGACGCAAGCATAGCGACGCTGAGTGCCTGTCCAGGGCCCCTGTCGAAACACCTTCCGGCAGCAGCGGCGACGATGACGACGAGTGCTTCCTAGGAGCAGTGAACACCGACGACATGGCACGACGTCAACGAGACGATCCGGAGCTGCGTGCCCTAATCGAGCATGTGGAAGGGCGCGGGAGTACCGTACCACGTGTCTTCTCACAAGCCCTGCCGACCTTTGCCATTCGACAAGGTGTACTCTACAAAGAGAACTTCGGGGACAACAACTCGCCGTGGCTGCTGGTAATCCTGACCGACCTTCGAAAGGAGATCTTTCAAGCATGTCACGACGACCCGACGTCCGGGCACCTTGGTTACAGCCGGACACTGGCCCGTATTCGTGAAACGTATTACTGGCCCAAGCTCCCCAAAACCTGCCACCTGAACACCCGATCATGCCACGAGTGCCAGTGACGCAAGAATCCATCGACAAAGCCGGCAGGTCTTCTGCAGCCAATTCCTCCGCCAACTGCACTATTCCAGCTGATCGGAACGGATCTACTTGGTCCTTTTCCGCCGTCGACCCTGGGAAATCGTTGGATAATCGTTGCCACTGATTATCTCACGCGGTACGCAGAAACGAAAGCCCTTCTTTCAGGACAGCTCTTGAAGTCGCCAAGTTTTTCATCGTGTCCATCGTACTCCGGCACGGCGCTCCCGAAGTTCTGATTATAGATCGCGGATCATCGTTCATGGCACAGCTCACCCAAGAAATCCTCCGGCTCAGTCACACCAGCCATCGTCGTACCACTGCTTACCACCCGCAGACCAACGGGCTCACGGAGCGACTCAACAAGACAATCGCCGACATGATCTCTATGTACGTCGACGTAGAGCACAAGACATGGGACGAGGTGTTGCTTTACGCCACGTTCGCCTACAATACGGCGGTTCAAGAGACCACTGGATTCATACCTTTCCAGCTGGTACATGGTCGGAAGGTAACGACCATGCTGGACGCGATGCTGCCCCATGAGCCAGCTGACAATGAGTGTGACGACGCCCAGGTGGTTGCTCAACGGGCCGAAGAAGTCCACCAGCTCGCCCGACTCCTGATTCAAGACCAGCAACGCGTCGACGCGGGCCGCTACAACCTTCGTCGCAGGGACGTCCACTTCCAGCCCGGAGACAGGGTGTGGGTGTGGAGGACGCCCATCCGTCGCCGCGGCCTCAGTGAGAAACTGCTGAAACGGTACTTTGGACCATACAAGGTACTTCGTCGCCTCGGGGAGCTGAACTACGAGGTGATGCCCGACGGAACAAGAACATCATCACGCCGCCCACCCCGACCTGAAGTCGTCCACGTCGTGCGCCTGAAGCCGTACTATAGCTCGATAGGACTATGGACCTTATGTGTTTTAAATGATTCTTTAGTTTGCCGTTCTTATTATTTCCTTTGTTTTGTTTTGTGGTGCATCCGAGCGATGTACTTTTTAAAGGGGGGAGTAATGCCGCGCGCGGCAGCTGGCGTAGTAGCCAGCGCGGCCGTGGCCTAACGGTTATCGTGTTTGCCTCCCACGCGAAGAGTAAGGGTTCAATTCCTGGGAGCGACGTGTATTTTCTTTATTCTTGCAATTGCGTATTCTGGTAAATTCGAGGCTCCTGTTGCTTCTTCGAGATCCGAATGTTCTCCGCGCCGAACCTTCTACGCCGATTGTTCCAGCATTCCACGCGCGTACATAAGGGGCTCCGCGTGCCGATGCGGGGTCAGTCTCGCCCCAGGGTTCGACTCTGCTGTTACGCCGGCTTCGACGCTCGCGACGCTCTCCTGTTATCTTCTGTTTCCTTTTTATTTTTGGGCACAAGTTCGCCCCATTAAACGTTTCAGTTTCCCCCAGTTATTTTTTGTTTCCTTGGTTGTTTCTTCCTGACAGTATGAACCACGTGCGGCCACGACTGCTGAGCGCGAGGTGATAGCGAGCTTTCACAGTTCATTTGCAATGTGCATGCGACACCATCAAGATTGCCGGTCTTAGCAGCCTAACGATGTGAGCTCGTTCTGAGCATGACCACCGAAGCAGGCGATGTAGCAGACCCGCGTTTCCCCGTCTGCTAACCCTCCACAACGAAGTCGCTACTGCGCCTGCGCGCCCATGGCCTTGACAGTAGAGTTCCAAGTATCGTAGCGGGTTGCAGAGAGCGTTGCGGAACGGCAAGAACGATCGACGAAAACTCTCTAATGTTGCTCATCCGGGCTACCTAGGGGGCGCTAGGGGATCTACTAGTGATGACGTTTAGAGGAGGAAACGCGCAGGCCTTGTCTTCTGAGTGGTATTGGCCAAGCTCGGCCGTGCAGCCTCACCGGAGTTTGCCCGTGCGGGCTCTGCGGTAAGCTGCTCCGCCAATGGGAGCCTCGTTCCTTGAAACTGTGACGCCGCGCTAGCCAATGGGAGCCTATCCATCAGATTTCTGCAACAGACAACAGGCTTCGCTCCATGTGTCGTTTGGCGCGACTTCAAAAGCTGATGACGTCGGTTCGCTCCATGGGACAGTTATTGCTTACGAATTAAAACACGCGACTTTGCGCTTGCGCGCCTTGTATTGCAGCGCTCTCAGCCGTGGCTTGAATAAACTAGGCCCGCATGCTGAATAGAACACTGTTGAACGGGCGCTGTTGACAGATTTCCGTTTTTTCCTGTTTTTTTTGTTTTTTTTTTCATAATTCGCACTTTTTTGACGTCTTGAATAACGAGCCGTGTTTGACGTTTCTTGATAAAAACTACAGAATTGGATGTTTCTGAGGACGCTGTACAACTTTGTCATTGAAATTTGTGCTTGAAATTGAATATTTCAGAAGTTCATTAATTGATATTAATTAATTAGTTAAATGAACAAAGTACAAAAAATATAGTGACTTGCTCCAAACAATTAACAAAGTTATTCCTTTAGTATTGCTTTCCTAAAATTGGCCAAACTACTTTTAAACCTTGGCTAAAGTTACGTGGAACTCCCTGTACATGTTACGGACCGTTCGTTTGATCACACAAATGTGCACTGAAGCAACTTGTGCGCCATCAGAACCTCTTAAAACGTGCGCTGGCCTGCACTTTGACCTTAATGCACTTCACACTGTCGACGTACGTGATTCGGCTTCAGAGTGTTTTCACCTTTTTAAATATCGCGGGAGCGAGCTCCACGGGCAGCCGTTCGCGCGCTCGCGTACAGCAAGAGTCGATCAAAGCTGTGCACGTACACTCTTCGCTTCCGCGATCGCACAGAAAGTTGACCATCAGAATAAAAGTTTCGTCGCTGGCCACCACGGTGTAAGATAATACACTTCAGGTGAGGACAGCGCACTCCTCCCGACGTGCCGATAAAGTTCGCTTTTCCATCTCTCTCTCTTTCTTTCTCTCTCTCTCTATGGTTTCAAGAGGCGCGAGCAGATGCCTCGTCGACCTGTGGTCACGTAAAGCTGGGCACGGCGTAAGACGCAGGAGGCAGGCAGCAGTGCACAAGACGGCCCGTGCCGCCTCATGCCCCACACGCGCAGAGCTCCATCGAGGTTGTCGCACGTGCAGAAAGACCACGGTGTACCGGGGTGTCATGGCAAGGAGATAATTTTTTTCGCTCTCACACAGTTTCGCCGTTTGGCCGCCGGCGACACTGTCAGCCGCGGGCACGGTGGCCGAGGAATGATGCAGCCTATCGGATGCCCGTCGAACAAACGCTATCTGATTCCTCGCGCCGCGCATTCAGCCCCGCCGTGTCCTCACCTAAAGAGTGTATCTTATACCCCTGTCAGACGGGAAAGTAAATGTCATTTTGATCGAATGTCATTCAGCGCTCGGCGAATCAGCTCGTGATCCTGGTTCTTCACGTGATCCTGGTTCTTCATCGCTCACGCTCATTGACCGAGCTGTAATGTCATTTTGCTTAAATGTCATTTAACGTGCCCGTCTGACAGGGGTATTACACCGCGCTCGTCACCAACGTAAGTTAACGCAATCGTGTACTCCCCCAGAAAGAACCATTGAACCCGCGAAGTCACCGTCTGCCGGCAAGGCAAACCCGGCTGTGAAACTTTATTATGGTTTTATTTTTCATCGCCTTATGGTAGTGAGACGTACGATAAAAAAAAAAAAAATTAGTGCCCTTCCACTCTGTGAAGAAGGATAACCAGCGAAGCTGTATTAGGATGACTCTATAGACAAGTCACCGTACTCGGAGTCCTGACGTGCGCATCCCATACGCTTGGTGTTGGCGGCCCGTTCTTCGTCGGTCGTTTTCGCTCGACGGCGTCGATCACACTCACGCTTCTGCTGCCGCCGACGCTCTAGACGGGCACGCTGTTGTTCTCTGTCGGACAGAGACCAGCTATTCGATGGTCCCGACCCGTCGGCCGTTGCGCGTTTGGCGGCAGCGGCTCCGCGTAGTTTTCGCGCCATGCATTCGCGCTTTTGCTCTCGTTGTCGCTGTTTGAGGGCACGTTCCTTTTCCTCAGAGCGAACTACGCGCGTCCTGGGGCCCTAATCTGGACACTTGGCGAAAAAGTCGGCGAGACATCTGGCGACCGTGATTGGCCGACGCCGCACTTGACCTTGGCGCCGGCCAGTCAGAACCGCCGAATTTCTCGCCGCATTTCTCGCCAAGTGTCCAGATTAGGGCCCCTGCTCATAGCAAGTCCAAAGTGCAACTGCTGATAACGTCGCTAGGGCGATGACTACGTCGGTAGAGAACGAGGCACTGTGATTGGTGGGTAGACTATGACGCCGCGAATTCCCGATCTTCACGCTTTGACCGCGCACGCAAAAACTTTCAGAACCTAGCCACACAGCTTCTCTGTACAAAAAAAAAAAATATTCATGATTAGATATTGAGAAGACACAATGCTTACAAAAAAATATATTTAGTTTTTTTTATCAGATAATTTCTAACATCACATCGAGCCCCCCTGCGTTTGTCCAACACAAATGGCACAACAAACGCGTTTGTTGTGCCATTTTCTGTGCTCCAAATAAACCGCGGTTTATTTGGAGCACAAAACCATGTTGGGATGCCACCACTTACGGCAGTGGTTCTCAACAATTGATGTCTCGCGGACCCCTTGTGAATCAGCGGAGATGATGGAGGACCCCGTTCGTTGTGAGTGCAAGAGGAAGGTATATGTTAATTATGATAATGATTTAATCAATGAATATAACTAAAAGCTAGTCTGAAATCGACTTTGCTCATTGACATACACACGAAAAAACTCACCCGAAAATAAAAAAAAGTTCTTCTCAATATGAAAAAAAAAAAAAAGACATCTTTTATTACCGGGCTTGACAGATAGGCAGGGCTTCGCGGACCCCAAGAATGCCGTCGCGAAACCCAAATGGTCCGCGGACCTTCATTTGAGAATCACTGACTTACGGGGCAATAAGGGAGTGACCACGAAATAGTCATATAGTCGCCTCAACAAGCACAACCGACAAAATTAAAAGTAGATTTGCACAGCATCGTTTACGAAGTGGAGATCAGAATGCGGCATTCGGCCAACAAAAAGGGTGAGATATTGTTGTGACATCTGAATGACTGTCGGCTCATAGACACTGTACAGTCATGGTCAAAAGGTATACGAACGGCGGAGCGCGTGCCATGCTAAGCCGGCAGAACCTTTTGGCGGAACTGGGTGGTGCTTCTCCAACGAGATTGTTATCGTTGCTTCCAGCGCCGTGGCATTAGGGAGCTTTTGTAGATAGTTTCTTCAGTTCCGCAACGCTCTTCGCAACCCGCTACGATATCTGGAACTCTGGAGTCAAGGACAGCGCGCGCACGCGCATTAGCGGCGGCGTCTTCGTTGCGGAGAGCGTAGCGGAGTACGGAAAACGATCTACGAAAACTCCCTAAATGTCTTCACTCTTGGCGGTACGTGGTGCGGCACTTGACGTTTCGATGGTGGGTGTGCCCTTGAATTGCTTCCATTCATAAAGAAGAGGCCGTCAGTGAGCGCTTGGAAACGAGAACTTGCAAAATTGAGCGTTGTTACGCTCATTTTATGGTTATCTTTGTTCCACGGTCAGTCTTGTTTGCGTCTACGCTAAAATTCAAACTGCCCACCCAAATATTCATCATTACTAAACTTCGGTGTTATCATTCATATCGTTATCTTTATTTCTTGGCCTCTCTGATTTCGGAAACATTGATGGTTCTGATATAGCAACTTCTGCTCTTTCTTTATCTTTATATTTTGCATCGTGATTCTCAGCCACCGCCCCTGAAGTTCGAACTGCAGTAAGTATTCTATCGTCAAAAAATCTTCAATTGCTCGCCCCTGCTATGAAACAGCTTATCAATACTTATACAAGCTATCGGACGCCACAATAATTAGTCACTCATCGTCGTTAATTTCTGGATTGTCAGAAACTCTAGGTGCATCGTACTGAGACTGATACGCTCCCAGAAACGTTCAAACATAGATGCCAGACGTATATGCCCGCGACGCGAGGTCCCTTCCTGAAGACATTCTGTTGATGCTAATCGGACTTACGCTCAGCCGATTAGAGACTCAGTTCGTTGAATGAAGCTGCTGACAAGAGATAGCGTAAGAGCGATCGGCTCTCCGCTTCGCTTTCAGGAGAGCGATTGAATGGTTTCACGAACTGATCCTTCTTTCTATTTCTTAACCCACCCTATTCCTCCACTTCATGGCCATTCATTGCCCCAAGGTATAAGGCAAAAGACACGTCGAGAAAAAAAAAAAAAGGCGGGGGGGGGGGGGGGGTGGCCACGTCCGGTCTGCGTCGCATATTTGTGCATTTAAGAAACTATGGCGCAGTCCAAAGTAAGAGCCAATTAGGGGTTCGATGCACTCCTTAGCATTTTCCGTCGGAGACGCGATGTTACCGTACCTGAACTTCAAGGTCGAGTTGCTTTTGGAGGAGGAGGTAATGGAACCTGACGGTTATCGTACCGAGTTGTACCTATATATGCACTTCTAAAAAAAAAAAAAAACACATTGCCACAATTTTTTTTTTCGGAATAAATAGGAAAATGGGTTCGTTTATATCGGCAAGAGAGTAAAACGGAAATGTTTACATTACCGTGATTACCGCATAGATATGAAACATTGTCAGATTCCAATCAAGGATGATAGTGCACCTTAACTTGCTCTGTGTCCCCTTCAACAGCATGCTGAATCTGTGAGTAAGGGCACAGTTATAAATGCATTGATAAAACGATAAACTCGGATTAATGTTGAGGCAACTTGGAACCTGTACATTCACACGCGTTCTTTGATATACTTGACACCAGCTTTAACGGCGAATACTTACGTGACATCCTTTCTGATGTGTTACATTTGTCTTTTTAGAAATGCTTCATTTCGCTACACCGACGAAAAAGACAGTACACGCAATAATTGCCTGCGGGTAATGGATACATTTTCGATCATCATTTCATTAAGATACGCGATACAAGATATTGGTAACGGGTTGTGCTTACTAAACGCGAGCGTATTTCTTTTACTGTGGGTCGGTATATTGTCTACAGTGTAAATACCTTCGAGCACACGTTCCCATATTGTCCTATACAATTTCAATAGAAGCCGAGTCCCTTTGCATACCTGGAAGAAAGTTAAAAACACAGAAAGAGGACAAGAACACAGACGAGTACGTAACTACGTACTCGTCTGTGTTCTTGTCCTCTTTGTGTTTATTCTTTCTGTGTTTCTAGGTATTACCAACACGCTTCTTACGTTTTAATTGAAGAGAGGCAGCTGATACTGGTGCAGAATCAGTCCATTCCCTCGTTTCAAGTGTCAAGGTGCAGATACTGTCAAAAGCGCATGCGGTCAATAATCAATCATCTATCTGCAAGAAAAAATGACTGGGGCACACTGCCTCATGCGTGTCTCTACGTACATACTTCTTTACTCACTATACCCATATATTTTATTTAACGTTGTACGCGACACGCCTATGCGAATAGAGAGCCATACGTAGGCTAATACTTGGAGTGGCATATATGTACACAAATATTACTCCAAAGAATTCGACAAGCCATATTGTCAAAGTGCCCAAATTGAAACTCTATTGAAACAATGGACCTTTTGTAGAAACATCGGTTCGAGAGTAAATGGTTCTAGTGCCCTCTCCCTCTTCCTTCTGGTCGAACAGAGAGGGAAGATGGTTTCTTTGTGTCGACTTCGGTGCAGAAGATAACCCACGATGGGGACAAAGGCAAGTTCGGATGAGCCGTCTCCAGGTCACAGCAGCTCAACAAGCGAACAGGATGTGGCTGACGTTTTGGATGTCGAACGTGTGGGAGAGGCCTTGCGCGCGCGTTGTTTTCTAGCCACTTAGTCTCGAACCCAGTCGCGTGTCTAAGTGGCAGCACATATTCGCCAAAAGGTCCATTGATCACAAATTTAACGATTTTGTCATGGACGATAGAGAAAGAAGTAAACTCGAAAGCAAGCTTGCGTGACTGACTGGCTGGTCCTCATCATCCTAAATGTGATGAAAACGGGTGTTTCTTTTGGCGCCGACGAACAAGACGGCGCCTTAAAGGGGCACTGACAACCCAAAGTTCGTATTTTTTTTTATTGTCTAAAACGATGCAACTTGTAGTCATAGACACGCAAAAAAAACCGCATCGCGAAAAAAAAGCTTTTCGCGCGCGCGCGCGCCTTTTTAATTTTGGCGTTTAAATCTCCCGCCGCCACCTCCTTGCTTCTTTTGATCGGTGACGTCAAAAATCGGGAAATTTAGAAGCTTTGTAGGTGACATTTCTATAACATTTAATAACGGTAATCGTAAAACATGTTTTTTAACGCAATTGCGAACGCACTACGGCCCCTCTTTTTGAAATACCAGAAATCAGAGTTCGGTGTGATGTTGCTTCCTAGATTTGTACCCTCCCTCGGAAAACTTGGCGGCGCTCGTTGGCGAGCTTGGCGAGTCGGAGAAAAACCGTTTTTTTCCCGCCGGCGCCCTTGCATCCCTCACCTCCTCCTCGCTTGGGGTTGCCGTGGCAACGGCGGAGGTCCAAAAGAAAGTCGAGTCGCAGGAGACCGCAAAATTTGACTCACTGCACTGGCGCGGATCGCGCGGGAACTTCAAATTCGGCATTTGGAAATTGTTTTTTTTTAATTCACAAATACTGAATTTTGAAGTTTCAAATTTGGAGGGTAATGTCCCGGCATCGTTTTCGATCGTTTCGGATAATTTAAAAAAATATGATTTTGGTGTGTCAGTGCCCCTTTAATACTCGCACCTCAAAACTCGAAGGAGCACTCACCGGCGTTCGATTCGACATTCATGCTTTCGCATTTACAGCTTATAAGAAGTGCTTCAATGTCCTCAGAATGTTTTCCCTGGTTGTTAATAAGCGGGACTTGGCAAAGAAAGAAATATATGACTACAAAATAGTTCACGCAGGAACTTTAGAGTCTATGTTATGCGAGTTTCCAAGTACATTTCTTAGTGGTTCTGGCTTCGTTAACTAAAATTAAATTATTTTTCAGAATAAAATGCTAGAAGCTCAAACCGCATGTGTGCCTACTTTAATGATCGCCCCTAGCTTGCACAAACCTTGATTTACAACCAAAATTAAAATATAAATACAGACTAAAAGCGCCTGTACAGACGTGCCCTTCACTCTGACAAGCCAGGTGATTATAACGTTAATCAGCATCACTCTGTGTTTTGCAAAAAAAAGAAATAAAACCGCCAAGCAGTCATTTTTTCGATTAAGATGTCTCAAATAGGCTTAGAAGCGATGCAAAAAAGTTTTAGAAAGTCATTAACCCTAAACCTTATCTAATATTGCCTAGCATTTATTGTGATGATGGGTCTTTTGTTGGTCCCCATCAATTAGCTGCTGGGATTAAAGGGGGCTTGCAACGATTTTAAGATTAAAAGAATTGGCATCTTGTCATTTTTACGTTGTTTATCGTGTCCCGGAAGATAGAGAAAACATCTCTGATTATGAAATGTCACGATTTCGCT
The DNA here is from genome assembly GCA_013358835.2 of Ixodes persulcatus. Taxonomy (NCBI): domain Eukaryota; kingdom Metazoa; phylum Arthropoda; class Arachnida; order Ixodida; family Ixodidae; genus Ixodes; species Ixodes persulcatus. Next base: position 316,202 of record JABSTQ010009541.1, on the reverse strand, counting down.
GCATAGTCGCAAAGCTAAAGTCCAGCTTTTTCCCCCACCTGCAGCCGCAAGTGGCAGACGAAGGAACTGCGGCGAAAAGATTAGGTGACCTCGCTCGGCTCTAAGCTGCAGCATAACGCCCGCTAATTTCAGCAGAGAGAGGGAGAGGAAGCGTTTTTCGAGAGAGCACACGGGAAGCTACACGGCACCCTGAATGACGTCACTAGGAAGGGGACCAGGTGTGACCCTGAAGACTGGGAATGAGTTGATTGGTGCCAGTAATGCCAATATTTATCTCTTTCTTTTTTTCTTTTTTTTACACAACAACTAGGACACGCAGGCGAAATTGGTTTTCAGTTCTTTACTTCCGGAGTGTCAGAGGGCAACTTGCACAAATTTTTGACCAAAGTCCGGAAATTGTTGCACCCCCCCCCCCCCGTAACACATTTTTTGGCAGTGTCCTTATGGACGATTTCCCACAATCAGTTGCTTTGTCATTGGTTGGTGAATATTTTATGCAGGGCATTATCATTTCCAATCATGGGGTCGAGTGTGCTATTGACCATTTGAAGGCTAACTCCAGCCCTGGTCCGTATGGCAAATTTGCCAAGCTCCTAAATTTAACTAAACACACATCTGGAGCTATACTGGGCAAGTTTTTTCAACAATCTCTCTCCACTGGCGAACTACCCTTTGACTGGAACCTGGCTCTCGTCATTTCCAATTTTAAATCTGGAGACAAAAACTCTTTGAACAACTACAGGCCCGTTTCACTAACGTGCGTCTCTCGCAAGCTCATGGAACATTTACTTTCCTCCCAAATCATGACCCACCTTTCCAGTAGCAAACTTATCTCTCCGCATCAGCATGGCTTTCAACGCAGACATTCCTGTGAGACGCAACAATTCGAGTTGATTCATCATCTCCACTTGTCTATTCATTCCTTACTTCCCGTTGATGCTGTTTTTATCGACCACGCAGAAACGTTCGATCGGGTGCCCCATAATAGTTTCTTATACAAATTAAGTGTCATGAATATAAACGAATTACCTATGAAACGAATAGCGAGCTTCTTATCTAATCGGTTTCAGTTGTTGTGATGAACAAATTTGTCGCTTCTCCTCTAATAGTAAAATCTGGCGTTCCACAGGGTTCAGTTCTTGTTCCGGCATTATTTCTTTTCTATATAAATGACATTCTTTCAAACATAAAAGCAAACTTACGTCTTTTCGCTGACGGCTGCGTCATCCATCGCCCGATTTCTAGTTCTCAAGATGTGTGCATACTTCAACGCAACCTGGAAACCGTAAATAATTGGTGTAGCACTTGGCTGATGCAAATTGATACAACTAAAACTAAGGCTGTAACTTTCACCACCAAATTAAATGTCGCCCGCCACACGTATAGACATTTTCCGTTTACTCTCGCCCGCGACCGCCAAGTGAATTTCATCCGGTATGGGCGACGAAAAAATAATAAAACGTTTCAACCTGTAAATAGTAAAAAAATAGAGGGGAGACAAAACAAGAATTGGTGACGGTTAGACTTATCTCCTAAATGCATTCTATTGGCGTGGCGACGGCAAAACAATGTTTTCGCCCATACTGGAAGTGACGATATTTCAAGATGGCGGCGCCCTTGTGAAAAAGGTCTATACAATTGGAGACGATGGGATCGAAAATGTAACAACATGCAATAAAATATATTGGCATACATCTTTCTGCTAATATATATATTGGAACCTTCGTATAGAACAGGTCATTAGCGAAGCGACTAAGGCTCTGGGATTCTTCAAACGTTCATTATTTCAGGCTAATAAGGAAACAAAGCTTCTAGCGTATACCTCCCTCGTAGGGTCGCACTTGGAGTATGCACCCAAAGTTTAACAACCTCCAGCCTTGCAATTTTGACGAAAGCCTCCGGTATATGGGCTCAATTTGGCGAACTCGTTTTAACTGCCAAACCAAAAGATTGAAGTTTGGAGGTTCTAGAGATAACGCAAATGCATGCAGGTACTTTAAAGTGTGTCCACAACGCTACCCTCCGAGGTGGGCACTTACCTCACAGCGAAGTATACTCTAATACACAGAACGTGGACAGTGCGAATAAACATATTTTAATTGGGACCTGTTTTATATATATTTTACACGGTGACGTCTCAGTAACCGGCTCAGATAAAGTCCTCGGCCGAAATTGTAAAAATTACCAGCGGAAGAATCTGTGAATATGCCATTAAAGAATTCCTCTCAAATTCAGTTTTTGTGGAACATGCATTTTACTAAATACCTAACTATCGGCGTGTCTATAAAAACTGAAGTATTAAAAAAAAACATGTGATCACAGGAATTTGAAGTTCCATAGTATGCTTTCGGAATTCCAAGAAGTATCTCTAACATTTGAACTCTTGCTGAGGTAATTTACCTGTAGTTTCTTATTTTGCATTAACCATCCACCGACAATATCCAGGAAGACTCGCGTTTGATACAGTCTAGATAAAAAGGCAATTTGCGTTTGGTTATACAGCACTAAACGACTGCGCTACACGGGTCTATGGTGTGAATACTTATCCGCTTCATTATAGGTCAGCGCGCACTTCCTGCGGAGCCAGGTGTATTTCATCAATTTTGTTTTCTCTAATCTGCTTTAACCGTTTTAAATGTGTACACACGCACAACATTGATACGGAGTTCTCTCTCTTCTATCGTGCCAGAGAAAACCTGGGAGGAAAGAAAGAAGTGCATGGGTAAAAAATTCTGAGTACCAGAAGTGAAAAGTATCCGGCGTCTTGTCCTGAGGGATATCGAACACAGAAGGAAGTTCCGGGAATGGCGCTCTTTCTCTTTCCCACGGTATTTCGCTCGTAGGTCTGAATGATAACACGTTAAAAATGATTCGTAAAAAAAAAAAAAAAAAAATTGGGGGAGGGTGCATGCTTGCGGCAGGTTTGATTAGAACTATATTCACATTGCCTCGAAACTGCTCCTTCAACGTCGACGCTCAGAACAGCGAGGTAACATGAATGCTTCTCCATGTTACCGCTCTAGAATATCCAAAGTCCTCTAACAGAAGTACAGGGTTACTTTTTTTTAAAATAAAGAAAGTGCGCTGCAGCATACGCCTTCCCTATTAGAAACCCAGAGAACGGATACCTCAGTCGTAAAAGGTATGCTGGCCGCATGCGGCCCGCGACTCTCTGGGACGCGGCCCGTACGTGTCCCGTGGCTGCGAGCTCCCGCTCCTATGGTGCAAGCGCTGTATGTGCCATAAATAATGACCTCTTGTCGTCCATTCATTTTCACTAGAAACGTAGCTTTGCTCTTATGACGTTTCAACATATTTGGCACTAATTTGTTTTTATTTAGATCAACGATTGTGTCGTCTTACATACCGTTAAGACACTGAGCATTTCCTTGTAATTCTGCTTTACAAATTGTCAAAAAAGCAAAAAAATAGCGCATGAAAAGATTTTCTTTAGAGACATATTGAACTCGGATAATTCCCGAGTGAAGTGAAGGACAGAGTAACGAGTACGTGTGCTTGGTTAAGTTCTATTGAAACATTCCAGCGGCTTGGCGGGATGGTGTTGTTTTAAATATTTGAATCACTCTTGGTACAAACCTACAGTAGTGGTATGAACAAACCAAAGCTAAAGCCAGCACTGGCCAAACGGGGTTTTTATATTGAGCAAATAGCACGTAATCCTTTCTTTGTGAAATCTCTGGGTGTCGCTTAAAAACTTTACTGCTTTGCAACGTAAAACACCATCGCTGTTTTTCGTTTTTTTTTTCTTGTAAAATATATTAACGTTTAACGAACGTTAAAATTGATATCACTGGCCCCATCGAAAGGGAAAATAGTCGTCACGCACCTTTGAATTGAGTTTTTTGTCGGCAGTGCAGACGGAAACTTAATCCCACTATTCGCGACTCCAGCTTGCTCTAGGTAGCTACACTCGTTTTCCGAAATGGCGGTCATAGTGATGGTCGGAGATGCGTGCCGCTGTTGAGCCTGTCTAGTGAGCTGGCTTCACTGAGCGACCCACATTATTTCAGGTAATACAAGGAAGCTAGTGTGTTATGAGCGCAGGTCACCTTTTGATCCTGAATCCAAAAACGGTGTTTAGCGTAATATTTACGCCAGGAGGCACGCTTTAATTCTAGAGCGAAACAGAAACTAACTTCTGTTTTGGATTTAATTCCTCGGTATAGGTATTAATTTCGGATTCTTTCATAACTCAAGATGTGCCTCACATTGTAGTTATTTAGTTAAAGAGGTTGTTCACGGAAACTCTATTTTGTGACATATATGTTCGATTCAGGCACTTCACAATATTGGGTGCTCCAAGTCACCAGGCTCGATCTAAAATAGACCTTAAAAATCGACGCCTGCACGTAGCTATCTAAACTTTTCTTCAAATTTGTATTTCATAGGTCGGTTTGTTTTTGTAAAATTACAAAGCGTAGTTCTCTTTCTGTAAAAAATAAGTCCACGAAACCTGCCAATGTATACGGCGGGCAGCGACGCAGACGACAAGGGTTCAGTAGCGGGGTGTGTTTGGCGTTCGCATTGATAGATGGCGCTACCTCCTTATCGCGACGGCTCGCGACCACCGTAATTTATTAAAATGAACATAATCTTTTTGAAATGTACCTTCGGTTAAAAAATAAATGCGGACAATAAAAGCAAAACTTAAAGTAAAAAACGCATGTGCATAACGACGGCGCTTTTGCTGCCAACGGATTTCGTCTGCGTGTCATATAGCTTTCTTTCGCTGTTCAGCTGCACCTTCGGACGCTGCTCCCGACGCCATCTATCAGTACGAACGCCGAACACACCCGGCTACTTAACACCTGTCGTCTGCGTCGCTGCCCGCCGTAGACCCTGGCAAGTCTCTTGGCCTTCTTTTTTACAGAAAGAGAACTACGCTTTGTAATTTTACAAGAAAAACCCGATCTGTGAAATACACCTTTGTCAAAAAATTTAGATTGCTACGTGCAGGCGTCGATTTTTACGGTCCATTTTAGATCGAGCCTGGTGACTTGGATCACCCTATATTTTGGAGATTTCAGTGTCCGCTTTAAAGACAGTGTCTTTCATACGGCTTAGAGGTAACATGTAATATTCTGGTTGTTGAAAATACCAGTACTGATATTTGTGCGTTCTCGTTGCCTTTTTTCATCCACATAATTGTCACGTAAATAATGAACTGCGGGCTTTTAACGTGTTTTTGGGCATTTAGATGATTAATTGCTTTAAAATTATTCTCATCACAACAACAACGAAATAAATCCAATTTTCACAATATGTCCACAAAACGTATATATTAATAAACGCAGTTATCACTACAATCCAAAGACGGAATTCGAGTCAGCCTCAGCTGAATTGTGTGTGTTTTATAAAGCAACGCGTAACGCATAAGACTTTATATTGCATCTAGTGTTTGACTGTTTGTCTATCTTGATAACGATGTCAGAGGTTTTTATATGCTAAAAAGAAAACAAAATGATACCTTTCAGGAAAGACTAATATGGTTAAATGGCGTATTTTTGTGAGCGTGGCGTTAATTGGGGAATACATTGCCGCGATTTGTATAAATAATAATAATATTAAAATTTAGATATTTCAATACGTAATTGTTCAAGCTCTAATATACTCTGTTGCTTGTGATCTAATTTCAAACGCGCGAACAGGTATGGCAATCAAAAGTGTACTAATTATCGTCACTGGTGGCCATTGCAGCATTTTCATTTACACGGTTACAAAATAAAAATAGTCTAAAATCAATGTAAACATTCTAGCTAATGTGAGAAATCCATGTAAAATTACATCATTTGTGGGTAAAGCATATTTTGCTATCAAAGTCGCGAGTTTTGACAATCGGCAAAACTTCCAAAGTCGCCGCCAATATCCTTCCAAACCAAATGCCCCAAAATAATTTTTTTTTAAATATACAAATAAGAAAAAAACATTTTTTTTTTTAGTTACCGATATTTTTAAACATTTAGTTACTTTTGTTTTTACGGGCCATCGTTATGCCAATCTCAGCCTTTCCAGTTCGAAGGAACGCCAACCTGCTTGCACGTCTGCTCACTGCAGCACGCTTCGTTGGCGTTGGAGGCCGGTGAAACAGTAGTGAGTTTGAGTATTGCGTATACGAGCGAACGCAAGCGCAGTGTGTTTGCGTTAGCTTTGCGTGTTCCACACTGCGCGTGCCCGGAGCTCGAAATTGCGGTCTTGGATTGGCGCGTGGCGATGACGCGCGTGCACAACCTGAAGCACGCAACTCTATACGCAAACGCACACCGCTTGCGTTTGCTTCTATACGCAATACTAAAACTTTCCAGTAAGGTACAACCCCATACCGGCTGCGGCACCACGTTGGGACAGTGAAGAGTATTGTTGGCATTCGGAAATGACATTGCATGAGCCATGATCGCGAGCAATGCCGCCTTGCCCGCGGAGCAGGAGAATCGGGGGACCCTCACAGAGCGCTTCCCGTTTCCGCCGCGAGAGGGCGAGCAGCGAGCTGGAGACGCGAATGCTAAACATAATACATCTTTCAGCCCCTCAGAAAACAAAACAGCGCGACGACGGGGCAAGTGAGGAAACACAAGCATCTCGGGGTGTCTGCCGCCTCGCCCAGTCATTGCACCGCTCGCATTGTCTAAAACCTATGCACCAACCATTCCGAATGACTGTTGCTTTATTGTTCAGTATGGCTATAAATATTTAAGATTTTGGTTAACGCTTTATACGGAGGAAAACTTCCAGTGCTGTCCGAGGTTTGTTGGTGTATAGTGTGTATAGTGTGTACGCATGTGATGAAGCCGTGTTTCTAAGTCATTCATGGCGTGTTTCTCGGTCAATAAATCAATATATGAGACTAAACTCACAGCGGAGTCACCAGAACCACACCAGCATGAACCTATTGGCGACGTGCGCGATCGAAAGCGTCGCTGGCGTCGGCCTTCCACCATTGGTGGAATGCTAACTATGACGTCAGCAAAGGTTTTCTTATCAACATAAATAAGAGTAATGTAAGAACTTCAATTTTGACGGTGTTGGTAGAGTTGGTTTCAGAGTGGACTGATTTAAAACTTCTACCATGCTAATTACAAACACCATCAAACTTGTTGTTCGGAAGGTAATGACGTCACGAGAGGGAACAATATGGGGCGCCACCAAAACATCTCGCCACTAATAGGAAGTATTCACTGGCGGCCATAGTTGTGTGCGCGACTGCTGAGCGCGTGCTGATGGCGAGCTTCCACAGTTCTTTTGTAACGTGCATTCCGCACTCTCAAGATTGCCGGTCTTAGCAGCCTATTAATCTGGGCTCGTTCTGAGCATGCGCTCTAAACAGTGACCTCAAATATGGCGGCCAGTGAATACCTCCTATAGTCGGATGCAACCTAAGAACAATCCTTTAGCTCCACCCACAAGCGCATTCCGCCCATCTGAAGTGCCTCCGCCGTCAAGAAAGTAAATCGCTAGCAACGTTGCTTTTTCTTCCTCCAGTAAACGTGTCTTAAACTACTACAATATTTATTTAATTCATTGAGGACTTTTAAATAAGTTAGAATACGTTTTTGTCAACGAAGTAGCTGTTTAGTAAAAAAAGAAAGTCATGTCCAATGTACCGTCTTCCCAATTCATTTTCTGTCCAAGATACTGTCTAACATACCGTCTTCCAGTGCCTTCGATTGAGGGAAAGCGGCGAAAACGAAACCAACATTCTCTCGCCAAAATTATAAATAACAAAGCACTTATAGTTCCTGCAAATAATAAATATTTAGTGATTTACTTAGTTTTGTGGGCTTTGCGCATGAACTGTGTGCCTTTATTTTGTTGGATGAATAGAAAACAAGAATAATTATACTTTTCGGGTTTGACAAATCGGCACCCTCCCAAGTCATCGATACCACCACCGCGCCCCGCTCTCTTTGTCTTCCGTCATGGATCCCACTGAGGTGACATCGGAAAGCGATTCCCCTGATTCTTCTTGGACGAAACAGCCTGGTGCAGCCTCACCGGCGACTCCAAAGCGGTTCTTCAAGATGCACAAGCGAGGTCGGGTTTTGAACAGCGGCCAGGATCGCGATTGGTCCACGGAATCATGACGTCATGAAAACGATTGGCTGGCGTTTCTCGGCGTAGGAATACATTTTCCTCTGAGAGGCAGTTCCGGTTTTTTCTTAGCTTGCAACCGACTATAGATATTTCTACAGGAACGTGCCCCCGTCAGCCTCGTCGTCGGCGCTGCTCGGCGTGTACTACTGTGGTTCGACTGGAGCTTTTCGGGACGCAGAACAAGTGTTAATGTGAAAACTTGTAGGTTTTCCTTTGCAATAATGCCTCTAGAGTGTGTGTTATCCTCTACTTTTATTATTCGCGTGTTTTTGATGGAAATCATTTGATTAATATCGACCCCCCCCCCCCCTTCTCAGTACCGACAGGACGTTCAGCAACGCTATCACTTGGGCTGCACGCTTACTACGAAAGAAACCACGCGACACTGAAATAAGAAGGAAAAATACACAAATAAATATCAATAAATCTCTCATTTTTTTAATGGTGAGAGGAACAATAAACTGGTGTATTGTTTTTTGTCATCGTGTTGCTGATGCGGGGACCTGCGTTTGTAAGGTGCAAGGTGGAGCGCGTTTGGGAACGGCCAAGGTGCCACTGCAACTGGCTAACATATAACAAATTGTTTTTTTGGGGGAGGCAGTCTATGAAGAAAAGTACCTCGATTGGGCGTACATGAAGCATTAAAATACGATATGAACACAAACTTCAACAACCCGTGATATGAAAAAAAAATATTTATTCTCAACTCACTGCTTTATGACTTCTCAAAAGTGGTAATGCACTTCATCGACATACACAGCAAGCACATGACAGATATCCAGCAACATAGTACGCAAAAAGACTACAAAATAGTCATAATATATTCCGGCATAGAATCCTAACCTCTTCGCCATTGACGATGTGCACATAGTCCCGAAGGATAAGGCGCGGTTCAAAATGTCTCTCGCACACCGCTGATGTCTCGGCGAGGCGTTTATCTTCTCGATTAAGATTTTTTTCCCCACTGTAGTCTGCGCGACTCCTCCTTTGGCGCACGAAACAGCGACGGCTTACGATCGCTGGTGGCAGCCCTTGTTGACCGGGTAGCCCGACTTGCATCCCGGCGCGAAGCAGTGTGTGTGTCCGTCTTTTTCCTTGCATTTATGACCGAGACGGCAACGGAACGGGGAAGACTCCCCACCACTACACCACAAAGAAAAGTGCTACGGTGCTACGTTCGGGAGAAGCGTACCGCCTCAGCTTCGTCGTCTTCTTTGCTCATCGCACATCTTCCATCTGCCACAAATTCTCCTAGGGCACAGAACTCCAGCGCCACTCGCGGCATCTACGTTGACCGTCTTCACGCGGCCCATTGTAAGCGGGCGCCGCTCTTGCCACTACACCCTCTAGAACACTGTACTCCTTATATAATAACGGCACAAACGACGGGAAAGAAGAACAGCGTAGGTGCTATCAGTTGCCAGATAAGTAGTTAAAGCTCAGCTAAATTGACAAAAGTTGTCGTACACGTAAACCTTTGTCGATATATTTCGCATCATTAGTGAATTATAGCTGTTAAGAGAACTTCTCTAATGTTCACAAAATTAAAAAAAAAAAAAAAACTTCTTGATTTTTTTGTTTCTTTTTTTCGGCTTTTAAGAGTTCCGGAATTTTACATCTCTACTATCACCCGTGCCCCGTGGCTCGCGCTCGGCCTCCGCGCTCGTATCACGCGTTGCCAGGGCTACGGCCACTTCTGCTCCTCTTGGCGCCGAGGAATATCGGAGAGCCTGAAACCTCGGCAGTAGCGTAACGCGGCCGTCCATGCCAGTACACTTCAGACTGAACTAAACGACTGAAAGAACGACATTCATTCTTTCGCATTCACAACTCATAAAAAGTGCTTAGGTGTCCTCGGAATTGTTTTTTACGATCATCTGTATATTCCTTGTTCTGACACTGCAGCGGGGTTTTAAGAAAGGCCAGCTTCCCACTAAGCGGACGTTTTGAGCGATAATAACCTGGCGCTATCTTTGGGCGTAGAAAATGCCAAATGAGAAGTATAGTAAAGGCGCTTTGGGTGCGCTACCGTCCGCTGATTTCCGAAAATATCATCGAGCGAATGCCTGTTTATAAGCGGGCGCGCTAGGTGGCATCGCTGTCGTTTTCTCTGTAACGCGTTTTTTTTTTTTTGATAAGTCAGAGCACAGCTCCTTGCACTAACGTCCCTCAATACTTTTTGTGAGTAGCAACAACCAACAACAATGACGAAACATATTTCGCGGAAAAAAATTGGCGTCCTTCAGTTTCTTTTCGCCGCTGTGCGCAGCCATTTACTTCATAAAACTTGCAATTGTCACGCAGTCCGTGCTCCAAAGCATACGCCGATACATTTTGAAAGCATGAAGAGCACCTTTTTGTCCAAACCTCTACGTGCTACGAGTTTTATATAGATTGAGCTAATTCATCATGCTCCAGACGCGCAACGTCAGTGCGATCCGTCTTTTTCCTTTATTTATTTGTATTTATCCGAATTACGTCGCAGTCTCGTCAAGAGCACTGCGTGAGGGGGAACATTTACACGGATACAGAAATAAAGAACCGTGTTCGTACGTCGTCTGCAGTATGTTTCGCCTTAAGTCAAAGCGCCACTCACGCCACACGAGCCGAGGGAGTGAATGAAGCTGCGTCAAAACCGCTATAGACCGACACGCTGTTTACAAACAAGCCCGCGTTTGCCCACACCAGGTGTGGGCACTGCGCCTGCGCAGAAACCGGATTCGCGTGAAGTGAAACTTCTGCGCATGCTCCGTGCCATCGACAGCTCCACCGCAGCTGCGTGACGTCAGGGCCGCGTGTTGGTCTATACATGGCAGCATTCGCTGTTTTTCTGTGCGCGTGAGCGATCACCGACTAATCCACACGGCGACAGTGAACTCGACGCGGGACCTTGCGCTTTGAGTTTCTAGAAGGAGTTAATGTGTCTTTTTCGTAGGCACCGAAGGCTTCAAAAACCCAGATCATGGCGAGTCCTACTAAGCCAGACAGAGAAAGAGAGAAAAATAACTTTTAATAAAACAATTTGTTTAGCTCTTCCGAGGCGACATGAGCCCTCATTTCAGGACCCCTGTAGCTGCTTCCTGCATTAGCCGACAAGAAGCCAAAGAGCGAATCGTGAAACGGAAGCATGAACAAGTAAGCTGTGCCCTCCATTTCTTAAACTGTCGGTGGCTGTAGCCTTTGATTGCGCTCTGAAGTTTGGTAAAACGTAGTATATATATATATATATATATATATATATATATATATATATATATATATATATATATATATATATATATATATATAAACGGAAGAAAACGCACCTGAGACGGTTGTTGGAGTTTTTAAGACATAGTATTGGTAAAGTTGGTCGACGTTTCGGCCTGAGCCAGACCTTTTTCGAAAGGTCTGGCTCAGGCCGAAACGTCGACCAACTTTGCCAATACTATGTTTTAAAAACTCCAACAACCGTCTCAGGTGCGTTTTCTTCCGTTTATACTTTTCGTCATCCTGCGCTTCGTTTCTCTCTCTCTCTCTCTCTCTCTCTCTCTCTATATATATATATATATATATATATATATATATATATATATAGTCATCGGCTACTCTCTGACTAGTGGTGGAAAAAATTTCATAAGCGCCTCAGCGAACCGACACCATTCCAAGCACTCGGATCTTGTCTCGCTCTCGCAACACGTTCCCGTTGTATCACCTTAGTCGCGGGCAGATTTGTACAAAGGTACGCATCGCAAGTAATCGAATTACTCGTAATCGATTACTTCTTGGGGTAATTCTGAAATCGGTCGAATACCTTTATTAAGAAGTATTCGCGAAAGTAATTCAATTACTTTTGGATGTACTCAAATTGCCCAAAGCCGTTACAATCTTTTTTTTTTTTTTCCATTCCAATGGCACCCTTTCGTTTCTCCGATTTTCATACGAAGAAATTCTTGAACCAGTGTCTCGAGAACTCTTTACCAAAATCGGCGGATTAAAAGAAAAATCAGTTTATAACTTTGTGGTACCCGTTTTCAAACCGGCAGAAAAATATGTCCTTTCGAAAAATCTGCAATAAACGCCAAAATAAAGGTTTTATTTTCGAGTAACGGTCAATTAATTTTCTTCCAAAGTAACCAAGTAATCTAATTGCATTATTTTAGACCCAATAGTAATTGTAATTGTAATCTATTGTTTTTTGTTTTGCTTTTGAGTAACGTGTGCGCGAGACTGCTCGCTTGACGGTTAGACTGACTGGCAAATTGCAACAAGCCGCTTGCGTCGCTAGAGTTCGCGTGACATCAACCCGGGAATATAAACGAAAAAAAAAAAAAAAGCTCTGCACAAACAGAAGTGAGAAGGGTAACCACACAGCCTTGTCAATGTAACCGAATGACATGCAGAATCGAGGAAACTCTTTACGGCCGACAAAGATTCCCTTGTCCTCTACGCTTTAGTTGGTCAAGCACATTGTGAGTCAGGTCAGGATGTCTTATTCCAATCGCTCGCTCACACTTCAGACGAGGAGTTGAGTGGCTCCATTGTCTTTTTGTTATTTCCGGGTGCATAGTGGATTCGCACCAATTAAATATCCATAGAAACGTAAATAGAGAAAGTATTTTTACCGATCGGATACACTGCGACTGAAGAGATTGGCATACCTATAATATGCCAGGTTTATTTCAGTATCCAAGTCTTCTGAGAGAAATCAACATCAATATGGCCCTTCTTGTTAAAAAAAAAAAAAAAACATGCACCTATAGTCACCCAGAAGTCTACGCAAAATAAATCGAAGCGGCTGACCTTTTACAATTCTCCCTTCGCTAGACGACAAAGCATTTTAACGATATTCAAGGCGAACATCGCCTAACATTCTTCTACAGAAAAATTAGCGAGTTCTAGAACAGCGTGCGCAAAAGCTTTGCGTATACGCCAAGCAATGCGTCATTGCCATACTATAAGCAAAAAAACCAGTTCGGGCCCGGCGCAGGCGCAGGGACGACAACACTATATTTTCTTTGTGATGTGCAAAGCTTATGTGCATCCTATTCTAAAACTCGCTATTGAATAGTTTCAACAGTATACTTAGTTAACTAAATTGTACGTGTATTACTCTACAAAATATATGGCCGAGAGAACTCTTAAGGGTTATTCGGCTTGTTCATATTTTGCACCTTGAAAAGTTCTCTTCCGCATCCCCTTTGTGAAAAACTTATAAGGGGTTATTTTAAGCTTCTTCCTTCGATGCGAAAGAGTTCCTCGTCGCCTAGATGCCTTCCTATGGCGCCAGAGGGCGATAGTGCTTGAGGCGAAACCGTTCTTCATGAGCTGAAAGAGTTCTGGAGCGTCCAAGACCCTATCAGGGAGGTATTTTCTTCTTTTACATCGCAGCTGTTAAGGGGTACACTCTAAAAAAAAAAGGGGGGGGGGGGGTGTAGGTGTTACACCCCTTGTCAGATATACGACACCCCAAAACTTCAGTTCGACGTACAGCGCGCTGACGTTGAACTGACTGCCCCGACTTTTGCGAGAGGGTTGATGACGGTGCGATATAACTTATTAAAGAGCTAAAATGCGTATCAAAGTCTACAGAAAAAAAAAAAAAAACACAGGTTTTGCAGTTGAGCGCAGAAAACCCCGATAACTTTTTTTTGCGGTCAGTCACTTACATTAACTATTTTAATGAGTTAGTTGGTTGACGTTATTTATGTCAGGGAAAACAGCTGAGAAAACGCGGACTGCGAAGAAGAACAAGCGCGGCAGGACAATGCTGTAGAACAAACACGATAGGACAAGCATTGTCCTGTTGTGTTTGTTTGTTCTTCTTCGTAGTCCTTGCTTTCTGGGCTGTTTTCCCCATCATGTTGGTTTCAGCGCTCATTATTCTGGTGTTGTCAAAATCGATATTTCTTTTGTGTGTGTCTGTGTGTGTGTGTGTGTGTATGGAGAATAGTCTTTAATAGGATATATTGTAATTCCTGTGTTGTATTTTTTCTTCATACTTATTGTATTTCTTGTTTGGCAAGTATCTTCATAAGGGCCGTTTCTTTTCTTTTTCTTCAGAAATTGCGTGTTTATTCTTATTTTTTTTTAGTTTTGCGTTTAAACTTCCGTCTTATTAGCGCTCTATATTTTCAAAATATTTTAAGAAAAAGACGGAAAATGTGCGCGCAAAAACGCCCCCCCCCCCCCAAAAAAAAAAGAAAGGAAGAAAAATAATAAATTATTTATGCGCACACTGGCATTTGCATGTAAAGATAGGAGGGTTTGTGATTCAACTCGATATACACGACAACAAAAAGGAAAAGAACACAAAAATATAAAGATGGCACCAGGGCGCGACAAGAAAATCCGCCACTCTCTAGCTCAGGAAAGAAAGCAAAATACGGATGAAACAAGACCGGTGGCAAACTTCCCGAACCACTGGAGACGGCATCGCCACTAACCACGAAGACTAATGCCGTGCTCAGAAATAAAAGCCCAGATAGAGAAGTGGCGCCGTTTTAAGTCGGCCCCGTAAATCAGGCGGGCCATCTTTAGCCGAGTCATCCGTGCGACAGCCGTTTAAAAGACAAAAGCCAGGGGACCTTTGGCGCCCCCTCTTGTTCGCTTTTTTCTCTATCTGGTGTAGTATTCTTTGCGACGCCTCGTGAAGCACTCCCCCCCCCCCCCCCCCCCCCAACAACGAACGGCGCCTCGGCGTCGCCCGCCCGGGCGCGTCGGTCGTCAGGGAACCCCACCGACGCCTGACTATGCTCAGTTCCACGTCGAGAGACGGCAGCGGAAGCTACGCGCCATCCCAGCCAATTCGGAGCTGCGAACACAAATCACGTGACCACGCGCCCCGCGCGTTGCGGCTCCCCTCTTCAAAGTCACGTGACTCGCACTCGACGTCACATTGGCTCTGGTGGCTCGTATCGTCCTGAGTGTTTCATCCTAAGGCGAAACGGAGCCTATCAGTTGTCCCACCCAGGAAGGGCAAGCGTAAACAAAAGTTGACAGTGGAGTGAGAGCTACGCGTTCGGAGAACCAATCAGCAGCCGGCCTCGATGATAGGTGACATGCCCTCTCGCAGAAAGCGGGGCCACGTGAGCCAGGGCGGACGGTTCATTGGTCCCGCGAATAGGCGTGCCTTCACCTTTCGGATGTTAGCGTAGGGGAAGATTGTAGTGATTGTCTGTTTACTTGGACTGGACTAATCGGAGAATTTCCGGTTTGGACGGTTCCGGTGGGATCATATCGTCACCATCGCCCCCTTCTTCTGTGTGTGCCTGCTTGCTTGAGGGTCGCGTCCACTTGTTGACGTTGTTGGGTTCGGTTGACGCATGGAGAGGGTCAGCAGTTGAAAGAGATAATAACGCTAAACAACGAAACTGAAAACAAAAGACACATGTCCGAAAAAGTGAAAAGGAACTCGAACGGAAATCACACGCTAAAATCGTTCAACTACGCAGTTTTAAAAAAGCAAGCCTCGCGGATCAAAGCATATTTATGATTCTTATATGATAAACTCGTTGGCGGGGCTTGTATTTCGCCATTTTAATAGGGTGCAAAGGTTCTCGCACGTTCCGCGCGTCCTTAGAAAAAAAAAAGTTGAGGCTTTTATTTTAACAGTGTTTATGTGTCGATTTTCCCGCAGACAACTGGGAGAACCAATCACTACAATATTTTCGGGAAGTTGTACGATTCATGGAGGCAATAAAAGGTTCACACAGAAAAATTTAGTGCTTAAAGGGACACTAGCACCCCCCAATTTTTTTTTATTGTTTCTAGGCGATTTATTATGGTGTCGGAAGATTACCCAATCAATATTTTCCTACGGTGTAATGTATATTTTTAACAAAGTAAAAAAAAAAGGCAACTGCTCAAAACCGAAGCGAAAATTGGAGGGAGGAGGAAGAAGAGATATAGCAGAAAGATACCAAAAAATCACATAACTGTGCAACTTTTTTTTTTTTTTTCAATGAAGATATTTGAAGTTACAAAAAATAGGTATCACCTTTTTTGTCCATTTCTAGTATTGAGTATGGGCCTTCGATGACCCACGACTTTGATTATATTTTGTGGTTGTGTCTTAACCATAGAAAACGGCACGTGGCCACGGAGAAGAGAGTGAGCGCGACTCAAACCGGCAAGTTCTCGATCGGCGGTTTTTGGGCAGAAAGAAAATTAATTTCGAGTCACAAATTGTGTTCTGGGTAGCTGAGCTCTCATATCTCATGTGCAAATAAAAACCTAAGCGAGCATAAATACCCTCTCAGTGTTAAGTAGAAACTTATTTTTCAACTTTGCCATTCGTCTAGCAGTAACTGGTTCACAGTATAGTACGGAACGGCTGCCCAGGGGGCGCCGGAGCAATATTAGTGACGCCGCGCTCTGGCGCAAAATCGCTCTCCACAGCAGTACGGGTCCGGTGGCAGTGGCGACGAACAAGTCAAAATTTTACTCCGGCCGCGTTGCAATATTATTGGGGCTTTCTTTCCGTTGAAAAAAGGGGATTATTTTTTTAGGGAGGAAAATCTTCGCAAGGAAAGGTTGCCTTTGTGCCAGGCCTCCGGGGTGGAGGAAATAATCCTGGCATAAGAACATTTGTCGACAGCGAAGTGCGTCTCCCAAGACCAAGACAGCGTCGCATATGACATCCGCCTCAGGATAAATGTTGTTGTTTTGTGTTTTAATGGTTTTGCTCGCTCTTGGAAGTCACAGCTGTTCGGACAAGAATAAGGATGCTATATTGTTCAAATTGTCTTTTCCCGCACAGCTGCACGTTCGCACACACTGCTTGAGGTCTGGCAAGTGCTCTTAGAAAGTCGGAGCTACCGACTGCTGGAAGCATGCGGCGGCTGTGTTAATTCATGGTAATGGAATCAATGACGAGGCAGGCACTGCCAGACAGTAACACTAGGTCAAGCTGTATAAAAAATGAAAGCCGTTTACAACCCTTTGTAACGCCGAATTAGAGCGCAGCTCTTAAGGAGGAGGAGGAGGGAAGGGTACTGAGGGAAGGGTATACCCCTCCTCCCTCTTCCCCACCTCCTCATCCTGCCTGCTACTCCTCCCTCCAAGCGGCGTCGGCGTTGCCGTCGCTGTCGGCGTAACCGTGAGGTCACGTGACCTCACGGGTCACCTGACTTCACGGGGGTCACGTGACCTCACGGGGACACGTGACGTCACCAGGGACACGTGACCTCACAGAGTTACTTGACCTCATGGGGGTCACGTGACTTCACGGGGGTCACGTGACGTCACCGGGATCACGTGACCTCACGGGGGCCACATGAATCCCGTGAGGTCATGTGACCCCGTGGGGTAACGAGGGTCACGCGACCTCATGGTTACGCGGACGGTGACGGCGAAGCCGCTCGGATGGAGGACTAGCAGGCAGGATGAGGAGGTGAGGGGGAGGGAGGAGTGGTATACCCTCCCTTCAGTACTCTTCCCTCCTCCTCCTCAAGAGCTTTGCTCTAATTTGGCGTTACAAGGAGTTGTAAACGGCTTTCATTTTTTAGAGTGCAGCTCTTAGGTGCCCGTTTCCGGCTTGAGCAGCGTCGGCGTCGCCGTCAGCGTAACCGCGCGGTGCATTATGGGACGCGTGACGTCACTGATGACGTCATTGGAGTCCGCATCGTCATCGTCATCATCACTGATGACGTCATCAGTGACGTCACTGATGACGTCATCGGGGGGTCACGTGACCCCCCAGTACTCTTCCCTCCTCCTCCTCAAGAGCAGCGCTCTAATTCGGCATTACAGGGAGTTGTAAACGGCTTTCATTTTTTTTACCTTTCTTATGTGACGCCAGAACGATCATTTCGAACACAGTCGCTGGTGACTACAGATAAGTTTTTTTGCGTGATTTGTTTTGTTTTCTGTTTAGGCGCTGTTATACTTTATATATCTAAAACACCTTGCTCCAGAACACGATTGTCAATATTGCTTTCTCCTTTCTGCGAAAAAAGTAATTAATTTTGCATTTCAGACATATATTTCCGGTTATTTACCTTTGTGAGGAGTCCTGCCCTAATTCCCTTTATGTTACTTTCATTTTACACATCTAACATTGCCAACGCGCTCTAATTCGACGACCTATGGAATGTTGTAGTGTCTATTTTTTAGAGTTCCTTTGAAAGTAATTATCCTTGTTGTAGGCTAACTACATCGTTCTAACATTATATAGAAAAACTACAGTACAGCCGTCAATTTTTTTCAATTATCCGTTCAAGTCAGCACGCAATAGGGGCTACGATTATTTGCCAAATTTAACCTCAAATTTGTAGCCGCTTACTCACTTTATCTTGTAAACATCGGGGGACTAAATTGGCGGGTAAGCCAACAGAGCTTGACTCAAATCTAAAGTGGTTTAAAAATTAAATTGCAGCTGCATATTCGGGTTTATTTTGTCGACAGCCATGGGGAACCATCTACTACATTAGGGACTTATCGTAGAACGTCAGCTGCTCACTCTGCCCTCAAAGTGACGGCGCCGGCATGCAACTCAAAACTCGATCTTGCATGCTCTTGCGTGTGTTCTACGAAAAGTCCCTATTCACGTGACTAGTAAGCGTAGCTGCACTACTGATCATGCGTCAAGGTAAAGAAAAAATAATTAACCCAGTCTTCCGCACAGCTGGCGATTCAAGCTTCTGGCGATCTTTCTCTAATCACCTCTCCCAGGAACCAACTTTTCGGGAGACACATATTTACCTTTCTGCTCAATACGATGTAGTGGCAATTGAGTACACAACAATACCTGGCACCCTGCCCTTTTTGCATTTGGTACATTAATTTACGAAGCGCGAGGCCAGCACGACATGCGCACCAGCATCCCGCGTCATCTGCTCCTCGTACTGCTAACAAGCATGGCTGCGCCTCGCCAGGGGGAGGAATCGCGCTGCGTATGCGCGGCGAAACTTCAGCCGCACAGCCCTATACAGACTTTCCAAGTGATCTGATGAAAGTAGACCTAAGGACACTTTTTCTTTCGTGTAGCAGAGTTTCAAGAACAAAGACAACTTTCAAATCGACACAATTGTAGTTTGCTGTAAAAATGAGCAAAGGACGGAAAAACAAATTCACTTTAGACAAGCAAAAATATTGAAGCGCCCCAGAGTGACTCAGTTATTTTTAAATCCCATCACGTTCATCTATGGATGCCCTGATTCAAACGAAATTAAAGCCGTTTTAAACTGCTTAATATTATGCGTTCGCTTATTTTTGTTATTATTTGTTTTTAGTTTCCTCTCAGGAGTTTTAATATCTTGCAAAAATCGAGCCATTTATTTTTTTCTGATGTATCAAAGGCCACTGCTCTCTTACTATGTTTAACGAGAAATGCTTGGTTCCCGAATCGAAGTGGTTAGCACTTGCAATATATGTGGCTGGGTTCGCCTGGCAGCACAATTGCCTTGCAGTGAAAGTACAGGCAAGATTGCGGGGCATTCCCTTTTATCCTGGAAAATATAAAGAGGCTTTATACAAACAATAAACATTTATTTCAGATACGTGTTATATGTTGACGCTATTAAATTCTCGAAAATATTACTGTTATTCATGATGATGTGCAGAATTTTGAGGTATTGAAAATTAGTCCACAGGATAGGATCCAGGAGAAAAAAAGTAGATGTTTCTGATGTTGTAGTTATAATTATTCTGTATTGTATTGTAGCCATCTAAAATCCTTACGGGAAATCTATACATTGTCTGCAGTTATTCGACTGAAAATAGTTTTTACATGGTTTTGCTGAGAAGAACCGGGAGATACCATGGAAATCAAATTTGTCTCAAAGCCTTGATGATACATCCTCATGCAGCCTCACGGCAATTCACTTCTCAACTAAAAGTTTGAGTCCTCCCTCGATAGGGATAATTATTCATTCATCTATTTGGGTTGTTCCCGATTGCGTCACGCACGACGCTAATTTGTGGTGCGCTTGTTTCTCCTAATTTTTTGTGAATGAATTATATGATTTTTTCGCGTATGCCACGTTATTAATAGATTCTTAACGGTTTTACAAAAGGAAAACTTAAACGTCTTCAAAATGAAAAAAAAAAGAAATGTTTTACATGCTGTTTGTCCCAATGCATTTATTTCTTTGACATGACCAAATAAAGTAAAACGCGTTTATTAGCGGCAGTATTCTCCTAATTTGGAATAGTGAAGTCCGCGCTCGGAAAAAACAGAGAGACAAAATAAAGTAAATTATCCTAGGTTCTTTAGGCCATTGCCAGTGAGGGTAACGATTTGAGTTCGCTTTAAGCGACGCTTAGCTTCATCGTTGTCTAGTGGCTACGACGTGTTACATCTCTGCCTCGCGGATATCTACAACACGACGTATCGTCTTCCTTTATTTTTCTCGACCATGGTAAGGCACAGCTCTACACTGGGGACGTTTCCGACTAAAGTTATTTTTGTATCATTTTACAAAAGTCTTTTTTAGACTAAGAGTCACGCAAAGTACCTGGGCATGACGTACGTTATTTTTTGACGGTCACTTGCCCCTTTAAGGCGATACGAGGTAAGAAGCCACAGAGAAGTCATTAGAGTATATGAAAGATGAAGACGGAAGCAATTCAAAGAGGTCTGTGTTTTGCTGGGCTCATTTTTTGCGCTTTTTTCTCTTTATAGTATCACCAGTTTAGACAATTCTAGCTTCAGTGAACCTTTAATAAGTCTTCCTCCGCTTGTCAGCGGGGGCGTTCGATCGGCTTGGGGTATAAACCCTGATTGGACTTCGCTATGGCTACCGGGACCCCTTCACTAACGGCAAGTCAGAAGGCTCCAACTGAGAGCTACAGTACGCCTCCTTCAACATGCGGATCCTCTATCGCCGAGCAAGAGAACGAAGCCTCCGTCACTAACCTGGCAGAAGTTAGAGCTCCAGACCACGGGCCCCACATCCTGCGCCCAACGCTAAAATGTTCACTAGCGTCATGGAAATCGCCGACACCGATCAAGGTAAGTGGTTTTATGCCAACACATCTAAGAAGCGCAAAAAGAAACAACTTCACTGAAGACAATGCGGAGACACAGCTATGAACGCAGCTACCACGACAGATGGCCTGACTGTAATATTTGCGTCAGCTGTTGAAAACCAAAAAAATCACAATGATCAGCAATCTAAAATCGTCAGTTGCATTGGAACAGATGTGCCCCGAACGAATCCACGAGATTAGGCCCAACAGCAGATTAAAACAGATTGCAGTGGATACTCGAAAAGGCCAGAGACCCGTGTGCTCCTTGCCTGCACTCAGCTTTGCGGCTTGACCGTCAGGGTGTACGAGCCTGTCTTTCGGCACTTCGCAGTAGGAGTGATCAAAGATGTCGACACTTCACGCTCTCACGCCGAAATTGAAAAACATGTGAGATCACCACAAGGTCGAGTGGCCAGAATCCGACGGCTTGGAGAAAGTTCTGTAGTGAAGATATCGTTCAGCAAAACGACGTTGCCAAGTTTTGTTATTCTCGATCACGTCCGCCATCCGGTGTTCCCGTTCAAAAGCGCCCAATTCAGTGCCACAAATGCTGTGGCAACGACACGTGTTCTGCTCTAGAAAAATGCGCGCAATGCAGTCGAGCTCACGCTGTCACCTTCTTTTTCTGCCCAAGATGGCAGAGAGAAAGTAAGACCCAGAAATATGCACAAAAACACGCAGTTGACTTTCGCGCCGTAAGGTCCGCCGTCTTACAACAGAGGAAAACAAAATAAACGGCTGAAGGTAAGCAGCGACCTCTACACTGTCATAAAAATGATTGAGTCATCTAAGAAACAAAACCTAAGCGCCGATGGCCATGCTGCAGCTGTTAAGAAGGATCAACCGAAGCTCACGAGGGGGGGCCTCCTTCAAATTACCCTACAACTCGAGTTCCAGAACCGAAGGGAGAAAGGGTAAGGCCATCGACGTCAACGGCTGCAACTCCTGATTCAACGCCGAAGACTACTTCCAACTCTGCCGCTCAGCCAACCAAAGAAAATGCATAAAAAACTAGATTCCGCTTCCAAAACAAAAAAAAAAAGCTCGCATGGTCTTCACCCTATTATCTTCTGTCACAGTTTAATGAGCACGAAACATCACATCATTGCTTAACATGATTCTTCCGCTTATGGGAGAATTATAAACGCGGGAAGCATCAACAAGCCGCATGCAGGCGACCGCAATGTGAAATTTTAAGCAGTTCTTCAGTGGAACGTGAACGGCCTACGCACTAGGATTCCTAAACTTCGGCAGATTCTAGAGCAAAAAAAAAAATACAATAGACATGATGGCTCTGTAAGAAGCCAACATGCTGCCTGGAGAAGGGCAACTGTCCCCCTATGTTTGCTACAATACCACCGCTACTGGCCCAAAGACTCGATTTCATGTCTCAATCCTGGTGAAGTCAAGCCTTCCGCAATTCTGCACCTTTCCGACCTCTGCTCGGAGACGGCAGAATACATTGGCGTAGCAGTGAGGTTAGGCAAGCAAGACAGAACTTTATTGTTCATTTACCTCGCTCCTCAAGTCACATGAGACCCCAAGGTGTTGTACTAAATTCAGAAGTGCGCTAAAGGCGAACTTTTGCTGGCAGGAGACTTTAATGCACACAATGTTAATTTGGGCGATAGTTACGCCAACAAAAGGGGGAGTCTCTTAGAGGATACCATCGCAGCCCTGGGTCTTGTCATTCTAAACAGCAGAGCACCAACATTCATCCGTAAAGGCGTCAGACACAGTGTTCTGGATCTATATTTGCATCGTCTGAAATAAAAACGGCCTGGACAGTACAACCAGCCACATGGGGTAGTGCACGCGCATATCATTGTATAATCACAGAAATCATCAGAAACTGCCACGAGAACAAGCGCAGTAGTCAACTGGGACCTCTACCGCGAATGCATAGTGGCATCAATCAATGAGGGTAATGCAGGTGACTTAGCAGCTATTATTGCAGACTGTCTCCAACAAGCAACTAAACAGGTTTAAGATTCCAATATCACGTTCAGTCCCGAACCTTGAATATCTCAAGCTCAGTGCAGCACAACGTCAAGCCCAACGATGAGCCATCCACAAGGGCGCAAAATACAACTAAGCGCGTTACAAAAAAAAAAAAAAAAGATAGATGTCGTTTTTAGGAGAATAACGAAAAAAATTACAACACCACCTGTGCATGGGGTCAGGAAGGCGTTGCTTTCGGGGACCCCAAAAAAGAAGCCAGTGCGTGGAGGTTGGTAGGTACTTTATCCGGTGCGAAGGTCCCTCGCCATCCAATTGCAGCCCTTGCTATTCGCCCTTTTTTGTTTGGCAAAGAGTGAATTAAGCCTGGCAGTGCTCAAAGTGGCCATTTCCAGAAGATAGCGTGTATATTTCATTTCCCTAATACTGAGAAAACCGCCGTCTATTTAAGAACCGGAAGTGGTTGGGGGCTATTTGCACACTGGCGACACAACGTTGCAACTCACGCTAGAAAGAACGAATAAAAACTGATAAGACCATGGCCGACACGGCGGAGATGCTCGCAGATGAGTTTGCGCGCTCCGCTTCTCCGTTACCTAAATTCTTACTACGGGAGCCTACGGACAACTAGACGTGCCTATTACCCACAAAAGATGACGACTTTCCTGATGCTTGAAACCCGAGACTGTGGCCAGGAAAAAACAGAAAACTTTGCAATCGAAGAAAAATGGCACAGGAGAAGACGTCTCGAAAAGACGTCTCAAAGTTTTCTATTTTTTCCTCACCACAGTCTCGCCGTCTTAAACATGACAATTAACTATCACCAGCTCGCCTACACACTCAGTATTTGCATGACAACTTTACCATTTTTGAGCTGCAATATGCGCTCCGACACCGTAAACGCCGCAGGACCCCCGGCTCCGCGGTGGTATAACTTGTTAAATTTGCGGAACACCGATCAAGTGCAACCCCCAAAGCTTCTAGACACGCTGAATGAAATATAAATAACGGGTATTCTGAGAGTCACCTAGCTCGAATCGGTCGTCATTCCTGTCCTGAAAAGCGGTAAGCCCCCCCCCCCCCCCCCAAAAAAAAAAAAAAAAAAAAAACTCCGCATCATTTTACAGACCCGCGTCCCTGACATGCTACCTTTCAAGCTACTGGAGCGCATGGTCTTGAGGCGACTCACCTGGCACCTTGAACATTCGCAAGGAATGCCAAACCAACTGTCAGTGTTTCAAGCACGAAGATGTACGGTAGATACTTTGGGGGACTCGGCATCTGCGCTGGAAGAGGCGAAATCACGTGAAGACATGCTTTATTCTGTTTTTCTAGACATCAAAAAGCATTTGACACTCTACTGCATGAAGTAATTCTTCAGCGTCTCAAACATTTCGGAGTAAAGGTTCAAATGTTCTCCTATATAAAGGAATTCCTATCCTTTAGAACCGGGTCAGAATCCCGGAAGCGACCAATAGTCTTCGCACTGTGACTCAAGTTGTTCCTCAAGGAAGTGTTTCAGCCCTCTACTTTTAAAAGTTGAGATGGTAGATCTTCCGGAATTACTGAAACAACGGGTCCATGGACCTTTTCCGAGAAGCGTTCTGCGCACGCGCGAGCACTCGATGCCAAGTGGCGGAAGTCGGCACTAGAAATCGAGGAAAATCGGAAGGAGGCTGTAGATCAGCGAGTAGAACACGTAATTGCAACACATATATAATTGTGTTACACAAAAAAAGAAAGTGGACGGAAAGAAAAACATGACGTTTGGGTGGACGCCACAGATCCCCCTCTTTAGAGTCGCGTTGGGCACGCGCCGCTGCTCGGAGAGCGAAGAAACTGGTAGCGTAGCTCACATTATCGATTGGTAGCGCAGGTAGGTCACTTCCTCGATTTTTAGTTCGTGGAGCCACCGCCTGGTGCCGTCGGTATGTGAAAAAGGTCCATTCCCATACAGACTTTCATCAACGCAGATGACGTGGCCCTGTGGTGCGTTAGACCGACTGGACGAGAGAGAAAAAAACCAAACGACAGCTCCAAGAGGCGCTTAAAGGGACACTGACGGATAATTATGCTCGCCGAGGTCTTTATTTGAACATGACCTATAAGAGCTCAACTACCCAGAACACAATTTGCGGATCGAATGTTGTTTTCTTTCCGCCCGAAAACAGCCGGTCGAGAATTGGCCGGTCTCAGTTGCGCTCACTCTATTTTTTATGATCACGTGGTGTTCAACCTATACGTACCAAATATATTCAGTCATGGGTCATCTAAGAGAAAAGATTAAGAACCCTATCTTTTTTTAGCCTTCAAGAAGCTGCAAATACATCGATAAATATTGCACAGGTCACAGGAAGTACATGACGCCGCAATGGCGGTGCACGACGAGCAAACGTTGCGACGGACGTGAAGCAGCTACTTCGGAACTGTCGTTCGTGGTACCGACCAATTGATTTTCAAGCGCAGAACATCGAGCGGAAAGGGGGGAAAAAACTCGGTTGGGTGTAGTCACGTGACTTCCGGTCATGAGCTTCCGTGCTCATGTTTCAGTCTTGGTTGCGAGCAGTTCAGTTTCTTGGCTTTATTAAAAATATATGTGACTCTGCAGCAAAATATCGATTAAGTAGTCTCCTGACCCCATATTTAATCGCCTGGCAAAATATACAATTTATTTTAAGTTGTCAACGTCCCTTCAATAGCGTATGCCACGTTATAGAAGGACTCGGCCTGACACTTTATGTTTAGAAAAAAGCAGCACTGTTCTACCGCCCCAGATTCAAATTGTAAAAACGCACAGATATATCGGTCTCTTGATAGATGATCGGGTGACCTGGGGACCAAAAGTTCGTAAAGTGTTTTCCAAGTGCGGCAGCCTCCTCGAAGTTCTTCGATGCTTTCGGGGTCATTCGTGGGGAACACCGCAACGAGCGTTCCTGAAGTTATATCACGGTCTCTTCCTCTTCCGACCTTACTACACTCTTCCTTTCTCACCATCGGCCGAGCACAACAACGTGAAATCGAAACATTCACAGAGTGGCACTAAGGATGTGTCTCGGCCTCCTCCGGTACCCTGTAAACGTTGCCACTCCAGTTGCCGCCGAGGACTGGCCTGTCTTTCTTCGGGGTGATAAGCGGGCCAACCCTCACCTCGCACGACTTCATGGTGTTTCATCTGGTCGTACATTGCTTTCACACCTTCTTGACCGCCCAGACTCCCCTTTTGGTTATTTGGCGAGGCAATTTGAAATTTTAGTTGGACCACAGGGATACACACCTCACTTCAAGAGCCACAGCTAAAAGTATCACTAGACACCAGAGAAACTATACCTCACATGTACAACAAGGCCGCAGTTTCTGGGATGGATGAACGCCTACTAGGACAAGTTCTCTTCACTGTGTATGCAGGATGAACCTGAGTACCGACGTATCTACTAGCCCAGCAACCGGGACTGCCACAACAGCTGCCTTCACCTCTTCTCAAAATATTTATGTAGCAAACAGATTAAACTTCGCCACAACTTCGACAGCAGCGGAGCTGGTGGCCATTTGGAGGGCCTTGGATTAACTTGTGACCACAGCGGCACCGAGCAGAGCAGTTATCCTGACGAATTCCAGAGAAGCCCTTCGCCTTCTTCAAGACCTTGAATGCGGCACCTCATTGATTGCAACAGCAATAGTAGCTGCAAGATTGACTGAAAGGATGGGCTGGCTGCTTGTTTTTTTAGTACGTGGCTGCCTGAACACGTACTAGAATCACTGGAAACGAGAAGGCTGATGTCCTAGCTGCCAAGGCCCATCAGCTTGATTCACGTACTATCTCTCTTCGCCGATAAAACGAGGCAAGGCGGCTCATACTCAACGCACGGCCGCTTGATAAGGGACTCCCCTTGGGAGCGGCCTGCCGTATGTCTCGCGCCGCCGGTGAGAGCGATAGTTCTACTTTACCCCGCTGCGCCAGCCGTGGCGCTCGTTATCGGCGAGAGAGGCGAAGTCCGCCCGGCGCGGCCCGGTTTGGCTAGGGTGCCTACATGTTTCCGCTCCGCTTCCGGAGCGGCGGAAACATGTAGGCACCCTAGGTGTGGCTATTTAGATTGTTTTTCGTGAAGCGGCAAGTCTCATTTGAAACGAGTGCCAGATTGCATGAATTATGTGACAAATCTGTGTCGAATAGAAGCACATAATTCTTTCTGCGAGGAGCTCACTCAGTTGCAGGCTGCGCGTTAGAGCCGCATTCAGCTGGCAGTATGAGCGAATTGTCGTTTTCTTGTTCCCGTCCCCGTTTCTATTACCACTGTAATGAGTTATAGTTGGATATAGCTAGGCCGTATGATTTCCGATTTTAACCGATGCCCGAGCACGCTCGAGCTGTGCCTTTTATTTATCTGTGAGGGACAATAAGAAAGGGATTCCTCGTGCATAACTTCTGCAATATAAACTTCATTGTTCACGAACAGATCAAGGAAGTCATATAGTTCGCAAGCGGAATACCTTTCGGGAAAGAGGCTTCCGCGAAAGTCTCAATATATTCTCTAGAGAGCTGTTTAGGTCACCAGCCGAGTTAGCCAGAAGAGGTCTGACGAGCTTCCCGAGAAAAAGCTCGCAGAGTTCTTAGCTGTGGTACCGGTCTCTGCAGTTAGTACACCACATCAGCGGGCAGTCCATAAGGTGTGGAAGCTCAGCGCTCGAGAGAACCTTGCCAATCCGTCCAGAACGACGAATCTCTGCCAACTGTAGAGCCCTCTCGACAAAGGTGCAGACGAGCTTGCACGGCCAGACAGCTTCAGGTCGTGGATAGCTGAGTCCTGTTTGGTCAAGGCTAAACACGAACTGATTTTCTCCGTCACGAGATTCATTTCCCTTAAGTTATAGCTTGCATTCAGGACACGTCACCTGCAAAGTTGAGCGGGTTCTACACATTAGCCTTCCTTGCTTAAATCTGTCTTGAAATGCGTTGCAGGTTTGTCGCCGTTTTTTAATTCGCTCGTTCA
Organism: Ixodes persulcatus; assembly: GCA_013358835.2. Lineage (NCBI taxonomy): Eukaryota > Metazoa > Arthropoda > Arachnida > Ixodida > Ixodidae > Ixodes > Ixodes persulcatus. Next base: position 288,195 of record JABSTQ010009541.1, on the reverse strand, counting down.
GTCGTTTGGCTTGCATTTGAAGGCGGTGCGCGTTTTTCTTGGCATCTTCCATGAAGCCTATAGCTGTCAAATTGAATGCCGTCTGACATTCTTCCACTTCAAACTCTTTTTGCAGGGTTCAATAGCCACGCACTCATCAACAGCTCGTCTTCTTTCTGCAGGGGACTGCATTTTGCGTTGTCGGCTTCTACCGCTCGCATGCGACGTGGACGCATTAGGTGGCACACGAACAAGCGTTCTGCGTTTCTTTGAACCTGCTGGTTGCATGTACAACGAATACAATGGGAATTGAGTCGGCACAGCTGTCGGTCGCAGTACCTTCCGCTTCATCCCTACCTTGTAGTCCTCCGCCTTAAATGCCTATATGTACAACCTCGGCTTTCTGCGGGGAAGATAATCCACATAGTGCACCCCTCTCCTAAGCTGCGAGGGAGAGCCAGGTTGGGGCAAGGTAAAATGTGAAGAGGATATAGGAAAGGAGGTGACGGGCAAAAGTGGAAAGCGCGAAGTGTACGTCGGCCTTTAAAATGAAGGGAGCGCACGACGCTCCTGGAGCTTGGTTGCCACTGGCTGCCCTTCTCGCTGCCTTCTCGCGAAATGTTCTTCAACCAGGCATCCCAAAATTTCTCTCTAGACGGAAGCTCGTGATAGCAGAGTTCCGGATCTCTCGCAGCATTTGACTTACAACGCGGCACGCAACAGTTTTTAGGCATCGCGTGCTCCGTAACCCATCTGCACACTTTGAAACTGTGCAGAGACAGACAAAAGGCGGCTGTCTACGTCTCTTCTTTCTCATCCATCAGTGGTTATCGCCATGAAACTATAAAAACAAGCAAACAAACGATCAAAAACACAAACCACGCATGCGAGCACAGGGTAAAACTGCGATATTTTGTCCGCGCAAAGTGGTGCAAAGGTGGGGGACAAGCGATTTTTGCGGCCTTTTGCAACCGCGACAGCGCCTCGGTATCGGCGAAGCCAATGACGGGCAGATATTTTCTCTGGGTCGCGAAGCAAGAGCGCGTTGGGCGCCTTTTCTATACTCTTTTTCACCTTATGATGTACCGCAGGAAAGGCTACAAGCGCGAGCTCCTTGCTCTATAAGGCACATCTCGGCGGCACAAGCTCTCGTGCGTTAAGAGTAGCTCCCAACGCTATATGAGCTCGCGCTTCTAGCCTTGTCTGCGGTACAACATAAGGTGAAACGGAGTATAGCTTTCAGCTCACGAGACCACTCGCCGATGTGCAGCGCCTCCACGGCAGATGGGAGAAGTTCTCCTCTCACGCGCGCTCTTTTGTTTTCGGAAAAAATCGGCAGGCCGCACCAACAGGGGGGATCGAGAGGCCGTGCTCAACGTCTACCGTAAGCGCCACCCACGCCAGGGGATAGCCGACGGTCGATCTCCTCCGGCGATTCCCAGCAAGCTTTCAAGAGAGGAAGTGTCGATGATGCAACGCCTTAGGGAAAACTGCGCTAACGCAAGATCGACCTTGCACTAAAGTTGAAGCTTGGGCGAGTTGGTACGACATGCTTCAGAAGATGATGAAAACAACGCGAAAAACGCCGGACCGGATGAAGAAAGGCGCGGAAAGAGCGCTCTCCGTGTCTTCCTTCGTCCGGTCAATCATTTTTTGCGATGTTTTCATCTTCTGAAGTCGACCTTGCACAAGCGTCAACAGGTCATCGATCCAACCTGCCAACACCGCGAAGCACGCGGGAGAACATCAAACACGTCCTTTCTACTGCAAAGAGTACGAGGAAAAGCGCAAGGTTTTTGTTTAAGTGCTACGCCTCAAGTGGTCAGATGCAACAAGTCGACTCTCCGACAAAACCTGCAAATGCCTTCCGGACTATTTACAAGAAACGGGTTTTGCTGATCGTCCCTAAACGTTTCGCCCTAAAGCTCGAGTGCCCCCGGGAAATCGTAAGCCTGCTAAATTCTCCGCACATTAATCTATATTTTAACTAAATTTTCACCATCTCTATTAGCGGCCTTCCGGCTTCCACATATTCCCTAGCCGGGTAGCGACTCGCCCCATAGAGGAGGCCAACATCTCTCCCGGCTATCCCCCCTTTTCTCTGGACGTCAAAACACCAAACCAAACCAAGAATATAAAATTGAGAAATAATCGGCAATAAATGTCATGTCCTTTCTTTGAACCTCAGGGCCTATATTCACCTTGAATATACGGTGGGCTGCGCTCTCATTATACGTACGAACATGCTTGCGCATGTTGTTTAAAATGCTCTTTAAGTTCTTTAAAACAAAACACCAATAATCAAACAGAGAGTTGTAAAACTACTGTATATGTGATCACACATCAAAAAGCTCAGTGAAAAGCTGAATCGCAGTCAATGTTGCCTTAAACAAAGATACGTATGCGCGTGAATGTTAGGAGTATTACTGAAGGATAGGGAGACTGGCTGAATTCCGCGACCCCTGACGCCTGTTTTGGCACGAAGCTTTTTTTATTGGCTACTTTCCTCTGAGAGTGCATCGGTTCCCAACGTTGTTACCAATTAAGTTCACTTAATGTGGTACCAGATAAATGTAATTCCTAATGACACACAGTATGAATGGCTTCGTGCATGTCAGCTTACCTGCTACTCAGACGCCTTTTTTGTGTTGCTAATTATCCGCACAACGAGTTATCCCCAAACGTGTATAGCCTGTCACAAGCTGAAAATTATGTGAAAGCTGCGCCACCAGAACGCTCCCGTTGCCTGCCACCGGGCTTTGGCTACGCGTGTGATGAAGTATTATCAAAGGCAGAAAACCCGTGGGCATTTAGTGAATTCTTAGCTTGTCACCAACTTTAGCGTCGGCTTCCCGAGGCACTCACCGAGAGGAATTGTGATGGCTAATGGCTGTTCTGAAACAAGACGTATGGTGCCTTATCGAATAGCTTTCCGAAGCCCGCTGAAATACGTCTACTAAGCTGTAGTATCTGCAACAAGGTAGAGGGGCTTGAAACGATTAACTGGTATCCCGTTCACTGTTCACCAGGCTGCCGCCATGTTGTACAATTCTGACCATTAGACACTTGACTGTACCAAATGCTGAGACTTTCACGCCAAATTTAGCGGAGATGTGTATTGCGATCACTGTCTAGCTCCGATAGAAACCCAAAATACAACTCCGCGGCCAACGGCATCTAGCGGAGGCATTGCGAAGCTTTCCGAGTTTTTGTCGTAAAAGCACATTTTGGACTTAAAACAAACGAAACATAACTTATCTCGTCGGTACTGCTATTAAAGATCAATAAGCAATGATTTGTGCGCGGTACTTGGTCAAAAAATCTAGACAGTAAAACTATAAGATCACGTGTGTAGTGGTCAAACAATGTGCAACATGGCGGCGGCCAATTGGGGGTCACTTTCAGCAGTCAGTTTATCGCTCTAATGCCCTCTACCTCGTTGCGTATCTGACAGTTTGAGAAGCTCCAAGCGTGGCGAGTTCTGATAATATTATCTTTTCGCATCCAATAAGATAGCGCCATCGGCTGATAAGAGCTCTGAATAACCAACCACGAAGGAATTCGAGTGAACATAATAACCCACTACCGTCGTTTCTTCATCCCTCAGTTACTGTAGTCTAGCAACCTTGTCCCAGTTAGGCCCAGTGCGAAAGCAAGAACAAAAAAAAAAACATAATGTATACTACACGTCGTCGACATTCCTTTTTATTGCACATGTCAGAGCGGTTCAGTGTCGGGGTCATTTTAAGTTCGCGGCCGGATGAGCAGATCATGGCGCGTTTCCGGCGCTCCTTTGGGCAGCCGAGCGTGAGCCGTCAACGTACGACGGAAACCCAGTTTTGACAGGTTCGTAGGCGTGCAGGAGAAACTGGGTGACACGAACCATCTCCCGGTGCTCCTTGCATCTCTAGATTTCGATTACGACTAGAGAGAAGGAGTATGGTTGAGTACGAACATGCGGCGAACGACCAGCCTGTAGTTGTTCATTGCGATATACAAATACATGACTGTTGACGTACAAATAAATTACGATCATTTTTTTATATTCTAACAATAAATGCCTAGTGCGAAGGATGTACCTATACCTACTCTTATAATGTGCACTGTTTGTAAAAGAAAAATACGTGCGTATGGTATACATTTTCAACAGTGAACTCGAATATACCGTCATTCTGATTGCCCCTATGGGTTCACCTCGAAAAAAACAAGAGATATTTCGTTCTCAAGCAATAATGCTATCTGCGTGGCCACACTGAACATGGCGTTTCTTTAGTGCCGGGCGTCAATTAAAATTTGTACCCGATTAATTGCTACTCCTTAGTCGATTAATTCACTCTTTAATCGCTTGTGTTCACCTTCAGTCAAAATATCTCAATAAGTGTAAAAAAACTCATCAATTTTTTAATACTTTGATTAAATGATTTTTATTGTTAATTTAACCTTACAATCGCTCTGAACTCTGGCTGACAGCCATATAAAATGTTGAAGAGAGGTACCTTGAAAGACAACAGTGCTGCGTCCTAAAATGAAAATATGAGCGCAAACTAATACAACAGACATTTTTCGTTCCCCGCGAATTTTAACACCTACCCAGCGGATTAACCAGGCGCCAAGTCATTAATTATTGCACTAACTCCACATACCTTCAAACGTTTTCCTTACTTTTCCCCACGCAAAAAGTCCCACTTTAGAAAAACCCCACCGAACACGTCATTTGTCCCAGTGTCAAAAACTGTGTCGTCAAAAAAAAAAAAAAAAAGAGAAACGCTGTTATTGTCAATTTATAAGAACACATTAACGTAAGAGGAACGTGCGTTACTTTTTAACGCTAATGGTAACGGTAATGCTTTCCTATTATTTTGAGGTAACGCAGCTCGATAACGCGTTACCTTATTTTGCAAGTAAAGAGTAACGTATTTCATTCTTTTTTTTTTCGGTAACGCCTACAACACTGTTCAGAACCCTAGTCCAGGTTTATTCCTCAACAGACCTAACAGAAGACGTCCTAGTCGGACCACTCCACACTATATGCACTTGCCACCATTAAGAACGGTACCAGCTGGATAGCTTTAGAGAATGCAAACCCATACTTGGCCTTTCTCCCCAAATGAATATTCCTTCAGAACGGTGGATATACCGTATTTACTCGAGTAATAGCCGCACTGTTTATGAAGAAAACCTAAGGGTTTGCTTTTCCGCGGAGCACGCAGATTGCCAATCACCGCGATCGACAGCATGATTCCAGCTGTTTACAAGACAGAGATAATGTTTTCCTGCGAAGATACCATCTGTGAAGATTGCATTTATATGGAGAATCGTGTTCTCGATCTGGTTATTCGCTATGTTATTTATGCGCAACGCAATGATTGGCTGTATATATGTTCTATGGGAAAGTAGACGGAAGGGCCTTGTTCATAAATAGTGTGGCTATTACTCGAGTAAATATGGTACTCGCCTCTTTCCAACTGGCAAAACGTGTGACCCCCTTGACCCCTGGGTGAGCGACCAACTAGCGCTACTCATATACGGCTTACCAAAACAATGTCGTCGTCATTGTCCACAGACGACAGAGAACAGCTTCTTACTCTTCTTCAAACTTTCCAGGACGTGTTTGATCTCATACCAACCGATAGCGGCAAATGCTTAACTACCGAAAACATTATTTGCACAGAAACTAACGACGTCCGACAGCGACCTATACTGCGTGTCTCAAGCCGAACGTATGATCATCGAGACCTATGTGACCGATATGCCTTCCAAGGGTGTTTGTTATTCGACCCCCATCTAGATCCTCGTCATCACCCGTTGTTCTTGTCATGAAGAAAGATTGAACATTTCGGCCCAGCTATGGTTACCGACGCCTTAACAAACTAACGCGCAAGGACGTATACTTCCTACCTCGTAGAGATGACGCTCTTGATTCCCTTTCGGGTGCCTCATTTTTCTCATCTCCAGACACGCGTTCTGGTTATTGGAAAATTGCAATGGCTGAGCAGGAGAAAACAAAGACTGCATTTGCCACACCAGATGGATTATACGAATTAGAACGCAATGCATTCTTACGTAACGCTCCAGCCACGTGTGAGTGCATGATTGATTCGGTTCTTCGCGGTTTAAAATGAAAAACGTGCATCTTGACGACATTATCGTCTTCTCCGCAACTTTTCAGGAACATCTCCATTGTCTCTCTGAAGTTCTTTCATGCCTTCGCGACGCTAGTCTGAAACTCAGCACCGGGAAATGCCATTTTGCATCAAACGAAGTCAAAGTTCTCGGCCATTCCGTAGACAGGTTAGGTGTGCTCACCGGCGCTGACTAAAATTCGTGCTGGTATACCTAGATTTTCCAGTGCACAACACCATAAAGCAGCCCCCGAGCTTCATAGAACTTTTTTCCTATTTTCGCCGATTCATTCGTAGGATTCGCAACGACTGCTAGTCCTCTCCACAGGTTACTGCAGGAAGGTGTCCCACTCCTCTGGTCGTCGGACTGTCAAAATACCTTCAGATCATTACAGGCTTCACTAACCACACCACCCATCCTTCGCCATTTTGATCCCACCACGAAGACAATTATTCATACTGACGTCAGCAGAATTAGTATTGGAGCAGTCTTACTTGCAACGCCCCGCCCAATTCACTAATGAGCAGGTTATAGCCTACGCTAGTCGGACCCTAACGAAAGCGGAAAGGAGTTATTCCACAACAGAACGCGAAGCTTCGCGGTCGTGCGGGCCGTTGTAAACTTTTCCCTTACCTGTAGGGACGCCAATTGGAAGTTGTGACAGACCATCATGCCATTTGTTTCTTACAGTCTCAAAAGAGCCCTTCTAGCCATCTCGCACGATGGAACCTCGAACTCCATTAGTACCATTTTAATATTGTGTTCAAGAGTGGCCGTAAACACCAAGATGCAGATGCTTTATCCCGCTCTCCTCTTCTACCTGATCATGTTGATACAATACACTCCGAAAGTGAGTCCTCCGACACGATTGTTCTGATGTCGACCAGCGTGTGCTCTTTTGAATACACAGTATATTGACTTTGTCAACTGCACACAACATTTTGCAGTTTTTTTGACGGGATGCTGTTCCGCTGCAGCTTTGACCCTGACGCTCACCGGTGGTTGCTCGTTGTTCCCCAACACCTTTGAACTGAAGTATTACAAAATGTCCACGATGACCCCACTGTCAGTCATTTAGAATTTCTGAAGACCTACAAAGTCAAAAATAGGCTATATTGGCCCGGTCTTTACCATTTTGTGTTTAAATTTGTCTGAAGTTGCCCGAAGTGTCAATTTCGCAAGCAGTCAACCTCATCCCCTGCTGGACTACTCCAACCCCTACCTCCACCCAATTTGTCCTTTGAGGTTCTGGGAATTAACTTTTTGGGCCACTTTTCCTCTCCGCTTCCTCAAATCGCTGAATCATAGTACGAACACTTAACCCGCTACGTAGAAAACAAAGCCCTTCCCGATGGCACCACCCAAGAAATAACCAGCTTCCAATACTGCACCAAGTAGTTTTACGGCACGGCGTACCACGAACCATCATCAGCGATTGGGGCCGTTTGTTCTTCACCGCAACAGTACAAGCACTACTCACTAGCTTCATTGCCACACATCACACCAACGACACATTTCCCAGGTCCCGTGACCCCTCGAGGTCACGTGACTCCCCCCAAGGTCACGTGACACCCCCGATGTCACGTGACCCCGCAGGCCATGTGACCCCCGAAGTCGTGTGAGGCCCAGGCCACGTGACCCTCCCCCCGAGGTCACGTGAACTGGGGGTCACGTGACCCTCCTCTTCGTGCCTTCCCCTCCTCCTCAAGAGCTGCGCTCTAATTCGGCATTACAGGGAGTTGTAAACGGCTTTCATTTTTATACTCAAACAAACGGGCTCGCTGAAAGATTTCGTTACACACTTGCTGACAAGTAGTTATGTACGTGTCCGAAGACTACAGCAATTGGGATGCAATTTTACCCTTTATAACATTTGCCTACAACAGCGCTATTCCGAGTACAAAAGGTTTTTCTCATTTCACCAGTCTTTATGGTCACGACGCTCGACACTGTTCTCCCTCCAGACCGTCATGACAACTCGAATGCCCTCATCAGCGATATAATCGCACGCACCTCAGCCTGCCATCGACTGGCACGATTTCGAACACTGGAACACCAAGCATACGCCAAGCAACGTTACGATGCCTATCACCGCGATGTCTAATACGATTCCAGGCGACTACGTCCTCGTTGCATTTCCACTGCGCTAAGTCGGCAGGTGTACCAAATTCCTTCCACGCGTAGATCCTACTGCATTGTGCAACAAACCTCTCCTGTCAACTATGCCCTCACCACTCTCACGAAAGTACGGTCTCTGCAAAGTTCAAACGAACAATGTCCAAGTGTCCCGACTCAAGCCTTACGCCTCTGGTTCAGGTGGGCACGATGGCCTTACCCCAGGGGGGGGGGGGCATTAGATGGCAGAAGTGGCGCGGTGAGTGTGCGCCAAGCAAGCCAGTGACATATATACTACTCCAAAACGCGGATGATTAGATTATCATCGCGTCCCGCCACTGCCAGCTTTGCGCATGCTTCCCGAGTGGTAACTTTGGTGCACCCCCGAGTTTCCCACGAGCTTGAAGTCGTTCTAAAAAGAGTTGATTTAGTGGTTTTTGATGACGCTCGCTAAGTTTCTATATGGAACCATATGTGTATTATCACTAATTAAAAAGTTAATTCACGAATTTAACAAATTAGCCGACTGAGGGCAAACATTATCCACCCATATAATGTACCCCTGGCCGTATAACTCACCTGCACAAACCGCATCAGTGTAACTTTCCCGGCTTTTTTTAAACAGATCTGTAAAGCTTAAAAAACACCCTATGTATATATATATATATATATATATATATATATATATATATACAGGGTGTTTTTTTTTTTAAGCTTAACAGATTTGTTTAAAAAAAAAGCCGTGAAAGTTACACTTATGCCGTTTGTGGAGGTGAGTTATACGGCCAGGGGGACATATTATAGGGGGCTAATCGTAACGATCAGTCCGCTAATTATTTAAATTAGTTAAGCAACTTTTTAATTAATAAAAATAGACATATGGTTCCAATTAGAAATTTGCTCAGCGTCATCGAAAACCCCTAAATCAGTCATTTTCAGAAACACTTTGAGCGCGTGAGAAGCGCATTAGTGAACTGAAGTTACCGCTCGTGGAGCAGGTACAAAGCTAGAGGTTGCGATAAGGCGCCCGCGCGATTTTTCCGTCTCTTATCTAGCCCCAGCCTTGTACCTGCTCCACGAGTGGTAACTTTAGTGCACTACTACGCTTCTCACGCGCTCAAAGTCTTTCTGAAAATGACTGATTTACGGGTTTTCGATGACGCTGAGCAAGTTTCTAATTGGAACCATATGTCTATTTTCATTAATTAAAAAGTTAATTAACAAATTTTAATTAATTAGCCACCTGATCATTACGATTAGCCCCCTATAATGTGTTCCCCTGGCCGTATAACTCAACTCCACAAGCGGCATAAGTGTAACTTTCACGGCTTTTCTTAAAAAAATCTGTTAAGCTTAAAAAAACACCCTGTATATATATACTATATATATATATATATAAGTTTATTTGACGGTATGAGCAGGAAGAAAATTAAGCACGAAGTAGGTGGACAATTCAAACATTGAAAGTATTCAAACGAAACAAAAATCGATATAAACAAAGAAATTGAAAAGCGCGCAAAGAGATATATAATTTATTAAGATAAGTTTACACGCAATAAATTAGTGCAAAAGATTATTGGAACAATAAAAAAGGGGGCTTAGCACGCAGGCGTCGACGTTCGGCAGTGGCATTGCCTTCTTGGGGACTGTCCGCTAAGCCCACTTTTTCATTCTTCCTCTAATCTTGTGTACCAATTTCTTCGTGTAAACTTGTTTATGCACCCTTGTCTAGAACGAAGGAAGGTGCAGGTCTGTGCACCTTCCTTCGTTTTACACCGATTTTTTGATGTAAACTCCAAAAAACACACTTCGAATTTTAAAAGAGAGAAACTCCGAAAACACGGAATCCTACTTAGAATAGCTAACACATCTCCATAAAAAAAAATGTTTTGCCTTTTTTTAGCAGAAACTACATCAGCGATGTTTTGTCTGAGAAAACTAAGTTCGTCAACAAACTACTCAGACGCAAATTTAATCCTGGAGCGAGGGGACAAAAAAAGGACAGAAATACAGAAAACTACGGAGTTTCGTGTCTGTCCGTCCTTTTTTTGTCCCCTCGCTCCAGGGTTACAAAGTTTGTCCTTAATCAGCTTGTCTGCCTACTTGCTTTAACTTTTAAGCGAATTTCCGCTCTCAAGAGTCCGAGATACCGAGTCTTTTACAACATAAGAACTGCAGGAGAGAATCCACTCCTGAATTCCCCATACTAAATGGCGTCGCTGTGCCACTCAATATGAACGCACAATTTTTGTGACGACACAGAAAAAGAGAGGGCACCCGTCAACGCCTCTTTCTAAATTACTGCTTTCGCCAAGAAAACAAAAAGAAGAAGAAAATGAAAGACGTTTGAAATCCCCTGTAACGCCGAATTAGAGCGCAGCTCTTGAGGAGGAGGGGAAGGTACGGAGAGGAGGGTATGTCCCTCCTCCTCATCCGTACCCTTCCCTCTTGCTCTCCTGCTCGCCTCCCATTTAGCGAGAAATCTTCGCTAACTTCTCCACTAAATTAAGCGGAAAAATATTTCCTCTAAATTTCGCGTGGAAGTTTTTCCGCTAAATTTAGCGGGGAATTGTTTCCGCTAAATTTAGCGGGGAATTTTACCACAATGCAACGCGCGGTGACGGAGTGGCGTCGCTGGTGACCATCGTGACGTCACACGTGACGTCACGTGTGACGTCAACATGGCAAACGTCCCATAATGCACCGCGCGGTTACGCAGACACCGACGCCCACGGCGACGCCGCTCAAGCCGGCAACGGGCGCCTTAGAGGTGCGCTCTAAAAAGCTTCTGTTGTAATACGCTCCTCGTATTGCATTAAAAGCGGAGTATTATTTTTGTGGGATGAGTGTAGTAATCACCGGCGGCCATTGCTAGGTCTGTTTTTGCTACGGAGCGCGAGGTTACGGATGAGCTTCCACAACGCTTTCGCAAAGGGCGTCCCGCACCACCAAGATTGTAGTTGTTCTTGGAATATAGGTGTAGGTCAGTTATGAGTATATACGTTGTGAACACCGTGCTCAAGGAAGGCGCAGAGTGAGTACCACTAATGAGGTGGCTTTAAAGGGACACTGACGTGGTAATTATGCTCGCCAATTTTTTTTTTTATTTGTACATGACATATGAGAGCCCAACTACCCAGAACACAATTTGCGACTCGAAATTCCTTTTCTTTCCGCCCAAAAACCGCCGATGGAGAACCAGCCGGTTTGAGTCGCGCTCACTCTCTTCCTCGTTGTCATTGCCGTTCTTTATGATTTAGACACAAACCAGGTATAAATAATGTCGTGGGTCGTCGAAGGCACACACTCAATATTAAAAATAGAAAACAATATGACACACATGTTTGTGACTTCTAAAAAGCTGTAAATACGTTGATTGAAAAGAAAAAAGGATAAGAGTTGCAAAGAGAACCCGAAGCACTCTGTGCATTCTCCGGGTAATTTTCGATATGGCATCGTTTTGCGGGAGTCGCGGCCTTTACGGCTAAAGAAAGCGGACTAAGCGATGGCGGCGGGTGACGGGCGTGGGACCTCTACTCCAGAACTGTTTTTCGCGGTACCGGCGAATCTGTCTAGCTTCGAAAGAGAAATATTTCACCGATCAAAACAATTAGGATGTATTCCATACGACACGCCCGATCACCAGGCTCGTTCGCACGAAGACATCGCCGAGTCGTCGCCCCTTCTCCTGGCTGAAAACATTGCTCGCCTTACGAACAGGAATTGGCAAGAGCTTAAAAAACGCGCAAGCGTTAAGCACGAGGTGCATGTCTTCTAAGGTTTTCGTGCAACATGCGACGTGCGCGTTTTTCGTCTGCTTCGCACGGCCGGAAGAACGAAGGGAGAAAAAAAAGGGAAAAACGCGGTTGCGTGTAGCCACGTGACTTCCGGCAACTGTCTCCTCCTCTACATTTGTTTTCCCTCCCCAGTCCAGTTTCAATTTTAATTTCGAGTAGTTGAGTTTTTTTTTAATTCATTAAACATTAATATGACGCTTCAGCAAAATATTTATTGAGTAGTCTTATGAGACCATAAAAAACGCCTTCCAAAAAAAACAAAAAAAAAAACATTGGGGGTATTAGTGTCTCTTTAAATACCCTCATAAAGGTCGGAGATTCATTGAGCAAATATGCACCAACTACCATGTTCCCCGACGACAAGGTCAAGCCTTTAGTTTAGAAAACGTGGTACAAATAAAGGAGGAGTTATGGCAGTTATTGAATTAGTTGAACTGGAAATTTCTCATACGCTATTTGAAATTTCGAGGAAACTATCAAACGTATAATACGTAACCGTGTTGAATTAACCTGAGACTGGGGTAGAGAAGAAACATCAAAACGTAGAAGGGACAGAAAATAGACAGGACGACGTCTCAAACTCAGCCAACTCGTTTATTTAGTCCACCTCTTTATATAGTCTTAATCCCAAGGTCATCTCCACCAACACAAAAGGACGAACTCTGAACAGTTCAAGCGCCACAGTCTTCATTAATTCAGGTTAATTCAACATGGTTAACATTCACCAGCTCGCCTGCACCCTTACGATTTTTTTGTATAATACGTGCGGAATTAAAAAAAAAATAAGGACGACATTTCACGAGGAGTTTTAAGCGGCGATGTATTTATGGCCTCCATACGACAGGTAATAAAACCGTGGAATCACTCTGCCTGGAAAGAATGCTTGCGCATCTGTTTTTTACAGAGTACTCGGAAGAGCCAATCCCTTCGATCTACGGAGCTTGGCGAATTAGAGAGGCACATACATTTTTATATTGCAGAGGCGTTCCTGAACAACCACGTTCGAAACTACCTTATCAGCTTCAGACTGCACGTCCGAGTGAAACTTCGTCCTCATGCGAAGATGGTTCCACGCTACGGAAATATGTTTTCGTCAAGGTGGAGAACAGAATCAAGGTTATTTAAAAGAGAAGTTAAAATCACACTGATTTTACTATGATGATTCGATGCACACTTCCCACGAAAAAAAATGATTCCGAAAGCGATTTTATTTACCGGGTGTTCATCATTTGATGCTTTCAATATGTGCATTTATTCTGTATTTTTATTTAAAAATTTATCGAGCAAGAAATATTTATATCAGGCTAGACAGAAGCAAAATGCGGTGTCTCTCTGGGCAAATAGGAGCGGTGAGCTTCCTTGACGAAAGACGACGACGACGACGACGAATTGCATTACAATCATGAGCTTCCTTCCTAACTGCCACTTCGTTCTTCAGCTACGTGGTCTTCTGGACAAGCAGATCAGAAAATTAAAGAAATAAAAAAATTCGTGCCCTCACACCTTCACAAATTATCACAAAGATAAAGAGAGAGAGAGAAAAAAATGAGATTGTGAAAGACAGACACATAGAAAAACAAAAAGACAGGCAACGGCAGCCAGAGACAGACAGGGACAGAGACAGAAACAGACAGTATAGGGAGTATTCACTGGCGGCCATAGCTGTGTGCTCGGCTGCGGAGCGCGTGCTGAATGCGAGCTTCCACAGTTCTTTCGCCACGTGCATTCCGCACCACCAAGATTGCCGGTCTTGGCAGCCTATTAATGCGAGCTCGTTCTGAGCATGCGCTCTAAACAGTGACCTCAAATATGGCGGCCAGTGAATACCTCCTATACTCTGTTTCATACTTAGCGTGCAACGCTGTGAAAGCTACTGGCGCGAGCGCGTGGCTTCATCTATGGTTTTGTTTGCGCGAGAACGCGTGCAAATGGTCAACGAGATCAAGCCCCACGCTCGCGCCAGTAGCTTTGACAGCGTTGCACGCTAAGTATGAAACAGAGTATATGCCATCTAAGGTTGATTTTTCATGGACCAGTATGAACGCTTTACAGCGGCCGTGCATGGGCGCCGCCATAACCGACCTTCAGATTTTGTTTCCTCTTATTGCGTCCGCTTCGCTTCATCATTGTTACAGCAGAACAGGTTATTGCCACTTTAGGTGCTACTGCGTCCTTCTCCTCAGCTGGGGGCTCGTCAAAGCCTGCTTTAGTGGCTCGACATCTCGATAAAACAAGAGAAGGTCTGTTATGGCGGCTGTAAACTTGCGCGTGTGCAAAGCGTCTATAGGCGCTTTGCCTTACACGAGCTTGCTTTTTTATGAGAGAATACCGCCGTGCGCACTTCATAACCAAAAGAGGGCAAATACTGCCATTAGGCGACTCAGAAATTGTGCTCACGTACGAAGGTCGCAATTGTATGTACGTGCCTGAATTTCTCTATTGGTAGTTGTTGTTGTTGTTTTGCGCTTTTGATGCTGCCCACAGATTGATAATATTTTTATCTCGAGCCGATGGCAGAGACAATGGAAGCAGTGGCACCGTGTGCATGAAGCGGACGGAAGACACACGGCTCTGGATAAGAGGTGCAAAACTTGACTGAAGTTGACAAGGATTCTATTGTATACGGCCCGTTCGTCAGATGCCGATTCGTCATAGGGCAACTGGTAATAGGCCAATTCGTCACAGGGGAACATTCGACATAGGATAATCCGTAACTCCGGCCACCTGTCACACAGTAACCTAAACGTTGTCGTATGGTTCGTTCTAGTTGGCTTACTTGGAAAATTTGGTAGACCGTGCCAATCCCGTACACGGTCACCAAGGTAGATTGCGAGCGAAGATTCTGTACCAGGTGCTGCAGTTCCGGGTTCCGGTACAAATGTATAACACTTAGAACGAAACTAGAAGCAGTAGGAAACAAACATACTTCGCAAATAACCCAAGCGATACGAAAAAAAAAAAAGAGTTTCCCTAAAAGTATCGCCGGTTCGCCATTGTTGCTTTGTTGTTTTACGCGTGTCACCTGATTTGTCCGGATCCAGGAATTTTGTAGCCACTTTTCTTTTTTGGATGGCGGATTTTATATATGAGACGTCATTTTTGCTTGTGATCTTACTCTCGCTTTTGAAATGAAGTAAATCACAGCCAAAAGAGGTGGCACTATGCTCCTTCACGACGGGCATTCTTACACTCGCATTAAGTCTAACGAATCCACGCTCAACTGGGCCTGCCGGCAAAGGAGACTTTGTAAAACTAAAGTTGTAACTGAACTAGCCATAACTCGCATACTCTCGAGAGACCACTGGCACGCCGGTGACTCAAGCGAGCTAAGTGTTCTCAAAGTACGTCATGAGATGAAGCTAAGAGCAGGCAAGTTGCGAAAAGTTGTTTTTATATTCGTAGTATTGCATAACACGAACGGATTTTTATATGTGCTTCTTTATTGCTATGGAAGGCCGCCTAGCACCACACCAGACACTTTTGGGTGCAGTCTCCTCCGTAATGGACGACACTGCCTCGCAGATTCCAGCTCCATCCATGACTTCGGTGCAGGATTCGCAAACAGAGGCATCGCGCGAATTTTGTGTACAGTGTACCATCCTGCAGGGCTGATATTCGAATGCCCACAGAGTTTAAGGGGATACTTCAACGAAATTTTAAATATACCCGTCGTGTTCGGAAAGAGGCTGAATATTATTCACAATATCCGTAAATTACCATCGTGCGTTTTTATTTTGAGCCTGATGGCTGTATTTATCGTTCTAAACGGCACACTTTTGCAAGCGCTCGGAGAGCAGCCAGCGGAAAGCACGTCACATCCGGCGCAATCGTGACGTAGTTTGTCTCGGGATGAGCAAAGCTGCGGCGAGGCTGACGTCGTCAGGATGCCCTAGCCGTTCCAGCCACCGAAGCAGTCGAAGCACGTCAGCGATCCGCAACTAACCGCAAATCTGCTTTTGTTCGAATTTTGTGCGACGGGTTCATCTTCTATTGGCGGCGAGATGTTTGGGTGGTGCCACCTTGCGGGGGCTCTTCTTTGGCAGAGCCGGTAGGATGCGAGCAGACGACGCGCTATGTAATAGCACGGAGTGGCTGTGTTAGTTCGCATCTATGCCGATTAAAACGTGTTAATTATTAAAGAAACGTGTATGATGTTTTTGTGTTTGATATTTTTTATGAATAACAACGCCTTGGAGTTGCTTTTTATATTAAAACAAAAACTTTAAAATGTTCAAAAACAAGCCTGGAGCTTCACTTTACAGCCTACGCGGCGTGCGTCAGTGCTATTCACAGCCTCTCTGATTCTTGTTCTTTCGGATCTGCGGATGCTTTTGTAGGAAAAGGTTTTGCATTCACCAGAGTAAACGACGTGCTGTCATCTTAGCTGTGCAAGCGCGCACAGTTATGTTGCAGAGCGCCGCACACTTGTTTTAGCCTTGAGCTTGCCGATACCGACGCTTCTATTCAAGTGTGACTCAACAGTTCAAATGCTCGTCAGTACCTGACGCTTAGCTCCTTCCGCATTGAATACGTGGCAAAAACGTTTGTCACTTCCCGACTCTGCTCGAAAGAAAAGCAGAAAATTTAATTACTTACTAAATTGTCGGCCTTGGCCCAGTAAATTCAGGCGATTCATTATTTCTATTCATTTGTTTTTTTGCTAAAAATAGATTACAAATTTAAAATCGTTCGCTGAGAGGCACATGCATTAATTTATGCGCAATTCTCGGGGTCCACAAAATTAAACATTCAAACGGTAGTAATTCATAACAGGTGTATATCTCATTTTTTGGGGGACGCTGAAGTGTTACAGACTTACTAGATTTAGCAGACCTCAATCGCAAAGGAACCTCGCACGTTTCGCGTCGGCTGGGTGAATAAGCAGGAATTTAGTTGAAAGGACTCCGGAACGCATCCACAACTTCTTCCGGCCAGTTATTTTGAGGTATGTTTGTCTGGTTTACTAAATTCAGAAAGAAATGAACTTGGAACTAATAAGACACCGGCACTCACAGAACGCATTGGAAACAACTACTCACGCGAGAAGTTCTTGAATTTCGCTTTCATATTTTAAATTTGGTGAGACATTCCTTTCTCGCTTTTATTTTGTCCTAATTGTAATAAAAATACACCCTATTCGCTGTGGTAGATGCTGTATGGGTAAAGAGCTGGGTAGTCGATTTTCATTATCCAGCTTTTTGTACTGGCTTAGCGAACAGCACACCGCCATCGCAGCCCTTCGACACATCAGCGCCAAAAGTGACTCTTAGCACGACTACGTGTGCCACGTTTTCAAGATTTGATAAAATGTCTTACTACAAATATCACTCTACCAAATAAACAAAACGCGTGACACAGGCTTTGCCGCGCGTTACCCAAACAGCGCATGAAGCTAGCTGACAAGGTGGCAGAGGGATCCAAGATCTACGCAGTGTGTCCTACCCGCGATGTCACAAACGATGATGATGATAGGTACAGAAGCGCCCCCTGTAATTCGCGCACGCCACCAATACTCTTGTAGAGGGAGAATAGAGACGTCTGGGACACGCAAAACAGAGTCCCGTTGAGTGGGGAGTTCCTCCCTCCCCTCTTCTTTTGTGCTAGCCGTTGAGCCGTCGGGATGACGTCAGGTTCAAAGCATGCATAGTTCTAGGCGAGATATATATCGTAAGTACCTGTCAAGGTTCCTAGACGAGCATTACAAGCGAGGCTTTAGCGACATCCACCAGGTGCTCTCTGCTAATCGTTTATTTTGTTTTAAAATTCCCTTTCGTGTCTTTTTTACAAGATATTTGTGTGTCCGATGTGATACTGCTCCATTGAACACGTATAGACCAAAAAATGAGCGCCGAAATTTCTTTGTAGTATCCCTTTAATGTTAAGTGTTTTGCGGCGTTATGTATGTCATTTCGTAATAACTATTTTAATTTCATGCTGGTCACAGCCAAAGGGGATTCTTTTCTCCTGCACAACAGCGGCGGCGGCGACAGCGAGACTTCTGTTGTTTGCAACTAAGCGCAACCTGAACTATTTGGTCCGGAAAACCACGTGGTTCGTACACGGAACCTTCAAAATAACTCCTGAGCAGTTTTACCAGCTTTACACTGTGCATGGACTCGTCAACGGTTCCAGTTGTGCCCGTGGTTTACGGCTTGCTGCCAAACAAATCAGAAGTCACCTACAGAACCTAAGCACTAAAAGTTACTAAAAGGGATCCCTCGGTGTGCCCATTATTGGGATTTTATTTTATTTTATTTATTTATTTATTTAACAGTATTACCTGACCCAAAAACCGTAATAGGAGAAGCACAATACAAAAAAAAAAGAGGAAGCACACAATTGAACACCAGGGATAATGTGGCCCAAACACTATACAACAGTGCCCAGCATACAAAACAATAAATATAAACAACGCATAGAGTCTGAATCGGTGACATCAGCGTGCAAATTGTTCTGAATTGGTGACATCATCGCGCAGAAATGTAGCCGGAAACATTGTGCAATATATATATAGTCATATATATTATGCAATATATATAGACAGAATGCAATATATGTATAGCATTCTGTCCATACCAAAAGAAAATTGTTTCTTTCTTTGTAATTCTGTCTATTAAGGTTATTTGATGTTCTGCTGAGCCACCAACTGCGTTGAGGTGGCTTACACGGACTTCGAGATCGCTGCCAGCAACGCCATACAAGCCGTGGCCCCCGGCGCAAGGATCCAGGGATGCTTCTTCCACTTTCCCCAGTCGGTATACAGGAGAGTGTGCTCTAGCGGTTTTCAGGGTCGATACAATGCGGACAAAGAGTTTGCTGTTAAGGTATGCAGAATTATTTCTTTTTATTTCTCTCTTTTTCTTATAGTGACTGCGTTTCAGACAATAAAGTATTTTACTTCCTGTGCACTTTCAGATGGCAATGCTGCCTGCATTGGCCTTCTGGGCTGGCCAATTGCCGACATCCATGAGGCATTCGGTACTTGGTCGAGATTTTCCCTTTAGAGGCTGCGTTCGTGGCTGACTACTCTGAGGATGTCTACATTGGCAGGCTTCGTCGGAACGGCATGTCCACAGCCATCTTCCCCCCCGACAGTTTGGTCAGTCAGGGAATCGATATTGGCGGAAATGCCAAGAACAAATAACAGCATTCAGGATTGGCACCGAGGACTGCAAGTATTAATCTGCCGGGTGTCCCAAATAGCGGCCAGGCTCTTTAAATCGACCGCAAGATTCGGTTTCTTAACCTATCTTGCTACGATTTTGAGCAGCGATTGTGTGTTTTTTTTTTTTTTTTTTGTAAAATTTGCAAAGAGCGAACTTTTCTCGGGAAGTAGTAGAAAAAGAAAGAAAAAGGCTTAACTCCTGTGGAAATTCAGCGAAGCCACCGGTCTTCATACACTTAGAAGCCCTATTGTTTGAAGACCGGTGGCTTGAAGACCGGTGGTTCCGAGCAGTTGCGTTTTTTTACTTTATCAAAAATATACGCGACACTTTAATAAAATATTTATTGGGTAGTCTTCTGACACCATAATGAATCGCCTGGTAAAAAAATAAAACAAACGTTTTGGGGGTTGTCAGTGTCCCTTAAAGCACTTAATTCTTGGTACGCTCGATCAAGTATAGTTTTGACAGCGTAGCAAAAACTGCCGCCCTGACAACGAAACATACGAGTATAAGCATTGACTCCTAGTGCAGTATTTTGTAAAATACGCTTATTGAGTTCCTCAGAAGCGTAAACTAAGAAAGCCACCTCAGTATCTGTTGCCCCATTTTAAAGGCTGCTAGAACATCAGTGACGCAACAATTACCGTAAAAATATTTATAGTATTCGTTATTCATAGCACAATAATTGTGGAGTGAAAAGGTGTCTTTGAAGTATATGTATCCGAGTACATCTGGATATAGGTATCTAGATATTCAACTTTGGAACATTTTGGCACGTGTAACTAACTGTTTTATCGGTACTTTCTTGGCGTCATCTTTAGAACCGTGCTGTAGCAACTGAAAAGGCTCATAAACGCTTGAGTCCCAAACTTTAGACAGTCGGACACTCTAAATAAATGCCTGACCATCTACTTTCTTGAATATGAACCAGAAAATCACTCACTGCGAGCTATGAATGCAGCGCGCAAAACCATTAGGCAGCGGTTCTCAACCATCGATGTTTCGCGGACCCCTTGTGAATGGGGGGAGATGATGGAGGACCCCGTTCGTGGTGAGGGGAGAGAAAAGGTATAGGTGAAATATAATAATGATATTTAAAAAATGTATATAACTAAGGGATAGTGTGAAGTAGACTTCTCTTATTGACATACACACAAGAAAACTCGTCCGAAAAATGAGAAATTTCTTCTCGGTCTGAAAAAAGACGACTTTTATTGCCGGGCTTGACTGATGAGGCAGGGCTTCGCGCACCCCTAGGATGCCTTCGCGGACCCCCATTTGAGAACCACTGCCATAAAGTAAAAAGATTCCACCAGATTTCTGAAACTTGCTGGGAATATGGCAATGTAAACTAAATTATCAAGATCAGTGCGCCAACGCAAATTACATTTCTGTACCAAGGCGCTTCTTCGATCACAAACATAGATGCACCGAGAAAGCGAAGGAGAGGAGGTAACGAGAGCGCGTGGGGACGTCCGAACGCCGTGTTCTGATTGGAAGGATTAGTGGGTAGACCTAACAGCTTGTTCAAGGCCCGTTCACACTCTTGCGACCGAGCAAGACCGAGAGAGACCAGACCGGTTTTTAAGCCTCTTGCGACTTCTTAGGACCAGCTCCCCTGCAGCGCATCCGGTCCTAAGAAGTCGCAAGAGGGTTAAAAACCGGTCTGGTCTCTCTCGGTCTTACTCTGTCGCAAGAGTGTGAACGGGTCTTTACACTGTTACAAGCGACTACGACCGAGTCCCACAAAACCGGTTTTTAAGGCTCTTGTGACGACTTAGACCGTACCGCGCAGCAGCAATGGCGGTCAAGCGGCTTAAAACCCCGTTCTGTTTAACCCGGTCGTAGTTGACCGCCAAATTGTGAACCAGGATTAAAGCTGGCAGCCTTTGTCTCCACTGCACCCATCGAACGCACTAGAACGCCGGCGTCCGGCCTTTGGATCTCGCATTCGAATGCATTCGACGAGTTCAGTAGAGACAAAGGCTTTAGCTCTACCCACTAATCATTCCAATCAGAGCTCGGCGTTCTGACGACTCCGCGCGCTCTCGTCTCCTTCTCTCTCTTTCAGTCTCTCGGCGCATTGGATCAGCGATGACGAAAAGAACTTGGTTTCGCCACCTTCTCTATGCATGGGAAGTTCGCGTTCCGGATGGTTTGAAGGAAAGTAAACGCGCGGTCGCTGTTAAGCTTGCGGATTATGACAGTTCACGTGCTTATTCGAGTACAGCTTGCCCTTTAAGGCCATAACGTATATATTTGGCTCTGTCGCTAATCAAGATGCTTCCGTAGACCGCATTGGGCAGCCTTTGGGATGCTCCGCAGGATAGCTCACGCGCAACCCTTGTTAAAGAGAGAGGAAGATAACGATTGTTTTCTAAATAAATTGATCATCTTGAATACGGCGTTCGTTACATGTAAATTACCAAGGTGACTGAGCGCTCTGTATATTACGCAAGACCCTTCTGAAAGACGCGATTTCGATTTATGCTTATGCTCAACAATCCGTGTTGTATCAATAAATCGCCGGAATATGAATGGCACAGGCAAAAATAATAAATCAATTGTGTGGTTTTAAAGACGTCACAAATTAGAAACTCAAATACTCCTCCCCTCCTCCTCTCCCCCTTCCAAGAGACAGAGACAACATCTCCATCGAAAGAGAGTTCTCTCGCTCCAAACCAATCATCTGAAACGTAAAGCTCTGTAACCTTCGCATTAATCAGTCGTCGAACGGAGGTACCGCTCTCTCGGCGCATACACTCGCGGAATACCTTCGCGTGTATACATACGAGGACGTCCATCCATTTATTTAGTGTCCCGCGCGCGTAACTGCGCGCAAGCGAATAGCAAGCGCTCAGAAGCAGCAAAAAGAAGAAAAAAAAGGTAGCAATACAACACAGATAAGGAGTCCAATAAAAAAGAGAGAGAGGAGGAGGAGATTCAGGGAGATGGAAAGAGACGTATCAGGAACGGTAACAACAACGAACAAAAAAAAATAGTCAACATTGCATCAGAATTCCGGCTCGATAGGGCTGCTGGGCGGAGCCAGCAATGTGCGCGCTTATCGCTCCAATATCATCACCTCTGCCTGGGCGCATTAAACTGGGACGAGGGCTCCGCGGCGGCGGCACGATAGAGTTCCCTCCGACTGCACGCTCGCGGACAGTCTGTATAGGACCGGGATGATCACGTGACGCCGTAGGGGCGGTGCGCAGCCCATGCTGACCCCCCTTTTCGACCACCCCTCGATGTCGGCGACTGACCGCCCAGGAGACGTTGACCGTGCGCCGACTACTACGTGTATACGCCGACAATCGAGCTGCGGAAATGCGCGCGTCCTAATCGCCACCAGCGGATTGCAGGGGTCCGAGAGGCTATCGTTATCGGCGGCAGCCGGTGTGTCGAGGGTACAAGGAGGGCGAAGCGACCCTTCTGCTGCAAGGTGAGTAGCTTCATGTTGGGCTCGTGTCGACGTTCATCGGAGTGGTGGTGGCGGCGGTGACGAGACGTTAGCACCTCTCCGAGATACTTGGACGAGTGTGAGGGGACTAGGAGTTGTCACCATGATGGTTATCCATTATCCGTGCGGCGTATCGCAGGATAAGCCAAAGCGGTCGGTCCTCGGATGAACGGGACACTCGCGTGCGGATGGATATGGCTATCACTGCGAACTCGTGGGTAAAGTGAAACGCGCGGAGCGGCGTTACGCTGAAAGAAGCTCCAAGTTTTGCTAGTTTAATATAATTTACGTCATGTATATATATATATTTTTTTTTGCCATAACATTGAAGACACCGACTGCAAATGTGTGCGTTGAGGTTTGCAACAGGACATTTTACGTATATTATTTTATCATTCTTCGAGCTTCATAGATTGAATTAGGAGAGCGTGTTGGTCTCCCTTTGCCTTCGCATACCAAGAAGATTCCAGCTTCAGTTCTCCCACCACTTTTTTTCCCCAGGTATGTGATGATTCGCAACCACCTTACGGTAGTTTTTTTTTTTTTTATCGATCGCAGTTTTTTTATGTTATTGCTGTTGTTGTTGTTGTACCGTGTTTTGTTAACTATGACGTGGAGGCTTTCTCTCGTAAAACTAGACATTCACTTAATGTGTATCTTCGAAGATCATACGTTACGACTATGATCAGCTGGTTGAAAGTGTACAAGCACTGTGATTGATCGCAGACTTTGTTTTTCAGTTCTTAAATATTGCCCAACACGCAAGTTGAAAAGCCTGATGCTTCGCGACATTCCCATGCGTAATATAAATATTTAAAAAAAAAAAAAACTACACAATACAAAAAGGGTTACTTATTTGTCTTTTTATGCGATAACTGTTTACTCACACACATATAAATACCGGTCTTATTCTTCAGAAACAAGGTGAGCATACCATCGAGATACTTCAGTCAAAGCAAACTGCACCTGGTATTTTCACTTACACACCGATTAAAAACTCCAGACTCCAAGACACCAAAGATGTTGAAATCCGCCAAAAAAAAAAAAAAATACTGAACACACAAGCTTAACTCGTACTCAGCTTCTTAACGGGACGGGTGCTTCGGAGAACCTAAAATTGGATGCACCACTAGCACTCTTAGATTCTTTATTTCATTCTTAGAATACAATAATCAATAACAATACCATTTTTTTTTTCAGAAGCACATACTCTATTCTGCAGACATGAACAGCAGATACTCTATCCTGCAGATTTTATGGGCAGCAGATACTCTAACGTACTTGGTTTTTTGAATCTCCTGAAAATATACCCTAATTTCTTAGAACACGTTCAAGTTTTAAACTGCCCTTT
This sequence comes from Ixodes persulcatus, assembly GCA_013358835.2. NCBI lineage: Eukaryota > Metazoa > Arthropoda > Arachnida > Ixodida > Ixodidae > Ixodes > Ixodes persulcatus. Next base: position 264,201 of record JABSTQ010009541.1, on the reverse strand, counting down.
GCAGCTAAGCTCTCGACACCTTGTATGTAGGTACTAACTATTAGTACCATAATTAGTGTGCACCTGCATGATCCCTTTAATCATTTATTACAAAATTGGCACTCTTTAGCTAAACCTAGACGCGGAGATCGGGCACCCACAAGGCGAGCCTATATACTGCACAGAATGAAGATATGTCCTGATCGGGAAAGATAATACTTTTTCATTTTTAGTTACACAAAACGGAACTAAAAATTTCGTTTCAGAAACAAATGGACTCAGAATAAAAATGCTTTTGTAAAGAGCTAGTACACGGTCATACAAAAAAAAAAAAAAATAAGAGCAATGGCAAAACGAACAGAGGACAAGCACACACACACACACACACAAAAGAAGCCTTTAAGCGAGAGTTTTAAAGTTAAAGCGCAGCTGTATTTCTATTTTTGCGAGTCTCCTTTATCTGTATTGTTTTCTTAGCTTCCCAGAAAGGCGTGCGGTTTTCTTCCTCTTTTGTTGATTAGACTTTTTCACCCGACGCCCTGCGATGTTTCCGGGCGTAGCTTCTCGTTGTCAGGCGTTTTGTTGTACCCGAAGGAGACTCTCATAGAAATAAAATTGTACATGGGTTTTGAGACTTTGTTGTGTTGGTTTATGTTTTCATGTTTACCGTATTTCGTGTTTCTTTTTTTTTTTTAAGTGTCAAGACATTTAATTTTTATAAATATCTTCATATCTCGCTCGTTCTCCCTCTGTCTCTATCTCTCTCCTTCTCTTTCTCTTGTATTACAAAGCGATGTAAGAATGACTCGAGCACTCGATGGAAATATGGCTGTCCTGTCAAAGAAACGCCTTTTTTCTTCGCTTTAGGTGCCGCAATACTCCGCTACGCGTATCAACATTACGAACGGAGGCCGTAATTTAGGGAGGTAACCGAAACCAGATCCAGCGGCGAGGAGTTCGGTGTGCGTTCTATCAGATCAGGCAGACTAAGCGAGCAAGGGCCGACTGAAGGCGGTTCTCCCAAAGCTTTCCCGCGAACTCTTATCGGAAGTTGGGGCATTCTGTTTATGGCTAAACGCTAACAGCTTCGGGAGATGCCACACACAAGGCACGAGCACGAAGAAACAAAATGGCTGCATCGTCTTCAGCGTGTTTTTTTTTTATATCGAATTTTGTTTTTACTATTTCTTTTATTTTTCGGGGGATAAATCTTACAGGAGTGCGAACTATAAGAACCCCGACAAGACAAAAGTGCTTGATTTTGAGGGTTGCCAGGAGACCAGATCACCGCTGTCAGGAAGCATCGAAGTATATACGCATGCATGATTGAGAATTGAGGTGCCTCATGGACATCTTTGAACGGTTTTGTGCGTGCAGCTCATATCTTTAATGCGGAATGCCAGGGGTACAGCTCGCAGGGACTGCCTTTTTGGAAACAAGAGGAGCTCACCGGAGAAAAGATCACCGGATTTAAACTCGCCGGAGAAAAGTACACCCGCTTTTGTGCGTGCACCAAAAAAAAACTCACCATTTTTTTTTTTTTTTTTTAGTATTCAAAGAAGAGCTTACATACTTAAATTTTAATTCAAGGTGGTCATTACCAATTCAATGTTTATTTGATAAAAGATTTGTTGCCATATTTTGGGATGGTGTCGAACATTTTAGAGCAGTAGTGCAACCAAAGCTACAAGCGCGTCGAACGCAGTCGGTGCACAAATCAATGCAGGTCGCTGTACTGCAATCATCATTCCGTTTTTACGTCAACCTTTTTTCGCTTGATTGCTGCGGTATTTAATTTTAACGTTGCCAAAATAGAAATATATCTTTTTTTTAATTTTTCCGATTGAAATAATTAAATAATTGATGAAGCGTTAAGATTTGGCTTGCTGCGTCGGCTACTCTCTGAAAGGTGATTCAATATACGTATAACAGTATAGGAAGTACTGAAGCTGCTGCAAGCCTTCTACACTGGTTATGTTCCCTCCGGATTTCTTGTTTTATACGTATTTATTTTTGTCGTGCAGCCAAAGACGTTATATGAGCCACACTTGAAAAAGAAAAGAAAGTATATCCTTGTGAAGCGCCAAAAGGAAAATCTCGTACGCATTCACCCTTTTAACATGCTTCAGTTGAGTGAACGTATTTCGGTTGAGTGAGCGCAGGTTCACAGATTCCTATAGGTGAGCTTTTCTCCTCATCCGCCATTTCGCGGTGAGCTCTTCTCCTGCGAGCATTTTCTCCATAGACCTGATCTCTGGTAAACGTTTCTTCAGTTAGCTTTTCTCCGCCACTTAATTTATGCTGCTTTTGATGTTTTCTGTTTTAGTTCCTCGAAAACAACAAAATGGATGAAGCACCTGGGACATTATGGACTGACATTCTCAGATGAAAATGAAAACGAAAATAATTACGCTATAAATTTGCGAATTTCTTCAGTGTTATAAGATACAAATAGTCAACCCGCCTTCCAGTGGCACCGAGCAATCTCGAAATATCAAATGCCTCTAAGTGTCTTAGCACGCACATCGTAATTTATATAACTATTCAATTTCTTTTTATACAAACAGGCATGATGTACGTACGTCACGTGATCTGTGTACAGTACATCATGTAGATGTGCATACATGAACATCACTCCTTTCAAATGCAGAATGAACTTAGTATGTAAGAGTGCATTCGGCGATGTCATTAAGGCGAAAGCCTTAAGGCCGGTTCAGACACTTGCGTTTGAGTCCGTTTGACTGCGTTGCGTCGAGAACCAAAAGCTAGTCACCGGCACATCTGTGCTTCGTATGAAGCGTGGAATCCAATTCAAGGAATCATCTTGGCACGCGATATAAGCAGCGCGGAATGTCCTGGTTTCTCGCGGCCGCAAAGCAGTCAAACGCAAATGTCTGAACCAGGCTTTACTTGTCCCATTAGGCGAAAAAGCGGCGTCGTTATGCCCGAAAGATGGCCATAAAAATACAGCATCAAACACGCGCCGCTGAATCGTATGCTCAAGGACGGCAACGTCCTTGAGGTCGTGCTAGAGGTCGTCCTCGACGTCGTCCTCTAGGCGTCCTTTGCGACGTCGTCCTAGATGTAGGCGTCGTTCTCGATGCCGTCCTAGGCGTCCATGAGGTCATCCCAGGGGTCGTCCTGCAAGTCATTCTAGACGTCGTTCTTGACATCGTCCTAGAGGTCGTCCTATACGTCGTCCTCTAGGCGTCGTTCCCGAAGTCGTCCTCGACATCGTCCTTAAGGTCGTCCTAGAAGTCGTCCTACATGTCGACCTAGACGTCGTCATGTTTAAGGTCGCCCGAGAGGTCGTCCTCTGCGTTGTCCTAAACGCCGTCCTTGACGTCGTCCTCGACTTTGTCCTAGAGGTCGTCCTAGACACCGTACTTGGTGTCGATCTCTAAGACGTCGTAATCGACGTCGTCCTAAACTTTAGTAGGTTTAGGACGACGAATAATAAACATTACTAGAAAACATTTCTCCCGCGCGACTAAAATGGTTTCGCCTTTCTACACGTTCTACACGTTTTTAAAGTACTATTGTAGGGGTTTAGAAGCTGAATTGACACACTTTTGAATTAAAGTAAGACTTTATTTCAACGTGTAATTTTCATGCAAACATAAGATCTGCTTGCAAGGAATGCTAAAAAATTCCCGCCCTTCATGTTATTCTCAAAAGAACGAAGGGAAAGGAATATCGATACTTTAGTTCAGTTTCACTTTATTTCAATGGTTATTTATGTTATCGAAATTAAAAAGCCAACCCACCAAACTCTGTTATCAACGCCTATTTCATTGTCAAAAACAATATACAAATATGTTATTTTGTTGTTGTTGTGAAAGACAGACATCTAGAAGAAAAAAAGGTTAGAATTTCATGAAACGCGATTACAATAGTTTATGAGTAGCACATTCATACTGTAATAAATGTTCTGCAAAAAAAAAAAAAAAGAAATCGTCGGCTACCTTTACTTTGAAAGTCCTGTAATGCGTAAAATGTATTCTAGGTAATTGGTGAGGGAAGTGGTGTGTCACGTGACGTCAATTTTTGCGCTAAATTTAGTGGGGAAACTAGATTGGTCTGTATTTTCCGTGACGTCAAGTCACATGACATCATTGTTCTTGCTAAATTTAACAGGAAAAGCGGGGAAGGGACGGACAGACGAACAAACTTTAGGGATTTGGGAAGGGGGGGGGGGGAAGTAGCGTTAGAAAGCATTGCAAGCTTTAAAAAAAAAAAAAAAAAAAACATTTCGCTTGGGACCTGTCTCCGCTGGTTTCTCTCCGAGCGCTTTCCAGAGTGGGCCGTTTAGAACGACCAATCCAGCAATCATGCGGAAAATACAAACGTGCGATTGTCATTTACGGATATCGTGGATCATGTTCAGCCTATTTCTGCACACGACGGGTATATTTCAAATTTCGTTGAAGTATCCCTTTAAGGAGACACTGACAAATTTATGCGAGCCGAGAATGTTACTGAAAAGCGATCTACATGTAGGGGCCGAACTGCCCTAAGATATATTTTTGGCTGGAAGTATGTTCTCTTCTGCTGCAAAACCACCGCCCGAGAATCGGGTGCTGATGCCCACTTTCATTATTTTATTCGTGGCCAAGAACAGTAAGGAAGTAGCGCGCGAAATATACCTGGCAGGTCAGCTGAAACGCCAAAACAGAGTCGCGGGGAGTCACTTCCCATGACTGGTGTGACACTCGTCGACTCCCATACACATTAATTATTCGGTCCCAATGACGGAGAGGGTCATTGATCACAATCTTTCATTTACTGAATTTCCTCGTGCACCTAAAGTTTGTTTCGCTCGCGCTTTTAATGACTTCGGCTACAAGCATTATGGTACATTTTGCTTAATCTGAACAACGTGCCGAATTTTTAAGTATGCAATTTCTGTTATATAAAGCTATGACAAGTCACGCAGTCTTCCTGATTTAAACGTCCGAATGTTTGCTAACGGTAGGTTATGAAAAAAAACAAAAAAAAACATTCGCTATCTTGTGCTGGTATTGAGCCATATAACGCATACACGAACAAAGTAATGTTACACAACGAACGTACTAGAACGTAGCCGCGAGCCGGCGTAGATTCGATACCTATAAAAAGTTATATTTTGAGAAGTATAATATACAATAAGAATTTTGAGTTTTCTGAAAGTATATACTGGAATCATGCTTTGAGTTCGTACAGGTTATATTTCGAGTTAGCTAATCAGATACAGTATTATTAATTGTTGACGCATTGTAGACGTCCGTCACAAAAGAAGTTCGAAACTAATCGAGGAAGATTTCGCCCAAAACTATAGAACCTTCCCGGAGGCATATTAACGTGCGAGACCTTTCCAGTGAGCTCATTTAATATGTTCGTTGTTAAGAATGATACCATGTCTACTAAACACGGGAAATCGGACGGTTTCGCAACCGCTGTTATCTGCGGCGCAAGTTGTTCGTCCGTAAACCATGAAAGGACTGGGTCGGCGCACAACCAGGTTCATATACACACGCAATGCTCTATCACGCTTCTTGCTTCGTGGTTGAGCCTTTAGCGGTCAATTCGGCTGAGGTCGCATTCTCATCGGCTGGGGTGAGATAATGAGATGCACGGGGCGGCTCGTCACGCCCCGCGTTTCTGAAGCTGTCGGCAACTGTAAATAATGTTCTGCCCTTTTTCTTTTTTTTTCTTTTTTCTTTTTGCCAACAGCCTATTGTGATGATCATTGACCTTGTGGCCGGTCGACGGGTGATTTAAAATGTAGATTTCCTTAATAGGAAATTAAAAAAAAAACAACGTTCAATCGCCAAATGTATCAACACGTAACAAAGAGACTTCGGCTGTACTTTTTTAACGTCCACTTTTATACTCTATCGTATATAGTCGCGCTCTTTTAGGCAACGAAACCGAAAATTTTGGACATTGAAGAAAGTAGTCTGAAGTTGATCAAAGGCCCGTGATATTATAGGACGGAATTATACATTCTTAGCATTCCGCCTGGTACCCGAAGTTGAGTAAGAAGTAGAGAAGGAAACTGGGGTTTATTGCACCTCGCATGTGTATGTGAAAGTAACAAATGCAATGGATGGCATAATTCGAACTACAGCCCGAATCGTTAAACGTCCTAATTAAATCTTCAACATTACTACACATTTTTCTGCCTTTCATATATACATGTTCCTAACGTGCAACTGTAACAATGGCTTATTTTGATCATAATGAACTTCGAACGTAGACAGTGACGGTTAGGTCTGCAGTTCAACGACTTGCCCTGGCACGCGAACAAGTCGCGAAGGCCACATAGATGCAGATGCGGGGCTTGCGAAGCCTCCCATGAGACAGGCGGTACGTGCAGGCAGTCGATTGCCTCATTCAAGTATGTCACGCAGCCATCTGCGTGCAAAGACCAAAAGTCAGGACGAACGGGCACCTAGTAACGCAGCGAGGAAGAAAAAACAAAATGCATACCAGACGGGCCTCTTTTTGTTCGGTGTCTGGCTCTGTTGTAAAGCCCGGAGGAAGCAAATAAGTTAGGCTTCTGAACATATGGGCACCCCATGAGTGGCAACTGTTCGATTGGTGGATAGTGGGCCGCGTTCGCGGTACAAGGTGAATGGAGGTGTCGAAGGTGTCGATCGAAAAGCATACTCAATCGATCAATAAGGTGAGTAATCAACCACTCACACTTTATTGGCATTCGTATGAGAAGTACAGATACCGTTGTCCGAATATTGCGAAACACCAGAACGAAACACATCCGGGAGGCTTTTCTTGGCAACCAAACAAGCTAGACAAAGGTATTCTAATGATTTATATTTTATGGGGAGTTGGGTAGAAGGAGCATAGATATTTGTACATTTTTTTATCTTTGTCTCTTTTGTTGCCCCTTGGTTTAGCTGTAAAAATCTTTGCATTACGTCCCCCTTATGTGATGCCCGAAGGGCCCTTTAAGGTTAAGATAAATAAATAAATAAATACTTGTATTATAGCTAACTTATCAGAGAGCGGCGTGAGATTGAGCATAGAATGGGATCCTCAGAAAAAAAATATCTGTGAAAAACTTAACCTATCCAGTTTAAGATAGTGAGACAGAGTCGGATAAGGACGAGCTATACATGAACTTTGGAGTCGTAACTCTTTTTCTTGCAAATCAGTTATTTGTAGTTCCTGGGAATTAGGACATTAACCTAATTGTTCTCGAAATGTTTCAGTTGAAGTCATGTATTATTGGTACGTATTCCCCTATCTCAGGTTCCGTAATATCTAGGGCTGGGCAATTGATCGATTAACCAAATGATTCATCGCTTAATGAATTAATCGCGATTAAGTTTTTCAACTGGTTAATCGGTAAACCTTTGACGAACCAAAAGAATGTATAAATTAAATGCTTTTACCAGGCAGACGTCAAACGACTTCACCTGTGTGAAGGACAGATGTTTGGTGAACTTTTAACCTGAAGCAAACTGTAGGGGCGAGATTTGAACCTCCAGACAAGTGGAGAAGGTCACACGTGTCCCGACAACTTGAACGCCCTGTGAGTGTCCGTTTAGCGCAGAAGAGATTACTGTAAAGAATCAAAGGAGGTCGCTCTTGTCGGAGAATATCAGCGAACGTCTTTGCCTTATGGAGCTGAACTAATAAACTGTGAGTGTGAGTGTCTTTGAACTGTTCTCGACTACACATCGAGGTTGACTCATAATCAAAACTGTATATTGTACCGTTTTTTAGCTAAAACATAACGATGCAATTTTGGATTTAAAAATATATATATATACTATGCATGGAATTGAACGAGGCCAATTAATCGATTAGTCATCAATTAAAGGGTGTCGACTAATTGGGTTAAATATTTTAATCGATACCCAGCTTTAGTAATATTCCTTACTACCTTTTAACAATGGGTCTGCTCTGAGAACCAGCGTTCTAGCGGATAAAATAAATAACTCGTAAGTTCATTAATTTTATTATTTCAATCGTTGAGTGTGGGCGTATTATTTCGCATTTACATTTTTATTTTTATATTGGCTCGTTTATCTTCCACACCGAACCTCAAACATAAAAATACGTTTTCTTCTTCTTTTTTGTTTTTTGTTTTTTTTTAGCTGGAGTAATAAGGAAGGCAAGCTGGTGCAGGTTTATGATATTACATCCGATGCGACCGGATATCTATCAGTGTTAATAATGTAAATTGTTAAATGAATTGTTAGAACGAATAACAAAGGTTCAATTCTAGAACCGCGGTTTAAACCAATACTCGAAGTTCTCGGAAATGTCCTTCGTGGCTTCGGTTTCGTGTTCTTTTGTTACGCTTTTCCGTTTTCAAAGCGGGGAGTTTTCTGCCGTCGTGGCTTTAGACATTCTATCTTAATCGATATAAATATTGAAGACAAGGTAGCTCAATTTGAACTGGAGTCACTTATTGGCCATGAACTCGCAAATCACGATAAAGTGCGCAAAAATTGGGATGGATGATTGAATACCATATTCACGTCTCTCTGGTCGAGCTTTCGATCATGGAGTGTCCGTCGTCTCCATGGCAATCTCTTAATTAGGTGTTCAAAATTGAGAGCATTAAGGAGAACGGAAACCTAGAGTTTCAGGGCATACTTTGTTTTCCAAAAACACACACACACATACACATTGTAATCAGCAAGAACAACAAACTCTAATCTACAGAAACACATCAAGGTAAGCTGGGATACCTGCATTCTGCATTGGCTATACAATGTAACGTTAGAACCAAGTTTTTCTATTATTGTGAATAACAGGCGAAACACCCAAGCCAAAAGGGAGCTTTCGTAGATCGCTTCTTTAGCTCCGAATCTCGTAGCGGAGGTAGACGTTGCAACTCAACATGCGCACCGCTAGCTTTGTCTGCTCAATTCCAGGGATCATTTCCGGAGGTCGTAAGTTAGCGGGATGGCAGGTGTGGTTGCGGCTTTCGGTGCCTTGTCAGCTTACAGGTGAACAGAGTGCACCTACACTCTTTCTCTTTAATACAGTATTTTATTTTTACAAGGACTACCTTAGTACGGGTGTGTGAGAAATGAAAAGTAGTGTTGCAGAACATTTTTGAAAAATATCAAAATTGTTTCTATTGTTTTCTGGATAAGTGTACGGAAAAAAAGTAACGCGAAAGTAATTTGTAACGTAACGAGTAAAGTAAACCGTTACTTTTCAGCGAAAGTAATTTGTAACGATAATCCATTACATTTGAGGCTGGGTAATTTTTAATTATAATCCATTACATTTTTCGAGTAACGAACACAAGTCTGTATAGAAGTAACCTCTGACAGATTGAATCAAACGCTTTTTTCATAGGTCCATACATAGTGTTAGTACAAAGTTATTTTTATCAATATTCTTTTGAATATGGTCTAATAGATCTTCCAGCAATGTGATTGTTCCTATACGCTTACTAAAACCGTACTTGGAATGACATGGCAAGTTATGCTTCTCGCAAAATGAAAACTATGATAAAAGTTTTTTCTACGATTAGGGATGTTACCGGCAAACAATAATTGGCCTATAATCTGTCATATCTTTATTTCTACTTATTTTTTATAGATTGGCCTCACAATAGCTATCTTTATCCCGTTGGGTGTATTTCTCGTATAAAGAAACGAATTAACTATTTTGAGAATCGTACGTAATTTAGTTTAGAAATTCTTGTTGCAATATCTGTTAAGCGTATCCTGTCATTCCCAGGAGAGTTGGCCACCGACATATTTTTAATGATTGTTTTAAATCATCTTTTGCCGTCTGTGGTAAGTACGCTGAGTTGCAGCATCTTATTGTATGGCTCACTGAAGCCCCACGCCGCGCCCCGGGGTCGGAAGTTCCGCAATACTTCGTACGAACGTAATTTTGGATTCTTTACATATCCGCTCTACAACAGAATTTCCAAATACTTTTTTTTGTATTTGTAATCAATTTTTTTTTTCTTGCTTAGACATTCGTTGCGTTTTTGCACAACATGCTAAGTCTTTGGGGGGTTTCTTTGATGACGCTGTAAACGTGCAACATAATGCCTTTTCCTTGCCACTTTTATTTCAGTTGTTACTCTATTACAGAGGCTTCTAAATTCATTTTTCGGAACTCTATTTTCTGGGTTAGCTTTACATCTTTGCCAGAGATTATCCTTTGCGTGGCAGAGCTCCATAAATGTTATGGTTATCCATACATTTTCGCCTTTCCTTTGTTTCAATCTAATTTTTCTTCCGCAATGTTTATACATACTTTCTAAAATCTCAGTCATCCTTTAGTAAGCCCCGATTAGACCGAATGAGACTACAGTGATCCACTCATGGTCATCATTTAATGCAGGGGTCTCAAACACGCGGCCCGCGGGCCGCATGCGGCCCGCGACTCTCTGGGATGCGGCCCGCAAGCCTCCCGCGGATTCGAGCCCCCGTTCCCATGCCTCGAACGCCATCAATAATAGTTCTATATGTTGTCGATTCATTTTCGCTCGAAAAAGAACTCTGCTCATATAACATGTTGACACATTTTGTACTATTTTTTTTTTCTTTTTGACGGAGTACTACTTCGCCTAAATATATGCTTCTCGGTCCTTTCTCATGTAAATCAACCGGAACGGCACTACCAGTACTAGGCCACAAGTGCGAGTTTTTTGCTCGGGGAGACACCTCGGCTGCACAAACTCTTGCTCAGCAGGAGCAACTCTCGAAGATAAAGCTATGAGCTCGGGCTTCTGGCTGACAAAAATATATCTAAAATGGAAGTATTTTCTTATAATGCTGCTATAATAATCCCGACGAAAGAAAAAACTGCCATACGAAGATTTTTTTTTTTTATGCCTGTTGAGCCTTGTGATTTCTGTGATGGGTCAAGGACGGTGTACTTGTTCTCGATCTATTGACAACTGCCAGTACGCTCGTGTTTTAAATCTTCTTATAGCATCAGGTGTGGGCCCAAAGGAGTAACATATGCAAATGAAAGCTAAATATGGCAAAACGGTGAGCTTACAAAAAGTAGAAAGCACAAGGTCCCTTCTCTAGAAAATCTCTGGGGTGTTACTGGGACAGTCGACGTTTACAGCGTGAAACAACGTTGTTTCTTTATATTTTTGTCCCATAATAGCAAAACATTGCCCCGAAAGGGCGAGCGCCAACGGAGAGGGTGAGGGGCTTTCTCTTGGCCCTCGTCCTCTTGGGAGTGAGCAATCTGGCCCCCACACTTGGATGAGCTTGAGACCCCTGATTTAATGTATCAACTTTTTGATTGCGTCAGACCAATTTGTAACATGACTTTTTGGTTCGTCTTTTAAGGAACCACCGAACACAAGAAGGGATAGGATATAAATTGATTATCTGACACTTTTTGCTTTAAAACCCTGACACCGTTTCTAGCTCGTTAAATCTTACTAGAATGCGATCAATGCATGTATGTACTTGTAATTCGGTTTCCCAGTTGTTCTTTCCTTGTATACTTCGATATTAAAATTTCGAGACCTAATCCTGATAAAAACTTTAGGTAGACCGCAGCCCATATTTGGTTACGTTCATCACATCGATGTTGAAATCACCAGAAATGAAAATCTGACTATCGTTGTTAAATGCGTTTCATAACTGAAACATTTCATCGTAGAGTAAAGGAAGGTTAAGAGCTGGGTAGCCGGTAAACCGAGCATATAAAACAAGTAAGTAATTGTGTTGGAGATGGTGATAACGAGAATTTCAGCATGATTTCGCGTATGTCCTACTCTTCACAAAGAAACAGAGAGGAAACCTTCTAGAGTGTAGAGCAAGCAGGCAGTTAGCCGACATTTATTTACGTTAAAATTAAATCATCAAGATGGTCCACTCAATCAGCCAGGTAAACTAGTGGATCCCAATTTTTTTGTATGCTTCTTTTACTAATATGAAAAAGGCTTATGATAACGTTAGTTTCAGTAGAATTGTAGCCACCTTCACGGCCAGTTCAGGCAGCGGACTAAAGACAAGAAAGAAAGCAGCAATGGCTCAGCAGCGCGAGCAAAGAAAAATCAGTTTGAATCCTGCCGCTGTCTGACTGGTCGTCTTGGTCTCCAGGTACTACATTGGTGACCCGGCAGCGAACTCGCTCCTACCATCCTGCTCCTGCCATGAATAATGCGGGTCAATTCAACGTTCCTCACGGCGACGCCCTTTACGCGGCGACAGTTCAAAACATATTGTGGAAGCTTCCACCATCTTGGACCAAAAACGTTTGCTTATGGCTGATGCAAGTCAAGGCCCAGTTTCGTCTCCGACATATCACCAGTCAGGAGACTAAGTACCTTTACACCGTCTCCTCTTTGCCAGCCGACGTCGCCGAGAGAGTGGCCGACATTCTCACTACGCAGGATCCCGTCAATCCCTTCGATCATCTGAAGGCGGCCATCCTCGAACACAAGTCTGAGTCTGAGCGCAGCAGGCTGATGCAACTTCTCACATCGAAGGATCTTGGCGACAGACGTCCATCCCAACTGCTCCACAGAATGCGTCAGCTGCTGGGCAATTAAGACCAGGGCCCGAACAACCACCTTCTGCGTGAGTTGTTTCTCTAGCGACTTTTACAGAACATGGTCTTTAAGCTAGAAGCCGTAGAAGACATAACGTTAGAGACGAATTGCAGAACTCGCTGACTGAGCCGCTGATTATTCAAGACCTAGCATAAGAACAGTCACCGGTTAGTCACCGTCAACACCGGATGGCTCAAGACTCGCTCGGCTCGAGGGCCACATTGATGCCCTGAGCCGTCAAACTTCTGCCATCACAACTTTGTCCCGACGCCTCCAACCACGCCGGTCGCGTTCCCAATCACGTTACGCTGAGCCTTCCGCCTCCAACACTGGTCAGGCCAACCCTCCATCGCGTGCATGTTGGTACCACCGTACCTTCGGCAGCACTGCCCGCGAGTGCAGCCAGCCCTGCTCGTGGGCGGGAAACTAGAAGACCAGGCACTGGCGGCGGCAAGTACCACCGGTCGACAGGAAAGCCGTCTGTTCTATACGTCGTCGATAACGTAGCCGGCCATCGCTTTCTGGTCGACACAGGAACTGAGGTCAGCGTTCTACCAGCCTCTCCTTTAGACCGACGATGCAACCAAACGACCTCCCAGCTCCAGGCGATCAACTATTCAACCTTTGACACCTATGGTCAGCGGTCCCTTACGATCAACCTGAGACAGCGCCGCACTTTCCGGTGGTTGTTCATTGCCGCCGACATCAAACAGGCTATCCTGAGAACTGATTTCGTCAGTTTTTATCAACTCGCCGTCGACATCTATTCATGGCGCCTTTCCGACTCACATACACTCCCCGTGCTCTCCACAACTATGGCGACTGGACTAGTAACGTTTTCGCCATCATGTGTTAATGAGAAATTTCTTGCGAATTTTTCGAACATTAAGGGACCAAACAACAGAGAATCACCGCTGAAGCATAACATCACCACCTTGCCACCTCCTGTCTTCGCTTGCCACGTCGGCTGTCCGGAGAACGCGTAGCTATGCAACTCGTCGCGAGTTCGAGCGCATGCTCGAACTCGGCATCGTTCGACCATTTTCGAGCAACTGGGCGTGTCCACTTCACATGGTCCCTAAGAACGCCTCCGGCGACTGACACCATGCGGCGATTATCGTGCCCTGAACGCCAACACCCAACCGGACCGATACCCACTTCTTCTCATACAGGACTTCACCACGAAACTGGCGGGATTCCAGATATTTTACAAGATCGACTTCGTCAAGGCATACCACCAGATTCCGGTGGAGCCTGCCGACATTCCAAAGACCGCCATCACCACACCATATGGCCTCTTTGAGTATGTGACGATGCCATTCGGTTTGCGAAATGCCGCCTAGACATTTCAATGCATGATCAGTGAAGTCACTCAAGGTTTAGACTTCGTCTTTGCTTACCTCGACAACATATTGGTCGCCTCTTCGTCACAGACCGAGCACGAGGAGCATCTGCGCGCTCTTTTCACTCGATTCGACGAATACGGGTTGGTAATAAACCCAAACAAACTGACTGATCTGCTTACCACCAAGAAACAACCACTCGCGTCTCTTGAGTGGAACGGAGATCCAACGTCTGCTTTTTTTTTTTTTGCGAAAAGAACAGTTACTGACGCTACAATGCTGATTCATCCCGTCCCAGATGCAGAGCTACAGCTTGTCACCGGCGCATCGAGTGTCGCTGTTGGCGCAGTTCTTCAGCAGAACGTCTCTGGTTGGCAGCCCCTCGGATTTCTTTTTTTTCAAACTTAAGTAAGCGGAAGAAAAGTACAGTTTTACAGTGGCATATGGCAGTGGGCATTTCATTCAGGGATAGTTTAGAATGCAATCGACATTTTACTGAATTTTTAACAGATCATCTAGGCCACTGATACGAATAGCGTTCTTCTGCTCGCCTTGGCGGACGAAACAATTTCCATTATTGATCCACGCAAATTTGTACTGTTTCTCTTTTGAACCCTGCTTTGCGTTCCAGAACAGTTGTCTCGGTGTTTCGGTCAAGCCCCCATTCATAACTATGCGCTCCTGCTTTAGTGTAACCGCCTTAGACTTCCATAGACCACTTACAGAGAGATTCTTAAATCGCACGATGACAGCTGGGATCTTGCCTTCTCGCGGAGTCCGTCTGTGAATTAGAGTACTGCACGGGCCCGGGCCACCCCGAAGACCCGAGCCCGGCCCGGCATGCGGGCCGGGCTCGGGCTTGAACAAAACATTTTCGGGCCGTGGCTGTGCAGTCATATGCCGCAAATTCTATATGGTTGATAACAAAAAGTGTGCTCATTGATCTTATAGATTCAATGAAAACAAACAAGCGAAATGTAAAATCACTGCGGCGCCGTCAAAAAAAAAAAAAAAAAAAAAAAGACGTCTAGCATTTCGAAAGCTTTCACCTGGATAAAAGGAAAAGTACGGATTCCACCAGCATAGCGTGAAAGTGCGGTCAAGAAAACGATGGCACTCCAGTCGGAGGGTACAACATGAGTGTATTTTTCCTCTGCTTTTCAAACAAAAAAAACAAACAAACAAAAAAACGTGAGCTTGAATTTGAAGTTTGCACTTTGTGCAGGGGGCCTTACTATGCCACCAAAAATAAGTTAACTACCATGGATAATTTTATGTTTATACAGCCTTTTGAAGATGCACTAGCGTGATTGCGATTGTTTGTTCACAGAAACATGTAAAAAGGAAAGTTTTTCTGTGAAACAAATTGAACAAAGAAAAGTCCAATATCTATTCAAGAAACAAAATTTTAAAATAACCCCACTTTTTTTTCGAAATCCCGTAGGAAGTTCAAAATAAATTTAAATCATATATGCTCGATTTATGCGTAGTCAGTTTTTAGGTTAAAGCCCGCAAACGTTTTTTGGCTCATGTATATAATCTGTTGAACTCGGGCCGGGCTCAGGCTTATATTTAAAAACAATTGTGGCGGGCTCGGGCCGGGCTCGGGCTTCTGTCTAAAAATTCTGCCGGGCTCGGGCCGGGCCCGGGCAATGTCTCTTCCGAGCCGGATCCGGCCGGGCCTAAAGATTAAATATTCTTTCGGGCTCGGGCCGGGGCCGGGCCGTGCCTCTACCTGGCTGGGTCGGGCCGGGCCTGAAATTCTGGCCCGTGCAGTGCTCTGTGAATCGCCTCAATGCCATCTACTGTTGGCACGGGTAACTGTTACCTTAGCGGCGAGTCCTTTAATTATGTCTAGTAAGTAATCGATTCGTGATCATTTATTTTGAATCAAGAATTTTTGGGTTGTTGTAACGACATGCTAGCATTATAACTTCATTGCACACGCGTTTTTTTTTTACTCCACATTTATTTTGCATTACATTTGCTTTTCTCTCTCTGTTATAAACCAAGTTTTTTCTTCGATATGTTCTTTTCCTTTTTTACTTCCTGACTTCTTTTTAATATTTTGCTTTGATTGGTGCTTACGCTGAACGTAGCTCCCTCAGTTAATGCCCTTAATTTGGCTTTTGAGTTACCATAAATAAAGAAATAAATAAATAAGTTATTATTTTACTTCTGTTGAAAACAATGCATTTCAACATTTTTCTTCGAGAAAACAGTTTCATGTTGTCCATGGACGCTTTCAGTTTGTGAATTTCCGCATCATGCTTCGAGTTACCGACAACATCTCTTCAGGTTTTTTGGTTTTTTTTCAGTACCGTGTTTGTTTTTGTTTGAGTTTTAACATCTGTTATCATGTCACCGTACATTGAGCTCATTATCGACACCGATGCTTCGATGCCTTCAACAGTCTTCTCCTATGGTCCGTTTTTTCATCACTGCGCCGTGCTTGACAGACTGCACCCCAGTCAATTTCTCCATGAGATCCCTCCGACAGAATACTTCCGTTAGCTTTGGGTTCTCATGAGCTGCGACATCAGCTTTGCCAGATCTGTTTCATCAACTTTTTTCAGTGATTGGGGAAACTCTCTCGATTCGCGATCTGGTGAAGTTTGTCGAACGAGGAGCAGGCCTACATGCACCCCATTTCCAAGCGAGAACGTTTTTAAAGAAGCCTTTAAAGGACGTCTTATTCACGCCAGCACATTTTCGAATATGGTAACAGTGGCTACACTCCCAGCAGTTCAATCCTTGACAATCTGGTGCCATTACTTGCATGCAGTCAGTGCGTTCCTTCCTGCCATCAGTGTTGACCATAACGAAATACGCAAGAACAGCGAAAACAACATAAATGACGGGGCAGTTCAGCAGAGCGCGAAATGAAAGTAGCACTTCAACCAATCAAAGCAATGTCCTACCTACAAAAGCGCATAACCGTATTAACGTGCTTGCAACACTCTGCTCGAATACAACTTGCTGCCCGTAAAGAAGCTTTCTCATGTCATCTCTGGTGGTACAAACGTGGCGCCTTACGCGGTTTTCATTGCCAATCTCGTCGTCGACATAAGTTTTTCCACTATCAGGTGGAAAGCTGAAGATAGAATCAGCGCCTCCGCTAAACTTGCACGCTCGGCTGTGATAGCTGAATCTTGTCGCGTCTTCTCAGCTGTAGTCAATTTCGCTCTGCGGTGCACCGTAGCGTGACTCCCGCAGGGACGCTGGTCTCCAGGTGAGTGGCTTCGATGGGCTGTAAAAGAAGTAGAACGGTATTAGCGTGTTTGCAACACCCTACTGGACTGCTGTCTAACTGTCAGAGTTAACTCTCATGGAATTTCCCAAATATGACACTGTGCGAAACGCGCGCAGACAGTGAGTTCTGCATTGAAATCAAAAAGTGATGCAGTACTTTTTTACATACTTTTTATTAAGTGAAATTTACATACCTTAATCGATGATTCATTCGACGTACCCCCTTTGATGGTAAGCATTTGTCACATTGTGGGCATACGTTTTTAGAAGTCTGCCGCCCCACTCTAGAGCCAACACCTTTATGCATCCAGTTTGAAAACGATTTGTGCAACTGAAATGTTCTGTAACGATTTGCTGTAGTAATAATATCCAAAATTTTGGGGCATGTTTTGCCAAGCCAGAAGTTGTGTAAAGCCTTGGTTCTATATAAGCGCTTGCAGTGTCTTACTTGTCTGTCCATATCCCATTAGCTATATTCTGATTTTTACCGAAAAAAGGATCCAACTAGTTTAGCAACGTACCTCACAACTCTACTGATTCTACATATATTTGTATTAAATTTCTCCATCAAAGCTTCCGTGCAGAGAAAACCTGCTCCTCTGCAATGAATCAAGATCTCTCTGCATGTCGCTCATTACGAAATATTAGGACTTCACTCCAGATCATTACTTCACTAATTGAGTTTAGGGGATGGGCGTTTTCATTTCAAATTGTGCAGGAAAAAATGTTCATGTCTCAGGAGCATATAAAAAAAAAATATATATATGTAGGCTTTTTTTGTTTTTGTTTTGGCGTATTTCTTTTTATTTATTGATATATTTTTTTAAGGAGGTGAGAGTTAGACGTGTGCCGCCTTCACCATGTGTTTGTCAGGCTTGGTGGACATTAGATGAGGAAATGATCGTCATGGTAAGTTGGTTATATGAAATTTTTTCTAGTTAACTTTTTTAATTATCTTCTTAGGGGTCATGGTGCAATTTCAGTCTTGACCGCAACTACTCTTAGAAGCCAGATCAGTTGAAAAAATTGGGAAGATGTAATAGTTTTTGAAATAATTATTAATTCATTATCCCGGTTTTTTTAGCCTTATTTAAATCAATTGCGCGCCAAAAAGAGCGCCGCACTCCCTGTCCATAATGACGCATAGAACAGTGACGTAGTCGTTTTAGTAACGCCATCACTTATGTCTTTGGCGCATCCACCAAAGACCTCATCTTCTCCACAGGCTATTACCATCAGGAACTCCCTTCCCTAGACTTACATCAGAAGCCTCCGTTTTCCGCAAGTATGAAAAATCACCAGGTTGTCACTATACACGGTTTTTATCACTATGGTTTCAATTTTAGCTCTATTTTGTTTTGGTTTTTTTGTGTGTAATTGAAGCGTTCTCATATATTCGACCATATACCCCCTTTTTATGCAATGCCCTATCAGGTCCCTAAGGAGTAACAAATTAAATGAAATCCAATCAAATCGAAAGCTCACGAAATGACGTCAGGCTGTGACTAATATATAAGGGAAGGGAAGCGCGCATGTACAACTCAGAAGTAAAAAATACTCTTGGGGATTCATGCGCGAATGCCGCTTACTTTGGTGATGCGCCTATATTGCATTTCACCCCAAGTCCGGGCACTACTGAAGGTATGCGATCCAATGGAGACAGTTCAGCTGCGCCAAAATTGCCAGGCAGCAATTTTCGTGTTCCGCTGCGTGCGTTGCTGCCAAGTGAAATCAAACGCGAAGAATATATCGCGACATCGTGTTTCTAGTCTGTGATTCGGAGTTTGTTGTGCCACCTCTTGGCCCCAGCCGAACTCGATTAGCCACACCAGTGCCAGAGAGGGGGGGGGCGGGGGAGGAGGGGGGGGGGGGGGGGGGCAAAGAATCCTTTTTTATGTTATTCGAGACACACGTGACGTTTTATTCGTACTACACCTGGTTGAGTACACACGTTTGGACAGATTTCGAAATCGAGTTTCCTTAAACATCTAAAGTCTGAGATGAGTTAGGAAAAATGGCCAACGGATAGAAACGGCCTCGGTTTCTATACTATTTACAAACACAGCAAAATATTTTTCAAACCCTTATCTGATTTATCGTCGCCTTTCGTGTAAGGAACCTTCGCTTTATTCCAAATCTGAGGCGGCTCTAGTTTCTCCCATATGAAACAGACACGCCGTTATCCAACTGACCACGTTTTTTGTCTTTTATTTATGTATTTATTTATTTTGGCGATGGCTAGATATATCCAGCAGGAAGGCTTTCTAGAAAAGGAAACATGGTATCGTCGTGATTGTCGCCTTGGAATCGGGTCCCCTTCGTCCGTTCGATCGGGAGCAGCAGCCACTTCGTCTTCCACTCTAAACCTAAAACAAAAAAAAAAAAAAAAAATTCTTTTTTTGGTTTGTTGAGCAGAAAGTTGAGAAACGTCTTCCAATTTCGGAAACGTGCCTCCGCGACAATTGCCGCATCCAGACTCGTGGCAGCGCCGGGAGGGGTGACCCTCAAAAGACAGTCGCACTTAGTCGAACCCGGATCGTTTGTCACTCTCCTAATGTACTTCCTGTGTACCTAGACTCCTGAGAGCCCAAAAACTCAATCAATAAATTCAGATGACCAGAATTTTGAGCACGTCTTAAAGAGGCAGAGGTAGATAAGGGTCAAAAAAGCAAATACACACGCTAAAAGACGATAGAGGCGACGATCGAGGTCAAGAGGAGGAGGGAGTCATCCGCAATTAGATTGAAGAAACGCGTCACTTTTACGGTAACTGGGTGCGCACTCGAACGTCATCTCCTACCTGAAACTGGACAAAGCCTTTACTTTTTTTTTTGACATTTTAAAGAAAGTATATCTCAAAACAAACACCTTGCAAAGAAAGGCGTTGGAGAAGGCGAGCTACTATACGCCGTTCACCCCTAAGCTGACAGTGTGGCGGGAGCTACGTGTTCGTTGGAACCAGTCGTGGCTCTATTTCTCGCCAAGTGCTCACCCTCCGGCCCCTACCCACGCTCAGAGAGCGGGGTCAGGCGATGGAAGGGAGGTGCCTAATTGGTCCGGCGAGCGGGTAGCTCCCACCGCATTGTCAGCTTGGGGCGACGACGAACCTGTCTATGCCTGACAGACAGGTTTGTCGTCGTCGAGACTACGCGACTAGATCCTCCGCGACAGCGAGGCGTCACTCGACGCCCTCCTGTCTGCGCGCGCGTTCGCAGCATTTGTATTTGTATACGCTTATATTGCAACGCGTAACTCCTAATAGATATCGGGGCGAGTCTGTGGATATATATATTTATATATATTTTTATTTTTTACCTTCGCCCACAATCGAAGCTACCTGTCGTTAAGATGGCCAGATTTCACGCTTCGTCGGCTGCTCGGAGTGCCGGGCTCCGAGTCGTCGTCGTGACAAATCGGCTGTCCGTCCTCGCATCTCGTAATCTTAAAAGAGGCAGTCGCCTGCCGGGAGGGGAAGGCAAGAAGAGGTACGAAACTGATAATGGAACCACTGGGCGCGCGGCGGGAACCGGAGAGCGCTGGAGTAGTTCGTGAACGTCGATCGGCTCCCGCATATATATATCTGATAAGCTACTTCCTTCCTGCAGCCCCCTTCTTATCGAGCCCCACTCCCCTCATATTTTTTTTCCTTCATTCCTTCCCGTGACTAACATCGGACTGTCCCCTTCATTCAGTGCGCTCGGACGGACGACTTATATACTCCTTTTGGGAGCACGAGTTAACGTTCATTTAATTAACGAACGTCCGAGTATGGTTGTTACTTCTAAGCTTCTCTATGCGTGCATTTGTTAATCTATATACAAGTTTATTTGTTGTTTTTTTTTTCAGTCGGAGCTTTTTTGGTATTCTGTTCAACCTCCTGACGGTGGTGAAGGGGAAGGAACGTGTTCTTTCCATGACTGATCAGCTGACGGCATCCGGCCACTTGACTGCACCTTAGGTGTGTGCATGTGTTCAACTACCTGAAGAAAACCCTGTCAGGCTGCGAGTGAATTCGCTGCTTGATTACGTCAATGGTCATGTGGATTTGAAACCTAGTTTAGAAGGGAAGGAATGAATAGTGGCGCTTTGAAATGCATCTCAACCGGCAGACGTTCGTTACCGGTGGTTGTCGCTCAACTAAAAAAAAATACTATAAAATCGTCGCCTTAAAAAAAAAAGAATTTTAGATTTACCGACACAGTAGCATCGCTATTTTCTACTGAACAGCATACGCAGCTGTTGCATCTACAGATATAAAAATGTTAATCAAAGTGAAGAATTGAAGGATCCATAATCAAAACAATAAGGTGACTTCGATCTGTTCGGTCGGTCCTCCGTTTCTGGGTCTTGGTTTGCAATTTGTGTAACCACAAATTATTAACCTACTTGCTGCTTTGCACGCACAAATCAGCCCGTCCCCACGACTTGTTATGTTATCAGCGCACTTTCTCAAACCTTCAATTAACCGGTAAATAAAAAAAAATAATATCCTATTTAGATTGCAGCAACACTGTACCAGTGCTGCGGCGCTGAAGCTGTAATGTGTACCAGATTACAGCTTCAGCTGGAATTTCATGCATCAATATTTATTCGTGTTCTTATATTTTTGAATTACGTTTCTAAATTGCGCAAAATAATATTTGAAACGGGGGTACATAGAAGATAGTGGGTGGGTAGATCTTTTTCATCTAATGGAGGCAACGTCGGCTAGAAGCGTTTACATACAAGAAGGGCAGTCACGATCTCACCTGTCACTCACCGGACCTGCCTCGTATTTAACTCAAAATATTCGTCTGAACGAAAAATACGAAAACGGCTAAAGAGAAGTGTACGGTGCACGACACTGGGACGCTAATGCTTTCTTTTTGTTTGTTTGTTCGTTCGCTCCTAAAAGTTCGCCGCACTACCAGCACCGTTTACTATGCCTTTCAACCAGACATGCGCATTTTTAACAACATACTAAATCATAGATTGTTAGAAATAATTCGTGATAGGTAGTTCCCAAAAGCAAACTTTTCTCACCGGCAGAAATACGATACAGTGCAGGAGCTAAAGTAAACATGTGCCCTCCTTTTCATCGCGTGTCACCACACGCGGCATGCGCAGCGCGTGCGGTTGTCTTTGGCGTTTCCCAGAGCCGTGTGTATACAAAGAGTTTGGTCAATGGGATGCGCGGGCAGAGCCAGGGCATCCACCAGACGCAAAAAGAGGGCTTGGCATGCTCTCTTGGCCTACCAGAAGCCTAAAAGATTCCCCTAGCGGTGGTAGCGAGAAACAGTTTTGGTCGTTTTAATAAGCGCGTAAAAGTTAAATGTAGTAACCCTTTATGGTTGAAAATAGCGTGCACGTGATGTTTCGATCATGATCATGCATAAAGATGTAAGAACGAATGCGCGCTCAACTCTGTTTTGCTCGGACAGAGTGTGACCGCTCGGACGGCAGATTTCCGGCCCTCGGCGCTTGGTGTACGGATCATGTCGAATGTTCTGCTAGTCGCACTCTTCCACCATGATTTGGATGACCGTGATTAAAACATCAAGTGCACCATATTTTCAGTCAGCGACAGTTACTCCGACACACTTATTAGGTTTGTTTCTCGCGACCACCGCCAGGGCATTCTTTCCGGCTTCTGGTTGGCCACATTCGAATCTGTGAAGACGCCCTGGAACCAGACTTGTACACGTTACTCGAAAAAAGTAACCTATTACAATATCAATTACTTCCCTCTAAAAGTAACCGATTACAATTACAATTACAGCCTCAAAAAAGTAATCGAAAAATTACCCGAAAGTAATCGATTACTTCCCACGTTACTTTACATACAACTTTTGTTTATTACGGTAGCACATACACACATTTAGATAGGAGTTCCGCATTTACACATTTCTTTTTTTTTTTTTTGTCCTCTACACCTCGTTCAGTTTCAGCCGCAGTTGTATCTCGAAGTTTGCGTCGGTCATCCGCCAACGAATTATGGTCTCATGAACAGTGCTCCTAGTTTCAATTGGCACAGTTGATGGAGGGATATTATTCGGGAACTAATATTAGGGACGAGGACATAATTTTGACAAACCCAATGAAATGTACTAAACAAAAACTAAGAATATAAATGTTCAAAAGCTGCCGAACGAAACTTGCTAAGCATTCCAGAAATTAAGGGTGTTATAATTAAACATTTTAAAATTGAGCAGTTAAATGATCAACATAACAAAAAAGCACGTTACCTTTATGTACGCACGCAAGTTGGAGTTGGTCGCCCTTGAACATGAAAGAATCTTGAGTAGTGGCCGACAAAGCAAACACTCGAACGTCACGTTGATTTTATTTTTCATTTTTATAACAACGAGAAGAGCACGTCACCTCCGCCGAGTGGAAAAAAAATTATTGTTAATTGGATACATCAATTTCCTCCGAAAAGAAGTTGAAACCAGCAGGATACGAAAGAGAAAAAAACAAAAATAATAGACAAAAAAAAAAGACAGCGGGCCAACAGCGGATGCTATGAGCACTGAGAGCCAATCCAAGGCCGTGTGGGTGTCACGTGACCTTGGATAGGGACACAGCAACGCGCGGAAAGCATATCACGGACTACCTCCTCAGAGCGGGATTGGATAGGATAGCTTGTAGCGTCCACTGTGTCCGGACGTAAGGTGAAGCGGAGTATAGAAATCTTCTAGGTGGCAAATCTTCTATAAAAAATTAAAAAAAAAATCAATGCCATTTTAAGAAAAAATTACGAGGAAGAGAGGAGAAAGCTAACGCAAGCTTGGAGTGGACAGGAGGTATCTCCTCTCTGTTTCGTTTTAGGTCATTTTGGCGAACAGAACACACAAACAACCTTTCGTGCCGGATGAGGCTGAAGACTGAGCTCTCGGTTATTAAAAATAAAACGAAATAAAAAAAGAGGCCCCTCGTGTACGGGGCGCTCAGGTTACGTGAAGCGGGGAACGGCTCCGCGCGAACGGCGGTTCTCGTTCGCTCTCAGGGACTTTGGAGCTCGCGAGCGTCGGCGACTCCATCTGCTCCATCTCCCAAGCTTTCGTCTGCTTCCTCCTCTCCAGCTCGCAGATATTTCTTAACCTGTCGACCGGTTTCGCCCAGAACTGAGTGACTCCAGCACTTCTAAACCCTCTCGCAAACAAAAAAAAAAAATTGAGAAAAATTGTAATGGGTAATGTTGTAATCGATTACAGCGAGAAAGTAATTGAATTACAAGGATCGCTACTCGTTAAAGGAAGTAATTGAAGCGTTACAAAATTACAGTAAAATATAATCGATTGCAAGTAATCCATTACTTGTAACGCGTTACGTACAAGTCTGCTGGAACACACCCAGCCCGCTTTCGGCGAATGGCGCCTCCTCATTTGTCTCCTATATTTCCCAACGAATGGCCAAACTCTCTACATGTACGGCTCTGGCGTTACCTATGTCTCTCGTCGCCCCTGTCGGACTGCGGCTGGGGCTGGCCGGTGTTGCGTTCGATGGTGGGCCGGCTGGGGATTGTGGGGTGTCTTGCCTCGACAGCATGCTGGGGCCGGACGCAGCACTGTCTGTGGTGGGCTCATGACCAGACCGGGCCGGCCAGGGCCTTGGTCGCCTTCCGTCGGGGGAGAGATGACGTTATAGCCTGACTTCCCCTAAACCAACATCCCTCCCCCCTTTTGGTTCCTTCCTCTTCCTTCTCTTTCTTTGGTTTCTTTCGTTGATGCGTATGTATGCACTTCCTGGCCCCAGGTTGGGGGATCGGTGGCCGAGTGGGCTAGCGCACACCAGCTCGGAGCACGTGGAGCGAAAGCTCGCGCTGCAGAACCCAGGGATCCTGGGTTCAATCCCCACCCCTGCCCGTTTCGATCTGGATGAGCATCGTACCGGCGTGCGGTCGTGTATCACTACTGCGTGGTGCACGTTAAAGACCCCAGGCTAGCGGTTGTACCGCACTGGCTAAATTGCTTATCTACAGTGGGTAACAATGTCGCCATGTTCTGGCAGACTAAACTCCTGCTGTATAAACAACTAACGACTAATTTGTTTGTTTTTGGCCCCAGGTTGGGTACATATGGGCCATTCTGGAATGGGCTGCATTGCCTTTTGTGACCCTGTATGCCTGGGTAGTCCCCTCACTGAGTACACATTAAGTATATTTTTACCTTCTTATTATAACTGGCAAAAAGTAGTCCTTCGCAGTGTTGGCTCTGACGCGTTAGGGCTCATTCACACTGGAAGCGGATCCGCGTTCGCAAAGCGGTTGCTAACGCGGTTGTATAAAGATCCAGTGCAATTGCACGCGCACTCGATGACATCAAGTGCGCGTGCAATTGTACTGGATCTTTATACAACCGCGTTTGACACCGCTTTGCGAACGCGGATCCGCTTCCAGTGTGAATGAGCCCTTACAGCAAGTAACGGCGTTGCCGGTAACTCGTCACTTTTTTCGGTAACATGTAACGTACTCGTTACTCATTCCGAGTAACAGGGAGCGTAGTTACGTTACTCGCAACATTTTCCCATAACATAAAAAGTACACTTACATTTTTTTTTTTCTAATTGTTTTAAGCGACACGTTATTAGTAATTGCACTCATTCCACATACGTTCAATGTTTTTTTCTGCCTTTTCCCCACGTAAAAAGTCCCACTTTAGAAAAACCTCAGCGCCCTTTATCCCGGTGTCGAAAAACTCTGTCGGCAAAAAACGCTGTTACCGTCAAATTTCAGACTTGTGCTCGTTACTTAAAAACGTAATGGATTACAATTACAAATTACCGAGCCTCAAATGTAATGGATTACCGTTACAAATTACTTTCGCTGAAAAATAACGGATTACTTTACTCGTTACAAATTACTTTGACGTTACTTTTTCCGTACACTAATCCAGAAAACAATAGAAACAATTTTGATATTTTTCAAAAACGTACTGCAACACTGCTTTTTATTTCTCATACGCCCGTATTATGGTAGGCCTTGTAAAGGTAAAATATTGTATTTAAGAGAAAGAGTGTAGATGCACTCCGTTCACCTGTAAGCTGACAAGGCAGCGAAAGCTGCAACCACACCCGGCATACCGCTAGCTTACGGCCTCCAGAAATGATCCCTGGAATTGTGCAGACAAAGATAGCGGTGCGCATGCTTGGTAGCAGCGTCTACCTCCACTACGAGATTCGGAGATAAAGAAGCGATCTACGAAAGCTCCCTTTTGACTCGGGTGTTTCGCCTGTTATTCACAAGAAAAGAAAAAAACTTTGTTCTAACGTTACAGTGTGTAGACAGCCAATGCAGAATGCAGGAGTCCCAGCTTACAGTGATGTGTTTCCGTAGATTAAAGCATGTTGTTCTTGCTGATGACTATGTTTTTTTGTTGTTCTTTTTTTTTTTTTTTTGGCAAGCAACGTATGCACTGAAACTATAGACCTTTTCATCTCAGTAGTTACGCGACCGGCGGACAGAGGTTACGCGCTCTCGGCTGTGTTGGTGTGTTATCATTCTCGCCTGATTTCGTCATACAAATGTGCCCGTTATAGCGCACAACTAATAAAACTGCGGTACTGAGCCAATTCGAGAACCACGAAGTGGTTTCGAGTCATATTCGCGGGCTTTTTTACGAACGCTTTACGATGCATCTGGTCATGTTCGTCGCTAATTTCGGTCAGGTTCGTAGGCGTAACGACTGCGATGCACAAGGAGGATTCCATCGTCTACGGCCTGACCCACTGACCCTAGTTTCCAGAAAAAATAAACTAATGAAGAGACTAATGAGTAGATATATAGTAAAAATGCAGGTTCACAACCTGATTAAAAACCTCCTAAATCGCGAAAAACACACGAAGTCGCAAGTTCACTAACTGATTTTCGCGGACACCAACTTTCTGTGGACTTTAGAAACTCGAAATGTCTCCTATAATGCGCAGATATTCTAAGAAATAAGTGATATTGTCTCGGGCTGTTTTCTTTGAAAAAAATTAAGTACTCGAGATATATTCGATGGTCCGCGTCTTAGGTCGGGTGGGAAATTCATTTAGCTATTGACCTTGCTAAAGTACTTATTAACAGCATTTAACAACATTGGCGTTAGAAAATGAACTATTTGTTTTACTTACATTTGATTACGACGTGCTTGGCACATAAGATAAGTGAGGCCCGTCAATTGAAATCTGAAATTTTGTCTTTGTACAAACTTTGCCAAATAAAATTGAGGGTACGAAAGAAGTGATCTCTCGTACGTTTGGTTGAAGTCGAATGCTAGGCACGACTTCATAAACCTTTATGACAGATCTCCATGCAAACGGATACGATTTAAAATCAACAACCCTGAACTTGTGTGATTTCCATGTAGATGGCCTCTTTTCGGCATCACATAATGCGAGCCCTAGGCACTCTCAAGCTGCCTGTGACAGATTATTTTACAGGGGTCTTTGTGTTCAAAATAAATAAAATTCATTACTTAAATTTTGTACAAAAATGTTAATACCCTTTAATGACTGCAGATATGTGACCGAGCATAGTGTACAGTTTCTCTAAATTCATAAATAAACAAATCGAGCAAACGTTTATATTGCAAAAACGATTTAAGACCGTCTAACAGATTTAGGTATAACGTCGTGCACAAACAAATCGCCCGATGTGGACTTTACCATTATCCCAAGCATCAGATAAAATGTGAGTTAAACGTTCGTCGCCTGTATATCTTATATGTCCTATATAATCAAAAACAACTATTTTATATTTGTTATGAATGCAAGGCCGGAGGGTTTCAGGAAACACAGATAGCTTCATATGCTGCGTAGTATTTTGGTCACATTCCTTAAGATTTTAAATGCGCGATTATACATATACATTGCACTATACTTTTTTCGAATATTCCACCATTATCACTTTGTAAATTTAAGTTGTCATAAATAATTGGGCTCAATATGCGCCAGGTCTGACGCTGATTTCTGTATCTCCTCCCTCCTCACGCGTATCCGGTACGCCGACGGTGAAAATAGTCAAAATCGGTTATAAAATTAACTGCATATGTAGTCGTGCACATAATGATGGGTGCAATTAAGTTGTAAATGTAAACATCGGGCGGCAATTTACAATAAGGCGAGAAACGCGGTGAAACGCGACGAAAAACGCGAATGCCGCGCCTTCGCCAAGGCGCGGAGGGGAGGGTGGAGCGACGAGTTGAAGCCACCTTATGGCGGCCGCGTCACGTGATTCCAAGATGGCAGCGCCCTTGTGACGGAGGCCGAAAAGGTCTATAGGTTTCCGTTCTCCTTAATGCCCTGAATTTTGAACATCTCATTAAGAGATAACCATGGAGACGACGGACACTCCATGACAAAAAATTTGACCAGAGAGAAAAAGTGGCGGCTACGGGTTATCGATCGTTTATCGGTTCTCACTTTCATACCAATATTCGTAAAGGCCAGGGAAGGGGAGGGCATAGAGAGCGAGAGAAGCGGTGACCATCGGTCTTACAAAACAATAGAGCATCACACCACTTTTAAGGGTTCTTCCTCTCACTCTCTGTCAGCACTCCTTAGATGGCCTACCCCCCCCCCCTCCCCCCCCCCCCCCCCCACACACACACACTTTATGTTGACAGTGACTGTAAAGTGAGTAGTGGACTCGATCATCATGCTCAGACAAACAAACCAGAAGTAGTATCGTCCGTACTCTCGAAGACGATGCTCTTAGCCTCGCACCGGCCGATGTTCAGCCGTGCCTCCAGAGCGTGCTAGAATACCGTAGCACACATCAAATACAAATACAAGTCGGCCCCCTCGCGCGAGGCTACATCGTCTCTTACGCGAGTTGTGAACTTGCAAATCGAGGGGGTACGGACCCGCGTTCGATGTCTGTGCAGGCGGCAGGAGACGTCTAAAAAGTTGGAAAGGGTGAAACGGTGTAAAAGACAAAAACAAATCAACACGAAGAGCTTTCTTCTGCCCGGGAGAAGAAGAAAAACACGATGGAAGGCGACGGAGAGCCTACTCGGCGTTGTCTTACTTGATCTTTGTCTTTCGTATATTGGTACATTCCTTGCCCGTTTTTCTAGTGGTCTAGTGACCGGTCATACAAAAAATTGTGTTTTCTTTTCGCTATTCTCCCCTTCCTGATGTTTTCTATTTTGTCGAACTTGCTCTCTTTGTGCTGCTGAATTTTCTGCTCGTATTGCTCTAGTTGATGTATTATGTTCATATTTAAAAAAAAAGTAACAAGTAATAAAAGTAATCCGTTACCAATATTATGTAACGAAATTGCATTACAAATTGCTTCCACAAAAAAGTAACGTGGCAATTACAAAATTACTTGAAAAAAGCAAAGGATTGCAAGTAATCTATTACTTGTAACGGATTACTTCCCAGGTCTGGACTTCCTTTACAGCAGGTCTCCAATTCAGTAGGGTATTGATCAGTAAGCAGGGGAATCTATAGGTATGACGCGTGAGTTTTACCCATGCCCAAGGCCCAGTTCGTGTTAGGGCCACGAGCCTGCGAAGGGGTAACAACTACACTCCCTTCACCCCTAAGTTGCCACTGCAGTGGAAGCTATGTGCTGGTGAAATCGGTCAGACGTCGATCTTTCGACACGAGATCACGCTCCCGCCAATACCCAGGCGCAGTGGGCGGGGTCAGGTGATAAAAGGGAAACGGTTCATTGGCCTGGGTAGTGCGTAGCTTCCATCACATGATCAGCTTAGGGTTAGACGCAATATAGTACGAATGTTTATAGCGGTACCTCAAGGCTTGTTCTTCTTTACCCTACAGTCTAGATAGAGCCATTTTGTAACGCACAACTGTCAGAACTACATAGTTTCTTTTGTGGCCACCTTCCAGCGGTCCAAAGAAACACAAAAAAAAAAAATCCAAAAAAAGATAAAGGGTGCACAATCGGACGGAACGTAATGCTCTCAGCAAACCCCCCCCCCCCCCCCCCACACACACACAAAAAAAAAAGCGTGTAATTTGTTATAGGTCTTTCACGCCTCTGAAAACTGCATGCGAGGCTCAGGTTTACTATGCAGAAGCTCTATACACCGTCTCACTAAAACCGTGCAGTACAGCCAAAGAAAGCTACAGGGGAAAGAGCGTATGCCAACCTGTTCGAGAGGAAGGAAAGGAGGAAGGGGAAAGAAAGGCTGGGATTTCCCCGTTCCTCCTTTCCCTCCTCTTGAACAGGTCGGGATACACTCTCTCCCCTGTAGCTTGGGCCGTACCGCACGGTTTTAGTGAGACGCAGTATAAGTGGAGAAGGAACATATTCAGTCTCAATTCCAATTTATCTTTTATTATAAAACTCCCTTGCGTTGCTGTAGGGCAGGGGTCAAAAACCTTTTGCAGCGGCGGACCAAGTCTCCACAATGCTGACACGGAGGGGGCCGGACGGCATATAGTCGCGAAGAGTAGGGGGTTAAGGGTCAGGCGAGAAAAAGCAAAAAAGGAGGTGAAGACCTTCTCTACCCAACTATGGGGATGCGGGACAATGTTAATTGGATGTGCTATCCTTGTTCCTGTCAATGACTGCTTGTTAAGTATAATTTTTTGTAAAATATACCTATATCAATTAAATTTTCAACTCATCCTCTGAGGGGAAGAACCCCTTGCATAGGAGTCAAATCTGTAGAATAAATGTATTTTTTTTATTTATATATATATAGAGTACACATGCACATATCAGAGCTCTTGAGACATGATTATTTTGAAGACGAACAACCTGTGCTGTCAGATAACTTTTTGACAGAAAATCACGAGACCTTGCGATGATTCAGCGCCGGGGCGTCATGTATATGATTACCTCTCCGTTGTCGAAACGGTGTTATAACATTAGCTATTCGTTCGAGGACAGTTGGCAACGTGATGCGAAGGGTAAGAAACTTTGGAGTCAAACGAAGGAGGACCCCTATGCTGTCTGTGTCCCGAGCGAATTTGAATAATACTCGGCGGTTGATGCGGAACAGATTATAATGAGAAACGAACAAACAAGGTAACGAACCCCTGGTGATGCCCAACTGGCACAAGAGCCCGAGATTATCTCGGAGATTTGATAAATCCTCCCTCATCCATCGGCCTGCATTTTCTGCAAAAGTCTGCACTCTGTAGATTGGTTGGCATTACCGAGATTGCGGAAGCACTCCACAGATGCGTGCTTGGAGTCGTCGTGGCGAGAGGACGCACTGGATCTCGATTCTCTTTTGTACGTCCGTGGTGTTTCAAAATATCGAAGGTCGTGCTGCACAGCCGACAGAGATTGTTACAGTAAGATCGAGATGGAAACGATCGCCAAGACTCGGGCACCACTTAGAAACGCATTATAACGCAGTATTTTATCCCAAAACCGTGAATCCTGCGCCAAAACACGCAATATAACTTACAATATGCACACCACCTGCATGGCAGCCCGTACTTGAGATCTTTTAATTCGACCTGTTAATATTCTTCCCCGCGCGTACTTCGATTTGTCGCTTTACTTTGTATTCGTCTAAAAGGATCCGTCACTAACCATTGGCCATGGATCCTGATCTGTGTACGTATTTTCGTTTGTATGGTTTTGGTAAGAGAGAAAGAGAGAAAGGCAAATGTTCATTCAACGCACACGTCGTGGGTTTCACTCGTGCGAGGTTTCATTGTGCACTGGGATTGTTCATGGCCAAACACTGAAGCCGCAAGAAAGGGGCTTGTGTTAAGGGACACCGGGAATCAACACTGATGAGCTTGCACTAAAAACAAAGATTCGGGACAATAAAAAGTTGGGGCTGCAGTCCACACTGTGAAGGAGGTTGGACAGCTAAGCTGTCGTATCTCCTGCAACGGTTGCCTACTACAATATAGACACTTTTTATGGCAAACGCCACCAGGTGGTGGCAATGACCAAAGGCCACCTTAACACCGGTGCTTAAAATGTAGATGACACGTTTAACCACCAATTCTCCAGGTGAACGCCAAAAGACCAAAGCAGTGCAAGATCTCTATAAATGTTTTGAGTATTCTTGTAAACTAACTTGCCTCTTCCAAGATGTAATATTGCACACCCGAAGGCCCTCGTTAAGTCTCCAACTTTGCTGTCTGTGTAGCATTTATGCTTTCTAGCACTGGTGACATAAGCAAGCTCAACAGGCTTGCAAAGACGGCGGGACCGGAAGTTGCCTGGGATGCAGGCGGCGTTTCATGTGTGTAAACAGCAAAAGGGTTTATACGAAATGATTGACGAAAGATAAGTAAATGCACTGTACCAAAACTTTTTATATATGAAAGGCTAATTACTTCACTTCCAACGTCACAAGCTGCCGTCGCCGCGGCAGCTTGCGCAACAGTAATGTTTACCGCGAAACGTATGCGGTGAGCGCTACGTGCTTCGCAATATCAGGAGCGCCTTATCATCAAATATCTGGTTCGGATGCTGGTTTTTTGTCTTGTTCTTTAATGAAACGAATGCTGCGCTGTATGGTGTATGCGTGGTGACATGCACTTATCGCTTCAATCCTTAAAGTTTTTCTTTTTTTTTTTTTTTTTTGAGGACGACGACACGAGACAATTTTAGAATTCCGATCTGTGAGTCATATACAGCTTCGCTGTAAAACCATTAAAACGGGAGGAATACTGTTTTTGGCTGTATGTGTGATTAGGTCTTTGGTGCCTATAGACGGCAGCACTTGGGGGAGATTCGACAAAACATTTTTTTTAGCGGCTCGTTTTTTTAACAGCCTTATACCGCTAGAGTGAAAAACACCAATTTTTACGCCGACAAAGCAGAGTCAGCTTTTTGGGCAACCGGAGCAATCTTTGGCAGTATCGCATATTTTTTAAAACATCTTATTTGATCACCCTTCAGTAACTCACAAACAGAGGAATAGGGGCGCTTGTGGGTGGGGTTTTGTATTTTGGGTACACACACCGATAGCCCACGAACAGTAACCACAACGAACCGTTTCTATCGCATTCAGGCAAAATTAAAAAAAATAAAAAAGTAGAGGTTTGTTTAAATGAATAAAAAAAAAGCTTAACATCAATAAATTTTGATTTAGAGCTTAATTTTTTTTTTTGACCGGAACATAGTCGGCAACGAACATGTCCGCGAGACTCATTTTTTCCTCGGGAACCGCACCCCCTCCTCACGTTTCCTTTACTTATCGGTATCTCGACGTTTTTGTGTTTTTTTTTTTTTTTTTTAAGTAGTTTGGTGACGTGGATACTCCCTGCAAGTTATGAATTCTGCGACCGTGTCTCGCTTTCTTTGACATTATCAGCGATAAACGTCGATTTCCTGTTCACACCACAAATATAGGCCCCGAAAACATCAAAATTGTTGGAAGAAGAAACTCCGAAAATATTCTCTCGAATTTAAAGAAAATTACTCTGACCCCTAAAATGTGGAACACCACCTTTAAATTTTCAACTCTCCACACCCTCCCTTTCCCCTCCCCTTCACTCCCCACAAAAACAAAAAACAAAGTATCTTTCTGTCTGCGCCCTGGCTCAAAAACCTGAGATCACGCTGCGCTTGGCAAGGCTTCGTGCAATGTTGAACGCAGAAGACAGGAACGAAGAGACTTCACAGACTTCCTGTTGTCGTCGCCATGTCTTTTCATTGTCTATATTTGTATTATTAGCATTAAACTGTTCTGAAGTAATGTAGCGACTAGCCAAACTATACTTTGTTTCGCCCCAAGTCCAGACGCAGCCTATGTTCCGAGCTGAGGGGATATCAATCAGACAGTGTCAAAAGCGCACCGTCATGGTGTCCGTCATGTTTCCGTACGTGTTCTGTCATCGCGGAACCAATCAAACAGAAACATCCCAGTGGACTTGCGATACGCTCCGCAAGGCGGCTTCAACGTGTTACGACCATGGATTGCAATGAGACCAAACTCCAAAGTTTTCGCGAGATTTTCCTCGTCATGCCCGTGTCCCACTAGAGCGACATACAGAAACAAAAGACAGCGACAAGCCTCAAACCCATGCAGCATGCTTGCGATGGTACCCTTGGCAGGCGTTTAGTCGTTCGGTGCTCGTGAAGTAAGCACGAGCGATTGCAAGCCTGCTAAAGATACCACCCGCGTGCATGATGCTCGTGGTTGAGCATAGCCTCCTTTATTCTACCAAGCCTCTCAAATTGCGAAAGACTCTGGTTTGAGGCTTGTGGCTGTCGTTTGTTTTTGTCTGTCGCTCTAGTGGGACACGGCCATAACACTAGAAAGGGACAACAGTGCTGGGCCTGTGAACATGGAAAGCCTCGCACATATATATATATATATTCACTGGACGCCATATTTGTGGCTGCTGTTTAGAGCGCATGCTCAGAACGAGCTCACATCAATAGGCTCTTAAGACCGACACTCTTGATGGTGCGGAATGATCGTTGCAAAAAAACTGTGGAAGCTCGCCGTCAGCACGCGCTCAGCATTCGCGCACACAGCTATGGCCGCCAGTGAATACTCCCTATAGGGTGAAATCGCCGTTGTGCTCGTGCACGTGATCACAAAACCTCGAGTAGCGCAGCTCCAAATGTTTACTAGAACGACTCCCTTCGGCATATTGACGCAGGAAGGTACCTGCCTCCAACTGCTGGGTGCGCATCACCGTGCTGCCTTCTCTTTTTACTCTACAAAATCAGTCTCTGAACTTTTGATCGCACCTCGTATATATATATATGATTGCTCGCGAACGTCCCGGTATTGCGCAAATTGTGATAAGTGTAAAAAGAAATAAAAGTTAGATATAAACAAAGGGCCGCCATTCCGACGAAGATGGCCGCCTGGTGCGACCTTCGTCGTCTGCGGGGAGCTCCGGTGCCCTGCCGTCCCTCATTCCTACGCAATTAGAGGGAGGCCGAAAGGGGGCGCCACACGGCGGACAATTTACCCCACCGAACGTGACAAGCACGCTGACTGACTCCGCGGGAGTGTAGGACGCTGCCTCAGCCGCGGTAAAGAGGGCCCTCCGGTGACGTTATCGGGCGTATTTTTAGATGCTGCGTCTCGGGTTTCTCTGTCCGAGCAAGACGGCCCCCCGAGGCTCGCACAACTCCGCTCATACCCGAAGTGAAGCGAGTGGTCAGGACGCGTCCAAGATGTCTGCGCTCAGGTGTCGGACGTGAGAATCGAAAGGCGACAGGATATGCGGAAATCTACGTATTTGGGGGACTTCAAGACGGGCGCGTAGTCCATATATTCTCGCGGAGGTGGTTATCAGACTAGGTAAAGTATTCTTCACAGATTCGCGTTTGAGTGCGAGTCACTGCGTGGCAGCCGCTTGCAAGCGCTTACGACGAGGGTACAAAACACTGATACCGTCTTTTGGCTAGCCCTGGAACCCACTCGATCTGCGTATATTCTGTAAAACCCTTAATGTTCGCGAGCCCTTAATTTTCGCGAATTCCGCAAATTGGAAAATTCGCGACATCAAGGGCACGCGGCAATTTCGGTCCTTAAGAGTTTCAATGCAAGCGTCTGGAATTCGCGAAATTTAATGACTGCGATTATGTCCTCTGTGACCGATTCACGAAAAATAGGGGCCGCGAACATAAAGGGTCTTGGACTATATGTTCCAGCGGCTTTTTTTTTTCTTTTTTTTTTTTTTTACTGTGGGCTGGAAATAATTCTGAAGATATTTTAAGAGACAAGTTAACATAGATAGCGCGCTACTTTTATCTTTTAAATACTGCAAAACCTCCAGTCTATGGGTCTACGCGAAAAGAAGGTGTTATCAAGGCTACATGACAGGTGGCGCCAGTGTGACAGTGTGCTTTCTCATAAATGTGTGAAACAGCCTTTATATACATGTCAGGGAAGTTGTTCCAATATGACGGGTGAGACGGGGTGAAAAACATACCTTGTCCAGAGGTTGGCGGCACCCTGCGGCAAATGTACGAAACCGTTTCGGAGGATCGCGCTTCGGGATCTCGGAGGCCATGGGAGGATATAGGGCCCCGTACATCTCGAACAGAAGACCGAGACACCACGACGTTTGCTCACTTCTGTCGGTTTCGGTAATCACAACTGCGTGGTGCGGACCTCGGGCGAGCAGCCGCGCTGGACTGGATAGTTTATGCCATAGCATGGCAGGCTGTTCTCACAATGTCAATATATTCACGCCACAACGTTACCCTCTTTGCGTAGGGAGCAAAACAATGTGCTTTTTTTTTTTCGTCAAAATATTTGAGGAAGGTTTTCCACTTGGTGGAAGACAGGGGGCGCATGCGATGCGCAGAACATTTACAGGAAGTTGTTTACCCCAAAAGCATGTTTAAAAAATACAAAAAAAAGCATAGTGTGCAGGCTTGAATATTTTTTCTTCATATTTTGAATATCTTTATAATTTTTATTCATAGAACGCCCTGTTGCATATCTTCTGAGGACCGATGTATGGCCGATCGAGGCGCGGTGAAACGTTGGAAGCTCGCGCTTCTAGCACTCCACCTATTTCTTCTTGTTTTGTCTCTTGACTGTAAACCAGAGCGAGAGCGAACGTCGATTCAGCGCCAAACTCAGCAAAATATAAAACCGAGACCTTTAAAATGATTTAGCAGGCTTATCTTAAAAAGAACGTGAATTGCGCGAAGTGTTTTGAGTGGTACTCGCGCTTCAAGAAGGGCAGAACATCGCTAGAAGACGAAGATAGATATATAGGCGACGTTCTTCGGCCTCCCCTTGTCTCCCAGTAATGTGCTTCCATTCTTGAAGCGCGAGTGCCGCTCAAAACACTTCGTACAATTCACTGTTTTTTTTTGTTGTTTTTTTTTGTTTTTAACAGATAAGCATGCTCAACCATTTCTAAGGTCTCCGTTTTAAATTTTCCTAGTTTGTCGCTGAATTGACGTTCGCTCTCGCTCTGGTTTGCAGTCTGTATGGTGAAATCGTGCACGTGGTCCCAAAAGCTCGCGTAGCGCAGCTCCAAACGTTTTCTATGGAGCGACTGTACCTCCCTTCCACTGCTGCGAGCGCATCACCACGCTGTCCTCTCTTTTTACGTATACAAAATCAGTCACGGAACTTTTTGATCGAACCATGCATGCGGCAGACCCTCTTAAAGGAGCTGTGCAACGATATTCAATTGGAATGTTTTTCACTTTACACGAGCATACTGGCACTAGTGGGACTCAAGGATACTCGCATGCAATGCCACTGGCCAAGAAGCTCCTTTGTTGCGGTGTAATTTCAAGGACAAAAGCGATCATTTTCATTCAATCTCTCCTTTGCAAAATTCGATGACGTAACGTGGGGATCGCGGTACACCCATATGACGATATTTGAATGCGGTTCATAGATTGGACCCGAGCATTGCGTGGGCACTCGATTTGGGCTCGTGATAATTGATAGCTCGAGAAGCATTCGGGTAGTGGCCTGTGTCCAATCGCTGCAACGACGACAATAGCCGAGCCATAACAATGTCTGGAACTCAGCGCGTGTCCTGTGCTTTTCCAACCCCAGCGCGTGGCTATGATCAACATTGGCGGCATATAATCGGCTCCAGATCACGTGGCCGCTTGTTCTGGCTGCGAGTTGAGGGCGTGAACGCTGCTCGTTTTTCTTTGATTTTTTTCTGGGACTCCTATTGCGTGGGGTGAAAAACGAACGCGTGTTTCATAGGTCATTAACGTCAGGGATCCGTTCTAAGCGGTATTTGCGCATAGTAAAAAAATTGTTGCATAGCCCCTTTAAGGCCGGTTCAGACACTTGCGTTTGTGTGCGTTTGACTGCGTTGTGTCGAGAACCGAAAGCGAGTCACCGGCACATCTGTGCTTCGTATGAAGCGTGGAATCCAATTCAAGGAATCATCTTGGCACGCGATATAAGCAGCAGGGATGTCCTGGTTTCTCGCTGCCGCAACGCAGTCAAACGCAGTCAACCGCAACTGTCTGAACCAGGCTTTAAAGTATCGTATATTGGCCCAGAGTTTGACCGAGCTGTCGCTGCAGTTGACCGGTTCTTCCTCCGATGGTTTACAAATGCTTATTTGTACTGCCACAGATAGCTGAAGAAACGCCGGACGTGGCCAGTCCCGCACCTATTGTTTCAC
The DNA here is from genome assembly GCA_013358835.2 of Ixodes persulcatus. Classification (NCBI taxonomy): domain Eukaryota; kingdom Metazoa; phylum Arthropoda; class Arachnida; order Ixodida; family Ixodidae; genus Ixodes; species Ixodes persulcatus. The sequence goes on along the minus strand of JABSTQ010009541.1, from coordinate 226,122 downwards.
GGCCAGTGAGATTCTGCAGTCCCCCGACAAGAAAGACAAAAGGCCAATCACGAAGCAGGACTCGTACGCAATGCGTTTCTTCTGCGTTCTTTAAGAGCCTCCAATCAACTTGATGAAGTCAAGTTGGTCGGAGGTGCCGATGCACGCATGGCAGTCACGGTGGGCGAACTTTCACAGCGCATAACATCACGCGATTTCAGGTGAAAATGAGAAAGCGTACTCACTACTTCCGTGAAAGAAACAGCAACCGAGACATCGAAGACTTTTTTGTGTAGAGCGACTCGCCTGTTATCCCAACGCTCGCTATACAACACTGGAGGACAAATTTCAATTGCAGCCGGGAACGAAAGTTGTTAACTCAACTAATTGTTGTTGTTGTTTTCCCCATGAGCATTTTTGTAACAAAGGGGTGCCAGATCTCGGCGCTACTGGGTGTGAACCATTCTTCCCGCACGTTGTCATACTCGCATTAATAACAAAATAGTATATATGTTCCGGTGGCCTTTCCGGCGCTCAGTTCCCGGACAATGGGCCTCTCCAAAGATTTTCAGCCAGCGTGTCTCGTGCAAATTAAATTCTTAAGTGGCAGGCAGGCACGTAGCCAGGGGGGGAGGGGGGGGGGGCCTATGGGGCCCGCCCTTCCACCCCGTGAAATCGTTCATTTTGCTGGGACCTCCACTCCCCCCCCCCCCCTCATCCAGCATTTTGTCATGAGCGGCCCCCCCCCCCCCCCCCCCCCGAAACAAAATCCTGGCTACGTGCCTGGTTGCAGGCATTCATTTCAAAAAGGGTTAAGCAACTATTGAGACGTGTAACTGATTAAACGTCTATTTTTAATTGATTCATAAGTCGGCTTTACTCGGGGTCAACGTTCTGTGACTATGGCTATGCCGTAGCCAAGGCACGTGAACGCGTGTTGAGAGCCTACTAAAGTTGAGCACGCGCACGCCTCCTCTCTTCGGGAAATGCTACAGAAAGTTGTCCCAGCGATTGTAGTCCATCTCTTTCGGAGGGTGAAAGAATTCCTAAGTACAAGTGTAATATTATAGCCATTATAGCCTTTTTTTGAGGAACACGTTCCTCAAAAAAAGGAACGAAGCTCGTTTCCTCGTTCCTTCCTATTTTTGGAACGCGTTCCCGTTAAAAGTTCCATATGTGAAAAAGGAACTAGTTCCCATTACAGTTTAAAAAATAGAACTTATCGTTACATATGCGTTTTATTTATATTTTGCTGATTATCATAGTTAGTTAGATCAAGCAATTTTTTTTTATCCATCCCATCAAATGGCAACATACAAGTTTGAATGCAGTGATGGAAGGGCACCAGGAGACGAAGCCAAGCGAAGGAAGGGTTTGATATGTTGATATATTCACCTTTAAAAATCTCAGCTTTTCACCATCTTTTGTGGTGGGAGATTCAGCCAAGCCAAATGTAATGTTACCCCACATTGGACGAGCGCTTTGCAACAACTTCACACGTTTCAATTTAACAAAGTACCTCGTTCGAATTTAACAACACTTGCTTCTTCATATTAATGTCCGCAAGACGATCAAGTGAAGAAGAGGGTAGGGTTTTTTGGAGGTCAGTCTTAAACACTACAAGTCCTTCAGTCCTTCTCCGTAAAGGTTGGATTCGTGGTTTAGTTTGAAGGGGGGGGCGGGTGGGGGGGCACAAGGGGAAAAGAAATAAAGATTCATATTTTTTGTATCTTTTAAGTGACCAATATTCGGGATACAAAAGTGCGTTCGATGTCAGATAACCTGCTCTTCTGTTGTAACTGTAGGTCTCTTTGTGGAAGTTCAGTGATGGCTGTAGTCGGCCTTAGATATCTGGGTGTATGAGGACTCGTGGGAACAAAGAAAGTAGCTGAGTTTGAGACGTCCCTCTTTCTGTGTCTTTTCCTTCGACTGAAAGTTTTGCTTTGTGTACCGAAGTCTCGGGCACTGAAAAAAAAAAAAATAATCAATGTCCACCTCTCCTTCACCCGATTGTTACCAAATAGGACCACACAAAACAAAATCTAATATAAGTAACCAAAACGTTAACGAAATCCTGCTCTTCGTAAAGATATTGTTTTTATGGCTTCGAATTTCCCTCTTAGAAATAAAATACAAATTACCCCCTGGATGAAAAAAAGAAACTCCGTTCCTTTTTCCGTTCCAGTAAAAACGTAACGAGCTCCCGTTCCAGTTCCACCGAAGCAGAATGGATCGGTGGCGTTCCTTCGTTCCTCCTAGAAGGAAGGGTGTTCCAGGAACGCCGTTCCTTGGAACGTCGGTCCGTGCAACACTGCATTATAGACCCGTTGCTCTGGGGCAGGGGGCGCGAGCGCGTCCGGAAGACCAGAGCCGTTTATTGAGAGAGTTTGGCCATACATTGGTTTGAATAGGCGAGCATCTCGGGCCAACCACAGGCCGCGAAACAGACCCCAGCGGTGGTCGCGTGCTCTAAATCTGTGCCACGACTATACTTCGTTTCACCTTATGTGCGAGCGAAGGCAAAACTGGAAGCGCGAGCACGGAAGCTCCGTGCGTTCAGGCTTTGCTCGAGCGCGCGAGCTGGGGAGAAATGCAAAAAGCGCTGGTCTCGCGCTTCTAGCTTTGGCTTCGCTCGCAGGTGAAGTGAAACGAAGTATAATTTGAGCCGTGCCGAGCGGAACTCCGCGTCTCAAGACGCTCGCGCACCCCACCCTTTGCACTGCTTTCTTTCAGCCAGTCTCAGGACGCTGTTCTAGCAGTGCAGACAAAGGCATGGGCACGAGCGCGTGGCTTTGGAAAGTGCCTCCTATGCACGAGGTCTCGTACAAACAATAGCGTTTCGCTGAGCTAGGCTCACGCGCCTGTGCCTTTGTCTTCACTGTCGACATTTGTGAGATGGAGTAGAGGTCTCCTGATTGGTCGACGCTTTGTCACAAATTTAGTTTACGCTCTAAGCGTGGGGGGAATATTCGGCGCTGGCGGCGGCCTTTGCTCCGCCTATTGTCCAAACTCTCCTAATATACGGCTCTGCGGAAGACTTACGCAAGACGCGACCATGTTATGCTGGCTGCATCTTCCGTGTGGCGCTGTAACGTTCGATTTTCCACGTGCCACGTTCGAATACAAGCAGCTGTCAGCAGCTGTATGCGCGGTAACGAAACGCCTAAAAAAAAGAAGAAAACAAAAAAGAACAGAGTTATGCAGCTCGCGGCCGCAGCGTCCCAATAAACATTCCTTTCATCTTTGCTTTCTTTCATAGCTTCCGCGAGCACGCATATTTCACTTTACGTGATAGCGAAGCCGAAGCTACTATCAAAAGCGCGTCTTCCGGAACGATGCTCGCGTTGCACGAGCGCGCGTGCTTGGCAGGGACGCTGAAAGCTCGCAGCCCGCTCTTGTAGCCTCTGCTACGCTGGCACTTACAATGGAACGGAGTAGAAAAAACTCTAGTAGGGAAGCGTATTGATGCATGTTCGAAACGCGAGCCAAATATTCCATTTTTCTCGCCTGGAGCGCTGCTCAAAACTTGAGAGCTACGGGCCTATACGTGTGGGTAGCGCAATAAGAAGGCTACATTTTAATAAAGTCATTTCATTTTATTTCACGGCTCGCTTGTCCGCGGAAATTGTGTCAGCCAGCTTCTTTTTTCGTCGGTCATGGTAGTCGGAAAGTTTCTGGGTTTGAAGAATGGAGTCTGGTGAAGGTAGTAATTAAGGTCCGTCCGTGGTCAGAGTTTTCTTTCTTTTTTTTTTTTGTGGCGTTTTGTTTTGTGTGTGCATTTTTAATTGGGGGGGGGGGGGGGGGGGTAATGAAAGCTTTGGCTCCGCTCCTCTGTTAACCTCGTGTTTCGAGGGTATTGTTGTGCATACCTAAAAATGTAATTGTGAAGTAAAGTATATACCCGGTGACAACTTTCTGTAGCCTTTCAAAAGTGAAGAGGGCACGCGCGCAGCTTTGATCGGCGCTCAATGTGTGTGCGAGTGCACGGATACCCCTATATATATATATATATATATATATATATATATATATATATATATATATATATATATATATATATATATATATATATATATATATATATATATATATATATATATATATATATATATATATATATATATATATATATATATATATATATATATATATATATATATATATATATATATATATATATATATATATATATATACATAGCTTTACCCTCATAGCCGCGGAAAGTTGTCTACGAGTATACACGCGCCAGATTAAGGCCGCCATGGCAGATCCTCTCCCCAGATGCCGAGTCAGTGAAACGAGCTTTGACGAGCTTCCCTAAAGGCCAATGCTGGAGAGTTAAGGGCACATTAGGATCTAAAATGGCAATAACCTGCCCCTTCTGTGGTCATGATGAAGTGAAGTAAACGTAATAAGAGGTAACAAAAATTGAAGGTCGGGTATGGCGGCGCCCATGCACAACTGCTGCAAACGTCCATAGTTGCTGAATTTGAAACGGTGTGTGTGCATATTCATTAGTTTATGTGTGCCTTGTCTCGGGGAGTTGAAGTACCGAAATCATTCAACAGCTTGAAAGAGCAAGAAGCTGTTGAATCATCAAGAAATTAGTCGGCGAATAGTGATTTTTTTTAATGCTTTCATAAATTAACCGATTAATGCCTATCCTTATTTTGAAAACACCCTTTTTTAAAGCGTCTAATCGCCATCGGAGTTACACCCTTTTCTTTTTCGGTTAAATTAGAGGGCACTCCGGCTCCTTTTAAATCGTGTTTTCTTCGCGTTCTAGAATTCGTTGCGTCATAAACACGGCATAAAAGGGGAACTAATTTCGACTTCTCTATCTCTCTCTCTCTCTCTCTCTCTCTCTTTTTTTTTTATTTCTTTGAATTTTCTTTTTACTATTGTACAGCATATATTGAGTAGGACAAAATTGAAAAGGACAAAACACCTGAACAGAATGAAAAGAGTATTCTATCGGAGATATTCGAATGCATGCAAGTTCCCTTTTTGTCCAAAACAATTCCACCACGTCAATGTATTTGTGTTCATTTTTTTTTCGAATCCTGCAGCCTTGATGGTGCTATTGCAGGAGTAGGGGAAATGGGTGATACAACACGAATCATCCACGCGCACACACCAAGATTGAAGAACAACCTATTATAAACAACACAAGATGCAAACGCAGAGCATAATCAACGGTTACGGCAGACGAAAATAAATCGATAGTCAACGGATTTCACCGGGCAGCGTGTTCCCGATTTCAGTAGTACGAGGAAAAAACTGTGTTTAAACGAATCTGTGCGCGTGGATGAAAGGGAGAATTATTTTGGGTGTGGTAGCTTTCTTATCAAGAACGTGATGAATTTCATCAGCTCCTAACGTTTTGCGTCATTAAATATGTATTTTCGAAACGTGATTAGTTGATCAACTCATCACGTTTCGCGTTGTGAGTTTGATTATGTGCTGTTGCAATACCACCTAACGCAACACGGTGCGTTACGTCATAATACAGAATACTGTGACCGTGAAGTGTTGCAAGCGTCTGAAACTCTACGCATAAGGGTTACAACCAACAAGCTTCTGCGCCATAGAGCACGTAAGCCATATAGACGCAATTATGGCCTCCTTTGGATGCTTAATTTATGACTCACAAAGTTCAACATGCTGCAAATCTCGCCGTGTAAACTCGGCAATTTCGAAGTGCCGTGAAACCCACTCCCGTACCACATTAATGGGGAGGTAGTGCAATTCTGTGGCCATAAACCCCTGTTTGTTTACGGCGGGTAGTAAAACCGGATCATCGGGGCCACAATATGGTCGGCTGTCAGCCTTCCCATAGCTGTTTTTTACAACTCGTCAGAGAGTGCTACTCCGCTAAAACGAGAAACAAAAAAACAAAAAATAGACGCGCCGAAGTTGATTTTTTAAGCACCGGCGATTCACATAAAAAACCTCACCGCGACGTGAAAAGGGGTTAATTTGTGAGTGTTTCTCTTTTCTTTTTCTCTCTCTTTTTCATGTGAGATATATATCCTCGAGAACATTAGTTATATCCACATGATGAGTACAGACCTGAACGGATCATTTGGTGCATTGCCCCTCGCACCCTAATCCCGGTCACTTTTTGTTTATAAAGACGCATTTGCGTTGCTGGGGTATGAAACGCTAACGCTCTAGAACTTGTAACGCGTTAACTTTCCTCCGTAATCTAGTAATGTATACTCATTGCTTTTTCGATGACCAACGGATAATGTACTTACGTTACTAATTTTGAGTAACGAGTAATAGGATTACATTATTCGATACGTTTCATTACCAACATCTACAAGATGAAAAAATATGGCATTTTATTTTCCTTTAGAGATATGCCAAGTTATTAGTTTCTATAAAGCAGTCTGACTACACTTATGCTCCACGCCGTATACATAACTTTCTAGTCTTGAAAATAAGGAATGGGTGATAAGTGTAGCACGTATTCGTATCTGTGCTGTTTTCGCTAACGGATCAAAACCTATCTACTTTCTTGTTACCATAAAAACAAAGATAAAAGTAACTTCAAAAGTAATTTGGTATTTTTACGGTAATTAGTAACTTTCTCAATTAATCTCCATTTGAGTAATTTCTACTCTACTCAAATTACTTTTAAAGTCATTACTCAGTACCTTAACTTAATTATTTTTGAGTAACTTGAACATGTGTGCCTTTAGGTCATCAAAGCAGATCTTGGCAGCGTTTCGCCCTGTCCTGCTCCTCTAGTGTCCTCCTCTAGGCGTCGTTCTTGACGTCGTCCTAGACGTCGTCCTCCAGGCGTCGTCCTAGACGTCCTCCTGAAGGTCGTCCGAGAAGTCGTCCGAGACATCGTTCTTAATGTCATCCTCTAGGGCGTCATCCTCGACGACGTCCTAGATGCCGTCCTTGACGTCGTCCTTGACGTCGTCCTCGACGTCATTCTAGACGTCGTCCTTGAGGTCGTCCGAGAGATCGTCCTCGGCGTCGTTCTAGACGTCGTCCTTGACTTCGTCCTCGACATCGTCCTAGATGTCGTCCTAGACGCCTTACTTGACGTCGATCTCTAGGTCGTCGTCCTTGACGACGTTCTATACGTGGTCCTAAGCTTTAATACCTGTAGAAACATTATCCGAAAACATTTCTCCCGCAGGACTACGATGCTTTCGCCTTCCTACACGAAAGCAGTCTTGAGTGTCCTCCTGTATTTTTTTATTTGTGCATGACATATGAGAGCCCAACTATCCAGAACACAAATTTAAATTTTCGGCTCGAATCTTTTTTTTTTTTTTCACCCGAAAACCGCCGATCGAGAACTGGCCGGTTTGAGTCGAGCTCACTCTCTTCTTTGTGGTCACGTGCCGTTCTCTGTGGTTGACTAAACACACACACATCAAATATAATCAATGTCGTGGGTCATCGATAGCACACACTCCATATTAGAAATATTAAAAAAATATGATACCCATTTTTGTGGCTCTAAAAAATCTGCAAATACGTTGATCGAAAAAAAAAAAAAGTTGCACAGAGAATTGGAAGCACTCTGTGCATGCTCTGCGTAATTCTCAATATGGCGTGATATCGCGGGAGCCGCGGTGTGGAAGGCTGAGCGAAGCGGACTATACGATGGCAGCTGACTCCTTTTGCGTTCGCATACCAAGATGTCTAACAAACAGGCTCTCCTAATTCTACCAATGTTCTTCATAACTGTTGTTTGCGGTACTGACGGATATGCCTATAGCTTCGAAGGAGAAATCTTTTACCGATCAAAATAATTAGGATCTATTCCGTACGACACGCCCGACCACCAAACCACCAAGACATTGTCGAGTCGTCGCCTCATCTCCCGGCTGAAGACATCGCTCGTCTTACGAACACGAATTGGTAAGAGCTTGAAAAACGCGCAAACGTCAAGCACGAAGTCCTTGACTGGCGTTTTTCATGCGACGTAGCATCCCCTCTTTTTTCCTTAAATCCGACCCTGGTGTATCTGCTTAGCTCGTAATTTTTTTCTAATTTACAGTATATTATTGAGCCCTCACTAATGCTATTCTATTCTGAACACACAGGAGCGGATCCTGAACTCCGTTTTGGGGGGGGGGGGGGGGGCGGAAACTTTGTAAGGATTCTATTCTGCCATTCTTTCGTTTGCACCGGGGGGTCCACCCATGTCAAATCACCCTCCGAGAAGGGGGGAAGGGGGGGGGGGGGTTCCCCCCCCCCCCCCCTTGGATCCGCTTCTGTGAACACAGCTGCGTGCGGTTTTCTATGCTGAACCGGTATGCCATTTGTGGGGTTGTGACTCGTACCAATCGGACTCAAAATGTTAAGGGAAGTTGTTTAAAAGTCTCGCGCCCACGCAATTGTTTTTGTGATAAGAACGCCATTTGTTTTTATCGGTACCAACACCTGCCTCGAGGTGGAGACGTTCATCGAACTGTTCAATGTTTTGTATTTGCCACCTGTTCGGCTTCCAAAACTCGGCGTCTCGTCAACTCAAAATGAGACAGCGCCACCCGCGCATGTTATTGCGAGTCATATTTATTTGTTTACATTTTTTTGCGCTAAAATACGTTTCCCTCCGCTCGGGTGAGAGAGAGAAAAGAGGTGAGGGAGGCAAGTCCGCCCGAACCTGAGCGAGCAGACGCGCGCAGACAGCGCACGGGGAGGCGCTAGGGACTATCTGGAGGGAAATGTAGGGAAATGCCTCCACCCCCTAGGGACGAAAAGGCGGCGCTTTCGGGCATGGCGGACTCGTTATGCCGGCCGACGGGCTTTTGTTGGTTTTCGTTTGTCGGGGCGCAGTCGCTGCGTTGAACTTGATGCTTGCGGTGCGCGCGCTACAAACATCTGTGCCCGCGTTCGTGCTGTCGTCGAACACCCCCTTTTTTTGGCCAACAGTTCGTCGTCGGCGCCTTTGGATTTCTATATTCGGCACGGCTGAACTCTTCGGGACTCCACCTCGTCCGTGCCTTCATTTATTTATCGGTTAATGTAAGCTTCGTAGACTTCTGGTTCTGCAAAACACGGTGAGCGACGAAAGTCTCCATCTTTGCGTCTGCATGAGCGTATGAACGAGTTGCGTCTGTTATCGTCTTGTTGATTGACCTTTTTTCAAAAGCCCATCGAGCAACATTGACGGTCGCGATTCCTTGAGCGTGAAGCGCCTGATTGGTCCCGAGTCCCCGTCGAACGCTGACGCGGGACTCGCGACCAATACGTGCTTAGCGTAGATGATAAAGCAATGGCGGAAAGCCGAATGCGCGGACTTTTGAAAAAAACAAACCTAATCCGCGCCCTCGCACCTATTTTTTTATTATTATTGTTAGTTAAAGATTGCAGATGTTATTGCTGAGATCAATTTTAAACCTTAATTAATGTGACAGGGAAAGCAATTGAACGCTTAGATGTGAAAACCTGCGGGGAATATCGCGGAGGGGATCAGGAGGAAAGAGGGAGAATTTGATGTCTTTCTTGTTCTGTTTCTATACTCAACCGTTTAACGCACGTCCAAGTTGCCAATTTCTCCCTTCGGGTGTGTGTGTGAGCTCCCCCCCCCCCCCCCCCCCCCCCCCGGACTGTGCTATTTTCAGGCCGTAACAAGCAGAATGAGGAGACGCATGCCCCAACCGTTACGTCATTCGTTTTATATTTGCTTTCTTTTTATTTATGCACCACCTCGAAGTTTGAAGTCCTTATTCATTGGTTCTTGTTGTCGTTAGTTTCTGCAGACCTGAGACCGAAGCTGGGGGAGAAATGTGCGCGTGTCTGTGTTTGTGGGAGGGGAAATTTCCTTGAGGGGATAAATAGCGGATAATCTTGGGCTTTGTGTTTTAATGCTTCTTTAGTTACGTTCAGAGTGAACGATGAGCGCATCGCTCAGTGCAGAAGTACCGCTTTTGAAGGCAGTGAACCTTGATCCAGCGTGTGCTGAAGAGTCATCGGGCTCATTGTGACATCCAATTATGAAATGGGTCGGCCTTTGTAAGTTTATGTCAGAACTTTCGAAAACCTTTCAACCGCAACAGCGTTTCAGACTTCCGCTATTCTAAAGCGTTCTGTTTCTTTTTTTCTTCTTTTTTTTTTTACGTATGTGAAATGTTTCTATTAAAATGTCCGTGGAGGTGGAGGGGAACATTCATGAACACTGTTGAACAGGTTTAGTTATAGCACGCGTTGCGAAGATGTGCCAGAATGTCAATGTTGTCACAAAGCCAGGGGCCGATCCAGAACTCCGTTTTTTCTTCTTTTTTTTTTTTGGGGGGGGGGGGGGGAATTTGTAAGGATACTGTTCTCCCACTTTTTCGTGTGCACCGGGGTGGGGGGGTTACCCATGGGGGGGGGGGGGGGTTACCCATGTCAAATTGCTTACCGAAAAGGGGGGAGGGGGGGGGGGTCGACTTTGTTTGGGGGAGGGGGCGGCCGCCCCCGTCGCCCCCCCCCCCCCCCCCTTGGATCCGCCCCTGCATAAGCACGTGATTATATTACAATACAGTGCACTATACAAAAAAGGGATACATTAATGCGTACAACGCGACATAGCATACCTTGTGCGTGCCAGATGAGTCCAGAGCTTTACTCGCAGGCTGTTATCTAAAATGGCTGCAACTGTTCTTCAGAAAGGTACCAGATTCTCAAAGTCTCTCTGAACACTTCAGGCTTCTAAACCGAATCATGGGCATTTTTATTTTTTACTTACGCTTTCAGATGTACTTTTTGGTTTTAAATATGTCAAAAGATGTCACATTTTGTTTCAGACAGATCATTTCAGTTGTTTACTTTTTATTTGCCAGAATAAAAATTTGCAAGAACGCTGCACGAGCTAACTGCTGTCTGTCATTACAACCAAATTTAAACCTTAAAACGTTTTTCTTTTTTTGTTAGCTGGATATTTGTGCAGGAGGCACATCTACTCAGAAAGTTCTAGAGCAGATTGAAACTGGTCAATTTAAAGACAAATATTTTCTCTATATTTTCTGAAAACAAAAATATATATGTGAGTCAGAAATTGTCCCATGCAGTTAATAGACCTATTGCTCTATTACCCAAGCATCAAGGAGAATGCAGGAATTGGTGCTCCACGCACCGCACCTGCTGGCCTCAGCAGTATAGTAACGTTTCTAAAGAAAATACCTAAAACAAATGGCATCTTGCACGCGCGTTCGTCAACGCTTTATTTTGGTTATTTACTTCGAATCTTTTATACGGGGAAGACGTGCGCGTGTGGAGCGTGGAACACCGATCTCTGCATTCTCCTTGATGCTTGGGTAATATAGCAAATGGTCTATTCAGTGAGAAGAAATTGTAAAAATATTGTTCTCGACCAGTTAATCAGGTTCAATTCTATAAAGGGGTTTGATCTATGCCGTTCAAAATTTCTACGATAAATCGATAGCTGCAGGGAATCTCAAGCATAAGCCCTAACGGACACCCTCAAAAAAGTTTAAGGCCAATTTCTCTCACTTATTTTTTTTTCTCCAATATCGGCAAATGAAATTATCAAATTATTCCTGTGTGTGTGGCAGGTGCGGGTATGTAACCCCATTAAGTCGCAAAAACAAGAGCTGTTTCAATCAGGTTTATTTCACCTGTGTTTTCGAAGTGCTATACTTTAATATACACGCAACCCGTTCTTTGTAGGGGGTAAGTTACGCGGCCGCTGGTGTATTCATATTAATTTGGCTTAGACAATTTTGTTTCACCGGCGGGCATGAACGGCTCGGTTTGTTCCTTTATATGTGTTTCGTTTCGGCTCTATGAAGAAAGTGCATAAAGAAAGGCTATGAGCAAAATTTGTTTTCTGCTTAAGTCATCTGAGTCAGAGAGTTAGTTTTAAAAGTGCTTCAAAACGTCGTTATTGCTAATTAACTTCCATATTTGCACAACTCCGACTCCATCGAGTTAAAGTGGTTAATTCGGCATCGTAATTTCATCGCAACATTTTTCACGTTTCGTGAACATATAAAGGTTAGCGTCTAAAGATTAAAAAGACAGCACGAAGGAAGGATACAGACCCCCAACCACTTTTAAGCTGGGGTTGGCAACAGCATAACCGCTGCTGCCTGTATTGAGGTAAACGGATCAACGGCCAGAAATGCCAAACGCCATTGCAAATGCCAGTGCTTGATTTCATAAACAATTGCAAATACCCATAAAAAATAGAACCTCCACAGTTGCACATTCATGTTTCGAAATTGGGTCTAACGTGTAGCCATTTGTTAGGAAGAAAAGCTCAAAGGCAATTTTTATGGTGGATATCTAATGTCGGTGACCTACCTATAGCCTGTCAAATTGATTTTCTATATAAATATGCATTTTATTGTTATAATTGCTATGCTAAACGTTAAAAAAAAAAGTTGCGCGGTGCTTCAAGTGCTTGGTTAGGGCGGCCAGCATCGACGGATATAATACAATATACTACTGACTACTATAATCTTCACCCTAAACAGAGCGAGCATTTTGTGAGAATAGGCATAACTCATTGAATTTTTAGTTGTTGTTGCTGTTAAAGAAGAAACTCTTTGAATAATAAAAAAAGAACGTTCCGTGTTTTTTTGTTTTTTTTTTTGTATTACCGTAATGGGAATTGCTGCCTGGTGAGACTGCGCACTCTAGAGACAGCTGGACCGACGTGTGACATTAAGTGAAATATGACTTAAAGTGAATTAATCGAATAGCCGTAGAATCAATCAGGAGCCTGTGTCATAAAATGGTGGAGTCGTGGCCACTTTACACAATGACTCCCCCTTTTTTCATACCTAGAGAAGAATGAATTTAAATAAAGCATCGATCATCCTGGAACTCTGCTCTCAGGTCCAACCCAAAGGAAGACCATAGTTACAGATAAAATCGCTTTAATTTTTTTGTAACTTCGTGCTAGCTAAGTCTTAATTAACGTTTCATATTACGCCCTTTTATAATAGAATTAGAATTACTTACACAAGTGAGGACCATTTACCCTTGTCTTTTTTTTTTTTATTTAATATACCTCAAAGCGCCCTTTCGGGCATTGTATGAGGGGGGAGTACACGTTTTTGACAAAAATATTAAAACAATAAATTTCGTACCTATCTGCTTAAAGACAAGAAACAATGCAAATATACCCACTCAAGAAAAAGTACACTCGTACACAAACAAAGATAACATAATATACCCACTCAAAAGAAGAACACTCGTACACAAACAGGGAGCATCATGCCAACCAGGCTACAGGAAAAGAAATTAAACTATCTTCGCACATGAAAAACATAAAGGACACCATCCTATGACTTATTCCTGGGAAAAGTGGAACAAACGTTCACATGCAGATTTGAATTCATTTTTATCTGTTATATTTACAACGTGGTGGGGCAATGAGTTCCATTCTGTAATGGCGAGCTGTAATGTCGACGTCATGTGTCCGATTTGCAGTAACTTGAGAAGTCGCTTTCTCCGCAATGTCTGTTTCTTTTTTTTTTTTTTTGTTATGCCGTCTAGAAAGCAACATAAGCAATCTGTAAAATGATATCCAGGGAAACTAGAAGCTCTGCTACACCTATACAATGAAGAGAAGAGTGCACAAATACCCTGACTGACTCTAGGGGGTACACACGAGCCCGCAGACGCTCGTGTTTTTCGTGACATTCCCCACAAAAAGTTGTTCTATGTTTACGAATCCACATACAAGCTTACAACCTCTACACTCGGCGCTCTTGTGTTTTTATTGCGGAAATCGAGCAAACGTCGCTCCATACGCTCACGAACATGGCTGCTGACGTTCCATGTCTTCGCCCGTGACGTCATCTCTCTGCAAACCCCCCCCCCCAAAAAAAAAAAATAAAAATAAAAATAAAACTTTATTAAGAAATTTGCTTTTCTTACGAACTGCTTCTGAATCCCGCGTACCACAATATATGGGTAAGTGGGGGCTTGTTCTGAGCATGCGTTCTGAACACTGCACTCAGATATAACGCGCAGTGAGTTCCACCTACTGCATGTCGCTCGTTAGGCGCGTGTTACGTTCACCCGCCGAAGCTGAGAGGCTGTGCTTGGTAAGCCGGGATTTCAGCAAGCCGAAATGTACATTGGAACTGTCTATTTGTGGAGTTACGACAAAGTGCAAAAATGTCAGAAAGTAAGCTACACTTTTAAGTAACACGCAAAATAGAAAGGTACTTTTAAACGAGCCTAAGTACCATATATGACGTGAGTACACACCTTTCCCACAGGGGCGCAACCATATTGAATGTCGTAACTTCTAGTGTGCGTTAAAACATCGCTTGGATCTCGCCACGCCGCTGGAAGGTGTTAACAAAAAATGCGTGATGGTCATACATTCTAGTTTTGCCTCAGCTATATTTTCTCGCACATTCCAGGTTGAAATGTCATTATTTTTTTTCTTCCCACATACCAGATGTGAAAACCACGTGATTGAGAACGAAAACGAAAAACGTGTATATATTGTATTGTCGCGTAGTAATTGGGGTATTTACACTTATTCGTTCGATTAGTCAAAATGATGGTTTATTAGCCAACTGACATAAAGTTAAGTCTTATTATTCACACTTAAGAAATTACACTTTGGGGGAATACTTTTAACCTCGCGCTAGGCGGACTTTTCCACCGCCGTAGGATGTCCCAAGTTTGCAAGTTAACCAGCGGACTGAAGACTCCACAGCCGAAGGGGGTCGGACGAGCAGGTTGGCCTCCAGGGGCAGGGTGGTGTTCAGGGCTTGGTATCCAAGAGCCAAGACCTCTGCGAGCACTTGGCGGCTGCAGCTTATAACGAGTTTGGCCACTTTGGAAAACAATCCCAGAAGGTTTTGTCAGAGCCATTCCGAAGGCTCGGAGCCAAAAGCAAATATGAACATTCCAAAAACAAGCGCATACGTTAGACACAACACATTCCGAACGAAGCTCACAAGAGCAGCCATAAACAATACAGAGCACATTCGTAAACAGAGAAGTTATGCACGGAGCAAAAGCACCTCCAAAGTGGAGATCACAAAAGCAGACATGCTCAAGACAAATCATCTCTGACGCGGGGTTCTATAAACTAAGTGTATCATTACAGAGTTCACGTTCGCCCTCATTTGGGGCTCCCCGACTCCGGTAGAAGCCATGAGCCGTGACGTGGGGACGAACAAACCCTCGGAGAAGGTAAAAACTTGAAGTAAAGATAGTCTAAACACTCGCGCGAGCACAACTTCACGACAACATACACCAATCAAATTTTGTTGGCTGAAGCATTGGGTGTGTTTGAGTGTCAGAGTGCAGTGGAAAGTGGCTTCATTGTGTAAACCCTCTGTCTTGCGTAAACTATTCTCCAATACCCTCCCCCCTCCCCCCCCTCCCCCCCCCCCAAAAAAAAAAATGCTTTCTTTAGCGGGGAAAAAAAGCGTGAAGGAGTTGCATGGGACATATCGCCTACCCAAGTGCGCAGCGAAAACGTGCGCGACTTTGCGATATGAAACGGAGGGACCACATGCACGCCGTCGGAGTTGTGAATAGTGCTTTGCTTCTGGTAAGTTTCCGCCGGAATGCAGAAAGATCGCAAATATAAGGCTCTGACAAATGAGAGCCGCTACATTTCTTTGTTACAATTATGTTCACATTGTTGCTCATTTTTTTTTATGTTTCGCTGTTGCAGTAGATATCATGCAAAACGAAGCGCCATCTAATGTGCGCTTCATCAATTATAAAGTTTCCGCCATTTTCGAGCGTTACCGTACCGATAGTTTCAGTATTTACGATGCCTGAAACGCGTCCCCAACAAACGCGTTTCCCGCGTTAAAGAAAAAAAAGTATTTTAATTTTTGTTTGATGACGTCAAGGAAGTGGCCCGTTGTCGCCTGTATCGATCCTGCGGTGGTGGTACAACATCAAAAATCTGTCCTTCTCTATGTCGCTCTTCAGCATGCAGATAGTCAATGGAAACCAAAGCAGACGCGAGACGGAACTCCGCGACGACAGCGACCCTCGCGCCCGCTCGCCTTTTTCGCCAGCCTTTTTCCGACCAACCGCAAGGATCGCGACATCCGAGAGCATGACGCTTTGGCTTTTGTCCTTTCGATGCAGACTTGGAAGTAATCCGCTACAAGTAACGGGATGACTTGTAATTAATTACTTTTCTTGTAATTTAGTAATTAATCCGTTACTTTTTTGAAAATGTAATTTGTAACGTAATCTCATTATTTTTTTCAGAAATTACAGAAATTACTTGTTACAATTCTTACGTCCCGTCAAAGGGAGAAATAGAGTGGAAGAAGGGCGATGCAACGGCTTTCGCGCTTTTAGCATGATAACACAAGACTCTGGTGAGGGAAAGGAATTCAAGGAAAGCACGACAGCCCAGCCAGAGACCGTTTCTCGACTCGTTCGTACGGTCAGCCAGGCTGGGAGGATTTGACACTCTACAGAAAGGCAACAGGCTTCGACTTCTTGGAAAACGAACGGACGGCTTCGAGCTTACAAAAGAGCATAAAACGAATGCACCATAAAACCGTGGCGTGAGTTCGTGTCGAGTGGGACCGTGGACAGAGTGACCGTGGCGCATACGTCCGCTCCCTTCCTCCCCCCCCCCCTCCCTCTACCCTCCTTCTTCCCTCCCCACTCCTCCGCGCCTTGTTCCCCCAAAGCAATTTTTTTAACGAAACCGTGCTTTGCCTGTTGATGTTTCCGCCTATACACACGCTCACCTCGCAAACAGAGAGGCAGCTCTAATGAGACCTCGACCCTGTTCATCTTTGACAGCGCTGTGAAAGCTGAATACTGGCTGGGCCAACCAGCTATGTGGCTCCTGTCGCTTGACGTCACACTAGCGGATACGTAGGGCAAAAACATGAGGAATGCGATGGTGGCAGTTCATTGGAACAAAGAAAAATGTAGCATCAACCCTGCTGTCAGTTTAAACAGTAACTTTCGACAGCAGGCAATAAGCTGGTCGGGGAGCACAACAAAACGGCTTGGGACATCCAAGCTGAGCCCGTATTCTTAGGAACGAGAATGCTAGGGTTCTTCTCAGCGGATTGGGCCTGCAGGAACTTCGACCGAAATTTTAGGGAAAGGAAACATAGCCTGAGTTTTCTGAGAATAAACGGCGACTCACTTGGAGACTGGAGTTGTGAAGCCGCCAGTGAAGGTGTGAAAGACATGAAGCGTGCTGTTCACTGAACATTGGCTTGTTTTTAATAATTTCTAGACAAGAAAGTGAGTTCAGCTGAGAGATTGTGCATTAATATTTCGTGTGACGTCTTGGTTCTGATAAGTCTGGGGATCACGAAAGAAGATCAAGTGGGTCATTCGGTCGGATAACAACCTTCATCAAGGAGGAGTCTTTAAAATGTTCCCAGAGGCAAGTACCGCATCTTGGTCTCACAGCCAGTCCGTTTTAGTATTTAAACTAGCCCCTATTTAGGCAACATGCAGCAAACATAGAAAAACCATATCTTCAGGGAAATCATGTTTTGAAGCTCGCCGACACCAAACTCAGATTAATTCGAATGGTATGCGTGCCTCCACCGCCCAAGTGCATTCGTCGCATGTTCATAGGATTTAGTTCTGTCCCGGTTGGACAGCGCAAGGCTCGCTTACCTTGAGCGACCTTGAGAGTTCAAGTTCTTTAAAACTTTATAGATTCGTTCTCCAAAAATTATTAACCTAAAATATTGGGTAGAAAGTAATGAATATGTTTATTTCTGTTTTAATTTTGATTGGGCCCAAAATTTTCTCCTTCAAACACGCAGTATATAGTGTGTCTTTTTCGTGTTCCTTTTTAGTAACGCAAAATTAATCGAGTAAAGTAACGAAGTAATTAATCGATTACTTTTTACGGGGAGTAATTTGTAACGGTAATCCATTACTTTTTAGGCCAAGTAATTGTAACCGTAATTAATTACTTTTTTTGAAGTAACGGGCACAAGTCTGTTTTGATGTATGGGCGGGATAGGAGGCTACACATAACAGCCGGAGACGCGTTCCAAACACCTGTATAGTTTCACCCGAGAGACCATGCCTGCATGACGCGGCCAAGTGGGAGTCGCAGATCTCAAATAGGATCGCGTATACCGGTTGTCCAGTCTGCATGGCCGATTTCATTGCATCGGTAACGAGTCTTGCCACCTCGTTGCCGACAATTCATTTTCCACAATCGGAGCAGCCGTCTTTTTTTTTCTTCGTTGTACCGACACTATAAACGGCCACCCATTGAATGCACGAATACATTGTATTGATATCATGAAAGCCGAGTTAAATGCAGATGCGCGTCGTCCAGGGATAAAATGTGACAAAAGAAAAAAAAAACTCCAATATGGCGGCTTCGAGTAGCATGGTTTAATGCTGGCACGAATTTCGCTTATGGCCTGTTGTTTCTCTAGTTTGATGTTTCTGAGTTTGAACGGGTTTTCCCATTCAGGTCTGCCTTGTTGCCGTGTCGTGGGGAGAAGCGATATTTATTTGACAACTGCGTTCGCACGCGTCATTTAGAAGCTCGCAATGTTTTACCTTATAGTTTGCATACAGTCAGTAAATCTGAAACAAAAAGAAAAACACGTTTATATACACTATCAAAGCCGTATATGGTGAGAGTTTGGCCATTCATTGGGAAGTATATCAGGAGGCGCCATTGGCCAAAAGCGGGCTGGGCGTGTTCCAGGGCGTCTTCACAAATTCGCATGTGGGCAACCAGAAGCCGGAAATAATACCTGGCGGTGGTCGCGAGAAACGAAATTAATAAGTGCGTCGGAGTACCTCTCGGTGACTGAAAATATGATGCACGCGTGATGTTTCAATCACGGTCGTCCAAAATTATGGCGGAAGAGCGCAACTATATAGCGGAACGATCGACAGAATCTGTACGCCATGAGCCCGAGGGCCGGGAATCTTCCGTCCGAGCGGTGAAACTCTGTCCGAGCAAAACACAGTTCGAGCGGCAGATTCGTTTCTTACACCCTTTTGGATGATCATAATCGAAACACCACGTGAACCATATTTTCAGCCATGAAGAGTTACTGTATAATTTTAACCCCTACGCTCTTATTTAATTGTTTTCGGCTACCACCGCTTGGGGATTCTTTTCGGCTCCTGGTTGGCCAAGAAAGCATGCCAAGCCCTCGATCTGCGTCTGGTGCACTCCTTGGCACTGCCCGCTACTCCCATTGACCAAACTCTCTTATACACGGCTCTGTACAATATATGGTATACAGTGCATGGTACAAAATATTACATGCTCCGCTAACAAATGCTACCCTTCTTCGCGAGTTTTGCTCAGCAATTAATGGAGAGCACAGACGCAACAGCGCAGCTGCGCAAGACGAAATGATGGCACGGGAAATTGCACTACAAAGACATTTTTATAGCCGTTTTCGGCGGGAATGTCGGTCAAATATGGCACCAAAGGCTGAGATTTATAGTGTCATTTTCAATCCACCTGTCCCGTGTCGTATTTCATTTTCAAATGACATTTGGCGTAATGCTATTCGGGCAAGCGGCAAATCAGTTTACGACCCACTTGGCATCCCATAGTAAAATGTAATACATGAAAACTATACGAATTTTGCGCTTTGTTGATGAAGCACTTTGCAAAGTGTGCTTAAAGCGCGGGTGGAAAAGGCTCGACGCGCGTAAACGAAAATAAAGGTATAATCGGCGACCTTGTGCCCGAAACAAAAGAAAGAATGAAGGTCGAACCAGCAGCAGCGAACGTCGCGGAGTCGTCGCGATAGCTGCATGGCTTGAGCGCGAGACTGCGTCGTCGTCGGGAGAGCAGTGAGTGAGTGAGTCAGCAAGGTCGCGGTCGGCTTCTTATCTATATATACAAAGAAGCGTTCCTTCTTGGTCATGCACCCGGCAGTATAGAGTTTTAGCATACGAGTAGTGTATTAAACGTATACTTTTAAAGTACGATTCACACACTTGCGTTGAGTTCGACCGAGTCCGAGGGTTGCTATGGCAACAGCTGCGTTGGCTCCAACAAATCCGGTTTTTACCCCGTTTCGCTGTAGCCGACGCAGCTGTTGCCATGGCAACCCTCGCACTGGATCGGTCGGACTCGATTGTGTGAATCACCCTGGAGGCTGGTTCACACACTTGAGTTTGACTTACGACCAACTGCGACGTACATGACCGGTTTCTAATATTCTCGTGCACTACTTGCGACCGGCAGCGCAGCATATGCAGCCCGTCGTAAGCAGACATAAGCCTGCTTTGAAACCTGTTTTTAAGCTTTCCGGTCATTAGAAGTAGCAGGTGTATGAACCATCCTTTATATTTTAGTGTGCACGCCTTAGTTGGTGCACAACACTATAGGTCAACGCCCGAGCTGCACCTCCAACATATGAAGCACATTGGAAGTATACTAAAAGTATACATTAGATATTAAAAGTATGCTAAAAATAGAAGTTCACGTTTTTCTTTCGTAAAAGTAAAAGAGAGTATATTGTATACTATTTCCGTTCTGTTTGCCAAGGGACACGCTGGTTACTCTCCATCCTAAAGGCCGTGCGCGGTTGTGTGAAGGGTACGAGCGCTACCGGCGCGTGAGGTTCTAAAGCGTCTCCCACCCACAATGCGAGTACTTCCCAAGTTACGTGCTTCCGCAACCATACCCTTTCTAGAATCGTCGCCAAACGAGGAAAAATATGCGCTTTTCTACCCCGTCGACGGTCGTGTTTGCAACCCATGGGCAACGATCATATTGTTGCTGTCGAAAACTATTTTTAGAAGGAAACAAATATTACAGCGACCAAATTTAATGTCCGAAGTCTCACGATGCATGGACTGCAGTAATTCAGGAAAAGAGCGATCGCTTACATTTGTGTCGAGCATATTTAAGAGCCATTTCGGGGAGTAAAACTTCTTATTAAAAGGCATGGCGCTACCCAGCCGACGCCATATGACCTGACATCACGGCAACTCGTGGAGTCACATGATAGCATATGACGCCACGTGACCGCGTCATATGACCCGAATTTACCTTGAAGGCAAAAACACTGCACGGCGGCAGAACCAGAGCCGTCTGTTCTTAACCAGCAGCAAAGTCCACACCAGTCCGCAAGGTCCCACAAACTGCCAAGAGCGTCGACAAAGTCTTGGAGCTGATCCACCGAGAGTCGTATATATGACAGTCCAAGACACAGCTCACGACCCGATCCTCACCATTGCAGTGGCAGCCGACGACGCAGAATGTGCGTCTGCGATCGACAAGGAGATTAGATATACTACTTCATCTGTCCGTCGAGTCCGCAGGACAGCGAGAGATCGAGCGTAGTCAAAGGGGGGGAGGGGAAGGGGGGGGGGGGGGGGCACGTTCAGGTTTGACGTAAACTTCAGTGCCAGGATGGAGGAATTTTACGGAAAGAGCCTCCAGAACCTGAATCCCAACGGTGACCCGATGAAATCCTTGTTTCACCAAGAGTTCAATCTGTGAATGCAGGAACCTTTACGAGAAGGCGAATTGTCACTGTGCCCGTCCAAGGCAGGGCCTTCTGCCGAGGCAAGACCAGAGGAACGCCAAGACGTCACACTTGATTGCAAGATTATCAGCCCGACGTTGCCCGACATTGCCGATGTCGACAATTGAATCAGGGCCTGAATCTTGAGGGCAGCACCAATAACAGTGTTGCCAGCTCGCTTCTCCGCATTATTCGGAAGTTTCGACGACGAATCCCTCGGTCTGGATTCTGGAGGAGTTCTTCCCGACGGACGTCAGCAGTATTACGGGTCGCCCGCGGCATTTCGGTGCGTCCTGATTGGCGAGCAGGTGCCAAGTGAGCTTGTATTGGGCAGCGTGCTTGGCATAAGTATCATAGTCTGTCAGAGTTCCATGACGCTTTTTTTTACATTTTTATTTTATTTATGGTAATAACCTGCTAGAAAAGAAAAAGGGAGGGATGGCTTTCGCCAATCATAATAAAAAAGAATGGTTGGTGCCAACTCCTTATCAGTGTTTAATTCAGGTTAATGAAAACTATGACAAATTCACGAGGGTTGCCGAAACTTATCGGCGACCCTTAATTAGGAATTTGTAATTTTTAAGGCCTCGGAAACCCTTGCATTGCCATAGTAGTCCGCATAAAATGCTCGAAAACCTGCGCAAAGTGCATTGAAATTTTCGTTATTTTTTTTTTCTATTGTTTTAATATTATTCTCGTAAACATTTAGAACTTGAACACCACTTAAAAAAAAAAGTTATTTTCTCATCACTTTTTTTTTTTCGAATTACGCATGCGATATCATCATTTACCTCAATTGAATTTCCCCGCTAAATTTAATGGGGAAGTTTAGGCGCAGACACACGGACACGCCGACGGACAAATTTCTGAGAAGTTTATATATCTGGGATTCCGTTAAAGAACCCTTGAAAAAGAAAAAAAAAATGTTTTTTAACAGTTTGGCTGGGACACACCTGACAAAAAATTAATTTTACACAAAAAAATTAGAGTAATATTGACGGCGCGAGACGCGATTTAGTCAGTCGTCACCTCTCTTCCACTTGTTTTTTCTCTTTCGCCTTGACGTTGAATGAGCGAATGAGCATCTCGTTTAGGCCGAAAGAGCAAATGACAATTCCTGTGACGTCACACGACTTTGCGCGTAGAATTTCAAATAAATATCTCCATCTTGGAAACCCTGAGATGGGGAACGATAAAAAAAAAAACGGACGAGATTTTGTTGTGTTCGTCCGTTTTTTTTTTTTTTTTATCGTTCCCCATCTCAGGGTTTCCATGTTGTCCATTAATTACCAGCTCGCCTGCACTCTATCACTGCTTAAATATCTCGCCGTCAATATTGCTCTTAAAAAAAATATTTTTTTTCGCGTAAAATTTATTTTTGGCACGCGTGTCCCAACCAAACTGTTAAAAACATTTTTGTTCTTTTTTAGGGGCTTTTTAAAGAACATTATACATGCTTTAACAACCACTCTCTTTCTCTCTCTCTCTCTCTTTCTCTCTATTTCTCTTTCTATCTCACTATTTTTTTTCAGTTCTTTTTTTGCGTGTATGTGTGCGTTTTTGTGCTTGTGGGTGTGCGTATGTGGGCCCGCGTCCAGGGGTTTGAAGGCCCGCATAATGCGGCTGAGCCCGCACGTGAGCTAGTGTACGTATATAAATAGATTTCTACCATCAGTGTCCCTCGCGTACGAGGCACGCCCTGTGCTTGTCGCCTTCTGCACCTCATTTACGGCGATGCAGTTTTCCGGAAAAATATTCCCTCCTCCCGCCTAATTGCGACAAATCGGAGTGCGAGCAGCTGCTGCAGCCACATGTGTGCCCGCGTGCAAGTTCGGATGTTAGCCGAATAGACGCGCCTGCCTGTTTTCCCAGCTTTTCCGGCACGTGGAACGGCTTTGGGCAGAAAAGGCAGCGAGCGGCGGAAGAAAGCCCACCTTCAAAGAGGTCAGCTTTCTTGTGAGTGAGCCTCCTAAGAAAAGCTCACCGAAAAAAAAAAAAAAACACTAATTGAATAAAAGTTTTCTGGATAGAGGTTAACAGGAGACGAGCTTACTGCAAAGCCGTCTGATTCGGAAAAAAGCTCACTAACTCTTTAACAAAAGCAAAAAAAAAAAAAACTTCTTTTTTTTGGTCTGTTAAAAGATTGATGAGCTTTTCTCCGGACCCGCACAAAATTGGGTGAGCTCTACTCCGGTGAGCTTTTCTCCATCATTCAAATGCAGAAAGCTCTTCTATCGCTTACATCTCTTTTCGTGAGCCGGTGTGCGACGTTGTCAGGGTCAGCATAGTTTCCACAGTGCTTCTGGCCTGAAATTCCGCGCGAAGGCGTGATAGCCTCGTCTCATGTTTCATCCGCACGCGCTCTCAGGCGAAGGAGAGGTCGAGCAAAGTCATGGCGCTCGCACATATATAGCTTCGACATTGCTACGGAAACTACTCCAGCCTCCCGAAGTACTGAAACCATAGCCTCCGCAATCTAATTTAATCGAAGAAGGAGGAGAGGGCAGAGATTCCTCGTCAACGAGCGAACCAGCCAAGTGTTCCTTCCCGGTATATAGTGTTCGGCCTGCACTTGACAGGGAAGAAAGCAACATGCCAATGTGCCGAGGAAGGAGGAACTGAGGAAGATCGAGGAGGAGACGTGAGAGCGCGGGTACATCAGAACGCCAAGCTCTGGTTAAAATGGTTAGTGGTTTGACCTAAAGCTAGCTGCCTTTGTATTCACTGTACCATAGCCTCCTCTATACTGACAAAGCCTGGCAGAACGCCACGAGAAGCGGCCGCCGAAATGGAAAAGGTGGAGCGGCACACAACGGATCAGAGGAGAGCCACGTGACTGCAGCGCTCCGCTGCGGCGAGACGCCGAAACACACTTCTCCCGAGCGAACAAGTGTGTTTCGGGTCCTCGCCGCTGCAAAAGCTGTGCGCTGACTATGTTACCCGAGAAATGGCTCTTTGATGCTCTGTGCGATCAGATCCTCACGCTCTAATTCTGCGACCAGGCACTCTATGGCTCCGTCGTCGAACTGTCAGGCTTTGTGAGTACAAAGGCTCTCGAACTCGAACGCATTCTAATTCGAGAGCCAAACGCCGGACGCCGGCGTTTTTCGTTCTAACGCGTTCAACGAGTGCAGTGGCGACGAAGGCAGCTAGCGTTAGGTCTCCCCACTAATCATTCCAAGATCCCGCCGTTCTGACGTTCCCACGTGCTCTCGTCTCCCCTTTCTTAGTTTCTTGGCGCATAACCTTCCAACCAGCCATCTTTTCGAAAGGAAGAGCCATCTAGTGGCAGTCTCAAAAGCTGTAATATTTCCGCACTAATGGCGGTGATAGAAAAAAATTGCCAAACTACAAGCATCCTCCACTTCGTGATTCAAATTAGTTGACGCACAAAGACCGACATTATAGAATCACTTCTCTGCTTTTGTAGCGTAAGCTACACTGGCCGAGGTTGAGCAGTTTCGCGTGGCTCCTGGAGAGCCGTGCTGCGCATGCGCGAGGAGCAGTGACGTCACACGACGCACAGCTGGCGCAAAAAAGTCAAATTTGAAGCGGAGGACTGAGGATTCATTTGGACCACCTGGGAATCTTTTGGCGTGCAACCGAAAGCTCGGTTACACGGAGCCTCCTCCGCAATAAGCCTCCATCAGATTGCGGGCACCTCGGCCGGGATTCGAACCCGCCACATGGGGATCCGTAGGCCAGCGCTCTCGCCTCGGAGCCACCGAGGCGGCTGCACAGCTGGCGCGCCGGAGCCGCCGCCGCCGCGCGCTCCGCCGCCGCCGCGCGCGCCTCGGCGGTCTGCGCATTCCAGAGGAGTGACGTCATAGCCGCGACAGACGCACTGGCGCCACCGCGTGCCCAGCTGTGCTCCTCCGTTGCGCAGTAGCCAAGTCTGACGCTGCACCGGAGCCGCTTGATAGCGCCTCTCATTTTGTGCGCATGCGCTGAGGCATCAGTGGGGGTACACATATAGCGGGGCGTTTGCCAGTGTGGTATAGACGCTTTCAGCGCGCGCCAAATTGAGCCGCCATAGCCGACCTTCTCTTGTCTTACCGAGATGCCGAGCCACTGAAGCGGGCGTTGACGAATCTCCACAAGGGTCTATGCTGGGGAGAAGGACGCGGTAGAATCTAAAATGGCAATGACCTGACCGGCTGTGGTAATGATGAAGTGGAGCGAACGGAATAAGAAGGAACAAAAACTGAAGGTCGGTTATGGCGGCGCCCATGCACAGCTGCCTGAAAGCGTCTATAGCCACGGAGAAGGAGAGCGAAATTGCTGCTCAGCGGCGCAGAAGAGCGGAGAAGCTTAACTCATCGGATCCCGGAGTAGTCACATAATGCGTGTATTGTGTGTGTGTCATTGAAGCAGCAGTAAGCATGATAATTAAGCTAATCCTAGACAACCGGGAAAGCTAAGAATAACCAGCTGAACCTAAGCTTGCGCTACGTATATCCTGGCATAGCCGAGCTGTAGCCACTGCAATTTTTTTTTCTATGCTGTCGAATACGTTCGCTTTTACTTGTGTGAAAAAAAAAAACAAAAAAACAACTTAATACCGCCATTAGAGCGTCGGGTTTGGCTCTGCACAGGAGACTGACTTTTGAAAAAGGTCTATTATCAACAGTAGCTCAGAGTGCTCGCACGAACGTTTGATAACGCGTCCAGCGGGAGACAGTCCTTGGTATAGGAAACAAACTCTTGCTCAGTAACTCGCTACCGGATCACCTGCGCTGAGCTTTTCTTTGTGTGTGTGCTTTTGTCATCGTGTTTTAGCGGACGAGGCTTTGATGAAGATTATAACTGCTACGCGCTCGTGTTGAAGCAAGAAACTTCGTCGCATCGATGGTAGGAGGAGTCACATGATCACGTAATGACGATAGGCTACGTGATCATATAATCATTATAGGCGGCGTTATCATGCGATTCCCATATGTTGCGTAATCGCGTAAGCTATATAGTTCTGTGACACAGTGGTATCGCGTGACGTCTTTTTACGTGGTCTCGTGAGCCATTTCACTTGGTTTCATGACTTCGTTTCGCATGACCACGTGACATTACACTTAGTCACATACGTCATGTCACGTAGTCACATTAGATCATTAGACGGGGTCATGCGACGTCATTACACGTGGTAACGTGATGTTGTTGTACGTGATAACCTTGTCACAACAATCACGTGACTCATAGCGAGACCAACCACGGGATCACGTGACCCATAGCCACCGATAACGCAGAAGATCCCACCATTTGACGTTGGGGATCACGAGATTATGTAGATCACTCGCAAAAATTTTAGCCTTCCATGATTCTTCTCATAAAACCGAAGTAGAAGTCCCCTCTGCACCAGAATAAATGTATGTCTGAAAGTGCCACTGAAAAGAAAAAAAAATGTTTTTTTAAACAGTCTAATTAAAACACGCGTGTCAAAAAAAAAAAGCTTTACGCGAAAAAAAAAAAAAATTGGACTAATATTGACGGTGCGGGACGCGATTTAGTCGATAGTCACCTCCTTTCCACTTGCTTTCTCTCGGCATTTCGGGCGCGTGGAGGAGAGGTGGATCGCCTTGGCCATCACGTTGCTCGAATGACCACCTCGTTGAGCGAATGACCATTCCGGAGCGTCATAGACTTGCGCGCAGAATTTCGAATTTCTCACCGTCAATATCGCTCTGGCCTTTTTTCGCGTAAAATTTAGTTTTTTGAACAGCCCAAATTGTTAAAAAAAAAAAAAACATTTTTTTCTTTCTTTTAAGGGACGGTGTGACGACAGCGACACTCGCGTTCGCTCGTGCTTTCCGCCAGCATTTCTACGACCAACCGCCTGGATCACGAGATCCAACAGCGTAACACTCCGGCTTCTGTGACGTCATTTGCTGCCACTTCAAGACCACTTCTGATGCATGGGGAGCATAGGATGATTAGCACATTAGTCGCAGGCGCGCTCCAGGTAGAGATCAGATTGGGCCGGAATTTTAGGTCCGACCCGACCAAGCCCGATAAAGCCTAGGCCGCAACACGGCCCGAGTCTGAGTGGGCTTTTTAAGCGTAAGCCCGAGGCCGACCCAATCAAAAACAAATTTGGCCCGAACCCGGCCCGAGCCCGACTGCTCTTTTCGACATGAACCCTATCCGAACCCGGCCGCGCGACTGTGTTTTATTTTAGTTCTGCCTTTGTTTTACATGACACCGTTCAGATTGAACGAGAATTGCAAATCTCGGAGGTTCAACACATTTATGTCAAATGTTTGCACAGCCGTTTTATTTACTCAGGCTGTTTCTAGAACGATGATGCGGAGGACAGAAATCCAGCTTGAGTGAAATAAAAATAAAGAAAGTGATTTTTGCACGCACTTTATTATATTTAAATACATTTTCGATCAAAGAACATTTCTGAAATTAAAAGTATATTTAGGTCGCTCAACTTTATAATTCCACTTGTCAACATTTGACTTGAGACTTACCTGGAGTTGAAGACCAAAACAGGCAAAAAACAAACAATAAGTGTTAAAAGTTTGAGCAGTTCTTCGATGCCCTTCACGGCAAATCAGATGACACATATTGTCACAGCGTTTTAAGAAACGTGAATAGAGTGAAGAGAATAAATTTATTACATAACTTTAGTTGAACTCGTGTTTGACATACAACTGAGGCTTATTCACCTCCCAATTTAAAAATTAAGAAACAAAAATTAAAAGTAATGAGGTACACGACTATTTACGCATTGGCGTGAAGGAGCAAGATGTTATCTACGAGACAACCTCGTCCTCCGCTGTTGAAGCGCAAGTCCAGCAGAGCTGAAATTTCGCTCGCTACTCGCGCTTGTTGCTGGAACTGCAGCAGGTTCTCCGAAAGATTTGGCTGAGCATGGGTGATTTTTCTGCGCGAGATATCCACCACCCAAGATGGTCCCCAATGTCCACACAACTGCTGTCACTGTCTAAGTATGCACTTCGGTGTTGCTAGGACAGGTTTCTCTGCTTGTGGCCATTCTTCGAAGCCCGTATGTTTTCCTGCCTTTGGCTTTTTAGCGCGTGGCTCATCCAGTTCGCATGGTTCACAAAGCATCTCTATACGAAAAAAAGAAAGAAAAATAAAAGAAATCTAGTTTATTGTCAGGTTCACTGATGAGCAAGGCTTTCTGGATCCTTTGAAATGACTTCGCAGGGACCGCGTTCTCCCATTTGAGAACCTCTGTACTGTCATATATAGACGATTGCCGCAGTTTAGCGTGCTTCGTATAACACCTAATGACCCGCGGCACAATATCCAGATTGACTCTTTTTGTGTTAAAACAAGCTTTCTGTTGCTATTTTTGGTTTTCGAAGATAAAATAAATATTTACCCAAATTTCGAAATCTTTGGTAAGGTCGGGTCGTCGGGTTCCGATGCCTCCAACTAGGCCGGACCCGAGCCCGGCGCAGTTCGGGATAAATCGGCCCGAGCCCGACCCGAACCCGAACAGTATACTCTCATATATTGGCCCTAGCCCGACCCGACTGTCAGGTCGGGCTCGGGCCTTCGGGCTAGCCCGAGCCCGCGCAGATCTCTAGCTCTAAGGCATCATAGTGGTAACCAGTTGAAGGAGTAGTTTTGCACGCGACATCCCAAGCACGGATGTCTCGGTGACTCATAAATGTAACGTAAGAAAACGTAAAATTCCATTCACACAGCTTCGTTTCCTAACTTTTTCTTACGTTCATGAGTAGGATTCCGTGTTTTCTTTTCGCTAAATACTGATAAACGCCGATAAGTAACCCCCGAAAGGGATCCTACGAATAAAGTTGGAGTCACGTGTCACGTGCAGCGTGTCTTCCGAGTGCAAAAATGTTCATCACCTAACACCCATGGCAGTTTAAAACACGCTGCGCATTCTGTCTAACCCGACTTTATCATCCGTAAGATTAAGAGACTGGCTTCAAGATGGGCGACATTACCCAATCCGCGATTGGTGCCGCAGGGATTGGCACTCCAAGTGATAATCACTGCGGTTTACGGAGGAAGCTCTGCACATGGCGATCCCGGGAGAAAAAAAAAACATTGTTATCTAAAAGTAATGTCTGCGATGTGACATTGAGCATGACGTGTGAAAGGTCATATATATACTTCATGTCACACCGCAGAATTAAATGTACAGTGAAAGTCTGCTATGGGACATTGAGCATGATGCGCGAAAGGTCACATACATACTTCATGTCATATCGCAGAATTAATTGTACAGCAAAAACATTTCTCCTGTATGATTCGATGACCTTTCCCATAAGTAAAAGTT
Source organism: Ixodes persulcatus (assembly GCA_013358835.2). Taxonomy (NCBI): domain Eukaryota; kingdom Metazoa; phylum Arthropoda; class Arachnida; order Ixodida; family Ixodidae; genus Ixodes; species Ixodes persulcatus. Next base: position 196,434 of record JABSTQ010009541.1, on the reverse strand, counting down.
ATCAAATACCCACGTGCTCTTTAAAAAATAAACGCGCGCGCGTTTTTTTTTTTTTTTTTTTAATTGTGTATTGAAAATGGAAAGGTCACTTGTAGAGGGGCATAGGTTGGTACAAAGGCGGAGCAAACCGAGAGGCACTAACCAATAGACACGGTCGTGTGTTTTCATCGTTTATCGTTGTCCTTCCCCTTTTTATAAGGCCGTATGTTGGCGAACGTTGGCATGGCCACGTTCTCCAAATCAGAAATAACTCGCTTTTCTCTTCGAGTTTCGGAACAAGCTCCTGTTGTCAGTTCGATATTTTCATAAAAATCACGCTATATACCGTCGCGATAACTCGTTTTCTTACTATTTCTACTATACGAAAAAAATCTGATTTAAACATGGTTAAAGTTCCGCACAAAAAGACGGGAACTGAGGAAAGCTAAATTAAATTAACAATGACTGGCATTTTCTCATTATCAGTCATAACTTAAAAAGCCAAATAAATGACCTTTAAAATATACGTTTCTATTAGCGCGCATGCGATTAAGGCAAGAAGAAAAAAAAGGAAAAGTAAAATTAAGTAAAAATGTGTTTTTCTTTTAGCAAACTTAAAGATTTGTTTTTTACAATTGTCTTCATTAATGTTATAAATCTTGCTTCCTTTCTGATACCGCTAATGGGGAAAAAATATAACGATAGCATTCATTCCTCTTGAGAGGAACCCGTTGCTCGGCACACTGTTGCCCACACCGCTGGTATCTTTACATCGCGTCACCCTTCCCTCCGCCTCCATGTTCAAGTTTTTTTCTTTTCCGACTAAATATCATTTCTCTTTATTCCTGGCCACGTTTTAAGCAGCCTAATAAACCAGATGAAATGCTCTCAATTTGTCCGTGCATGCTTTTCTCATAACACTTTAAAGGCCCGTTCACACTCTTGCGACCGAGTAACACCGAGAGAGACCAGACCGTTTTTTAAGCCTCTTGCGATCTCTTAGGACCAGCTCCGCTGCAGCGCATACAGTCCTAAGAAGTCGCAAGAGGCTTAAAAACCGGTCTGGTCTCTCTCGGTCTTACTCGGTCGCAAGAGTGTGAACGGGCCTTTAAGGGTATACGCGCGCTGCGCGCACAGCTGCTGCGCCAATCATTCGTGGCCGCCCTATTCTTTTGGCAAGCACTCTGAGGTCTGAGCACGCATCGGACGCGAGCGTCGCGTCGGCGTTCGGTGTGGACTCGGCTTCAGTCGCACGCTTCTCTTTGGAAGCGATGCCCAAGATATGGCAATCAGCAATGTTGCTTTAGTGGGTTTGAATGAAGGTCCGCCATGCCTGAATGTCTCCCTGGAATGGGTTTTCCACTAGTGTATACTTACCGCGCGTCCTGCTTAGTGCCTCCTTCGATGTCCACCTCATGACGTCGCAAAAGCGCCATGCTGCTGCCCGCGATCCATGCTGGAGACGCAGCTGCGGAGTTGGTTGCGGCATGACGCGCCCGTTTTGGCTGCAGGTCGCTCTTCATGGTTGAGAGACCACCCAAGCTTCGGCAGCCAGGAGTTTGGACGCCGTGACTTACCCGCGACGACAGCGACACTCGGGTGCGTTCGTATACACCTTTCTGCCAGAACTTTTACGATTAAGCGCAAGAACCGCGACATCCGACAAGGGGACGCGCCGGCTTCTCTGACGTAATTTGCTGCCTTTTCGGGACCATATTTGATGCGTGGGTGGCATATCCGGAGACCTTCTCCCTCCAATTTTACTCTCGACTTTTTTTATGTTGTTGTGTACCTTCTCTTCAATGCCTAACGGATCTGAGGGTACGTATCAATAAAAAAAAATAGCGAAGAAGAGCGTCGTCTGCTCCTAGAACGCAGCGCCTTGGGTTTGAACGCCAGCTTCCGGCGTTTGAGAGCGTTCTAACAGTTGGTATTCTATTAGCCCCGTGCGCGACCGAAAGCGTCGCTGTGGTCGGCCTTCCACGATTGGCCGAACGCTGACTATGACGTCGGAAAGGGGATTTATCATCGACGGAAATAAGAGGAATGAAAGAACTTTAATTTTGACGGTGTTGGCAGTGTTCCTATGAGAGCGCAATGATTTCAAGCTTCCACCATGCTAATAACAAACACCATCGAACTTGTTGTTTGCAATGTAATGACGTCACAAGGGGGAACCACAGGAGGGCGCCACCAAAACATCTCGCCGCTAATAGACAAAGGCGGCTATCCTTTGCTCCTACCCACTAATCATTCCAAACAGAGCTCGGCGCTCAGGCGTCCTAGCGCGCTGTCTCTCTCGGCTCCTCCTCTCCCTCAGTTTCTCACCGCTTAGAACGCCAAACACACCCGTGGGAGACACGTTTCAGCGACAATATTAGAGAGTTTTACTAGATTGTTCCGATACCCGACAACGAGACGTTGCGCAAGCAAAGGCGTCCGAGGAATATATGGGGTATCATCATCGGAGTCATCGGAACGATCTACTAAAACTCCGTAGTAAAAGGTCTATTCAATGCTCCCTAGCGTCTTTCGCCATTTCACCGCTTGATCTTCCTTAGCGAGCGAACCCGCTGCTGCACGGGGCTGCACCTCGACGACGACCTTGATCTTGCTTCCTTCGTAGGGAGGGGAGGCACGATCGCTTTCCGTTTTTATGGTCTCCGTCGTGGCCAGCCGTGACGAATGGCTCCTCCATGGACGCAGCCCTCCGACATTCCGGGACAGAGACTCGGCGCGCGGCTGCGGCTAATCCCCGGTTGCCGCCGCGGCTGAATCGCCCTAATCTCGATGTTAAAAGGATTACACGACGTTCAGAGAGCGTCCTAGGCGTTTATGTCGGAGTCCCTTATCGTCGCTTGGCATCGCCGTGGCCGGGGCACTGCCAGAGGGACGGAGTGCGAGGTGTCAGGCTGGTCGCCGGTACCTAATCTGCAATCGATCGGAGATGACTCGCAGCGAGGCGCGCCGGAGGGTGCGGGGAAAGTTGAAGACGTCGGACGCTGGAAAGTGGTCATACCTGGACTGCGGAACAGTGGGCTTTGAAGGAGGAGGTGATGCTGCAAACACGTCTGTCGGTTCCGTTTGGAACTCGGGAAGCTATAGCCACTGACAGCGTAAGAAACGTGTGAAGGGGCTCATTACGTTTACGATTCGCACTTGGTCTTCCTTACCGGGTAATACCGCAATTCCTTCACACAGGAGCGATAATGAGTCGTCACGCCCGGCATTTCTTCAGCTGTCGGCGATAATGTCTCAATAGATGCATTATTAAAGCGTGTCTCAGCATTCGGTGTTAAAAAAGTTTTAGGGGGTTTCATGGCGAACCACATCTTTGTGTACACTATTTACAAAGGACGTTGTTGGCAAAGGAGCCGGCCAGTGCATGCTCGTCGGTTGAGCCGACTGCCCGAGCTGTTTGTTCTCTCTCGCGTCGCTCGATGATCCTTGATCATCGAGCGCAGCACACTCATTCGTGAATCTCGAGCGTGCTGTATAGCGAGGACGCTACAAGGGAAACGGCGGCTGCTACAGAGTTAGCCAGCTGCCGAGTTTATTGTGCCTCTCGGTCCAGCAGCGTCGTGGCGTCTTTGCATGGCGTCTTTCAGAGATCAGAAGAGAGAACTATACAGAGGGAGAAAGGGTCGGAGACGATGACGAGGCAGCGTGGCGTGTCCACACGCATCTCACTTCTTCGGCTGCGACCCAGAGTGCCGGGAATACTGGTGTCCTGGCTGGGCATTTCTGTGACGTCAGAAAGCATTTCGTGCTCTCGGCCTAACTCCGTGTCCGAGAAGGGGCTCTGCATTTCTGGTTTTAATGTATAGAGTACCGGAGTACAAATGATAATGTTCCGAATCGCAATCTCTATCAACAAAGATAGCGAAAGAGTATAAGTCTTGTAGGAGGTCTTTTTCCGAGTGAGTTTGCGCACCGAGCGAAAGCTCGTGCTGGAAAAGCCAGGGATCCTTGGTTCGATTCACTCTACTTCCACCCGCTTTGATATGAACGATTCATCGCACCGCCCTGGAGTCGTGTATATTCACTACTATACTGCATGCTGCACATCAAGGACCCCAGGTACCAGTGCTACTGCACTGACTAAATTTCTCGTCTATTACAATGTAAACCAGTGTCGCTATACCTCAAAGGCAGTCCGATCATACGCTTGTATACAGTGCAAGAGCTCGACGCGTCGTGCAATAATCTAAATAGAAAGAAAATGAGAGGAAAGAAAGAGATGGGGGTGTAGAAGAGATAGAATATAACTTATTAAGCATTTATAAAAGATTAAGCGTTTCGGGCAACTACTTAACGTTTCGTCGGAGTTGGAACTCAGAGCTTGGGATTGTACCGAATAAAGCGGAATTATTCCAATATAAGTAACGATAATTGAGTCAGAACACGCAAGCCTCTAGATATAAGGTAATTTCGATTGACATGTAATGACAGCTCCCTACAGACCCGTCGTTGCACGCGTTTAATTCCGCATTGTAAGAACAGCGCAAAACAAAAGACTGCGAAACCTTCCGCTTAACATATTTTTGTTTTCATGTCTGCTTATCCGGGTCAGACGTAAGAGCTCACCAAGTTACGGATCTCCGGAGACGGCTTTGAACAAAGTTCGACCACCTAACCCGGCTTCCACACACACGCAACCACGCGCCAAGTTACAGGTGCACTATATAGTTTTCCTTCTCTCGCTGTTATATGCCACCTTAACCTTAACGGCAATCTCGAACGTGGACGTTAACCACATGCAACCACGTATAGCAGCCGCAACATCTACCGACACGACAGAACGCGACACTGACCGCCCACACTCCCGGCCGCCCGAGGCGCGCCCAGAGCCACCAAGTAATTAAGCTACGACTTAGGGTAACGACATTTCAACCACCGGACGGATGGACGGATGGCACGCTAATGGCTGTACCCTAATCATTACGGGTGGTAACTTGCACCCCTAAAACCGCGGTAGCACTGTTAATACATAATAAGGAAGACAGTCTGCAGCCACTTTCTGTGGCGTGTTTTGTTTCTTGTACGGCGGTCACATTGGTCAAACAAAAACTGTCTGAAGACATCTTCGAAGCATGTATGACACAGCAGTGACACCGCATCTGCTATCCGATATCACCCGAGCATCCAGAGACCAGCTCGAGAAGCGGCATTTTCGAATCGTGTAACAATCGCCAATTTTGCCCGCTCTGCACTGAGCACCTGAATAGCATCGCCCAGAAGAAAATTGGGGAACGCAATGTCCATACCCTAAAGGCCGGTTCAGACACTTGCGTTTGAGTGCGTTTGACTGCGTTGCGGCGAGAACCGAAAGCGAGTCACCGGCACATCTGTGCTTCATATGAAGCGTGGAATCCAATTCAAGGAATCTTCTTGGCACGCGATATAAGCAGCAGGGATGTCCTGGTGTCTCGCAGCCGCAACGCAGTCAAACGCAGTCAAACGCAACTGTGTGAACCGGGCTTAAGCGTCTACCTTATCGTGACTCTAACTACCCACGGACCACGACACAACTCGACCCTGCGGCTGCTGCCCACGCTCCCGCGGTCTCCAAAGGCGTGCCGGTTCGAGCCCTTGACTTGTTTTCCCCGGATGAAAAAAAAGAAAAGGAAAAAAAAAAAAACGGTCGGACTGCGAGTGGCGTTTTTTGGACGAGGTTCTACGGTGCCCCCCGTCGAAGCTCTTCTCGGCGGAGTCCTCCTCGGCCCCTCGTATAAAGGCGCCCAGAGACTCCCTCCGCTGTTCGCTGGCCGCCGTCGCGCGGTCGCTGGGACAGGTTTTATTGGCGGTATAAATCGAGCGTCTTCGCGGCCGTTGCTTCCGCGTGAACTGAAAAGTTTCCGCTCTCCCTCGGGAGCCAGGAGGGTTTATCGCCCCCGAGATTCTTTTAATTTTTTTTTTTTTTTTATTTGCTCGTATATTTATTTATTTATCAAAACGCGCCTTATAAATATATTATTGACTTTCTAACGGGACGACAAGTTGTCTCGGGTTACGCCTCGTGTAGAGGAACGGGGACATGAACATGATCTTCTTTATTTTCATTTTATTTTTATAGTTTTACGTTATTGTATTTTATTGAGGGGGCGAGCACGTCTGCAGGCGCCACGGTGCATTTACGGATGTCGTTCGTCCTCGTTGTCTGTTCTGGCTTTCCTGAAGTACGTCAGGCAACAGAGTTATTTGGGAAACTTACGTAAACTGTGCGCGTGAGTTGAAAATAGTTTTGTTCCGTTCCAGGCGTCATTTCAAGTTAAAACCATATACTTTTTTTTATCTTCGGAAATGTACGTCCTAAAGGGTAATTTTCTTGGTCATTGCAGCGAGAGGTCTTCGTTTCTATTCCTGCGTCCTGTGAAATTTTTTTGCTCTATATATACAAACGTAAAAGATGAGTTAGGTTCTTTGTAACTCGCTCATCTCTGAGGTACACTTCCACCACTTATCTGCCGTCGTTTCTAGTTGCCGCGAAATTCCCTCCTCCGTGGTCCCCCGAAGAGACGCGAAGCAAACGACCGCATCGTGCAAGGTCACCCCGTTCGCCGAAACAAAGCCAAGCACGGGGATTGGCCACCGCCCCGCATATGCATGCAGCCACCGCGCGAGCTGCAGCTTTTCGCGAACAGCCTCCCCACGGCTTCCTCGGCACGTGACGTCCTGCGTACACACATCCAGCCATCGTCGACGATAACAGCCGACAAGCGTCTCCAGCCAAGCCGACCGTCTCGGGCATGCAGCATGCAGCGCGCGTCTCCCTTAAACGCCGTTGTCCCGCGGAGCGAGCAAAGAACAGCAGCAATTCAGCTTATCGGGTGCGCATTGTGCCATGGCCACGAGCGGCGACGGTGCCGCTATCACCGCCTCGTTGGGCGACACTGAGGACGCGCGGCTGGCTATACCTGGCTCCGGGAGACCTGCAGGGACCCCGGTCGCTTTTGGACGAGTCATCCGGGAACTTTGGGGGGGGGGGGGGGGGGGGTCTTGGTCGGAGGGGACTCTGCTGGGAGCATGTGTCGGAGGCCCCACAATTGCAAATGGCGTACTTATCGCGACGGGTGTCTTCCGGAAGGGACGTCTTTCTCACGGCAGCTTGCTGGCTTACCTTGCCTCTGAGCGATGGTCGGACAGCACGCACCGACGACGACCCTACGGCATGGAGGATTCTAATGGACGTGGCTTTTCTTCGGGGGGCTGCCCATTTGTTTCGGTGGGCTACTTTCGCAAAAAAACGCTACTAAGGAGCGGGGAAGAGAATCCTGGTCATAGATATATCTCTTGATCCCGACGGATTGCTGGTAAAGCGTCTGGCACGACAGGTTTACGGCGAGGCTACATGTGTCCAGAGGTGCACGTTTGATCAGTATAGGGGGGGTCGTCCAGCTGTGCGCAACTCTCATGTATTCAGCAAAAGGAAGGAAGCAATAGTAACTAGAAAGGATTCTTCAAAACACAAAACACACACCAAAAAAAAAAAGCGAAAATCAATAGGAGGGTGTGCAGGGGTGCATGTGACCTGATACCGTGAGTTGCCCTGTAGTCGCGAAAAGCTTTAAACACACGGGGCGTGGGTGTGTGTTCTTAATAGATATAATGATGCAATATAATTGGCTGAAGAGCGAGAATTATAATCTTGGAAATAGCCACGTTCCGTTTCTTAAGCTGTCCGTGAGTCCCCACGACGGTCTTGACCCGGCGTTTAGGACGTGTACCATATACATTGCTCATGTCTGTGGCTCTTACGCGATGAGCGCGAAACGCTCGAAGATCTACAAATAATATTAAAACTTTGGGGGGTGTGCACGTTTATACAGCCTAGAACATAGTCTGCCTCGACGGGCGACTTGTCTACGAGCTGTAGATGAGAAATTTAGACAGTGCAGTGCAACCGCTACCTGAAGGGTCTTTAACGTGCATCGCGCAGTAGTGATACACGACCGCGCGCCGGAACGATTCTCATCCAGATCGAAACGGGCAGGGCAGGGTGGGGATTGAATCCAGGATCTCTGGGTTCTGCGTCCCGAGTTTTACCTCCACGTGCTCCGAGCTGGTGTGCGCTAGCCCACTCGGCCACCGATCCCCCTACAAATAATAGAGAGTTTTAGTAGATCGTATACGCTGCGGAAAGCGGGCCCAGCGGGCGTATGTTCAATCCATGCTTCATAAGAGGAAGGGAGCAATAGCAATAGCAATAGCTCCCGCTATCAAAGCTTAGCTCTAATAGGGTCTACAAAAGGTATGTAATGCCACTCTAAATAGGTTGTTAACTGTTAGCATCGTTCATTGTGTGCACCCTCAAGGCACGTAGCCGGGGGGGGGGGGGGGGGCGGGCCCCATGCCCCCCCCCCCCCCGGCTACGTTGGACCTCCTCTCCCCCCTCCCCCTCATACAGCATTTTGTCATAAGCGCCCCCCCCCCCCCCCCGAAAAGAAATCCTGGCTACGTGCCTGGCACCCTGTAAGGCAGTGGTTCTCAACCACCGATGCTTGGCGGACCCCTTGTTGATCGGCGGAGATGATGGAGGACCCAGTTCGTGGTGAAGGGAGGGGAAAGGTATAGGTTTAATCAGTGTTGGACAAAATACTCGATAAAAGTATTTAAGTTAAATTACTAAATACCTGCTTCATAAAGTATTTAAAATACTACTCAAGTTACTTTCACTGCAAAGTATCTTGAGTAGAGTACAAATACTTAGAAATGTATTTCAGTTACTTTTGAAGATACTTCCGCATTGCTTAATTTGTATCGACGTCATTGACAACGACAATTATGCAGCTACGCAAATCTGGGTTACCAGAATGGTTTATTAGCACGCAACAACACAAAACGGGGAAAAAAAAAGTATCGTAGGGCTATTTTATGCAGTCCGACTATAAAGAGCAAAATATTGTCACGAATGATAAATGATGAGGCGGCGAATAACTAAAGAAACTAAACGTTTAAGGGGGCGAACTTGTTCCCGAAACAAAATAGAGAAAGGCTAGCGTCGCAGGCGTCGATGTCGGCGAAACAGCAAGATCGACCGCTGGGGCGAGACTGACTCCGGACCGCCACTCGGAGCACCTTTTGTACCCGCGTGGGTTTCTGGAACATTCGGCGTAGAAAGTTCGGCACGTAGAACATTCGTAACTCGATCAGACGACAAAATTCTCGAACTTACCAGAATGTCAAGTTGAAGGAATAAATAAAAGACAAGTCGGCTTTCCGGCATCGAACCCGGAGCCTCCGCGCGAGAGCGTCCACGCGAGAGACGAGCGCGGTAACCATTCGGCCATGCGCTCGCTGGACGACGCGCGTGGCAATATCACTGATAGATGTTACAAAACATTTCTGGGACAACAAGAAAGAGGTCGCTTTAGCTATTGGGGAGGAGATCAGACCGTGGCGCCCCAAGTGGTTAACTTTAGAACTAGATGGATGGGGACAACAAATACAATGGCTCAGCGCTCGGCTGACTTAACCGAACGCGGCGTCTGCGTTTGGCTGGAGTTCGTTTTCTCCGGTGAGGGGAAAGAGGGGCTCTTTTGTTACCACTCCGGCCTGCATGAACAATGCAGCATGCACAGTGCCCAGCTCAGCACAAAAGCGCAAGTGGGTCAAGTTCGCATCCCCTGGCAACTGCTTTCGGGGGAGATCCGGCACTTGACGTCACTTCACTAATTGTTTTTGTATTTTTTCATTACTGTGCCTTGCGCTCTACTAAAAAAGATGACACGAACATGCCCATAAGGCCTGTGGGCATGTGCGCAGGCCTTGTGTTGGGTAAACACCGAGGTGTGGGGGTGACAAACGGGTCAGAGCGCTTCGCCAATAGTGACATCGCTGAATATCACATCCTGCGGCGCACCTTAGACGCATCGTTTAACTACATATTCTCTATACGGGGAGTTCACTATAAACGAACTTGGGACACGGATATGAGTGAATGAATAACAAAGAGAACCCACATAATAGCCACGGAAGTGGTCGCACCTTCTTCAAGTAGGTTGCGTTCAGAAAATCACTCAACGTCGGGGGACACTTTGTTGGCATTTTGAGAGTCATCCAGCTCCTAGTTCGTTTCCTGTACTGTTCTCTGCTTATCAATGTTCGCTTACAGACAGTGTTCACGAGAGCAGTAAATGCCGGACTGACAACACAAAGAAAAGAAGAAAAACAAAATTGACGTTTTGCCTTAGCAGGGTCAAATATACAAAAAGCGAAACAAAAATATCTACTTTTATGTGTGTGTCCACTTCTAATTTTTTTCTATTTGTTATTTTCTTGACACTCAAGTCTGCATTGCTCTCGTTGGTCGTTTCCCGGTCTGCTTGTGCCTCAGGGTCAGGGTAGCATCTTTACTTCCGTAAAACCACACCTTTTGTTTGAGGATTTTTTGGGGGGAAACTTTATAGAAACAAGAGGCGCCTTTGGGAAGGCGAGGGGAGAACCTTCATTGTACGAACTTTGGGCTCAAATATGAGTCACAGTCGGCAAAAAAGCGATATTTTCACGAGCTCAGTTAAAGTCACCGTAGCTAATCGGAGCTAGCAACAGGATTCGGTTGCTCGAAAGAATATTCACGTTTGCTCGTGCCACGCCCACGCCACTTCCTACCGAAAAACTCGGAAAATGGCGGAATGTCAAAAATGTATTTAAGATAATGAGTACAAGATACTCGGAATTGTAATTAAACTAGAGTATTAAATACTCTCCATCAAAGGTATTTGCAAGATACCAAGATACTCCAAAAAGTATTTAAGATACAGTATCTTGAGTAGAGTATTTAAGATAGGCACAAGTCTGGGTTTAATATAATAATGATTTAATGATTGGATATAACTAAGAGCTAGTGTGAAGTAGATTTGTCTTATGGACGTGCACACTACAAAACGCGCTCGAAAACTGAAACATTTCTTCTCGATCTAAAAAAAATAAACTTTTATTGCTAGGCTTTAGGGATGAGGCAGGGCTTCGAGGACCCCTAGAATGCCTTCGCGGACCCCAAAGGGTCCGCGGACCCCCATTTGAGAACCACTGCTGTAAGGTATTGTTGGCTGGCGCTGTAGCATAATATAGTATAGTATAAAGCTAACAAGGTACACTCTAAGAAATGCGTGCGCGTCTACTTACCTGCAAAACACTCAAAGAGCCAAGCTCTGCGATTTACGAAATCAGCTCAGTGAATGGTGAGGCGGAACATCCGTTTAGACCTAAAAATGATGTCTGCACTGTGGCATTACGCAATGCAGAGCGTCGTGCTTGCATTCCGTAATGCCACAGTGCAGACTTCATTTTGAGGTCTAAACAGATGTTCCGCCTCCTCATCATTCGCTGAGCTGATTTCGTAGATCGCAGAGATTGGCTTTTCATGTGTTTTGCGGGTAAGTAGACGCTCAGGCATTTCTTAGAGTGTACAGCGTATTGCGACGCCCAGATACAAGCTTCGCAAAATTACGGATCTTTCGATTGACCCAGTCGATCGTAACCTATATGTGCTCGCTCACGTCATTGACTGGGTAACTGAATAAGTGGTTTCGTCGCGTATCGGCGTAGTGTATATATGCTCCATTCCCCTAACCTCAACCTGCGAGATCACGCTGGTGCGTTTTACAATGATAGTGACACAACATGTGAAACGACACCGAAATGCGTCGTTTCTAATACCGGAAGTGCATATGCTTGTATAATGGTGTTTTGCAGGGTGAAGAATATAAATCAGGTTCATTTAAATCGCGATTTCAATCAGGCCGGTTTTACCATGATGACTTAAACCTCTCGCGCAAATTAAACGCAAAGAATATATTTTTATTCGTCAATTCTTTCGCGTTTCTTTTTATGGCCATTTGTTTTGTACTTAAATCAATGAACCGCCAATCAAGAGAGGCTTATAGCAGGCTGAATACGAGCACAAATCGGTGTTCTTGTGAGCTAATCGCAGAGTTGCAGTTTCTTTCTCTTTCCCACTTTGTTCGTTAGTTACGTAATGTCATATTGGAAAGCGAATCAAAACGCAAAAAAGGAAAAGAAGCAAATTTCGCGTTTTTTACACCTTAAAAGATAAATTTGCGTTTGTTCTAGTATGGGAGGTTTACGTCAATAAAAAAAGTTAATTAAACTGTACTTTAAATTTACGACGGTTATTTTCCCCGCGCTGTTTTCAGTGATCGGGAGCATTGATCAACCCACCTGCCATGTTCAAAATTTTTTTTCCCCACTCCTGCAATAGCCCCGACGGGGCTGCAGTATGTAAAAATAAATAAATAAATAAATATTAATAAAGAATGGCTTTTTTTCTAGCTACATTTACTTAAATCAAAATAATCCAAGTTTAATAAAATAGTAGACCTAGTCTATTTCCTTTAAAAACAAATTCGCCCTGGTTTTTGGTAAAGCGATTATAACAACGATTCGTTAGTCACGACTTCGGTCAGCGCTAACCCGACGAGCGGTCGTGCGGTTACGTTGGCATACACATATCGGGGCTAATTGTGTAGTGAACGCTTAGGTGCCATCGAGATAAGATCCTCGATCTTAAAACTTTGGTTTTTAACAAAACTAATTCTCTTTGTGAGACAGCTGCATCTTGTGGCACTCGCGAGAGATTCCTGTCTATATTTTGTCCAAGCTATCTCCTAGTATAATCCGTTCATTTGTAATAGGTGCGCCGACAGCTCTGAGCTATAATTACAGAGTATGATGACCCCACCCAAGCGGCGATTTATCACGAAAATAAGACAATTATCGCGTAATATATTTTTCTTTAGATACTATTATGCTCTGTTTCGTTGGTCGTGACTCGATAAATCATGCAAATTATGTTTGTTTAAGCCAGTTCAGGCGTATCTTGTCAAGGTAAAGGCGCTATGATGAAGTTGCGCGACAAGTGAATGAATGAGAAATCTCACCTGGCCTCGCTCTATACGCACGATCCACTCTATTACCGCGGTGGAAATAAAAATAAAAAGGAGGAAGGAAAATGAAGGGGGGAAGAGTATGAGTGGTTTCGAAAAAGGGGAGGAGAGTGGTACATTAAGAGCGATCGAGTTGCCTCGGTGACGAGGTCTCGGCAGATTGATTCACACATTAGTCATCCCTTCATTGATTTGGCGAAACAAAAGCGTTTCGCTTTTTTTATTTTTATTATCGCTCGGCTGAAGTCGAGATTATGCACGTGCGAAAACCCACGCGGAAATCCCATGAACTTTAGAACCTGCTCAAATAGTTCAGGACCGTCATTTAAGTAAACGAACCACGGGCCGCTTTTTAGCGCGCAGAAATATTATATAATATTTTAACGAACCCAAGTATCGTCTGTGACGGTGCAATAACTATCCTGGTTTATCGAAGATAGCTGGAAACAGTTTTTGCGTGTCCCAAAATTTAGGCAATTGCCGCGTGTTTTTTTTTTTTTTTTTTTTTTGTCTCACACGTGTTTTTGATTTTACCCGAACTTCCACGAATGCTCAAATGTTAGACGCCATTCATAGACCGTTCCAATCATCACCTCTTGTGCGCTGCCTCCTTTGTCCTTCTGGGCTCGCGTTCACTGCATGCATGCGCAGTAGCCCTCTTCGACGAAATCTCAGACACCACACGTCTGGGTGTAGAATAACAATAAATTCGATTTAAATCACGATTTATATCGTGACTAAAACATCGTCATTTAAATCAGACCAGTTTTACAATGATCATTAAAATAAAACGATTCCCCCTAAAATAATCCAGAAAATATTATTTTTTTTTACCGTTTGTCTGTCGTATGATGCTACCGTTTTTAGATCAAAGAATCATCGAACGAGAAAGGTAAATTTATATAAGGCTTAACACGAGGAAATGAAGAAATCATAGAATTGAGCTCGTTTTCTACCTTTCACTTGGTTCGTCAGATACGGCAACAAAATCAGAACGTTGAGACGGAATGTCCCATATTGCAATCGTCGCGAATGAAACTATTTAACTAACTCAAAGAATCAGTCATGTTTTTGCATGGCGGGGTTCTATCGAGAAAAGGGATTTAATTAAACCGTACTTTACATTTACAGTAATTCTTTCTTCCTCATTGTTATCAGTGATCGGAAGAATTCATCGATCAATCTGCCACGTTAAGAAATACGTCTAGTGTTAAAGAATCACAATTTACTAGCTTCCCTGATTTAAATCAAATTAACCTGATTTAAATCAAGTAAATCAAATTTTATTTTTTCAGAAAATCTTTTTTTTTTATCCTTTTGCGCATGGGTTTACATGTAAATGAATCAGCATTTCTTGCTTTGTCGACAAATGCTGAAAAGCTGTATATAGACGTCTTGTGAAGCCTTCAGAGACTCGAGGAATGTATAGAAAATTCCAATACGCGCCTTCTGCGCGCCTTCATCTTTGTTTAGTGGGCCGTGGAACGCGTTCTAAATATCATGCGCCCACAGCCCAGTGACTCAGCGTTTTGTGTGTGTGTGTGTGTGTTTTTTTTTTTTTTGCTTGGATAAGCGTTGGAGGGGCGTATCAATACCACCTAGAACACAAGGCCTGCGCGTTTCCTCCTCTAAACGTCATCACTAGTTAATCCCCTCAGCGCCCCCTAGGTATCCCGGATGAGCAGCATTGTCCGCTACATCGTCTGCCACATCGCCTGCTCCATCGCCTGCTTCAGTGGTCATGCTCAGAACGAGCTCACATTATTAAGCTGCTAAGACCGGCAATCTTGATGGTGTCGCATGCACGTTGCAAATGAACTGTAGAAGCTCGCTATCAGCTTGTGCTCAGCTCGTGCTCAGCTGTCTCGCGCACATCTGTTGCCGCCAGTGAATGCGACGTGGTTGTGACGCGGCCCATACTCTCGTCAAGCTTCAGCTTGTTTGCCGCTTGGAGGGGGGGGGGGGGGGGGGGGGGCTATTAACAATGACGTCATGCTCAGGCCTTGTCTTCCAGGTGGTATTTGGCGTATGCGGGCAGAAACTGAGGCCGAGGAGGAGAGGAGAGCGCGCGGGCACGTCAGAATTGTTGGAATGATTAGTGATTAGCGCGGGGACGTCAGGGTTGGAACGATAGTTCCAATGCGTACAAACGCGAACGCCGAACTCCGTCGTTCGTCATTCGAATTCCACCCGTATAACTCGTCTTTCGTCAAAATATCTTCGGGGGCTATCGCCGCCTCGCGTAAGTTTAAAAAGCTGTATGCCAAAAGCCAGCCTAAAAACAATTGTGCAAGTCTGCTGATCTTTCCTTCGATTAAAGTTTAGCTTTCCGCATGTGAGGGCAGGTTTCTAGAACGCGACGTTGCGTGGGCGCGCCTCTGGAAACTTATTTTATATACTGCCTATTACTTTCTTTTGGGATCAAAAAAAAAATTTTTTTTAAATAGTATTTGCGCTAACGTTCTTTCAACTATAGGGCTACGCATATGGTTTATTATACTTAACTCGAAAGATATAGCTAACCTTTTCTCAATGTTTCAGTTTTTGGGATATGATGAGTTGGAGAATCGACGCTGTACCTCCTCATAGTCTAGCCGTGACGTAAAATACTTATTAAAAATTCGTATCGAGCGATACGTGGCGAGAATTTTATCCTTGTACACCTCATACTTTGCGTAACTTGCTCCAGGCCTCTGACAATTTTCACCCTGCCCCCTCAACTAATATACAATTTTAAAACTCTGTAACACTCTACAAGCGTTTTAAAGGAAACTCCTAGTATTCATAACTAAATCAATCAATATATATATATAAAATGCGACGTGCGATGCTCAAGTAAAAACGTGCAAGTAAGGCTTCCTCCTCAGAGGGTTACTAGTGCACATCGCATCCTTGCGCCAAAATGTTTACTCTATGATTAATGGGATCCTTCTGCTGATCACAGTGCTTTGCCCTCGCTAGCTTTCTTTGTCTCCAGGATGTTTGCTTAAAGATAACCATTAGTTAATGCCACGTGACCAGCCGCACACTGGGCGCAGAAGTGTTTGGCGCCCTATTCGACGCCGACAAACAAACGGCACGCGAGAGCGCAGAAACGTTATAGCGTCCTTCGTTCCTCCGTCCCAAACGCATCGCCGGATGAGCGGCCCAAGTTTCAGCCAGAAACTTAAATCTCCATTTGTTTCTTAGTGTTTTTTTTTTTTTTATTGTCTCTTTCGAACGTGGCTTGGGGAGTCGCTCCCCTCGCGCGCCGAGCCAGCTGTACCTTGTCCAACTCCAAGCTGACAGCACGGTGTGGGCTACGCACTCGCCGTACCATTCAACCGCCTACCTCCCGCCACCCGACCTTGCTCTCTGCACGTGGGCACGGGTGTGAGAGCGTGATCACGGGCCGAAAGGAGCAAGTGCGACTGGTCCGACCGGCCCGTGTACCTTCCACCGTACTGCCAGCTTGGAGGCGGACGGAGCATATCCGAGCTTTCCGCGATGCAGAGGCGGGCAGGGCCGACTGCCTGCCGTGGTCGTCGACGTAGTGGCGACACGACTGCGGCGACTGAACCGGGTAGCCCCGAGGCGACCTCCCAATCCGACCGTCGATAAGGGCTGCCGGTTGTCGCTGTCGCCACAGCTGTGCCCAGAGGCTTCACCCGCTGCTGCCGCTGGTCCGCGCGCGCTGTCTCCGCTAAATGAAGTTGTGAGGCGGAGGAGCCGTTCACCCTTTCGGCTGTCGGGAACGGACAGAGGTGCGCGCTTGTCTCGGCCGCGCCATTTCGTTCCGTGCTCTTTGGGGACGATGCATCGCGCAGGCTGCGCCATTACAACGTAATTAATAAGCGCCATTCTCTAAATCGCACCAATGAAATAGCCTTGCATTTCAGATATCCTGGATCTAGAGAGATCAACAAAACAAAAAAGAGAAGTGCCGAGTTGCTTTTAAAACAACAGAGATCCTTAAAGTCGGGGTCACACTGCTCATACATCATACAAAAGACAGTCTGCAAACACCATGTCACCGCAATATCCGTGGTTCGAATGCCGTGTGCCAAGTTTTCTCCTCGAACTCATTGCCTTGCGGCATTCGGAACACGGATCTCGCGGTGACTCGCGTTCAAACTTGTATGCAGACTGCCGTCTGTATGAAGTATAGGGAGTATTCACTGGCGGCCATAGGTGTGTGCGCGAATGCTGAGCGCGTGCTGATGGCAAGCTTCCACAGTTCTTTTGCAAGGTGCATTCCGCACCATCAAGAGTGCCGGTCTTAGCAGCCTATTGATGTGAGCTCCTTCTGAGCATGCGCTCTTAACAGCACCCACAAATATGGCGTCTAGTGAATACTGCCTATACAAGCAGCGTGCACGCCATGACTCAAAGCTCCCACACTTTTTTTTTCTCGTATGGAATGCATTTTAGGTGTCTGCGATCTAGAAAGGTGAACCTAATTATTTGAAAAGTATTAAATTGCCTTTAAAACAAAAAGAAAACTCTTGTTTCGTTCTTTTCGATGAACCCGGAAGCACAGAACATGTCGTGCATACATTTGCCTGCGTTATGATTTGTTATGCTTGGTTACGGAGTGCTTTTGGCTGGTTTCTGATGCGATGCAAGCACGACACACTCATCTACTTCCCGGGTTTCTCAGAATAATCGAGACAAGTTTAAAGTATCCAGGACCTTTATGACATCGTGTGATCGTGTGTGGATCGATTAATCACTCGGAGGCTGCGCGCGCCGTGGTCTCCGCTAGGGCAGACTCCTTCGAGTCATACTTATACCCCATTCACACGACCGTAAAGGTAGCTTTAGCTAAGGGACCTTTATTCTCTGCGGCCAATCAATTAACAATCTCCTGCGCGTGGTGTGTGCTCGCGACCCAAGAGCACGGGCTGATTCGCCGATAGCAAAGGGACCTATGTTAAAGCCTAAAGGTACCTTTATGTTGACCGTGTGAATGGGGTATTATACTTCGTTTCACCTTATGTGCGAGCGAAGGCAAAGCTGGAAGCGCGAGCACGAAAGCTCCGTACGTTCAGGCTTCGCTCGAGCGCGCGAGCTGGGGAGAAACGGCTTCGCTCGCAGATAAAGTGAAACGAAGTATAGTACAGCTGCATGCTTGCGCACTCGTTCGCTTTCCCCCGTAGTGACGCCGGGCAAAGGCGTCGGGTTGTGGGTCCCACGGTTCGGAGTTTGAATCTTGCTAAGTATAAAAGATTTTAACTAAGTATGCGTCTATATGATTATGCATTGCATGCTATGAAATAATATGCTTTATGCTGGCTCGTCCTGCGTGTATCGGCTTTTCGTTACACTCCACCGTAGCTCTTTCCCATAAATTTCTGCCCATTGACATTTCATGAACCTTGCGCGTGCGCAGCAAAGACGAGGACGAAGGGAGGACACGACACAAACGATGCGCAACTTCCAACAGATTTTTATTGAATCGTGTTCCGGTATTGGTATAGTCAACCCTCGACCCAAAACACAACTCAAAACAACCATCGCAGACCATGCGCAGGGTACAGCATTATCTCGCTCTCGGGAAAGCAAGTTCATTTTCAGATACTATCGAAGGCATAGCGACACACATATGGCCTAAGTAGACAATGCGTTCAACTTCGACAATTTCGCGTGTTATCCTGTTGTGTTTTGTTACGAGGGTTGACTACAAGTACCGGAACATGTCCTGTCCTCCCTTCGTCCTCGCCTTTGCTGCGCGCAAGCGCAAGTTTTATAAAATGACCAACCAACTATACTCCGTTTATACCCTCAAGCTGAGACTAGCAGCTCCGCCTTCAGCTCGAGCTTTCTGTCCTTGCTAACGCAAGTGTGGACGCGCAGGCACACGCCACCAAAGCACTGCGGAAGCTGCAGCGAGCTCGCGCTGAAGGTGGAGCTCCAAGCTCAAACAGCAACTCTTTCCACTAACCCATTTTGTTTTAAAAATACGGGCTCTTAAGTTACCAATACTGCTTTTTTTTCGGTTCTAGAACCTGAGACAGTGCTGAACGACTGCCTAAAGTAAGGCCCAATTCCATGCATCTTTCATGAAAGGGTAACTTCGGTCAAAATTCGGACTAAAATAAACTATAAATAGCGATTTACGGAGAATAAACACAAGCACTGCCAAAATATTACACTAATGGGAAATCGCGATTCACTCTAAAACCGATGTTAAAATTGCTGCCATCAGCTTCTCAGTGGGCATTCAGCAGGCTGGCTGTTTGTCAAGCAACCTTGTGCCGTGATGTCATGTTCATACTTTTTGTTTTCAATTAAAAAGGTTACTTTTTGAACTGCCACTTCTTTCGCCGTGTTTTTCTGCTACGTTTTCAGCCGTCCCAGCGGACAATTTCTTCTTGTTATGGTTTAGCGGCCGTAGTTTGTAAGTGCTCCTCAGCGATCCCGCACTAAGATTATTGACTCCCTCAAGCGCGTCTTGGTGCCGAAGGTGGCATTCAGTGGCCGCAATGTACAGGGTGAAACAAGGAGACGGCAGGCTCTTTAAATCGACCGGAAAATTCGGTTTGTTAACCTATCGCGCTACGACTTTGTGCAGCGTTGCCCACAGATGGTGCATTTTTTTTTTTTTTTTGTAAAATTTGCAAAGAACGAACTTACTTGAGGAAGAAGTAAAGAAAGAAAAAGGCTTAGCTCCTATGGAAACGCAGCGACGCCACCGGTCTTCAAACAACACGGCGCCGTTTCGCACGGAAGACAAGAGATGGCGCAAGCGTTCGCGACGCCAACTGCCGCCAACGAACGAGCAGACGACGCCGAGAGCCGGCGCTTTTAGCAGACAAGGAACTGCAGTTCCTTGTTGTTACCGCGCCTGTTTTTGTTTCTGCGACTGTCGCCGCCTGCGGAACGCGCGCCGCTTTTGAGTCGAAAAGTTCGTCTGCTAAAGGTGTATCCACACGACGGACCGGGCCGCGGACCAATTGATCACGTGATGCGCGGCCCGCGGGCCGCCCGGCTGCAATGAGCATCCACACGGCGGACCAAAAGAGCAGACGACAGAGCGAACGGGCCGGTCTAACCCTCGACCTCACAGCTCCGCCAAACGCATGCAGCGAGCTGCTTTGAGGCTATTTGTAAGGAGCCAAGATGGAGGTTGAACCAGTTGAACGAAAGAGACGTTTGGCCGCGGTGGCCCTGGCGTTGACTATTGAGGACGAGGAGGACTTAAGTGAACCGAAAAGGGCAATCTCACAGAGCGGGGAATTGCTCCACGAGCGCGATGAAGTAAAAATTGCATCGTCGCACCATGCCGCCATCGTTGCACAACAAAAGGTTCGTCTTCTTTGTCTTCAACAGTTGGCGCCAAAAGAAAACGACTTTGGATTTGGATTCCAATCCAAACAACAGTCAGCTTGTTGCCAGACTTAGCGCTTCAATTATACTAAAAACGCCGCGGTCCGCCGCCAAGGTCCGGGCGAGAAAAGTCACTTGGCATTTCTCAGTAGCGCGGGCCGCGGACCGCCGGCGGACCTCAAAGACCGGTGACGTAAGATCACGTGATGCGCGGCCCGCGGACCAAAACAGCAATTTGGTCCGTCGTGTGGATACACCTTAATGCTCGTTCGTTGGCGGCGTATGCTCGTTCGTTGGCGGCGTTCGTTGCGCCATCTCTTGACTCCGGTGCGAAATGGCGCCGTGTTGTTTGCAGACCGGTGGCGTCGCTGAGTTTCCATAGGAGCTAAGCCTTTTTCTTTCTTTACTTTTTCCTCAGGTAAGTTCGTTCTTTGCAAATTTTACAAAACAAATCCACCATCTCTGGGCAACGCTGCACAAAGTCGTAGCGCGATAGGTTAAGAAACCGAATTTTCCGGTCGATTTAAAGAGACTGCCGTCTCCTTGTTTCACCCTGTAGTTTAGTCCGTTCCTGCCTAGCGCGAGCTCACGATTAGCCTCCACAACGCTTCTGCAACGTGCATTGCACGCCACCTAAATTGTAGTTCTTGTCAGAAGATAAGAGGGGGCTTATTCTGAGCCTGCGCTGAGCCTGCGTTCATCGTGGCGAACTCGCTTTTCGGCTACGAAGGAAAGCAGTCAAACGCACTCAAACACTCTCACCTGACTGAACGAAACTGCTCTTGTGACTAGGCCAGTTGTACACGTTTTGCGGTATACCGCGAACTTTCCGTCAAGGCCCCTACGCACAGTTGCGTTTGAGAGCGTTTGACCAATACCATCTAGAAGACAAGGCCTATGCGTGACGTTTGGATAGTAGATCCGCGACCCGCCCCAAGCAGCCAACAGGCTGAAGCTTGACGAGAGTAGGGGCCGCGTCACAACTCGTCGCATTCACTGGCGGCCGCAGCTGTGTGCGCGACTGCTGAGCGCGAGCTGATAGCGAGCTTCCAGTTCATTTGCAACGTGCATGCGACCCCATCGAGATAGCCGGTCCTATAGACCTTTTCTGTTTCCTGTCGTTCTCGGTCACGTGGGTTCCGTATCTGGTATGCGAGGCGAAAAAATAATAAAACGTTTGAACCTGGAATATGCGAGAAAATATAGCTGAGGCAAATCAGGAATGTGTGACAATCACGCATTTTTCGTAAACACCTTCTAGCTTCGCGGAGAGATCAAAAAGATGTTTTACCGCATACCAGAAGTGACGATATTCAAGATGGCTGCGCGCTTGTGGAAAAGGTGTATAGCAGCCTATTAATGTGAGCTCGTTCTGAGCATGCGCTCTATACTCCGTTCACCCTTAGGTTGAGAGTGCAGCCACTGATTTTTATTGTATAGTAGGGTGGATCGCGGATCGCGAGTCCACCGATGGCACCACCGGCGGCCATTACTCGACACCAGGCAATGCACGCAAGTCTATGGGAGAAACACACAAATGTAGGAAAATTGAAGCATGTATATATGCTGTGCTTGAAAGCGAGTATATTATGATGTGATGCGATCATTATATCGGGTGTTTGGAGGTCGAATCGGTGTTTGTCAAGCGTTCGAATGTCAATTAAAAGAATCAAACGTGCCAGAGCACCTACGGCTGAGCTGGCAAACTTGCTCCCGTAGTGAAGTAAACAAATGAACTTGCCGTCAATGAGACCGTCCTCGGGGAAGCCCAGAAGTTGATGAATCTCAAAAAAGTTCCATGTTGACAGCGGCTTTCCGGGGGTGAGCGAATTCCGCGTAGTAAAGCCCTCGAACTTGTCGTCTGCTAAACCTAACTTGTTGAAACCGCCACCGACTCCGCGGTAACTCTAGGTAGCTCTCATTTCTCTGCACTACATTTCTCACCCAGCGGAGTCACACTCGACCACAAAACATTTATTTATAAGAACTGTGAGGGCTGTCAGTTTTAATGTTTGTACACGTGCTATTTGACAGGCTTACCGAAAATCAGCCAAAATGTTTCAGTGCCTACAACAGCGTAGAAACGGGGGAAACGGCAATTTTTCTCGTTTTTCCCATATATTGCCATGCCTTTGGTGGTGTCAATCAATGGCCGCCGGTGGCGACACTTGGCCCCAGCTTCCGAGGCCGCGGTCCGCGATCCAGCCTACTACGAATACAATAGAGATCAGTGACTGCAGCCGCGAGCTAGCACGTGCTCCTGGCTTTGGCGCTTTGACGCGTGCATTTCTAGCGCGAGCGCTCATTCTGTGGAAGAACGCTTCAAAGCAGTGACCTCGAGCTCTCGTGCTTCTGGCATTGGCTGCATTCTCTGATTAAGAGTGAACAGAATATAAACAGCGCCCTCAAAAATGGCGTCCAGTGCCAGCGTCTAGCGTCCAGCGAAGGGCTTTGCAGCACTTCGCACAAGCAGTAATGCATTTTCACTCATGCATTTGACGCTCCGCGTGAACGTCTCACTTCAGACACTCGGCGTGAGCACCTGTTTCATTATCTGCTACACAGACCATTGAAGGAGGCGATAGAGACGGCGATGTCGCAGACAATGTAGCAGACGATGGAGCTCATCCGGGCTAGCTAGGGTGCGCTGAGGGGATTTACTAGTGATGACGTTTAGAGGGGAAACGTGCAGGCCTTGTCGTGGTATTGATTTGACTGCGTTGCGACTGCCAGAAACCAAGACATCCCTGCTTCTTAATTACGTCGCGTGCCAAGCGGTTCCTTCAATTGGATTCCACGCTTTATACGAAGCAAAGATGTGCCGGTGACTCACTTTCATTTCTCGACGAAACGCAGTCAAACACACTCAAACGCTCTCAAGCGAAAATGTGCGTATAGGCATCCTGCAGATCTAACTCAGTGCCGATTCGCGCGCCTCTCGCGGCGGCGTCGCGCATACTCATCGGGAAGCGACCTCGGCAGTCGCAGCTCGACTGTAGAGGTACACCGGTGGGTGTTGCACTTGCAAGGTCGACATGTCTGCTTGGGCTACCACATTGGCGGAAGCGCGGGAGCGGCGGCGGAGCTCTAGCACTCCCCCTACGCTGACTCAAAAGTGGCCGCGCGCGGCGCTGTCTGCCGGGCGATCGGTAGCGGCTCCTAGCGGAGGCAGGTTACCCATAGGGGCCTTAACGCGATGGCCATGTAGCTGATCACTAGGGTTGTCATGCTCGAGCCGGTAGTTTCGGTTTCGCCGTAGACCCTCGAAACAAAACTTCGAGATAAGATATCTACAAAACTTCACAAGGCGTCGAAAAGAAATGACACTTCGTAATTCAGGGACACTTCCTTCACTAAAAACAGTCCTAACCCTAAAATCGAAAATAAAAAATGTACCGGAGTTACCCGTGAAGTGCGATTAGATATATTGTTATATGTTAACTTTTATCTTTATATTTTTTGCTATTTTTCTTTTGTTAATGACGGGCGCCGTTAGAATTGCCCGAGGCTTCTCACGCAGGCGAGGCCAACTCCGCGCGCACGGATGACTTATCTTCGTTCTCGGCTGATAGCTTTCATTCGGAGGGTGGCTGCTCGAGTTTTTACGAATGCCTCACTTAATGTTTATACGGAAGATTAGACAAGCGATAAAAGTCGTTATTTCGAAGAAACTAGATCACTTCTTCTGTGACAACTTGGAGCTGGCTACTACGTTGCATTTAACCGTCAGAAGGTAAACGACAGGACGTGTTTTTTTATTTTTTTTTATTGCTGCTTTTATTAGGCTCATTCACACTGCCCCATCTTCTTACGTTAAGTTACGTTACGTAAAAGTCACTGAAACATTCGTGTCTCGAATGTCGCGTGTCATGCTTTCTCCTTGAACTGGTAGCCTCGCTTAATATGAAGCAAAGAGGTCCCGGTTACTTCAACGTAATATTTCGTAATGTAACTTAACGTAAGAAAATGGGGCAGTGTGAACCAGCCTTTATGTAGTTGTTTTGCTTTTAACGTGAAACGTTCTTTGGCAAGTTGTTCGGGACTTTGTGAAGCCTGATAAGTGAAGCCTGATAAGCGTGGCCGCGAAGCTCGATGACGATTGGTTAACGGGTGAGGTAACGTGACCAGAGGGGTAGGCGAGGAGGAGGTCGACCACCTGTGCGCACCGAGGGAGAGGATCTCGAGAGTATGGAAGGCTCTGGAAGCTCGCCAGGTTTATCAGCTCGATTAGCGGTAGTATATCGATTCATTCTAGGAATCACTATCAATTGTACACGTGGTACGCGCTAAAACATCTGATGGAGAGCGCCGTGAGAGCATCGCTAAATGTTTGTAATGCTAGAACGTTTCACATATGCAACGCGATTGCCTATCAATTTGCCATATATATATTTTTTTTTTCAACCTCCGATGAATTGGATAAATCAACGAGAGTGATGGAAATTGTTTTAACATACACCAAATATAGATTCCACTAGTCAGGAACAACTTCAGAAACTCAGGGTCCCGAGCATATCACATCATCGTTCCGCAGAGATTGCGGCTTGAGTTGATGAAAACTTCCACGAAGTTTAAAGCAAGAAGCGTCATATCAAGACACACGTCCTGCTTTTTTTATAAGCGGTCACTGACTAGCCGCTTGTACGCGTAGTGGCCGCGCAGACTGAGACACCTTTAACGACGTGATACAAGTTTTTGGGGTGCCTCCTTTAAGAAAAGAAAGGTTGCCGCCTGAGTTCTCACTCAGTCGTTCCAGCACGCGTCAGCAAGCTTCCACAGACGCGTGTATGAAGCTTCGGGAAGCACCAACAGATGTTTGTGATAGGCTGGTTTCGATTCACCCGCAACTCCTGCACCGGTGCAGAAAAATGTAGGGCGGCCGGTGTACTATACCGGTCATATCTCAATACAGGTACCGGAAGTACACTGCTTTACACTTTAATGCACCGGTGCAGAAGGTGCAGGTAGATTGAACAAGCGAACCTGATGATGGGCTCAAGAAGGAAGGCCTAGCAGCTGACGATCTTGTTGAAAGCGCGGTGGAATGACCGAGGACCCAGGCGGCAACGTTTCTTTGAGGACGGCACGCAAGACATCGTGCCACGCCACGATTGGTGCCTAGATCTGCGCGGCGATTACGGGACAGAGTATAGCAATAGTGTATGTGTTGAATTTTTGTGCACATGAAAGCAGTGTTCATCACTTTCGAGTTTAACATGCTCGCCAAAAGTTAAAGAAAAAAAAACGAAAGAAGAAAACCCGTTGATTATTTAAAGGGCCCATGAAACGAAGTTTGGGCTGGGATAAATTATTTTAAATTGGGATTTTACTAATCGCATATTGTTTAGCGGGTCAAGGAAAAGGGGGTAGAAGTTAAAAACCTGCATTTATGCGCAAAACTTTTTTTCAAATATGGC
The DNA here is from genome assembly GCA_013358835.2 of Ixodes persulcatus. NCBI lineage: Eukaryota > Metazoa > Arthropoda > Arachnida > Ixodida > Ixodidae > Ixodes > Ixodes persulcatus. The sequence continues at coordinate 170,822 of JABSTQ010009541.1, read as the reverse complement.
GGACTCTATCGTACCTCTTTTCCTTCGGGAGCTCTCCGTCATTTCACTATGTTGCATCCGCGATACCCAAAGCACGTCAGCTGACACGAGCACTGCGTCACTCGGACGTATGTACAGAGCGCGACACTGTTAGCGCGAACAAGCGATCGCCGGTTTTTTCCAGTTTTTCTCTTTGAAACCAAAGGATATCATCGAAGTTATTATTGCTACGGAAAGGGCTCATTTAGGTCTATAATGTAGGCGATAAAAATTCGTGCTCGCTAATACTACGTAGAAGTAAAATGCGAAAATGCGCCGATGTCGTGTTCGCGCTAACAGTGTCGCGATGTGTATGCGCTCGTCAACAACCAAATCAGTCGACGGATATTTATATTCGCGTTCGTGGCCAATGAGTGCCATGACGGCACTCATCATCACTCGCGAAGGACAAGTTTTATACTGGGCTTAAAAAACACGGTGGAAGCTTGGAGTCACCGTATTTGGTGAGATACTACGTCACGGCGACGTGATTTTTTTTTTTTTTCATTTCGCTTTCGAGTTAAGGACGAAAGCTAAGGTGGATGAAATTGAAAAATCCTTTCATGGGCCCCAGTGCTTCAGTTGGTGAATATTCAGGGTTTGGCCCGTGCTTTGCTCGCTTTCCGAAGTGAGCAACCCTCGGGAGATAGCACGCTGAGCTGTTGATTTGTAAACATTAGAATGGTGTATATCTAGTGCAATTTTACAACCTTCGACGGCGCTTTGAATGATGACCGATGCACTCGATGGGAATATTTAGAGCTTTGGAAAAGTGCCGCGACATTTTTGAAATTTTGTTTTCATTATGCTGCGATTGCTTTCTGTGGACTACATTCCTTGTTTTTTTTTTTTTTCTGTTTCGGTTCTCGTTTCTGGTTGTGACAGCTGAAACGTAATTGTATTAATTGCCCTTCTTTCGGTTTCATTTCCGTTCCCGATAACATTTCTCGCTTATAAATTACTCTTAAAAAGAAATTACGGGCCAGTGCAAGCTTGGAATCTTACATATATAACCTTCCCTAAGGGCAGGCATTTTAATGATCTCGATTTAAGTTGAAACGCCCACAATAAAAAAAAAAAAGAAGGAACAAGGTGCTAACATATCTACCCGCCTTTTAGCGACCACTTACAGCCGTTCAGTGTTAATGGCGTTGTTTCCTACAGGCTTCCCAGATTACCCGCAGAGATCTGGAACAACCGCTTACAATAACAGGCACGAAGAAACAGAAACGGGCGCAATAAGTAGAACTTGTCCGCTACAAACTAATTTCGAACGAAGCGGCGGGTCGTTGCGACATGTATACGTAGACGGCGTCGCTCTTTCTTCGGATAGGTATACGGGAGTGTCCGGGTCTGTGTCCTGGTGTCTCATTTATTTTTTAAGCGCTTAGAATTCTGAAAAAGAAAAAAAAAAAAAACATCCGTGTTTTTTTTTTACACATAATTTACATGTTTTTTTTTTTTTCGTTTAGTAGAAGATACAGACGTCCTCCTGGTTTTCCTCAAAAGGCGTCACATGCGTCTTATTGTAAGAAATAAAATGGTCGATGAAATAAAAGCGGTCAGTCGTCCCGGAAAATCCAGGTTTTTGCACGGCAGCGTCGTCGCAGTCCTAGACTGGTATCCCCCCCCCCCCCCTTTTTTTTTTTCTTTCCAATTCCCGTTTCGATGGCGACTCTCTGCTCCTGTCGCCTCGCTTGCTCAAGCCTGTCCACGCGGGGGCCCCTTCAAAGGGTGCGGCAGCGAACTGGAAGCTCGTTTTTTTTTGTTTTTTTTTTCCCTATATCTATAGCTTTTCGTTTTCTTCTTCTCGAACTCGGTTTATTTTTATCGCTGTGTTGCAATTCGGTCTTCCCACGACGCGTCGGACGGACGAGCGGACGTACGTACAAACGCCGGTCGGTATCGAAAGCTGGCGATCTCTCTTCGGCGGAGTCATCCAGGCGGAATGTGCCACGAAAATCGCTCGACCCGCTGCACAAGCATGCACTTGCGTAAGCTTCCGCTCGTATATATATACGGGGTGAGCGGTGCCTGCCGCTCCTCGTTATCTCTGTAGCTGCTGCACTTTCTGGAGCTGTCGATTAGTGTCTCATTGGGGAGTCAGCGTTTTTTTTTTCTTGGGCTCCGCTCGCACTCGCTATCGTACAGGCCAAGTATATACTGCTGTTTGATAGCGGTTTGGTTACTTGTGCTTTTTGTTTGGTACATAGATTTGTTTCTTTGTGGTGATTTTGACGCCCATTTCCTCGACACATCTGGGATGTGAGTTGACGGCTTGTACCGTTTTTTTTTCTTAAATATTTTCTTCAGACGGGATAAAAACCGGCCCGGGTTGGGGGGGGGGGGGGGGGGGAGGGAGGGAGGGGGGGAGGGGGGAGGGAGGTAAAATCGATTTTTTTTCTGTTCTTCGGCTTTGTGGAATGGGCAACATTACGACCAATTAAACTGGCGCCTTTTTTTTTCTTTCGATTCATCGATTTAAAAGCAAAAAAAAAAAAAAAAACTCAGCGCGTGATTAGATTCGGCTTGGCGTTTAATATTAGAAACGAAGGAATGTCAGAGGTAGAACCCAGCCACGCCACGCTTTCCCGACTTGTATGTCTTCCGCAAGAGAGAAGGAAGATTAAAGCGTTCTGTGATTTGTCAACAAACTTGTTCTGTGAAAAGAACGAGATAAATAATTAAATGAATTCCTGCCTTTCGATGTCTCTGAATGAGGTTATTTGAAGCAATGATTAGAAACCACCCCATAGAGCATAATACGTTAAAAAAAATAATGCAGGTATAAGCAATGCGTCTGGTGTAGCGCCAGTTGTGACCGATCGCGTTAAAAGGCGTGGTAATGTAAAAACGCTAACGCAAAAAGAAATCAACATTAAATAAAACCAATATTTGAATCGTTGCCTCAGAGGAGGAAATGAACTTGAATTATTTCTCTATTTCAAAGGCACTGTCGGCGGTTGGTCAGTTGTGTTGAATGTTTTCATTTTACAATCCCACTTCGTCGACTGACCGGAAGATATAGTATCTATTGGTTAATTAATCACCTTAAGAATTAATATAATTTTATCATTTTTTGGAGAAAACAGGTTCGAAACATGGTTAGAGTAAAGTGTGTTTTATGATGTACCCCGTTCATTCAATAAGAAATTTTGATGAACTCTGGTGTTTCCTGTTTAATGCGTTTGTCGGCAATTAAATGTTAGGTGTGACACCGAGGCAAATGATACAGTAGCCAGATCGTGATCCCGAGTAACTTAACTTTCTTACAGATCATTAATATCTAGTACCGGATTAAGAAATTTCGGTGCCTTTAGCTAAGGTGGCTCGTGAGGCCATCTTGATGATGATGATGCTGACAACGATGATGATGATATTACTGGTCAACAACAATCCATTTTGGAAAGCTTAAAGCCGAGGTCACGCTGTTTATACATCATACAAAAGAAAGTCTGGATACAGATTCGAATGCGAGTCACCGCGAGATCCGTACTTCGAATGCCGCATGGCAATGCGTTTGAAGAGAAGCTTGGCGCGTGGCATTCGAACCGCGGCTATTGCGGTGGCTCGTGTTTGCAGACTGTCTTTTGTATGATCTATGAGCCGTGGAACCCCGGCTTTAAAATTTTTACATGTGTATTTTTTTTGCGCAATTTTCGCTCAAAAAGAGATCAAATTCTGGGATCACTTCAAGTAAATTACTACTGATAGGCGAACGTAACCCGGCCATCAAATAATTGTCGCAACTCGCTTTCCAGTAAGCGCTCTAGGTTAGAAGTGCCGAGCAAGCCTTTGCTTGTATATAGGGTATTTTCACTGACGTAATTTCGTCCACCATTTTGTTGTTGTGAGCTGTCTGGCGTGTGCCAAACTCGAGCATTTCAAGGATTTACATGCCCCCTCAAATGCGTAGAGCACCGCTGACATCATCTCAACCGGTTACGATGTAATCCTTTAATGTAGTAAATTTGTTTGAAAAAACAAACTAACAACAAAATGGCGGATTGACGTCATGTGCAAACAACCTATAACAGCGTCCACAGCAGTACTCGATTGCCTGTGGCTATGATGGCAGACTGCTAGGTGTCCTGCGCAGACGCTCACATGTAGTAGTGAGCTGGAAGGGTAGAGAGGACGGACCAGCATCTGTAATCAGTCTCTTTGGCATTATCAATCAATGTATGCCACCGTTTTTATTGAATGTCTTAGAACAACTGGTCACTTATTTGGACAACGTTAATAGCTTTTCTCACTTTTCTTTTTTTTTAAGTCTGCTTTTCTTTCAGACTGTCCAATCAGGGGCTTGTACTTTGACGTTTGGACTGCAAATTAGAAAGAAGTGCGTAACCGGAAGGACAAGACCTGGTTACATTGCCAGCTTTTGTGACTCGAACCAAAGCATTAGGATTGAACTGGTGCAGACGAATGAAGGGATCTGGTTGGCTACAATCTTTCGCTCCCTATAGTTCAACAAAATGAGCCACTCGGAGCCAGAAACACGAAACCGGTAACTAAAAATTTCGCCCATTTGTCGTTTGTAGCGCAGACTTCTTTTTTTTTTTTTTTTTTTTTGTCTCGTAATAGGTGGAAACATTTTAAACTCAATGATATAGAGGGAACGTTCTCCACGTTGTTTAGAGACCCCCGAATCGCTGAAAGGTTCAATATGAAAACAGTGAACTGACCGAGAAGTAAAATCATGAGGGGGATTGGTGGCAAAGTGGGATAGCGTAGGGTGCCTCAATGTCCTTCTGTTTAGGATGATGTCACCCTTTGTAGTACCCGATGCCGACAGCACGCGCTCACGGGGAAAATACAAACAAATTGACGAAAACAAAATGTCGACATAGCACAGTCAGCACCACAAACGCGTGCAGGGGCACGCTCTTTTACGCGCTTCTGAACAAAACAAAAATAAAAATAAAATTGGGGGACAAAATGGCCAGATATCTCCACCCTAAAGGCCCGTTCACACGATGCATTTTTCTCGCACATCTAGTGTCGCGAAATGTAGTTTCGCGAAATGGTTGCGCCGTCTGAACGAGTCCGAAAAGGACGCGCGCATCTAAAAAACGTTGCGCGCACACCTCGCTTCTGGAGCGAGCTTTTGCTGAAACTTTGCCGAGTCCTGTCAATCACTCTGAAGGGCGCCGCCAATGGCCGCTCAGAAACGCTCTCACGTGGCCTTTGAGGGGGGAGCGAGCTGTTTGAGAAGACCACTTTACTGCCGGTGTTGTAGCCGAGCCAAATCCGAAAAAACCGAAACCACGAACGATGGATACTGCCGGCGCTTCCGCAAGCACGTCAAGCACCACTGAAGGAAAAGTGAGTAGCATATCGGAAAAAAATCCAGCGATGGTTCGAAGACAATTAGCGGGAGTTGGCGAGATTAGAATAGTGCTCATAGCGTTGTTGTCGTGACGATACCGCTGGATAAGAGACCATCGAGTGAACTGAAACCAAGTTTCCTTTGTTTACAAGCGAACGTGAAACCATGTGCGCTCTCTGAAACAGTTGGCACAGTAAACTCGGGGCAGACGTGGGCGCCGAGAAGTAACCAGATTGGGCACGTAGCGTTTCTATGAATACCATGTGCATTGATAGGGGCTTTGGCAACGAATTGGCTGCGTACGGGCTCGGCGCCGGCACATGTCCTGCACATACAGGTTGCCGCCTCAATCGGTTTTGCGCACATGCGAGATCGCTCCAAGTAGGGCAGTATGTGAGAAAAAAAAATTAAAGTGAATTGATTGCATAAAATGCGCAAAGCAGGTCCCCAGATAAATAGCGATCTGATTCAGAGCGCCACATTATTGTCAACACCGAATCTATTTTCGCGAGTCTAAACGTCATCGTTGTTGCACGTGAAGCGGTACGTGTGAACGAGCACATTTCGTGAAACTTGAGTGTCGCGGAACTGTTGCGTGCCTAAAAGTTGCATCGTGTGAACAGACCTTAAGCAAAGCGCACATGAAGGCACCCTTGGATAACGCACCTTATCGCAAACTCCAGCTTGGAGCACGTGGAGCGAAAGCTCGCGCTGTAGATCCCAGGGATCCTGGGTTCAATCCCCACCGATGCCTGTTTGGATGCGCATTGAACCGGCGTGCGGTCGCGTATCACTACTGCGTGGTGCACGCTAAAGACCCCAGGCTAGCGATTGTATATTGCACTGGCTAAATCGCTTATCTACAGCTGCGAGACAAGTCATCCGTTGTTGCAGGCTGTATAAACAGGCGTAAACACATATTTGACTAAAGTCCCACTATTTTTCTTAACACAAACGTAAAAAAAGCTAAAAATAAATATTATTTTTTTTTTTTTTGCTCTATTTAGAAAATGTTTCGCTGAGACCGCCGCTGAGACGACGGCTCTGTCACCTTCGCCAGGGGGCATCGGAAGCCGCGCTTCAAAGAATAGTTTCAAGAGCGCTTCAAAGAGTTTTCACGCACTATAATAGTACACGAGCTTCAGTAACACAGAGGGAGAAGGCATTCACGATGTTTCCTTTTTCTTTTTTCAATGTGGGACGAAAAACCCCAGAAAGCTGGGGGACCCCTCAGCCTGTTCTTTTTCTCAAAGCCGTTTTGAAAAGAACGCAAAGAAGTAGCGTGTGGTGCAGGTCACACGTCAAATTCATCAGGTATTTCTGTAGACCAACCAAAAAAGCTTGCCGCGCAGAGTGTTGTTCGGTTTCCAGTATACTTCAGTACGATTATGTTTCTCGTGACACTATTTTTGAATGTTGTGGAAATATTTTTCAAACTATTTGGTTTAGTATACTTACAAAAATATTATTTTCTGTTTATATTTTTTGTTTAAAATATTTTGTTTCATTTTTTTTTTTTACAACCTACAGCATGGGGCCTCCCGAGGGCGAGGGCCCTGGGCTGCAGATTTCTTCTCCCGCACCTTAATCTGGCCCTGCTAATGTCGCAAGCCAGCACCAAATTCCAATATCAAGACGCGTCCATCAACCGAATTGTCCGCTAAAAACCAGATCTAAAAGGTTAGGTTAAGCCGACTATTCTAAGCTGTGAGCACAGAGTTGACGACCGCAGACCCTTTAGGAACAATTGAAATATTCCTTTCTTTTTAATTATTGTCAATTGATTGACTCACGGAGTGAATGTGCTTGCCCACGAAGCGAAAGGTCCTTAAGGTGGTGTACAACTTACAAATACAAGCAGATTTCATTTCATTTCACTTATTTTCACTCAAGGCCCGAAGACATCACAGGAAGGAGTGAGTTTTAACACAAAAAAAGATATGAGTATAACAATAAATAAGGCAAACAAAATGGCTAAGGAACAAAAGAAAATTTGTAATCGCAATTTTAAAATCAGCATCATAAGTTACTGAGGCTACGGGCGCGGAAGGGCGGTTCCAATCTCTTGACGGTTGGAGATGAAAAGAGGCATTAAATTAGGAGGTGTTACAATGGGTGATGCCTATCATTAACTAATAATTTGTTCGTAAACGTTAAAAAAATATTTGTATTATTTGACACACCAATACAAAAAGTTACAACAACAAAAACTAGGAGAGGCCCTTTTAGTGTGTTTTGTCAACAAGAATTTATAAATCTAGGACATGTATTTAAATACTAGAAACAAAAAAAAAACATGAGGGACGCACAAAACAACACATCTTCTTTCCCGGCTCCCCCTTTTCCCTTCACCCCTAAGAATTCCAGAGCTCGGTGCTTGTCGGCATTAAAATCCAGTACGTTGTACGAGGGATGTGTTGTTTTGTCCGCGTCCTTCATGTTTTATTCTTTCTAGTATTTAACTTTATCAGCCACGCGCTCAACAGAAGTATCGAACATATATAATCTTGCGTTTCACCTTTGTGATATTTTTGCTTGATCTTAATTTTATCAGTCCCTCGTTCACACCGTCGTCAATTCTGGCTACTATTGACGCGTCGGGCGCTTGTATACATTGGCGACTTAGGTGAGTTCGATGGCATCTAGTGCCCAAAACCCAAAGCTGTCGCGGCAGGTTCGCCCGCCATGTTTCCCGAGAGAAATAAATAGTAACAGTATCTAGTGGTCAAAAGACGAGGTTGTGAAAGTCAGCTCGAAAATACGGGCTGAAAATCGCCAACAGAGCTGACTGGCTTGAGCACGTATACGTTCCTGGTGGAAAGGTACATCCGCCTGAAAACTTTTTTTCTCATGGCTCGACACCGGATCTTGGGCCGGTTCCCAATATGCCGTCACGATAACATCGAAGTACCACTCGCAACGTGCATTCAGCCGCTCCTGCATTTTGACCCGCGGTTAATGCTACACGGCAAGTCTCGGGGTCGACATGCAATGAGGTTGCAACTTCTAGTAACTCTTGAGGTTTCTGGCACGTGTTTCTGTCGCAATATGAGGACGTGTCTCGATTGTGTGACTGTAAATAAAAAAAAAGAGCAAATTGTGTCGCAGGCGCAAGTGTGTAGCAGATTCTGCAGGAGTGAGGATCAAATCGAACTGACTAAGGTTTTTTTGTTTCTTTGTTAGTGACACGAAATTATTGACAAACCGTTTGATTGTTTGGGTGACGTGAGAGCCTCAGTGCACGTTTTAAGTTTATGATTTCCATTATTACGTTTGCATTGTCAGTAAAGTTTTAATAATCTCTAGAAACATTAGGCTACTGGCGAACTTAATTCGAATTGTCTTCGAATTCAGTCGTGCACTTTCAACACCGCCTGCCAGTGTTTTTTTTTTTTTTTTTATTTATCGAATTCTGTAGAGAGAACGTTATATGACTAATTGCTAGTCAATTCTGGCACCTTCATGCTGAGAATACCAATATATTTGATTTGACCAAATCGGCGTCGAGCGGGTTTTTATCAGCTTTTGGCTAAGGCTTCCCTGTTTCTGCTTCTCGAGAAAAAAAAAAAAAAGAAAAAAGAGAAATCTTTTTAAAATAAAATAATGCGAATCTACGACCCGATCACTATTGGCGAGGTGAGCGATCGAAAGCGTCGCTGCGGTCGGCCCACCACAATTGGCCGAATGCTGACTATGACGTCAGCAAAGGATGTCTCATCGACGGAAATAAGAGGAATGTTAGAACTTCAATTTTGACGGTGTTGGCAGTGTTGCTTTGAGAGTGCTATGATTTCAGGCTTCCACAATGCCCATTACAAACACCACCGAACTTGTTGTTCACAAGGTTATGACGTCACGAAAGGTAACCGAACGAGGGCGCCACCGAAACATCTCGCCGCTAATAGTCGGCGACAGTTTAAGAATGCAGTAGGAGCTCCGCCTCTATAGCACGTACCACGTACTATGTCCAATATCACATCGTGATATTGAATGTAAAATAACTCTCGCTGAAGGCAGGAGCTTCTTAGTTTCCCGCAATCTTTAACCCGTGCGAGATCGACATCGTCTCAGTTCAAACGGGCTCCACCGAGGATCAAGCGTATATACACACATACTTCAGAGACACCCGAGGCGAGCTTGTGACCTTGCACAGCACGCGCGCGCGACCGTCCCATGGAGGCAAGCAGCTGTTGTTCCCATCTCTCACGGACCTTGTTAGAGAATTGAATGGCAAGACACACTGTCCTCTTCCGTGCTCCCTGTCCATAAAACTTCAGCGCGGCTCTACTCGTGAAAAATATGGCGCCGTGCCACCCGCAGCGTCCTTCGTTTAATCCTCCACGCCTGTCAGAACAAGACGGAGAAAAAAAGAAAAAAAAAAACACACACAGAAAAAAAAAGACGAAGAAAAAAAGAAATAATTGCGGGTAAGAACAAAAATAAACGCGAGGACCGCGGAGGACGCTACGACCTATCCAAGTCAAATCAATGCCTCGCAAATGTCACGTGACCCTCGAGAAGGGCGCAGCAACGCGCTGGATGCCGCGTCACGTGACACGTTCGCGGCGCCGGAATGAGTTCGAACAGCCCGTGGCGTCCGCTCCGCTCTATCGTAAGGTATACTAAAACCGAAGTAATAGGGGAGGGGGAAAGGAAGTATGAACAAGAGCAGCACGGTTCGATGTATACACTTTGAATTATTCAGCGAGGCCGCCTCCCGGCTCACGCGAGAAACGCACGGGATCACCCGCGACCGACTCTACTCCGTATAATCCCTGGAGTGGATTTTTACACGTTTAATTCTTGTTGATTGCGACTACGTCCCCGAGACAGGAAGAAAACACCGGGTTCTTTCTCTTCACTCTCTCTCTCTCTCTCTCTCTCTCTCTCTCGCTCTCTCTCTCGGTCGCTCTATGTTTCGCTCTGAGAGTTCGGAAATAAAAAATGTTCCTAATCTGTTTCGAAACAGACTGCTCATGGAGAGGAAGAAAAAAAAAAAGGGGGGGAGGGGGGGATAGTTTCAATAAAGCCGTTATTTACGAAGAGTTCTCAACTTGGTTGCTTCTTTTTTCTGCTTACGCTTTTCTGTAGGTTTTCTTATCTTTTTTTTTCATTCTGATACCTTTTTTTAATTATTGTTGTTGTTTTAAAATTTTGTCCTCTTCCGTGGGCGATTGATTGCACAACCATATTTATCGTTTATAATGTGTCGCTTGATTTTCCTGTTTTACGAAATGTGCGAGTGTCTATACCAGGGGTGGCCAGGCTGACCCGGCCTAAGAGCCGCAAACAGAACCACGAAACTTCCAAGAGCCGCCAGGTGAAGGGGGGGGGGGGGGGGGGGGGCAAACTTTTGCTCAGGGCTAAAAACAAATCTCAGACTACTTTCAATTTATCCGAGTCAAAAGCAGTCCAACTGTACGTAAGGTAGCAGTAGCACAAGACTAACAAACCGCAACCTGTCTTTCGATATCAAACGCGTTCCATGTCTCTTCTTGGGGAGGTGCTCGTGTGACCGGGAGGGAGGCGTGGAGAGGGGGGGGGGGGGGGGGGGGGGGAGGGAGCCGCGAGCCGCACTTTAACACGCGAAGAGCCGCATGCGGCTCGCGCGCCGCAGCTTGGCCACCCCTGGTCTATATACCTATATGTCATTCACGATTCAGTTTAACTCCGAATACTGCGCAAAGGAAATGTTTATAGATGATACTCATCAAAAGATATGTATTGCGAGAAGGGTTGATATCAGTAATGAATAAAATACAGCTCAATACGCAGATTAAAAAAAAAAAGAATCTCTAGTTCTGTCATTTACCGACAGACATGAGAGTGCATTAGGTTGTTCGTTCACACCTAATACATTTGATCGGCGCCTGGAGATAAAAAATGATCGATTTTAGACGCACATTTTAGAACAAGTTGGAAATTATACGATTAAATATTTGTATCCGTACAAAGATTTCCCATTGCACTTTGTTGAACCAAAAAACAGGCCGCAGCAACATAACATGAGCAGGTATGGAAACACTCTGTTGGGCCCTATGTTCCAATACATTTTCAAGCAAGCGCTCAAATATGACATTTTACCCTCACTTCCAAGCACACCGACGCCTGATTCAAAAATACAACAATGAATTTAGAATGTAGAATTTCGTCGCTCAATCGTTTCTTCAATCGCTTCTTTTTTTTTTGCTTTTTTCATGAGTCACGTAGAGTTTGTTAAGCGAAATAGTGCATCTTTAGTTTTGTTTATTAAAGTTGCGTTTGTCTGTTGAGAGGGGCTTTCTGCGTCACGTGCCAACTGCGAAGAAGTCCTGAGATCCGCGCATGGCGGTTGGGGAACCATGCGTATTCCGAGCACACAACTCGCACTCGGAGACAGTCGAAAGGTCTCCGGGCGACGTACTTGAAAAGCCAGTCACGCAACAGGAATACCGTGGGAAGCTGTCAAAGCAAAGAAGCAAACAAACAAAAATCAGAAGGAACGTACCGTACACAACTTTTGTTTGCGTGTTTCATGTTTCCGCTTAAATTTAACCGTTTCTAAAAAGAAAACCAATCTGTTAGTGTGTCGCGTGCAGGTGACCGCACCGGAAACAGAGAAAAAAAAGGGTTGTTCCTTTATCCATTTTGTACGAAGAAAAAAAGTTTCTAAGCAATATACGGTGGTTCCCGTTAAAACGAGTCACGCTATTTGGATTTTTCTTGGTTTTATCTGGGATATAAATTAACTCCGCATTCGGTTTTAATGACATATTTTCGTCTTATCGTAATTAGCATCGCATTAGCAGCTGGAAGGGCGTTAATGTTTTACCGCGATGAGAGTGAATGAGGTTGATTAAGAAACGGTGGCTCTGCGGCGCTATCGATGGCAGGTGTCCGTCGCTTGACGCGCGTGTCATATGTGATCACTATGCGATAACGGGACCATCTGCCGGCAAAGACAAGTGTGCATGCGGTCTGCTTTCGCGCTTCATTAAGTTGCTAAAATTTAAAAAGTGTTTTTTTTCTTTATATTTGATTTTTGTTTAGCAATCATTCCTGCTTCGAGCAACGTTGTACTGTTTAGCGGCTTCCGGTGGTCGCTGCTTTAATTCTAAATGTATATTCAGAAGACAAACTGAGTATAGGTCCTACACTGCAGAAATGTGTACACATTTTTTTATCTGGTCATCAGCATCTGTAATGAACGCGCTCGGTAAACGTGTAAAAGGATTGAGTTAATATTTGTTTTTGTTTTTTCTCTCCCGTGAAAGCTGTCCTGCAAAAAAAAAAAAAAAAGGGGGGGGGGGGGGAGGGTAGGAGAGAAACGACACCGGTTCGGGTCCTTCGTCGGCCATTTTATTCGTTTATAGAAATAATTAATTTTGTTATCGTCACCTATAACACTCGAACGACTCGTCCAGTTGCGCGCGACCCCGCGACATGACGAAAATGATATATCTCCTCAACGAACAGAGTCATCATATTACCGGTGTTCTTTTTTTTTTATCTGTTTATTTAACTTTAGATGCTGCGCATGACATGTATATCACCAATCATAAACACAACGAAGAACCGGCCGCAACGCCGTTAAATGGTTTATGATCGTGTCGCTGTTTTCGGTTTTGATTGCTGGAAGCCTGGACGACGTCACGGACCAGGAAGCGCGTTGACGGCGGTGGTCACGTGGGCGCAAGAAACTGTGCCGTGCTTGCATGCGCGTTCTATGCGCAACGGAAGGAGAGCGGACGATGAAGTGACAACCGCGTCGCACTTATTTTAAGCATTATCTTAATAGAACGATATTTAATAAAGTTACTAAAACGATTTTCTTTTATTAAGTTACGAGAATTAACATAATAGAAATATATTTTATTAGTTAATCGTCGTAACAACTATGGGGACTGTTTGAATAAAGATAATCATATATGCTCGGCTCAGGACAGTCGATGAAAGCCGTCGCGCCGCCATTTTACCAGTTCCAGACTGCTAAGCCCGGCGGCAGTGTCGTCTCGGAGATCACACGCCTGCTGATTCAGGCCGGGCGATCTCGGAGATTCGAGCAAACTCAGTCAGAAGATTCGTCGAAGGAACAGATACTACGATGGAACCATGGGTCGACCGCGAACAACAAATATATTTGTATTTATTGCTGAGGATATTACTCTGACTATCATATCACTATAGAACCTATGCGAGAGTGCAAGTTCGTCTTCTTCTTGCGCAGGGGTTGCCCTGACCTCAGAACGCCGAGCTCTGATTGGCTCCGATTGGAAGGATAGTGGGTAGATCTCAAGGCAGTTAGCATTGGGATGTACCCACTATCTCTCCATCAGAGCCAATCAGAGCGCGGTGTTCTGGCGTCAGGGCAACCCCCGAGCAAGAAGCAGACGAAGTTGCACTGCGCATGGGAAATGATCGCCCCGTAACCAATAAGACTGTGGCATAAGCCGACAAGGACGCCGAAGAGCCAATCACAAAGTAAGACGTTTGAAGGTAATAAGTCACACCCCGCGTTTTTATAAGCTGTCGGCGGCTGTAAGGCGAGTAATTTTTTCAAAATGCGTCTTGCGTGCACGTGCATCGGAACGGAAGGAGGAGCACGCTGATCAAAGGGCAAGATAAAGAACGCGTACAGAACGCGCGATGACGAGGCAGACAAGCTCGCTCCGTCATTAGACAGTTTTACCATAGTGTTGCTGGCTCTTACGTACGCAACACGCAATAACATAGCGTACGCTAAGAACGACCTGCTAGGACCGATTTTAGTTGTGCGTCACGTTTCCGAATGAACAACTCACGTGATCTTGGTTAAATTTGCAACAGCCGTAGAATTCCGCGTGCTTATAGCGCCACCATGCGCCTCCAAAGTCATGTTAAGAACGAACGCATGAAGTGCGCAAGGAGCAGACGAACTTGCACGCCGTATCGTTTCGGTGCTAATTTAGGACGCTCCTCATGCGGTGTTCCGAAAATCTTGCGCAATAAGACGTTTTATGCTGTTTTTTCCGGTGCGGTGGAGATTAAGCGCACAAAGTGAGAAAGCGCCCCACTTCGGAGGACCAGATGGATTAACGCACTGCAGCCTGGAGCACGAATAACGAAAGCTCGCGCTGCACAACCCAGGGATCTTGGGCTCGAATCTCAGACTTGTGCCCGTTACTTCAGAAAAGTAATTAATTACAGTTACAATTACTTGACCTAAAAAGTAATGGATTACCGTTACAAATTACTCGCCGTAAAAAGTAATCGATTAATTACTTCGTTACTTTACTCGATTACTTTTACGTTACTCCAAAAGAATACGAAAAAGACACACTATATACTGGGTGCTCAAAGGGGAAAATTTTGGGTCTCATCAAAATTAAAACAGAAATAAACATATTCATTACTTTCTACCCAATAGTTTAGGTTAATAATTTTTGGAGAACGAATCTATAAAGTTTTAAAGAGCTTGAACAGGTGCTCAAGGTAAGCGAGCCTTGCGCTGTCCAACCGGGACAGAACTAAATCCTATGAACATGCGACCAATGCACTTGGGCGGTGGAGGCACGCATGCACACCATTCGAATCAATCCGAGTTTGGCGTCGGCAAGCTTCAAAACACGATTTCCCTGAAGATATGGTTTTTCTATGTTTGCTGCCTTTTGCCTATGTAGGGGCTAGTTTACCTACTAAAACGGACTAGCTCTGAGACCAAGATGCGGTACTTGCCTCTGGGAACATTTCAAAGACTCCTCCTTGATGAAGGTTGTTATCCGACCGAATGACCCACTTGGTCTTCTTTCTTGATCACCAAACGTATCACAACCAAGACGTCACACGAAATATTATTGCACAATCTCTCAGCTGAACAGACTTTCCCGTCTAGAAATTATTAAAAACAGGCCAATTTTCAGTGAACAGCACGCTTCATGTCTTTCACACGTTTACAGGCGGCTTCACAACTCCAGTCTCCAAGTGAGTCACCGTTTATTCTCAGAAAACTCGGGCTATGTTTCCTTTCCCTAAAATTTCCGTCTAAGTTCCCGCAGGCCCAATCCGCTGACGAGAACCCTAGCCTGCTTGTTTCTAAGAATACGGGCTCAGCTTGGATGTCCCAAGCCGTTTTGTTGTGCTCTCCGACGAGCTTATTGCCTGCTGTCGAAAGTTACTGTTTAAACTGACAGCAGGGTTGATGCTAGATTTTTCTTTGTTCCAATGAACTGCCACCATCGCATTCCTCCTGTTTTTGCCCTAAGTATCCGGTAGTGTGAAGTCAAGCAACAGGAGCCACATAGCTGGTTGGCCGAGCCAGTATTCAGCTTTCACAGCGCTGTCAAGGATGAGCAGGGTCGAGGTCTCATTAGAGCTGCCTCTCTGTTTGCGGGGTGAGCGTGTGTATAGGCGGAAACATCAACAAGCAAAGCACGGTTTCGTTAAAAAAAAATTGTTTTGGGGGAACAAGGCGCGGAGGAGTGGGGAGGGATGAAGGAGGGTAGAGAAGGGGGGGGGGGGGGGGGGGGAGGAAGGGAGCGGACGTATGCGCCACGGTCACTCTGTCCACGGTCCCACTTGACACGAACCCCAAGCCACGGTTTTATGGTCCATTCGTTTTCTGCTCTTTTGTAAGCTCACAGCCGTCCGTTCGTTTTCCAAGAAGTCGAAGCCTGTTGCCTTTCTGTAGAGTGCCAAATCCTCCCAGCCTGGCTGACCGTACGAACGAGTCGAGAAACGGTCTCTGGCTGGGCTGTCGTGCTTTCTGTGAATTCCTTTCCCTCACCATAACCTCATCAGAGTCTTGTGTTACCATGCCAAAAGCGCGAAGGCCGTTGCATCGCCCTTCTTCCACTCTATTTCTTTCTTTGACGGGACGGAAGAATTGTAACGAGTAATTTCAGTAATTCGTTACTGAAAAAAGTAATGCGATTACGTTACAAATTACATTTTTAAAAAAGTAACGGATTAAATACTAAATTACAAGAAAAGTAATTAATTACAAGTAATCCCGTTACTTGTAACGGATTACTTCCAAGTCTGGGCTCGATCCCCACGCCTGCACGTTTCCATCTCGATTAGCATCGTACCGGCATCATGCGAGGGAATTTTATTTTTAAAGCATGAAATACTGTAAACGACTTAATTTTCGCGGGCTCACATTTTCGCGAATCGGGCCAAAGCTGAAAAATTTTAATTATTCGCGGGTTATGATTTTCGCGAATCGAGTGTAGCTTCCGTAGCGTTCACATATTGCCCGAATTGTTCGCGGGACGTACTTTTCGCGAATTGTAGGCGATTCGCGAAATTCGCGAAAATTATGTCCTCGCGAAGATTTAGTCGTTTACAGTATGCTTTTTAACGAACCCCCATAGCAAAATATTGTCCGTTTGTCCGTCCGCGCATTTTCCACTAAATTTAGCGGGGAAATTTATATCACGAGTCCTATACATGAATTCAGTTGCTCAGCTAAATTTAGCGGGAAACTTGGTGTCACGTGACCTGACGTCAAGGGAGATACAGACCGATATAGTTTCCACCCTAAATTTACCGGAAAAATTGACGTCAAGCGATCTATACGCCAATTCAGTTCCCCGCTAAATCTAGCGGGAAAATTCACGTCGTGACTATACACACCAATCCAGTTTCCTCGTTAAATTTAGCGGGGAAATCGACGTCACGCGACCTGACGTCACGTGACCTAGAAGAACCATTCAGTTTCCCAGCTAATTTTAGGGGAAAAATATTTGTCACGTGACAAACCAATTTTCTCCCCCATTCCCTGTAATTAGGGTTCCATGTTTTCATAGTTCATTTTTCGTCAAATCGGAGGGTGTTTTTCGGAGTTTATTTTTTGCCGTAATTTATCGAAGTTTATTTTTGTTCGATTCCCATTTTTCCGAAATTCGAAACTTAATTTTAATGTTTTATATTTTTCAAGAATAAAAATAAATGATATCCGGGTTAACCGTGTGTTAGATTCA
Organism: Ixodes persulcatus; assembly: GCA_013358835.2. Classification (NCBI taxonomy): domain Eukaryota; kingdom Metazoa; phylum Arthropoda; class Arachnida; order Ixodida; family Ixodidae; genus Ixodes; species Ixodes persulcatus. The sequence continues at coordinate 153,533 of JABSTQ010009541.1, read as the reverse complement.
AAAGAATGCGCTTGTATCAACTGATTTTTGCTCAGCTAGATTCAGCGTTGGCACCATTTCCACTGGCAATACGAATTTGTCCCACGACAACAGTGGCCAACAAGTGTTGCTTCGATAAACGTCGATAACTTAAAATCAATAAACTCCTGGAGGTAGTAGCTGGGAAGATAGTATTCATTCCATTCTATCCGTCAACCTACCCCGCGGCGGTGCGGTGTGGAATTGGTGAAGGGTTTAATATAGAAGCTTCAACTGCCCAGCCCCTCTTCCCCCTTTCATGAAATCTATATGGTTAATAGCTTTCACTGTTACAAAAGCACGACCCTTCCTCCGTCTAAGAAGCGCAAATAGTACGGCTCAAACTGGAAACCGGCTCTTGTCGTAACCCAAAAGTACGATGACCTGTTGTCCTGAATGAACCTTGACGAGATAAGCGGGATAACTATAATAATTCCTGGAGTAAGGAAACAAGGGGGACAAAGGGCAAACATAAATCTCCAGACACACCTAGGCAACTGGTGCGCGACTGAAAAAAAATCTGCCCGGGTAGCTCAGTTGATAGAGCTCTTGACGTCTAACTCCTGGTTAGCTCAGTTGGTAGAGCGCTCCACTGGAAATGGAGAGGTTCCTGGTAAAATACCAAGACCAGGCAGATTGTTTCAGTCGCGCACCAGTCATCTAGCTGTGTTTGGAAATTTGTGTTCGTCCTTTGTCCCCCTGGTTTCTCTTCTCCGGGAATTATTATCGTTACTCTTGTCCGGCTTGTTTGCACCTTTGCATTAATTGCGTCATCATAACAACCTTCAAAATGCAGGCCGTTTACCCTTGTTGGTGTCAGACTGGTGGCAGCTGTTAAAACCCATTAGCTCTACTGACGCCTAATGGTGAATTCCGCTCGCAGATCTCGAGCACTCCAAAAACGCTCCATTTGGAGCGCGCATATTCCGCTCGCAGATCTGGCTCGAGCTGGTCATCTTCCTCTCGTAGATCTCTGGCAACGCCCGCTCCACGGAGCGCCTCAAACTCCGCCGAACTTGCTCTGCGGGATTTCACAGATCTCTCCGGAAGTGACAGAGCGACCCACGTGATTTCCTTAATCTAAATCGGCAGCGCGCATGCGCGGCGAGGTCGGCGGGCCGGACGGGTCGTCGAGTTGGATCTGTTCGGGTGCATCGGTTGTTTACGTGGGATTGTGACGGCTCGAACGCTTCTACCTCGCGTAGATCAGGGATACAAAGCCGGGACTGCGGAGCGTGGTAAATCGTAAGCGCTGACATCTGTGATCGTGAGAGGAAGAACGACAGGAAAGCCGGAGGCAGACGCAAGGTTAGGCCTGCTCATTCCGCAGCCAATGATTGTTTACCTTTTTACACGGCGTTCCGCCGGCGTTTTCCCGTGCAATAAAGCAAGAAGAGATTAGGCAACGACCGTGCCAGTGATGGTTTGTTACCTCTGTGTTTATTAAAGTCGTACCAGAAATCTGAACTCCAGCGCTGGCAATCGCTGTCCGTGCCCCGCCGCTCCGACGCGGCCGAAAGGTATGTGACGGTGCCGAACGCGGACGTCTTCGTTATTTGCGACATGAGCGCCGTGGTTCGTATAATTTCGCCCGGCCTGTGTCGCGTGTTATTTCTGCGTCGGAAAGATCAGTCGGCTCAGGCGTTGGTGGGCTGTGGGTGGGCTTGTCAAGTTCGAGCAGCGGCCATTTTGAATGGCGAAGGGGGAGGCGATGGGGAGGGGTGTGGGGGAGGTCGCTCCAAAAAGGCGAGTTTATCTTCGCCTCGTCGATTCGGAGCGGGTCCCACGGAGCGGAATTTTGCCTCCCTCGCGGATTCTGGAAAGCGCTCCGGATCTACGAGTGGAATTCACCATAAGTCGTGGTTCTCCGTTGGTGGAGAGCTCCGCCACAAAGGGAGAGGTCCCTGGTTCGATACCAGGACAGGCGGATCTTTTCATTCGCGCACCAGTCACCTAGCTTGTTTGCAGATTTGTGTTTGTCCTTTGTCTCCTTTGTTCCCCCTCTCCTATTCGTGTCCAGCTCGCTTGCACCTTTGCATTAATTGCGTCATCATAACAACCTTCAAAATGCAGGCCGTTTACCCTTGTTGGTGTCAGACTGGTGGCAGCTGTTAAAACCCATTAGCTCTACTGACGCCTAAGTCGGGGTTCTCCGTTGGTGGAGAGCTCCGCCACAAAGGGAGAGGTCCCTGGTTCGATACCAGGACAGGCGGATCTTTTCATTCGCGCACCACTCACCTAGCTTGTTTGCAGATTTGTGTTTGTCCTTTGTCTCCTTTGTTCCCCCTCTCCTATTCGTGTCCAGCTCGCTTGCACCTTTGCATTAATTGCGTCATCATAACAACCTTCAAAATGCAGGCCGTTTACCCTTGTTGGTGTCAGAGTCCCAGACTTGTGCCTATCTCAAATACTCTACTCAAGATACTGTATCTTAAATACTTTTTGGAGTATCTTGGTATCTTGCAAATACCTTTGATGGAGAGTATTTAATACTCTATTTTAATTACAATTCCGAGTATCTTGTACTCATTATCTTAAATACATTTTTGACATTCCGCCATTTTCCGAGTTTTTCGGTAGGAAGTGGCGTGGGCGTGGCACGAGCAAACGTGAACATTCTTTCGAGCAACCGAATCCTGTGACTTTAACTGAGCTCGTGAAAATATCGCTTTCCGACTGTGACTCATATTTCAGCCCAAAGTTCATACAATAAAGGTTCTCCCCTTGCCTTCCCAAAGGCGCCTTTTGTTTCTATAAAGTTTCCCCCCAAAAAATCCTCAAACAAAAGGTGTGGTTTTACGGAAGTAAAGATGCCACCCTGACCCTGAGGCGCAAGCAGACCGGGAAACGACCAACGAGAACAATGCAGACTTGAGTGTCAAGAAAATAACAAATAGAGGAAATGAGAAGTGGACACACACGAAAAAGTAGACATTTTTGTTTTGCTTTTTGTATATTTGACCCTGCTAAGGCAAAACGTCGAGGTTTTTTTTTTTTTTCTTTTCTTTGTGTTGTCAGTCCGGCACTTAATGCTCTCGCGAACACTGTCTGTAAGCGAACATTGATAAGCAGGGAACAGTACAGGAAACGAACTAGGAGCTGGATGACCCTCAAAATGCCAACAAAAGTGTCCCCCGACGTTGAGTGCTTTTCTGAACGCAACCTACTTGAAGAAGGTGCGACCACTGCCGTGTTTATTATGTGGGTTCTCTTCGTTATTCATTCACTCATATTCGTGTCCCAAGTTCGTTTATAGTGAACTCCCCGTATAGGAAATAGGGATTGTAGCTAAACGATGCGTCTAAGGTGCGCCGCAGGATGTGATATTCAGCGATGTCACTATTGGCGAAGCGCTCTGACCCGTTTGTCACCCCCACACCTCGGTGTTTACCCAACACAAGGCCTGCGCACATGCCCACAGGCCTTGTGGGCATGTTTGAGTCATCTTTTTTAATAGAGCGCAAGGCACAGTAATGAAAACATACAAACAATTAGTGAAGAGACGTTAGGTGCCGCATCTCCCCCGAAAGCAGTCGTCAGGGGATGCGAACTTGACCCACTTGGGCTTTTGTGCTGAGCTGGGCACTGTGCATGCTGCATTGTTCATGCAGGCCGGAGTGGTAACAAAAGACCCCCTCTTTCCCCTCACCGGAGAACACGAACTCCAGCCGAACGCTGACGCCGCGGCTGAGCCATTGTATTTGTTGTCCCCATCTATCTAGTTCTAAAGTTAACCACTTGGGGCGCCACGGTCTGATCTCCTCCCCAATAGTTAAAGCGACCTCTTTCTTGTTGTCCCAGAAATGTTTTGTAACATCTATCAGTGTGATGTCCAGCGCGGCGCCACTCGCGCATAAAAGGACGAAGATCGGCATTGCCCTGAGCGCGCACTCTGGAACTGCGAGCTACCGATGGCGCAAGCTAGGCACTGAGGCTCTTCTGGGTCATATTAAACTCATAAGTATTCGGGCTGTAGTTGCCATCACTACGCGGATACGACACTGGCGACGAGTAATCAAGGACCTACGACGCCTGGAACCTCAGACCTCGAGCCATGTCTAAGTCAGGCAAAATGGAAGCCTTCTCAGGCAAGTCATGGGCATCGTGGATTGAGCGCCTCGGATTCTACTTCGTGGCGAATAACATCAGCGACGTGGACAGGAAGCGAGCTGTCCTACTTACGCTGTGCGGTCCAGAAACATATGACATCGTACGAGCGTTGGTAGCACCCAGAGGACCCGGGGATGTCGAGTTCGAAGAACTCGTGACGATCCTCGGCGCTCACTTCGATCCAAAACCTTCGGAGCTCTATAGCCGGTACAACTTCCAGAGGCGAGACCAACTACCGGACGAGTCCATAAACAGCTACGTTGCGGCACTCAAAATGCTGGCTGGAGACTGCAATTTCGGCGTCTTAGCTTCCGCAACTACGCTTGTGGCATCGACAACGGCACGGCAACCGGCGTCGCAGCAACCGGCGTCACAAGCAGCACCCGATGCAGTGGCTACGGCTGCACAACCGGCAACTCCACAATGGGACACTAAACTGCCACTGGACGTGATGCTGCGCGACAGGTTTGTCTGCGGCATCCGTGACGAACTTCTGCAACAACGTCTGTTCGCAGAAAAGAACTTAACGTTCGCAAGCGCCTTAGACATCGCCGTCCGTGCTGAGAGTGCCTCGAAACAACAACAGAGTATAAAAAACAAGGAGGATCTCCAGGTCAACAAGACAACGGATGCATGCAACAAGTCCGCTTCACACAAGGGACGTCCGTGTTATCGTTGCACAGGTCAACACGACCCACAGGCCTGCCGATTCAAGACTACCGAGTGTCACTACTGCAAAAAGGAAGGACACATTGAAAAGGCATGCATTGCAAAGAAAAAGCAACAAGGTAAAACATGCTACAAGAAAGCTAACTACAACGTTGAAGCAGCGACTGAAGTGGTGAGCCAGCCAGCGTGTTCTTCTAGATGTACATGTCATGATCTGAACCAGCTGACCACGCGAAGGTGCTTCCCGAAATTTTATGTTTCCCTTCGGATTGAAGGTAAACCACTTCAGTTCGAGGTCGATTCTGGAGCCGCTTGTTCGTTGATAAGCGAAGACACATTTCGCTCAACCTGGCCCAAGAACCCACCAAAGCTCACGAAGAACGACTTGGAGCTCTACACTTGGAGTGGCGAAGGCCTGAAACTTCTAGGATCGCTTCAAGTTCGAGTACGCTTCAAGTCCAAGGATTACCTACTGCCGCTTCTGGTAATGAAAGGGGCCGGCTGCAGCCTTTTGGGTAGAGATTGGTTCGACGCGCTCAACATCCGAGTTCAAGGAATCAATCAGATGCAGCAGCAGACCACGCCACCGGAGGTGGAGGCAGTGCTACAACGACATTCCAAGGTATTCCAAGACGACATCGCTGGATACACGGGACCTCCAGTGCACTTGGAGCTGGAGGAAGGAGCCCCGCCAAAGTTTTGCAAGGCTCGCCCTGTTCCTCTCGCACTACGATCAGCGGTGACAGACGAGCTTCAACAGCTGCAGAACCAAGGGATAATTGAGCCAGTTCAACACTCTGAGTGGGCTACGCCGCTTGTACTCGTTCGCAAGAAGAGCGGAGCTATCCGACTCTGTGGCGACTACAGGAGTACGGTAAACGCCGCATCGAAAAAGGCCAGTTATCCGCTACCAACAACAGGAGAAGTGCTCTCGAACCTCAGAGGCGGAACTACTTTCTCCACGCTGGACTTGTGCCAAGCATACCAGCAACTAAAGGTAACTGAAGAGACGGCAGCTGTACTTACAATCAATACGATGAAATGATTGTACCAGCAACTAAAGGTAACTGAAGAGACGGCAGCTGTACTTACAATCAATACGATGAAAGGATTGTACCGAGTGACACGACTTCCGTTCGGAATTTCAGCAGCACCAGCGATCTTCCAGCGAATGATGGAAACAACACTCGCTGGCATAGACGGAATAAGTGTCTACTTAGATGACATCATCATCAGTGGAGCGAGCAAGAAAGAACATGCTGAGCGTTTGGAACAAGTACTGTCCAGACTAGACAGCACCGGTCTGAGACTAAAAAAAGAAAAATGCAAGTTTGCAGTCAGCGAAGCTACCTTCCTGGGACACAAAATTGATGCTTCAGGGGTTCACACAACCGCTGACAAAGTGCAAGCGATTCTAGACGCTCCAGAGCCAACCGGGAAACCTGAGCTGCAAGCCTTTCTGGGGTTGTTGGCATTTTATGACCGCTTCCTCAAGAACAGAGCTACAGTCGCAACAGACCTGTACAAGCTTCTCCAGAAAAATGTTCCTTGGCTCTGGAAGGACAGTCACAAGGAAGCGTTCCGAAAGCTCAAGGAACTAGTCAAGGAATCCACGGTCCTTGCCCACTATGACGAAAACAAGCCCCTGCTTCTTTCCTGCGACGCGTCCCCTTACGGCGTAGGAGCAGTGCTTGCTCAGAAAGACGCCTTGGGACGTGAGGCTCCGATTGCTTTTGCGTCGAGGACGCTAGGAGCAGCAGAGAAAAACTATTCCCAGCTGGATAAAGAAGGGTTGGCCATTGTCTATGCAGTATGTCACTTCCATGAATACATCGCTGGACGACAGGTAACCATCTACACGGACCACCAACCACTTCTGGGAATACTTGGAGGCTCGAAAACAATACCTCAAGTGCTATCCCCGCGTATGACACGATGGTGCATCAAACTAGGTGCATACGACTACGAGTTGAAGTACAGACGGGGACGATTACATCAAAACGCAGACGCTCTGAGCAGGCTACCGCTACCTGCTTGTGTCGACGAGCCCTGCCAACCTGGAGATGTACTGATGTTGGCCGGCTCGCCTATTCCTCAACTTTGCCCAGAACGCATTGCAGCGCTCACAGCGCAAGACAAAACTTTGGCACTCGTCTACAAGGCCATACATCACGGCAATCTGGGAGAGTTGAGCAAGGACGAGTGCAGGCTGTACAAAAGTATCGCCACTGAACTGTCGACACTTAACGGTTGCTTGACGCGAGGCACGAGGGTAGTCATTCCCAGTGCAGCCAGAGCTCAGGTCCTCGAGCTACTCCACGCAGGTCATCGAGGCATGGTGGCAATGAAGGCAGCTGCACGAGGTTACGTTTGGTGGCCTGGTGTAGACAGAGACATCGAAGCCAAGGCAAGAACGTGCAGCAATTGCCAACAGCATCAACGGGCACCGCCCAAAGCACCTTCTCCGGAATGGCAACGACCGACGAAGCCATGGGATACATTACATATCGACTTCGCCGGACCCGTTGAAGGCAAGATGTTGCTGATAGTAGTTGACGCCTTCAGCAAATGGCTGGAAGTTCGTCAAATGAACACCATCACTTCCAGCTCACTCATCCAGGAACTCCGTAATGTATTCGCAACATTCGGAGTACCACGCAAGATCGTCAGCGACAACGGTACGTCACTGGTATCAGCCGAAACCGAACAGTTCTTTAAGAATAACGGTATTCGACACGTCACGAGTGCACCGTACCATCCGGCGACCAACGGACAAGCTGAAAGGATGGTTTACGAGACCAAACAAGCGGTGTCGAAGGACAAGACTGGGTGCTTATCGTGCCGAATTGCTCGGTTTCTTTTTAAGCAACACACCACCATCAGTTGCGCGACGGGACAGACTCCAGCCATGCTGATGTTGGGTCGCGAGTTGTCCACGGCGATCACTCGCCTCCAACCGCAAGCAAGGGGAAGAGATGAGGATACACCAGGAACAACCAAGTCTCCCAGAAATCTTTCTGTTAACCGAGAGGTGTTCGTTAAGAACTTTACAGGAAAACCGTCGTGGATCCAAGGAACAATCATAAGAAGACTTGGATCTCGTTCTTGGATCATCAGAACAGACCAAGGCACAGTACGACGACACGAAGATCACATAAGGAACCCGGTAACAGACCACCCGAGACATTTTGTCACAGAATCATCTTCGACAGCGAAGACCAGTAATGGCCCACAAAGTTTACCAGCGCAGTGGACCATTCCGACGACTGGGGAACCGTCACCAGCAGAACAGCAATGTGCCCCAGAGGCTCAAGCAGAAGTGCAGCCCAATACCGACTTGGTTCCATCAAACAGTTCCGCTAGACCTCAACGTCAAAGGCGACCTCCTCAAAGATATGGCGACGGCATCTAGAGGGGGAAGGAGTGTGATGTCCAGCGCGGCGCCACTCGCGCATAAAAGGACGAAGATCGGCATTGCCCTGAGCGCGCACTCTGGAACTGCGAGCTACCGATGGCGCAAGCTAGGCACTGAGGCTCTTCTGGGTCATATTAAACTCATAAGTATTCGGGCTGTAGTTGCCATCACTACGCGGACACGACAATCAGTGATATTGCCACGCGCGTTGCCCTGCGAGCGCATGGCCGAACGGTTACCGCGCTTGGCTCTCGCGCGGACGCTCTCGCGCGGAGGCTCCGGGTTCCATACCGGAAAGCCGACTTCTCTTATTTATTCCTTCAACTTGACATTCTGGTAAGTTCGAGAATTTTGTCATCTGATCGAGTTACGAATGTTCTACGCGCTGAACGTTCTACGCCGAATGTTCCAGAAACCCACGCGGGTACAAAAGGTGCTCCGAGTGGCGGTCCGGAGTCAGTCTCGCCCCAGCGGTCGATCTTGCTGTTTCGCCGACATCGACGCCTGCGACGCTAGCCTTTCTCTATTTTGTTTTGGGAACAAGTTCGCTCCCTTAAATGTTTAGTTTCTTTATTTATTCGCCGCCTCGTCATTGATCATTCGTGACAATATTTTGCTCTTTATAGTCGGACTGCATAAAATAGCCCTACGATACTTTTTTTCCCCCGTTTTGTGTTGTGGCGTGCTAATAAACCATTCTGGTAACCCAGATTTGCGTAGCTGCCTAATTGTCGTTGACAATGACATCGATACAAATTAGGCAATGCGGAAGTATCTTCAAAAGTAACTGAAATACATTTCTAAGTATTTGTACTCTACTCAAGATACTTTACTGTGAAAGTAACTTGAGTAGTATTTTAAATATTTTATGAAGCAGGTATTTAGTAACTTAACTTAAATACTTTTATCGAGTATTTTGTCCAACACTGTGTCAGACTGGTGGCAGCTGTTAAAACCCATTAGCTCTACTGACGCCTAAGTCGGGGTTCTCCGTTGGTGGAGAGCTCCGGACGCCACAAAGGGAGAGGCCCCTGGTTCGATACCAGGACAGGCGGATCTTTTCATTCGCGCACCAGTCACCTAGCTTGTTTGCAGATTTGTGTTTGTCCTTTGTCTCCTTTGTTCCCCCTCTCCTATTCGTGTCCAGCTCGCTTGCACCTTTGCATTAATTGCATCATCATCATAAGCGGGAAGCCCTTTTGTCCGATGAAAGAAAACTGGGGTGGAATTTTCTCAGAACCATTGACCTTGTGCGCTGACCAAAGCTATTTGTAAAATACCGTAATTTTTTTTTTCATTGTTCCTTTTAAGTTTGCAGTTTATCGGATAAGTCTGAAATCACGAAAATTCTACCGACGTGTGTTTATCGGAATTTTTAAGATTTATCCAAAAATGCGGAAACCTACCTATAACGCATTTCATGCATTTAGGACTTTGAAGCTAAAAGGTGGCTGCCGATTTGTGTTAGTTACGAAGGGGGTCAGTGGCCGAGTGTGTTGGCGCACCGCAGTTCGGAGCACGGAGAGCGAAAGCTCGCTCCGCAGGACCTGCAACGATCTTGGACTCAATTCCCCAATCTACTCTTTTCGACCATGGATGAGCGTCGTACCGGCACGCGGTCGTGTATCACTATTACGTGATGCACGTTAAAGACCCCAGACTAGCGGTCGTTATGCTCTGACTAAATTTTTCGTCTTTAGCCGAGACACCAGACGCTCAGTGGGACCAACTTCCTGCCGTGTGAAAAAAAAAACAACTCACAATTACTTTTTTCAGGACCAGATGCATTATTTACGTTTCAAACAGCAACAACCTCATTAATGCAACCGGGTAGGCTCGGGGGCGACCAAAATCCGCGGCGGTTTTTTTTGGAAACACCTGGCCGAAAAGCGAACAAACGGCGAGCGAGTCGTCGTCGTCGTCGTTGCGGCGGGCGCGACACCGGAAGCCGGGGGCAATTGCGCGTGCACGCCTCACCCGCTCTCCCGCGCCCGATGCACGCGTGCAGAGAGCGCCTAGCGGACCGAGGAGCCGTGCGCGGGCGACCGTGAAAGAAGCGCCGATAAGCCGGCTGGCCATACATAAAGGCTTGCCACTGATGCGGCCACTGAGCGACGCCTTCTCTCATACCGTCGTCGCCGAGTTCGGTGATACTTCGTTTGTGAAACGTCGAGGCGCGTATATATAGTTTCCGCTGGTCGGATTTGGTTTTCTGAAAAGCGATCTTCCGCGGTGTCGCCTTGCGTGACCCGACGTTCTTGTCGCGTGTAGTAGTGTATCCGTGCGGAGGAGGTGGGGAAATTGGAAGCGATGACAGCCGCGTCGTTTATGTTCCTGATTAGAGAGCGCGCGAGAAGGTTGATAGAATCGCGGTGTCTTGGCTGTGTGTGGAACGCGCCGAGGGGGAGTTACTTCATGAACGTGCGCGTGATAAGGAAGGTGTTCCAGCAGGCGTGTTTTAGGCACGTTATGTGGGACGCAGAGCGGGGACCTCGCATACATGGGTCACTGGAACATTGTCGAGGTGGAGGCGGGCGGTGAAAATGCTAGTTGAAAGCGCGGCACTATAAATGTTGCAAGAATGAAAGCAATAAATGTCAACTTTCCTTTTTTTTTATTAGTGATATACGATTATTTATTATGAAATATTTCTGAGTATCTGGGGGAAAGGACTATAATCAAAGCAGAATTAAAATAAAATTATTGCATTTTACCTATCTTTTTTTTTTTCAAGTTGTCCAGCAAATTACTAACGATTGTTTTAAAAAGCCAGCTGAATTTAGGAAGATAGAACGGGTCAAACAAAAACCAACGCTGCGTATTTATCTCGTTTTGTTTATTCTAAATTTAAGTTTTTTTTCATTATTATTAACATGATCCAACCAATCTGTCTTTATACTTTCTTTTTTCATTTAACAATATTGCATTTTTATTTCTGTGTACATAGCGAGGGCGGAAGTCTCGAACAAGCCTGTTGGCGTGCACCTACTGTAACGGAAGAAACATATAAGGATTAAGACAGGCCGCCACAACCTTTTACGCGTCTATTTTTCTCGAGATCGGTTTCAAGCTTTCGTTTTGATAAAAAAAAAAGGCATAGAACAAAATAATTCTATTTTTTTTTTACAATATAGTGGTATAAACTGTTTTTATTAACATAAAATGGCTGACAAATGAAGCTGCGACAGTCGTAATAAATTAAAAACAAAATAGTCATCTCATGCGGAGCAGGGTCTCTGCCATCAAACAGCATGTGGTGCGTTAATGTGTCACTTGCCAAACTGAATGTCCAAGCAGGTGTGTTTTTTCGTTCGTTTATTTCTCTTTTCTATAGGAAAAAAAACAAAAACAAATGCTATAGCATTTGAAACGATTCAGGAGTTGAAGCCGGTTGACGCAACTTTCTTTATATTGCACGTGGAACCCACAAATGCTTGTTTTACAGCATGTGTGAGATTGAACCACTTGCAGGTCAATTGCAGAATTTACTACAAAACTACCCGCTTGTATAAGCACAGACGATTCAACTGAGTACGCGATGAGCTTCTTTACAAGCTGAAAACTAACAACTGAATATCCAAACGATATTAATCTTTTTACGGTATAGAGTAAAGAGACCGACCTTTCTGGTCCGTCTGTAGTTCAGAAAGATTTTGGTAAACGCTGGGAGGCAAAAGAGCTAGGAAATTTCTAGATAGTTGCGTATAAAATATTTCAATAATCGCCTTCTCAACGCCGCCATCTTTGCATAGGGGAACGTGGAACACGTTCAGCGCATGCGCGGTTGCTCTCTTCAACGAAATATCAGACGCCTCAGTGACTGGGAAAAGTTTGCCTGGATGATAAGCTCCAAAAAGGTGTCGGCGGAAAACATCAAAACGCGTCTTATGTGAGAAATACAAAAAATATTAGGAGGAGCCTGACTAGATTTCAACTCAATGGAAAAACGCGTCCAGGAAGCCCGCCTATAGGAGGGCCTCCTGTCTTCTCATGAGAGAGTTTTAGAATCGGCGGCCGCAACGCTTTTGGGTTCCTCCGAGCTGCTCGGGAAGCCCCAGGCGTTGGGGTGTCCTATCCTAAACCTCTCTATTGTGACATCGTCTGCCGAGATTTCGTGTGTCTAGGCCGTTCGCGAAGCTAATAAGCACGCTACTAAAATACTGCGCGGGAGAACACAGGCAAGCCGATCCCGTAAGGTGCGTGCGACCCAAATTTCGTCGCAAATTGAGCCTATAAGGAAGCAGTCCTGGGCGGAGGGACAAGGACCCGTAAAGACGTCGTCGTCGATCCTGCAGCGGTAAGGATCGCTTATACGCCGTTTAAGCCGAGCACGCCCGCACGCACGCGACTGCCGGCCACAAAGAACGGGAAGCTCAGGTCAGCGCGGCCCTATAGAATGAGCTCACGTTTTGGCGTGGTTTCAGCGCGGAGCAGCCGTGAAACACACACGCACAGTCAAACATCGAGGGAAGTGTGTGCGGAGCCGCGAAAACGTGACGCTTTGTACTCTCTTGTGCTCGCCCAGTTTTTATTTGGGACCTGCCCTGCCCGGCTGGTTGATCTGATAGCCTGGCGCTAAAGAGAACGGACGCCCTGCCCTGTGTCTGTCGACGGTGTCGGTTTCCGAGGGACGCCGCGTTCGCGTGCCGCGTCGTCGTGCGTCGTCATGCGACTCCTCCTCGAGCCCCGTTGTCGTGAAAACGCCTAGCGCTCTGGTGCGAAGTATGAAGTCACACGATCCACGGCTTTTGGGGCCAAGCCGGTTGAATCAAGAGGCGATGACTTTGTCGTGTACCGCAAAGCTTCGCCGCGGTATGCAGCAGAGACGATCGCAGCGTGTCCCGGACTGGAGCCCCAGTTATTGAGGCTCTAGCCCTTGCTCGTTGAGAAGCGCCGAGCCGAGCAAAAGAGGCGATGAGGAACCCACGACATGTGCTGAGCGTGCGCTTCGGAAACAAAGGGCTCAAAAATGCCAGTCCAGTTAGTACTACTGTTAGTTTCCCCGCGTGTTTTTCAGGCTCTCGCTTGACATCTTATCACTTGTTTATCGACAACGCTGTCAAACATCGTGACGTAGACTAGCGAATTAGCGCGAGGTCCTCCTGGACGACTTCGAAGTTATAGACGGCCTGATGCTGTTTGTTTGGCTGGAGGCTTGCACAGCAAATCATTGTCATTTACGTAAATGGCGAATAAAAAGGCACAGGTATATTTTCTCAAGTGATCCTGCATGTTGGTTGATGGTGATCGTGGTTTGCCACATACCCCCTCCAACAAAAAACGCGTTTTTGTTTTCTTTTTACTTTTTTTAATAAAGAAAGGAAAATTCTGTGCTCGTAATTTCCGAGGACCTTATTTTATGCACCTGTGTGATTTTTAATGGTCGTGTTACACGTGAACGTAGATACATCTACCTTTATTTAAATACAACGTGAAAGCTACTTTGGGAGATAGATCTATGCAGTGAATGTCGTGGACAACGTGAACTCGAATTCAACATAATCGAAACCCTCAGACAAGAAGAAATAAAATAACGGACAAGACATCACAAATAACTAAAATTTTGTGTCGTCTTGTCTGTTATTTTTTTTTTTGTTTCCCCTTGTCTCCGGGTTTAAAACGATGATGTTTCTTAACCAGCTCACTAGCCCTCCCTCAAGTTCCTACTTGAGCTTGAGCGCTGACGTCACTTTGCCGCACACGCGAGCGTATACAAAGGACACGTATGACGTAATGTTGACATTTGTATCTCACTTATTAGGGCTGGTCGACAATGAGGCGAGCTCTCGGCCAAGACTCTTTCGTTTACCTTAATCGCATCGCTACGCATCATACTGCCGCGTACATGACCGAGAAGAAACGCTTCTCCGTTCATCTATACAAGATTCGTATTTACTCTTACCCCAAGTGTAAAGCATAAGGAGGTCAGAATAACCTTGACTAGTCGTTATCGCCCTAAATCTCTCCCGAACATTCTAGGTCGAATATTCGAGTTACCGAGTGTAGTGGATAAGTAGCCGAGCGCGGCTTTACCGACTTACTGAGACTCTCCCGACGACGACGCACTATTCGCCAGCGCTTGACTCTGCGTTTCCACCGACTCCGACGCCCCAGCGACGCTCTACACTTATCTTCATTTACCTTTTTTTTTTATTCGTTTATTTTGGGCACAAGTACGCCCCATTAAGTGCTATAAATAACGGATTACCTGTTATCCGTTACTTTTTCGAGTAATTTTGTAATAGCCACGTCACTTTTTTGCGGCACTAATTTGTAATGTAATTTCGTTACGAAATATTGATAAGGGATTGTTTTAATCACTCGTTACTTTTTAAAAATGTGAACATGATACCTTTTTTTTTTTAAATGTGAAAATGAAACAGAAACTGGAGCAATGTGAGTGTGCGACCATCCACTCGACCAAAGCTCAAAAACGAGCGCTCCCGCCCATGCATTTTTCTGTACTGCATGCAACCATATAGACCTTTTTCGTGTACTCCCGTCCTCAGCCACCTTAATAGGCGTATCCGGTATGGGCAACGAAAAAATAATAAAACGTTTCAACTCGTAAATAGTAATAAAAATTGAGGGGAGGCAAAACGAGAATGTGTGGCGGCTACACTTATATCCTAAATGCCTTCTATTCGCATGGCGACGGTAAAACAATGTTTTCGCCCATACTGGAAGTGACGACAATTCAAGATGGCGGCGCCCTTGCGGAAAAGGTCTATACCTCGTTCGTGCGTAAGCCGCACTCAGCCTCGAAAGGCCCGCTTCAAAAGGGAGCTTTCGTAGATCGCTTCTATAGCTCCGAATCTCGTAGCGGAGGTAGACGCTGCACCACTGAGCATGCGCACCGCTAGCTTTGTCCGCAGAATTCCAGGGATCATTTCCGATCGCTGTAAGCTATAGCGGGATGGCTGGTGAGCTTGCAGCTTTCGCTGTCTTGTCAGCTTACAGGTGAACGGAGTGCACCAACCTTCTTTTTTTTTTTAAATACAAGATATACGGGGTGTTATTTTTTTTTTTTAAGCATAACAGATTTGTTTAAAAAAGGCAATGAAAGCTACACTCAAGCGGTTTCTTCATATGAGTTATATGGCCAGGGGGACATAGTATATGGGGCTAATCATAACGATCAGTCGGCTAATTAATTAAGATTTGTTAATTAAATTTTAGTTAGTGAAGATAGACATATGGTTGCAATTAGAAACTTGCTGAATGCTATCGAAAACCACTGAATCAGTCATTTCCAGAAACACTTTCAGCGCGTGAGAAGCGTAGTAGTGAAAACTTGATAGTTAAAATTCCCTGCGCGAGCTGCCCGGTCGCATACATTAGGGAAACAAAGAACTTTCAGGAGAGAATCCGCCAGCGTAAGAATGACGGTCGAAAGTTCGATCATGAACGAAGCGCCTTAGCTGAGCACTGCGACGTCAATGACCACAGGATTGACTTTGCCAACACCAGCATCCTTGCCGTTGAGACCAATCCCAGACATAGACTTTTTTATTAAATCCTGGCACATACAAACGACGCCAGAAAACATAAATAGATCCCTCGGCACTCTGCCGACCGTCTACGTGAACGGACTTCACCACCTCACCGATGCAAAGCGATAAACACTGCCGTAGAAGAAGAAGAAAAACAGATCACTGCTCCTCAACGGCCATAGCCGCAGTCAACCCCTGAAGAAGAGGCCGCGCAGTTCTCGAAACGTAGGGTTCCGCCTTTAAACGAGGATTTGGTTGGTGTATATTTTATTTATGATTACTGAAGCGTGGTAGTGCACTAAAGTTGCCATTCGTGGAACAGGTACAAGGCTAGCGGTTGCGGTAAGGCGGCCGCGCGATTTTTCCGTCTTTTATCTAGCCCCAGCCTTGTACCTGCTTTACGAGTGGTAACTTTAGCTCACTACTGCGCTTCTCACGCGCTCAGTCTTTTTAAGAATTACTGATTTAAGGGTGTTGGACGACGCTCTCTAAGTTTCTAATTGGAACCATGAGACTATTATAAGTAATTAAAACTTTATTTACCAAACTTTAATTAATTAGTTGACTGATTGTTATGATTCACCCCATATACTATGTCCCCCCTGGCCGTATAACTCACCTGAACAAACCGCGTAAGTGTAGCTTTCACAGCTTTTTTAAAACAAATCTGTTATGCATAAATAAAAATAAATAAATAATAAATATGGGCGGTTTCATTTGGATTCGGGCAACGAGGTGCAGTCATATTTTTATTTTGCTTCAAATTTTTATATTTCGTGGTACATGTTCTATGAAGAACAATCCTTTTTATTTTAATGTCGTGACAGGTTAAATTTAGTTTCTGAGAGAAAAACAAAATCTCAAAGAAGCAGGAAAGAACGACGAGGTTTTGACGATTGTCGTGTGTGGCGTTTTTGAATCACTGTTAATCTCAAAGCATTCAAATGTGATCTTCTATATGTTTTTATTGCGATATACAGGTAGGTAAAACGACATTATAACTACTATTTATTATTCGTCACTCCAATCTTTGTAAAAATCCACAAACATGCCTCCGCGCACAACTGTGACCTAAACTGCGATTTTTTTTTTTTTTTTGAGTCGACTATGTTTAGTATTTTTTTTTTTTAAATAATATTACGTGTAGAACCTTTCATTGCCTTCCACATTATGCAAAGTTTGTGTCTTAATCATGTACGAGTACTGAGAAATACATTATGAAACAAATAAGGTTTTCACTTTTTGTTCAATTTCAGCACGCTGTATATAAAAAAAAATAATAATTTCTTTTCTCGCGCCGCGTTATCTTTTTACCTTTATTTTAGCCAGCATACATTCCGTTAGAGCAGTGGTTCTCAAATGGGGGTCCGTGGAGGCATTCTAAGGGTCCGCGAAGACCTGCCTCCCGGCAATAAAAGTGGTCTTTTTTAAAGATTGAGAATACACGTTCCAATTTCGGGGTGAGTTTCCTCGTGTATATGTCAATAAGAGATGTCTACTTCACACTAGCCCTTAGTTATACCCGTTTATTAAATCATTCTTATATTTAACCTATAACTTTCCTCTCCTCTCACCACGAACGGGGTCCTTCATCATCTCCGCCGATCTACGAGGGGTCCGCCAATCATCAGTGGTTGAGAACCACTGCGTTAGAGGTATATGCACTAGTTTTGAGTTTTGAGCCTCTAAATACGCTAAAAAAAGAGCAAATGCCGATGGTGGGTTTATGGGTAATGTGTGGCCTTTTTGAATCACTCTCAATCTCAAAGTGTTCAAAAGAGAGCTTCTAAATATTTTTCTTTTAATATATATATGCAAGTAGGTAAAAGGACATTCTAACTACTATTTATTATTCGTCGCGCCAATCTTTGTAAAAATCCGCAAACATGCCTCCGCGAACAACTGTGACCTAAACCACGGATTTTTTTTTTTTAGTCAACTATCTTTAGTATTGTTTTTAAAAAGAATACCACGTGTAGAACCTTTCATTGCCTTCCACATTATGCGAAGTTTGTGTCTTAATCATGTACGAGTACTGAGAAATAAATTGTGAAACAGAGGTTTTCACTTTGTTAAATTTCAGCACGCTGTATAAAAAAACATTTTTAACTTTTAAAAACAAACCACAATTTGCTTGCAGAGTAAAATAAAAACGTAAAAAATAAAAAGTGACAAAAATAAATAAAAATTATTCTGTTTTGTCATCAACGTAAATTTCGCATTAAAAATATAAAATTTCGAATTTAAGAATCTAGGCTTCCAATAGGAAGTGCATTTTACTCTTCTGTTTTATAATATTATACTTTGACATTTCTAACATAGTATAAATTATGTAGCGCATAGGGTTTAGGCTTGAGGCCTCTCCAATCATGGCAACGGCGGAAATTGTCTGAAAACCCGCTTTCGGCAGTTGCGATTTTATTGAGTGTTTAGACGTTTGGAATTGCAGACTTGTTATTATAGGCCTAACGACATCAGTGTCATTTATATTATTATATAATAAACGTCCCTTAGATTCTTATAATAAACAATACAATAGTTGTACAGCTATAACCCATAAACTACATCATCGGCATTTGCTCTTTTTTAGCGTATTTAGAGGCTCAAAACTCAAACCTAGGGCATATGCCTCTAACGGAATGTATGCTGGCTAAAAGAAAAATGTAAAAAAAACGCGACGCAAAAACAAATTTAAAAATATATTTTTTTTTTTGCTGAAATTGAACAAAAACTGAAAACCTTCTCTGTTTCATAATTTATTTCTCAGTACTCGTACCTGACTAAAACACAAATTTTGTATAATGTGGAAGGGAATGAAAGGTTCTACACGTGGTATTATTTTAAAAACGATACTAAACATAGTCGACTCAAAAAAACAAACAAACAAACAAAAAAACTCCGCAGTTTAGGTTACAGTTGTTCGCGGAGGCGTGTTTGGGAATTTTTACAAAGATTGGAGCGACGAATAATAAATAGTAGTTATAATTTCGCTTTACCTACTTGCATATATATCACAATAAAAAAATATATAAGCTTTTTTTTTTTTAATACTTTGAGATTGAGAGTGGTTCAAACACGCCACACAGGACAATCGTCAAAACCTCGTCGTTCTTTCCTGCTTCTTTGAGATTTTATTTTCTCAGAAACTAAACATGTCAGGACATTAAAATAGAAAGGATTGTTCTTCTTGGAACATGCGCAACTTAATATAAAAATTTGAAGCAAAATAAAAAATGCGACTGCTCCTCTTTGCCTGAATCTAAATGAAACCGCCCATATATATACAGGGTGTCACAAAAGAAAATTTACACGTTCTTTTTTACCGTAAAACTAAACTAGGCATTGCCGAACGCTCATTCTCCGCCCAAAGGTAGCGCTAGAGGTCACAACCAGATGCCAAAGTTTCAGCCTGATCCGATAACTTAATCAAAAGTTATACGTGATTTTCTGAAAATTTCAATGGGAAAATGAAGCCCGTTTTTGCCTGTTTTCGGTTTCTCGTGCCATAGAGCCCCATGCATTCGAAAACTCCGTCGGCCGCCATTTTCCCATGGAACTTTTCAGAAAATCACTTATAACTTTTGATTAAGTTATCGGATCGGGCTGAAACTTTGGCATCTGGTTGTGACCTCTAGCGCCACCTTCGGGTATAGAATGAGCGTTCGGCGATGCCTAGTTTATTTTTGCGGTAAAAAAAGACCGTGTAAATTTTCTTTTGTGACACCCTGTATATATATATATATATATATATATACAGGGTATATATATATATATATATATATATATATATATATACAGTAGACTCCCGTTGAGGCGAACTCGCTTAAGCGAAATTCTCGGATATGCCGAACAAAGTAAGAACATTTGGTTGGTTTCTCATAGACGCAATGCAAAAAAAAAAATCGTTTAACACGAACCGCTTTGCGCGCGCATTTTGGTTAACTCGAACTTTCATAGGTCCCCTTCGCGATGGCACTGCACCGACGGCGACGCCGTGGATTCCGCCGGCCGAAGTGTATGTCAGATGTACCGTGAAAACCCGCATATAATACGAGTTTTTTTTTTTTTTTTTCAAATTTCGAGCTTCGATGAGGTGCGATCTAACGCTGTTTGACGTAGTTTCGGTTTCGAAGCAATATGGCGCTCAAAACAGCTATCATCATTATTAAAATCGCAATGTCCGAGGCGCCACCTTTTGTACACAGTCGGGCTCGGCAATGGTGTCGGCGCGAAAACAGACATCGGTCGCCTACAAAAGAAAAGTTCTTTTGATTGCGGAAGACATCGGTAAGAGTGCCGCTGGACAACAATTCGCCGTAAATGAGGGCAGCATCCGCGGATGGAGACAACAAAAGCAAGCTCTGTTCGCGTGCAACGGAACGAGAAGAAGCTTTATGAGCCCAAAGAATGGTGTGTTCGCCGACGTCGAGGCAAGGCTCGGCGACTTTGTAAAAGAGCAGCGTGAACGGCACCTCGCCGTAAACATCGAGCTGCTGCATGAGAACTTTGGCGAGCCGACATTGGGTTACTCGCTTTATGCGCCGCGCCGGGTTTTCACTGCGTTGGCGCATGCTCGTCGCTCGCTCTTTCAAGAAGTGCGGGATTTCAAAGGCGCTCAACGGCACTGAAGACTACTGCCTTTGGGAGGAGGCGTCCGACAAGGAGTCTGATGGACGTGATGAGAGTGATTAAGGTTCAATTATTGACATGTGGCCCATGTATTCTCAGGAACATGGACCACATGCCTTTCATCGCTAGACACCGATTTGCGCAGAGGGAGGAGGCAGTCAAAAATCACCGAATGGATCGGTACCCCCAGCAGTGGTATGTGAAACATTTTTTTTTCTTCTTTTGGCATGGTAAGCAAAATAAAGATCCCTTTTTAAGTATCTCTTCATTGTAGGCCTTTCATTCTGTGTTTATTGGTCAACAGCAATTTAGACATGCCCAGCATGATAATTAGGGCACTTCTGTTAAGGCGAACATCTGATAAGTCGAACGAATTTTCAGGGTCCCTTCGTGTTCATCTTAAAGGGAGTCTACTGTATATATATATATATATATATATATATATATATATATATATATTTTTTTTTTTACGAGGATTAATATATTACGGCCGTAAATGAGAAAGGGAAAGTAGTGTTGCTTACATTGTTTTCTCGATAAGCGCATACGAGAAAAAAGTAACTTGAAAGTAATTTGTAACGTAACGAGTAAACTAATTTCTTACTTTTCGACGAAAGTCATTTACCACGGCAATCCGTTACATTTGACGCTCGGTAATTTGTAATTCGTTAGATTTTTTTTTTTTCAAGTGACGGGCACAACTTTTATTTTAGTTTATATTATTTATCGTCTCTTTTCGCCTTCATCCGTGACAAAAAGACAGCCGCAGCAGACAGTTTCGGAGGTCTTTCCTGTATAGCGGTAATGTCCCACTGGTCGTAAAAATAAACTGTCTGCGAGCGCGTTCGAAGCACATCTACGAGGCTGCTTCGAAACATGCTTCAAGGCGTGTTCGCGTACCATTCTTTCATTATGTTTGCAGACAGCTTCCTTCGTAGGACGTACAGTATCAGTCTCACTGCGACTTAACAAACGTTTTTGTTTTTTTTTAGGAAACACGAAAATATACCGGACAATCTTTCTCCGCGTGTTTCACAGGTATGAAAATGCACTTCGTAAGCCGGGGTCACACCGCTTATACGCGATCCTACAAAAGACAGTGTGCATACAGATTCGAACGCGAGTCACCGCGAGATCCGTGCTTCGGATGCCGCATGACAATGAGTTCGAGAAGGAAACTGGGCACGCGGCTTTCGAACCACGGATATAGCGCGGTGACTCTTGTTTTTAGACTGTCTCTTTGTATGATGTATGAAGAGTGCCCCCGGCTTTAGAGGGACATAAACTAACATTATTTTTTTAATTACAAGATAAGACGCAAATGCAAAAAAAAATTAATTAGCCCTCTCATAAAAAACAATAAAAATGATTATCGCAATATTTACGTTTTGTGAAAGATGTTTAGTTAGAAGCGTCCCGAAGACATGCTCTGCTTGCTCTAAAAGCGTCCCGAAGACATGCACTACCTCAAAATAAAAGCTCATTTAAAAAACGCTTTTAACTAAGAAAGATGTAATTTTTAAGTAAGAATGTCAATTCAAGAATTTAGTTCCGAAAACATAATTTTGCTCAGTATGTACTTCACGAGAATCATTTTGAGTTAGGACTCGGGAGTCAATCGAAGGGGTAATGCGGGAGAATCGGACCTCTTACAAATTTCTGATACAGCTGGCAGGAAACAAAGACAGAGATAGGCAGTATACAAGACGAGCGCTGAGTGAGTCCCGAAACGATGTCCCATTTTTGGAGATGTCGATCCCGGAATAGAAATATGTATATATTTCTTCTTTTTTCTTTTTTACGTGAAACATTTTTTGGCTAGGTGTTCGGCATTTCGTGAAGCCCAGATAAAAGCGTGGCGGCGATACTCGACGCTGATCGGTTAACGGAGAGGTCATGTGACCAGAGGCGTAGTCGACGAGGGGTGAAATAGGCGGGGAGGAACCCGATTACCTGTGTGCACTGAGGGAAAGGAGCTCGCGAGTTGGAAGGCTCTGGAAGATCACCAGGCTGATCAGCCCGATTACGGGTACACACTCAGAAAAAAGCGGCGTAGTCTTACACCCCTTGTCCCACATAATACACCCCAACACTTCAGTTCGACCTACAGCGCACTGACGTCAAACTGACCGAACCGACTTGCCTGAGCGGCTTGATAGCCGAGTGGTACAACTTATTAAAATAGCTAATGTACGTGTTACTCCATGGCTACAACAAAAAAAATCGTTTTTTTTTTTTGGCCCTACTGCAAAACCCCAGTGTTTCTTCCTTTTTTCTGGTGTTTGATACGTACTTCAGCTGTTTAATAAGTTATATCGCAAAGTTACCAACCCCCTCGTAAAAGTAGGGGCCGTCATTGCGACGTCAGTGTGCTGTACGTCGAACTGAAGTTTTGGGTTGTATATTGACAAAAGGTGTCTACACCCCTTTACAGCGAAGCTGTTTATGGCTAGGGATCCGTGGGTTTTTCGTGTGCAGTGACGTAACCTCCTATGTGCTGACAAAGCCTGGCAGATCGCCACGAGAAACGGCCGCCGAAATTGAAAACGGTGGATCGGCAGACAACGGATGAGAGGACGGATGGATGGATGGATGAATACGGCTGAGCCCTTTGGATCGGGCGGTAGCTTACGCCACCTAGCCATTTTGTCTTACCCTTTAAGCTTAGAATATTTAAATGTGAAAACTATATTCACTCCGTACTGAAAAGAAAGTGAGGCTATAAATCCCCCTTGCCATCAGTTAATAAGAAAATGCCTAGTTTTCTCTCGCTTTCTGCCACCATTCACTTAATCTTTGCTTGGTAATCTCTACTGTCTTGAAATCCACTTTTCCTTCGCTGTCTCTAAAACCCAATGACCTTATTAAATCTATGTTGTCTTCGGTATGCATAGGGTGAAGCCCTTTACAGTAGAGTATCAAGTGCTCAGCCGTCTCGTCCTCCTCTCCACAAGCAGCGCACACTGTGTCCATTTCCTGGTACTTCGCTCTGTATGTTCTGGTTCGCAAAACACCTGTCCTTGCCTCAAACAACAATGAGCTTCCCCTAGAATTGTCATAGATGCTTTCTTTGGCAATAACTGTTTTGTTTAATCTATAGCCTTCCAGAGCCTTCTTTGTCTGCAGTCCCTCTAGCCATCGATCTCTTTCTGTGGCCTTAACTTTCTTCTTAACTGAGACCTGCTCTTCCGTAACCCCCCTATAGCCTAAAAACTTTCCTCTTAATTTCCTAGTGCGCTGTCTCCATTTTGTGTCTATACTCCTCATGTATAAATAGCTGAAAACCTTTCGTGCCCATTGCTCCCCACCCATTTGCCTCAACCGATCCTCAAATTCTATCTTGCTCACAGCTTCCCTGCCCTCAAATGACGCCCATCCCATGTCTCCTTGTACTCCCTGGTTTCGTGTTTTGCAATGTGCCCCCAAAGCCAGCCTACCTACTCCACGCTGTTTTATTTCTAGTCTTGCATGCACTTCGGATTTCATGCATAGCACTGCGTTTCCAAAAGTCAAGCCAGGCACCATGACCCCTTTCCAAATCTCTCTCACCACCTCATACCTGTTGTAATTCCAAAGTGCTCTATTTTTCATTACAGCCGCATTTCTGTTGCCCTTACCTATTATATACTTTTCATGCTCACTGAGATATTCTGCACCACCACATATCCATACTCCTAGATACTTGTATTTACTAGCTCTCTCAACTGTAATATTCTGTATCTTCAGTCTCTCAACATCATCATTGTTAAAAATCATGACCGCTGATTTTTCACTACTGAATTCTAAACCTAATTCCTCTCCTTCGCTACCACAGATGCTCATTAATTCCTGCAAATCTATCCTGTTGTTAGCCATTAGTACGATATCATCCGCATATATCAGTCCCGGTAAGGATTGCTGAATTGTTTGGCCTAGCTTACTGTACGAAAGGTCAAATCCAAGCCCACTCTTCTCTAGTCTATCCTCCAATCCTCTCAGATACAACATAAACAGCAAAGGCGATAACGGGCACCCCTGCCTAAGGCCTCGTCCTATCTCTATTTTCCCCGTTGCCTTTCCTTCCCATGTTATAATCACCCCGCCACGTGACTGGCCGCTGCGGGGCGCCAGTCACGTAGCCACGTGACTGGCGCCCTGCTGCGGCGAGACGCCGAAACACACTTCTCCCGAGCGAACAAGTGGGTTTCGGGTCCTCGCCGCTGCAAAAGCTGTGCACTGAAGTCCAGGTTCCCCGAGAAATGGCTCTTTGATGCTCAGTGCTACCACATACTCGCGC
Source organism: Ixodes persulcatus (assembly GCA_013358835.2). NCBI lineage: Eukaryota > Metazoa > Arthropoda > Arachnida > Ixodida > Ixodidae > Ixodes > Ixodes persulcatus. The sequence goes on along the minus strand of JABSTQ010009541.1, from coordinate 128,923 downwards.
TCCAAATCTGCGACCGGGCACTCTATGACTCCGTCGTCGAACTGCCAGGCTTTGTGAGTATAGAGGAGGCTTGGCAGTGACTAAACGCTCTCACCACCGCATGCTCCACACTCGCACGCCTTCCACGTATAAAATATTCGAAGTAAAAACCCAAAATAAAGCGTTGAGGAACGCGCGTTCAAGATGTCATTCGTTTTAGGCTTTTGCTTTAGAACAGTTACTGCTGCAGACGCCGGCACGTGCGGCGCGTGGAACACCATTCCCAGTATTCTCCTTGATGCTTGGGAAATTTAGCAATAGGTCTTTTCAGTAGATTATAGATATCAATAGGCACCATTTTCAAGATCAGTAGACTCTCAGGTACATAATAAAGGTTTCTCAAAGATTTACCGCTGTGCGACCCGCGTCGGCCATGCCAACGCTCGCACCGCCCTCTCTTTGTCGTCGTTCCAAGCACTTGCGTGCCTATAGTTTCCTTTCCTTCCCCCCTCCCGGGGTGGCGGTTCCCATCGCGCGTGTCGAATTTCCTCCGGCTCCTCGGGCCGGGTCTGTGTCGTGTTCTAAACTGCTTCGCTGGTCATCCACCTTCACAGAGTGGAATGGCTCAAGCCTTTTTTCTTGAGAGTGTAGTATTGTTTTATCCTAGGAACAACTATCAAGTGTAGACATGGTACGCGTTAAACTATTTTATGAAGATCGCCGTGAACGTAGGCGTCTAGAAACTTAAGAGTGCCGCTAAATGCATGTGCTGCCAGAAGGATTGACGCATGCAACACGATAGCCTAGCAATTTGCCATCCATATTTTTATATGTTCAGTGTATTTTTACTTTAGTAATAAAAAATGTCACCGCACTTTGGCAATTCATAATTGTTGGATTGATTCCCTCCCACGACCGTATGAAGCTGTATGAACATCGTACCGGTGCGCATTCACGATTAACTAATTCGTAATGCACTGCCATAATTCCTTGTCTAAAGAGTGAAACGATGTCGACGTACTACGGCAGATGAGTCTCATGCTGTCTAGACATAATTTCTGTTTTGCGTTAATTAAAGCGGTGCCAATTAAAAATGGCAGAATTCAAGAAAGAAAAAAAAAGAAGAGATCAAGTCGGTTTTCCTTGAAGTGCATGAGCATTCCGAAAAAGTTTCAGGATCAGTTTTTTATAGCGTTTTAGTCAACATTCCAATAAAGTGGTTTTCTAATTTCTAGGGTTGGGCGATTGATCGATTCACCTTCCGATTCATCGATTAGTTCTTCAGTTGTGATAGTTCCACGTCAGTTGATATAGTTATGATTTCTGTAAAATATATACTATATTACAGTCAAGTCCTTGGCAGGAGCACTAAGCATTACATACAAGGTGTTTCACGAAACGCGGAGAAAATCGTTCTTGCGGAAAGTACGCATTGGAAAGAAAAAAGGGTTGATACAATATTGGTTCCTGCTAAAGGGAAAGTTTAGGGGAACGAAAGTGTTTGATATAATTAATAATTACTTTTAGTAAATAATTAAAAACGTGGTAGGCATAATTGAAAAAAAAAAAAACAATAAGTCCACCCATGGTCTAGGGATATAAGGCACGTGCAGCCTTTTAGGGCGCACCGTAAAATACGCACAATTTGGACGTGTTTTGAAAAAGGGGTCTCAGGAGGCAGCGCAAGAAAACACAAATATAAAGCTAAGCTAGACTCTATAATATCTCAATAGGTACACCATAACTCTTTAGATCCTACGATAGACGAGCACAGATGTACAGCCTTTGTCGGTTCTAAAAGGTGGATCTTGGGAGCCGACGTCGTGCGGCAAAACCCTTATAGCGAAGACAAGCTCAAATCAACAAAAAGTTCGTCATGTTTTTTTTGTGTTTTTTTTTTTAATTAGACCATTTTGTTATCCCAAGTTCTTTCAAGTCACTGTAAACGAGCGTATAAAAAATAAATAGCTGAGTTTTTTTTTTTTTAATATATACGTGCAATTTTGCCACATTTAGATAAATGAGCTACATTTCTGCATTAATAGCAGAACTGCAATAAATGTTAAGGATGTTTTCCTTATATATTCGTAAAATTTATTTAAAGGTGATAATGTTGATGTACTTTTCTTTGTTTTAAATGGAGTAGTTCTTTGATAAATAATTTGTGAATGTGTCTCTGAAACGTGTTTTATAATTTGTTTTTGCATAAAAATTTGTATTGCTTTTGTTCATTATTTTGTGCACATGTCGTAAACCTTTGATAAAATAAATATAAAAAATTATTACTGCTTGCATGCTTAGGTGTGAAATCTACGGCTGTGCAAAGTACTGCACCATGGCGAAGCCTGGGCAGTTTTCCCGCCTCAAGCTTCACAATTTTGTAACTCCGGAAGAAAATTAACTATGGCGTTTGCATATAGCTGAATGCTCGTCCCAATAACATGGCTTTACCATATATTTTTACACAAATATAAAAAAAAATATGCCCGGACCATCATTGCAATACCTGACGTGGAAACACCCTGCAGATGTTTATCCAGAGCTAAAAATGTACATCGCAGAATCTATCAGACACACAAAAAAAAACATAAACAAACCGTACTCTTGCTTCTTTGGTGATATTATGCTTGGAAATTAAAGCGAACGATTTGTTTATTAATTCATCGGTTAACGGATGTCGATTAATCGTGTCAAAACTTTTAATTGACGCCCAGAATTACTAAGTTCCTATTCAAAATATAAACGTGTGGTGTGAACGTTTACGCGGTGAAATGTCGATCCACCTTGGAGATATATACTGGTTCAAGGCTATAGAAGAGCGCTTTAGCCAGTGCAGTAGCCCTGCAAGCTTAGATTTTTCAGCATCCGATTAACCACACGACCTGACGCCGTATTCAAGCCGGCAGAGCGGGGCCGTGAATGGAAGCCTGAAGTTACGCAGCCGTCAGTTTCTCCCTTTGATTGATTCAAACATCATCACTGACAAAGCACAGCTACTTTTATGTTCATTATGTTGCGGTTTCATTTCTTTAATAGCTGCACTTCCACTAATAAAACCCATGAGCCGGCTTTTTCTTTTTCTTTTTTGTGTAACCCGCTTCATGCTTGGGCGGTGTCGCCGTCGCCGTCGGCGTAACGCATTATGGGACGTTTCCCGAGATGACGTCACACGTGACGTCACGTGTGACGTCACGCGGGTCACCAGTGACGTCATAGATGACGTCACGAGGGTCACCAGTGACGTCACACGTGACGTCACCGCGCGTTGCATTATGGGTAAATTTCCCCGCTAAATTTAGCGGGAAAATTTCCCCGCTAAAGTTAGCAAGAAAATTTGCCCGCTGAAATTAGCGGAAAAAATTTCCCATTAAAATTGGCGGAAAATTTTCCCCGCTAAATTTAGCGGGGAAATTTGCCCGCTAAATTTAGCGGAAAAAGGTCCCGGCTAAATTTAGCGGAAAAATTCCCCGCTATATTTAGCGGAAAACTTTCCCCGCTAAATTTAGCGGAAAAAATTCCCCACTAAATTTAGCGGAAAAATTTCCCCACTGAATTTAGCGGAAAATTTTCCCGCTAAATTTAGCGGAACAAATTCCCCGCTAAATTTAGCGGAAAAATTTCTTCGTTGAATTTAGCGGAACATTTTCCCGCTAAATTTAGCGGGGAAAATTTAGCGGAAAAAATTCCCCGCTATATTTAGCGGGAAGTTTTCGCCTAAATGGGAGGCGAGCAGGAGAGGCGGAGGGGAGCGTACAAATGAGGAGGGGCATACCCTTCTCTCCGTACCTACTCCTCCTCCTCCTCAAGAGCTGCGCTCTAATTCGGCACTACAGGGAGTTGTGAACGTCTTTCATTTTTTGGGTAATTTGCTTTATTTGCCAATTCAAAAGGGTTCTCCCACGTCGTAACCCCTGCATACAACGTTTAAACTCTATTCACAATCACATCGTGTTCAAACGTTGGTCACATATCCACGCCTCCTGAGCCGAACCCGCCGCTCACATTGCGGAATCACGCAAGAAGTCCGAATGTCTTCAAGAACGCAGTCTCTGCACGAAGTAAAATAATTTAGGCTATTTTTACAATCTGCGCGTTTCTCGCCCTCTTTTCTTTTCTTCTTTTCTTTTTTGTCTTTGGGTTAGTCGCGCAAGTTTCATAGCAGTTTATCTGTGTTGAGCGATTGTAGGCGATTTAGTTAACTCCCGCGTCATCGCGCCATTACGGAACAAAACTTCGAAGCTCTCGTTACCGCCTCTAGATAAGTTTAACCTTTCGAAGAGCTTATTACCATCTTTTTGTCGCATTTAACCGCTAATTAGGGGAAGCTATTACCGCTAAACATTTTTTTTTTTTCTTAACAATTTCGGCGCATACGCATACGTCGGCGTGTCTACCCTCTGAGCGTACACGAGGCTCTTAGAACAATTGAATCCGGTCCGAGAACCCTTATGCGGCCAAGTGCGGCGTAAAGTACCCCCTAATTGTCCGTCCCAGCAGCGGATAGAAAATCTCGGGTGCAATGACTCGAACAATAATCCTCTGAGAACGGCGCACGTGCCGCAATGGGCGGGGGAAAATTAAAGTCTCTGCTCGGGTGGACCTCGACGGGCGCTATAGAAACCGCCGGAGCCAGTCTAAAGCCGTGCGAGTGTCACGTGCATTCCCGAGGGGCGCAGAGATGATACGCTCGATGCGCTGGGTTGGCCAGGATAGTTCGTAGCGTCCGCTGCGGTCCATCTTAAGGCGAACCGGTGCGTAGAGTTAGAGCGCTGTTTCTCCTCTCGCACACTGCATACTACGCGACTGTCGGCACGCGGAGTCGCGTCCTATGAGCACGTCGCTGTAATTACCGGGAGTGGATGCACGATAAGCCAAACCCGTGAGCGCTCAATGTGATAAGCGGAAGAAAGAGAAAAGAGAGCTACGCGAGGAGGTATTCTTGTCACGCAGTGGAGAGGTATATATATATATGCTTTATGAAGACGGATGGTCACCGACTCCGTTACGATTTCGCTCGTGTGTCTCTGTTGTTGCTGCTTTGTACGTCTGTGTGAGGGTGAGTATATTGTCGCGCGGCTTTCAGCTTACGTACTTTTTTTGTGTGTGTGTGCGTGACTTGTGTTGAAGGTAGCTGACATCTGGTTGTTTCGAATAGGCCTCTTTTCAATTTTCGTCTGCACCTTGTTTGATCTTGTACGTACGCTGACTTTCCGGCCTTACAACACCAATAAAACGTCCGTCGGTGTGAAAAAGAAGAAGGAAATCGGTTGAAATTGAAAAGCACCGATAAACATTCGTTGGCGTGAAAATTACGAACTCGGATTAAACCGAAAAACACCGATTTCTCGCAAATTTTGTACCACAAAAGACGGTCCCCCATCTCCCGAAGACATCCCCTGAGACTAGAATTCTTAGTGTGTTAATAAGTTTTTTTTTGTTTTTTTTTATAGCGATAGTCATCGTTTTTAGCGTCCGTCCAAATCGGATCATCAAAACACAATAGCTTAAAAATAAATGGACACCGGGAAACATTCGCCAACTTTCCTCATTAATAAACACCGGAGAATCTACGGCCTATTCTTATACGATATACCGCGAATCACGTGACTACGCGTCCAGCGCGTCACTCTGTCCCTCCCGAGGGTCATGAGACTCTCACAAGCGATATTCGATTGGCGTTGGGATGTCTCGAAGCGCCATCTGCGGCCTATCGTAGGAGACTCATGAAAGAGTACTTTGCGGAAAAAATAACGGACAGTTCGGCTCTGAATAAGAAGAGAAAACTAATTTTCGGACGTCGTGAACACGACGAACTCGTCAGTTAGGCATACTCCTGAAATCCTAAAGCCGGGGCCACACTGTGCTCGTTCATCACAGAAAGGACAGTCTGCATACAGACCCGAACGCCAGTCACCGCGATATCCGAGGTTCGAATACCGCGTGGCAATGAGTTCAACTTGGCACGCGGAATTCGAACCACGGATAGTGCGGTGACTACTGTTTGCAGACTGTCTTTTGCATAATGTATGAGCAGTGTGACCCCGACTTAATTAAAGAGATTTATATCGACCGACAAATGGCCCTATGTTATTCTTTGATATTAAAAATAGTGCACCTTAATTTGAACCGGTCGTTTCGGTCATCGATCTCTAAAATAGAACGCAGGGACGCCGGCGCGGTTCTGGTTAGAGATGATTTACAAGACTAAACCTTTTTTTTTATGTATTAGCATTGATACGTTTATCACGATTGATATGTAAGGCTCCATGCGCTGCGTAAAAATGTATATACGAGAAGCTTTATTTTTTTAACGTTATTTTGACAGGGAGTTGTATATACATATTTTCGTAAAATGCTACTCGACTTCCTGTTAACGCTTTGAAGCATATATGCTTTGAAGCAGACTCAGGAAGTAATCTGTTATAAGCGACGGATCACTTGTAATCCGTTACTTTTTTAAGTAATTTTGTAATTGCCACGTTACTTTTTTGCGGCAGTAATTTGAAATGTAATTTCGTTACAACATATTGGTTACAAATTACTTTAATTACTCGTTACTTAGAAAAAAAAGAGCATGATACAGAAACTGGAGCAATATGAGTGTGCGACCATCCACTTGAACAAAGCTCAAAAACGAGATCTCGCGCCCATGCATTTTTCAGTACTGCATGCAACTATACTCCGTTCATGCATAAGCTGACAGTACGTCAAAGCTATATATGTGCGAGTACTACGAGACCACAGCTTTGAGACGTCGCGCTCACTCTTGAAAGGCCCGTTTCAAAAGGGAGCTTTCGTAGGTCGCTTCTTTAGCTCCGAATGACGTAGCGGAGGTAGACGCTGCTACTGAGCATGCGCACCGCTAGCTTTCTCTGCACGATTCCAGGGATCATTTCCGGTCACCGTAAGCAAGCGGGATAGCGGGTGTGGTTGCAGCTTTCGGTGCCTTGTCAGCTTACAGGTGAACGGAGTGCACCTACCTTCTTTCTATTAAATACAATATTTTATTTTTTTACAGGGACTAACTACCATAATGAGGGACGTATGAAAAATGAAAAGTAGTATTGCGGAACATTTTTGAAAACATCAATATTGTTTTCATTGTTTCCTTGATAAGCGTACGGGAAAAGTAACGTGAAAGTAGTTTGTAACGAGTATTAATTTGTTACTTTTCAGCGAAAGTAATTTGTAACTGTAATCCAATACATTTGAGGTTCGGTAATTTGTAATTGGAATCGTTACATTTTCCAAGTAACGGACACGAGTCTGCTTTGATGCTCGTACTCACAACAATTTGACTTTAGTATGACTATTTATTTATAAATAACTTTATATAGTTCATCATATAAATCAGTTCAGAACGTCTTCGTCTGTAGGTGATTTACTGAAAGGAACTGAAATTAACCGTGACTGCTAAATTATTTTTTTATAAAAGTTGCAAAAAAAAAAAAAGAAAAAGCATTTTATTTAGGCCATGCGAATGGGCTGGAGACAATATAGGATTGCAAGCAGCGCATCTGGCCGCCGCCATGTCTCCTCTCGTGCGGGCAAGTGCGTGCAATTATACAAGCTTGCCAAAGGCCAAAGCTACGTTCACCCGCACGCTGCACATGATTGCACGCATAACGAAGCTAAAATGCCGGAATTCTGATATACGACTTGATTGTTATGCCTAATTCGTTTTAATTAACATGTTAGTTACGCGCGAACATTTATATGAAACTGCGGTGATAAAGTAGCACGAAATGACAAAACAAACAAAAAGAGTTATTCACGTCGATAAGGGGAAAAGAAATGTACAACTTGTTTTCTTATTGTTGCTTGAATTGACAAGTCGAAATTTAAAACGCAAAGAGTGCAGAGTTTGTCACGAGCGGTATTGGTAGGTGCGCGGGGCTGGGGTCTTTTAGTAGATTATTTTTGCATTCTGATATTATCAATATCTCTATTCACAATTAACGCTGCGTGCGCCGCGGTATGTGCGCAGTTTTGACCATTGTTATCGGCGTGCAAAAACGGTCTGCTAAAACTCTTTGTTGTAGGATGTTTCGAACAGAAGTTATTTTTAGGAAGCATATCGTTTCGTGGTAGAGGACTGAGGATTGCCTTGGCTTCGGCTGACCGCAGTTAGCACCTGTCTGGATTGAACTCGCGCGGTTCGTCCTCTATAACGTCAACTTTTCAGCAGTAATTTACGGCACGATATATATCTTTTTCCGCAGCGAGAAAATTCCAGTCATATATAGCGGAACTTTTGTTTAGATTTCATTTTATTCGGACAGAGCCGGGAAGTTTAAAATGTCCCGACGAGTAAGTGCTGGCCCGCGTGTGCTCTAAATCGGCCTCGTTACGATGGGCTATAAACTGAATCCCGAATAGCCGCCCGTCACTTTACCGTATCACTACCGGATATCGTGCGAGTGCGCAAACGATCTACTAAAACACCCCAATCTCGTAACCATCATCCCACAAGCGTTCGCCGACTTCCTTAACCGTATACACCTCATCCACAAAGGCGCAGCCATCTTGAATGTCGTCGCTTCTGGTATCCGTTTCTAGTTTTCTACGACAAAGAAAATCTGGCTCAACTTGTTTCTGACTGAAAAACGACATTCACTCCGTATCTTGAGGCGACCCCCTTCAACCTGTGCGGAATGCGGTGAACGCGAGGGAAGGTAGCCACCTTCTTTCTGTTTTCCACCTCTCTCTCCCTGCAGTCTCTGCCGGCATCTACTTTGATACTTTTCTTTACTTTTTCGCAGGCAGAGGTAATCAGTGGGTAAGAAAATCCGGCATTTCGGAGCCTCGCTATTCGAGCTGAACCGCTTTATTTGTGTTTCCGCCGTTAAACATTTCGTGGTCAGCTTTCCTTCATTTTGATCTCGCAGGATTTTGGTAACGCAGACCGAATACAAGACACAGCAATACCATGTTTCATTAGGTTTGAATGGGCGGACCGAAAATCAAGCAAGGACTTGCAATCCGGGACAAGTATAGAAGAGACTGTGGGGAGAGAGGCGTGGAAAACAGAGAGAAGGTGGTTACCATCCCTTACGTTCACCGCATATCGCACGCGTTGAAAGGGTCACGTCAAGATACGGAGTGAGTGTCGTTTTTTCGGCCAAAAACAAGTTGAGCCAGGTTTGTGCCGCAAGTACAAAAGCGCGTCAGAAAGGGGGAACAAATGAAAGCCGTTTACAACTTCTCCCTGTGACGCCGAATAAGAGCGCAGCTCTTGAGGAGGAGGAGGAGGGTATGCCCCTCCTCCCTCCCCTCGGTCACGTGACGTCCGGGGGTCACGTGACCCTCGTGAGGTCTCGTGACGTTACGTCACCCTTGTGAGGTCACGTGACCCTCGAAACGTCACGAGTCCCGCGCGTTGCATTGTGGGACATTTCCGATAATGCACCCCGCGGTTACGACGACGGCGACGCCGACGCCGCTCAAGCCGGAAACGGGCGCCAGCTGCGCTCTAAAAAATCATGGTTGCACCGTGAAACACGGTACGAAGTTCGTATGGTGTACCGTTGGCGCATTCTATAAAATACATTTCATGTGCGGGAAGGTATCTATCGGTCAAACGGGACGGTTTTTGAACATCCGTTTAAGGGGTATCCACACGAAGGAGAACTCCGCGGACGGATGTCGTGACGTCAACAACCCGGGAAACTCCGTCCTCGGCTCCGTCGCCCACCTGCGGAGCTTTCGTGCTGACAGTACGAAGCCTCCGCGCCTTCGCCACGGAGAACGACGTCGCGAGGCGTCAAAAAGGGATGACGTGTGTCTCACGTGATGCGCGCTCCGCGGAGGAAGGGGGCAAATTTCTCCTTCGTGTGGATACCCCATTAAGAGAGCACCAGAGTTGTTTGAAAAGATTTGCTTGCTTGCCTCTTGCAATGCATTGTCGTGATTGTGGGTGTGAGCCAAGGTTAAGTGACACAGAACTGATTTTTAAGCACAAAGACCAGCCGTCTACAGAGATAGTGGAGACGTACCAAATAAAGAGAAGGATGAGAGCCTCTTGCGTCAGCTAACCGTCGTTGGAATGCACTGCTAGACAGCGAGATTACATTTTTGAATTTGGGCTAGCTTTTTAACCCCTGCCATTACGTTTTTATTAATAGTCATGTAATGCGCTTGCGCGGGATCGCACTGCCATAGAATAAAGGGTCGTTTTCGTGTGCCTTCCGAATAAAATTCGTCAGCTGATGGTAGACGCTCGTCCCGCGTGTTTCTTCTACGTCCTCGTGTTTTCGCGCTGTTTCCACGATGAATTCCCACCAACTCGCCCGACTATCCACACTTCGAAATCATAATAATTCAACGACAGCTGGTAAACAGCTTTTTTCTGATAGGTAGCATGGTAGGCCTTGTAATTCACGCGCTCGCCTGGGCTTTGTCAAATCATCCACGACTGTACCACAGTGTCACGTGACATCATGGTCTAACGTGATGTCATGGTGTCACGTGATGTCAAAATGTCACATGACATCGCAGTGTCGCGTGACGTCGCAGTGTCGCAACACATAATGGTGCCGACGTCACAGTGCAGTGTCACGTTGAGTCACAGTGTAAAACGAGGTCATAGCGTCAGTGACATCACGTCACGGAGAACTTTTCCCGCTAAATTTAGCGGGAAACTTGCTGGGCTAGGTTGAATGGGAAACTACGTGTGTCCAGTGTGATTCTGTCTGTTTGCGGCAGTGTGAGCAGCACCTCGGTTGTCGCTTTAGTTCATTTGAGGGACACGGCAAGAAACGGAAAAACTTCTTTTTTTTTTTTGCTACCTTTGAATTTGTTTGTTGTTCGCGGTGGGAGGAAGGGGTAAAGGGAAAGATAAATCAAACTCAAACCGCCGACGCCACAACGTTCTGATGCTAGGAAGACGATCCGTCGTCTCAGGTGGTCTACACGGAACAAACCAGCCGACCCAAGGCAGAAGCCAGACACCACTTCCTTTTACTTTACGATCCCCGTTCCGCAAACCTCAATCCAGTCTGAAACCATGTAGCGGACCGGCGTAAAACCACCGGACCCTTTTTGGAGGTTTGGAGCGAGCTAGCCCATCCTGTACCAAGCCGACCCAATCAAATAATGGAGAGGTTCCCCACCCCCCGTGCTCAGTGTAGCGGTCTGAGTGAGGAAGCGCCCTGCAATGATCTCGGAGCGGTCGACGCACCCTTCGCGTTTGAATCGACTGCAATGTTACGCGCGCTCCGATAAGCATCGTCACCGAGTGTCAATTCTCCGAGGGGAACGGCGTCTCGAGAATATAAAGAAGAGCAGGGTCTCCTCCACGTCTCGATGGCTCACACCGGTTTCATCGAGAGGTCCATCTCGATTGCCGCACTTTATACGCCGTAGAGCACAGACGGTTCTGGTGTGCCCACCTTGGGCCTTTTTTTGTTTTGTTTTTTGTTTGTTTTTGTTTTAGCCGGTTTTACAACAGGGCGCGCTCGTCTAAGCCGATTGGAAAGGTGCGCGCGCTCTCTGTGGTTGATGCAGTTCGTATAAGGTACGCTATGGCGCACCAGCGTATCTGGAATTGCTCCGTGCACGTCTCAGCACTTCGCTATGCTACGACCGATATAGTCTAAAAATATCCCACAGTGCGCGAATTCTGTGCGTTCGTGCAGTACGAGGAGGAGCACCGCAAATTGGGACGCCAGTGTATACGTGACTCGCGCAATTCCCTTGTTTTTGCCACAAAACACCTAACGCGATACTTGGGTGTAAACGACCCTGACACCGCGTAGCGTGACGTCATGTTGCGAATGCCGCGGCGTCATGAGGTGTGACAGATCTGAAACTGGGGCGATTCGTCAAACTCAAAATTTGGACAAAAGTTTACGGTGCGCGCTGATTGGGTTCTTGTAACAATCACATCGAGCTTTTTTTTTTTTTTTTTTTTTGGTCTCAAGGGTTCAGTCGGCGCGCTACGCGAACTTGGGATATTTGTGCTTGATGAGTCGAGCCAATAACACCTATAATAGTCGAAGTAAGTGCACTAGCATTTGCACTAGCACGTTATCGCAGCGAGATCGACAGCATACACAGATTGGTGCTGGGCCTCGTATCTATAGTCAATGCGACGAAGGACGTTCGGCGTCAAGCTCGGGCCAATGGCTTGACAATTGGGCTCATCACACGTAGCGTCATCACGTGTGATGACACCACGTGGAGGTATAGAAGGCTGTTCCGATAGGTTTTGATTGTTCTAGGGGGTGTTGACTGGGCCCACCATAAATTTAGGACCGTAGTTTAATGAACCTTTTGTAGAAATACGCGGTGCGCATGCGCGGAGTATTTCATGCGCCTGGGTTCGAGAGTATCTAGTTCCAAACAACCCGCCATCTTGCATTTCTCGTCTTTGAGCGGTTTCGTTGTGTCGACTTCGGGGCGGAAGATTACGCACGATGGGCACAAAGGTGAGCTTGGGGGAGCCGTATCTAGGTCACATCGCCTCAATAGGTGAACAGGATGTAGCTGACGTTTTGGGTGTGAAACGGGTGGGAGAGGCCTTGGGCGCGCGTTGTTTTCCAGTCACCTAGTCTCGAACCGATTCGCGTGTCTAGGTGGCAGCACATATTCGCCAAGAGGTCCATTCACACGCGGGAGGCTTTTCGGGGAGGGACGTGCTTGACGTCAGTGATTGGTGGAACGAGCGGGACTCGCTCCCCGACTCGAGCATTCGCACGAACGGCGGAGAGCCGAGAGTGATGTCAGTGTTATCAGACGCAATTAGCACGGTCGCACTATCGACAACAGGGCTCGGTGCATGCTGACGAGAGTAGAAAAATGGAGGCGTATACATGAAACGCCGATACACGATTATGGCAGCAGCGCGGTTAGATGCAAAAAGCTACAAACTGCTCACTGCTAAAAAAAAAAAAAATGCTTTTGAATGGGTGGATGCAACGCGAAGGACGTGGAAGAAAACACTGATTTCTATGACTATTTGCTGGATCGCGTTTGCCCAGCTCCAGCTATGCACAGGAATGTAGCCACGTACGCAAAATTAGCGCAATGAACGAACACAGGAAGAAGGAGTAGACAGGACAGAGCGCTCTGTCCTGTCTACTATACTTATTCTTTCTGTGTTCGTGCATTGCGCTAATTTTGTGTACTATGTTTAACCAACTAGGCCATCAAATTATTTTGTTATACCATTATATTACCAACAAAAAAAAAAACATTACACTGGTTGACATAACGCAAACACCGTTTTGGCGAGCTAAGAGAAATATCGCGGATTGACTAACATTTCTTTTGTGATCGCACATTCAAACGTGAACAAGTTTACTAACATGCATCTATTTGACGGGCCTTGGATCAGTGTTTGCCCTTTACCCACTGAGCGAGTCGCGGTCATACAAATGATGGCTTTGAACTCTTGCACATAAAATGAGTAAGACACAAACCAAGGCAATCCAAATAGATTGCATGCTGCAGAAACTGCTCGAACTGGCATTGCGTTCAGCACGAATACTATAGATTGAAATCGGTAACCACCCTCATGGTGGTTTTTGCCTATCACAGTCGCTTTTGGAACAAAACATCAAGACAGTTGGAACTGGTTGGTTTGAGAGGTTATCCTGGAAACCTCTATCGGCGAACAGCATAGACCTCGTAGAAAATCGTATTTTGCAAAGAGGATTTTTTTTTTCATGGATGGCGCGTTTGGTGATTGTGATCCTCGTGATAGAATAATCGCGTCTCACAAGGATTACCCGTCTTTTGAACGGCCTCCCTTTTTTTTTCTTCTCTCTTTTACTTAGATCATGCTTAACAATGGCAAAAATGAGAGCCATGTTTTGTTCTTCGGAGGTCGATGTCGACTGAGAGCGTATGATGGCATCATTGAAATAAACATATATCCTATTTTCGAACGACGACAAATATTCAAACATCCAAACTTTACACAGTGTGGCGTAGTACGCAAAAATTTGTTTTTCTAGATCGTTCGTTATGAACAGACGGGATAGATTTTGGAAACGACTTGGTAGTTTAATGATGTTTTACGTGTGTTGCGAGCTTCTTTGGGATATACTAAAGATATGGCACTTGTCAAGGTGTGCTGTGTACGAGACGTGTTTCACGCGCAGATATATGCACCAGGTGCAAACTGTCTAAGCAAAACCATTTTTTTTTTCAGTCCAAGCCTTTTTTTTTTTTGCTGACTATTTACCGGGTGCGGACTATATATGCCGGGAAATATAGTTTACTACTCTACAATAATCCCATAATTAAGTGCTCTACTGTCACGTAAATATAGCTATAACTTAATCGTCTCTAGGGGGTGTTAAGTCTTATCGTCCTGTACGCGTCAAAGAGATATCCCCTAATCTCCTGCATCCGCTTCAAACGATCGGAGGAAGATACACGAATAACATGCCAGAGCAAAAAAAAGGAAAGAGAAAAACGAGCGGATTTGGTTGGAATAGTTAGTCCCACGAGCCAGATGTAGCGAGATGTAAAAGAATAAGACGACTAAATGAAACAGCCGAGATTTTAAAGACGACCCGCGTGCGATAAAAACTGGAAAAACGTGTGGTGCTGTAATTGCGCTGCTGGCATATTAATGAACCCGCGCGAAGTAACACCCAAGCCCTCTCGGCCGCGATAAAGAACATGCGATTCGAGGGGTTTCACGCGTGTCCACGGTGCGTGCTATAATGCTGCGAAAATCTCTCCTCCCCCCCCCCCCCCCTTCCCCTCCCTTTTTTTTTTTTATGAGGTCAGAAAAGAGCAGTTGATGTGGAAAGAAAAGCAAAACAAGAGAGGGCACCTGGAAATGCCGCATCGAGCAATTTACGCCTCGCAGAGCCCTAAATCAATCGAGTCTTCAGAAAGGTGTTTTTGTACAGGTTTTTCAGGCGGCCGGGCTGCATTCAGAGGAGGAACGCAGATAGGAGGGCGACGCAATTTTGTCGCAACTTGCAGACAGCGTTCAAATTCCATTAAGAACGCGGTTTCAAAGCACGTTAGTTAGTATCGTGTGAATCGGACGCGGACTTCTGTCCGGTTAGCGCCGCGAACTAGCGAACCATGTCCACTGTTGCTTGCTCAAAAGGATTTAAAAAGAAGCTAAAGAAATTTCGTAAAACCGCTAATAACTGCTAAATGTTTCTCGGGGATCTTGGCTTCTTTCCCCGTCGAGTGCTTATCTCCGTTCCGCCGCGAAGTGCTCCCAGATAAGATGTGTAAGATTGGGTGCGGTTGTCTCCCTTGCACTCCGACGGCCCAAGATCCAAGTTGGTATCCTTCTTCTTTCTTCTCGCATCATCTCATTTCTTGAGGAGGTGCGGCGTTATTGCACATCCCATCTTCACCCGCCTCAAGAGCGCCGTTCGGCACACCATAAATCCGGTCGGGGTCTGATAGGGTCCTCTGGGACCCTCTACCTCAATTCTTTCTCGAGTCTTCCCTTCTCCTTTGCAGCGTGGGTCTCGGGGCTGTACTCCACGTCCCAGTTACTGAAGGAGGCGGATTACCCATGGTCCCGGGGCAGCCGAATGACTTTGTTGGGGAGGAAGATACGACTCGTGACTCTGTCGGCCGGCTCATTCCCCTTAACCCGGCGTGGCCCGGGTCCCAGCATAGCTGGAACCGGGTGCCGTGCCCGGCGGTCAGCATAACTCTTCGTACGGTGGGGCTGGTAGCTCGGTGTTCCTTGCACGCCCTGAAAACTACACTGAGAGTCTGTGAAGACTATCACTAATTCATTTGTCTTTGTTCGCTGATTGCTAGTACATTCGTGTTTCATGACTGCGAACACTGTCTGCGCCTCTGCTCCTTTCGGCGATACGGTTGCTGTCGCGAAAGCCCAAGTCCCCTTGCCTCGCAGGTGAAAGGCCAGGGCCGCTCTGCCGTCACTGATCGCTGCGTCTGTGTATAGTTCACCGCTACATTTCAATGTTTCAGTGCTATTTTGGCTCCTTCGTGTTTCTTTGCGTGTCGTTTCCCCCCTGCTGGTTAAGTGGCTCCCCATCTTCCTGGGTACCTTGGAAACTATGAAACTCTTTTCTCAGGACAGAACTTCCTCCAGGAAGCTCACCAAATCCGCCGTGCTCTAGCTATTCCTGGAGCTTCGTAATATCTCTTTCAGCCGGCATATGTTTCAGCTTGAGCTCGTATATTTCCTCCTGTTGCTTCCGAATCTTTTCGAACGTCCGGGAGAGGACACACCTGCGCAACTCTTCCAGCATGTAAACCCCTGTCCTCCGTTTCACATTTCGTCCGTCAGGCCTATATACCAGCTTTCCCATGCGCACTCGGTATAAGCGGTAGCTGCAGGCTTCTCCGTTTCACGTCTTTTCCGCATGGGTGGCGTCACGTTCTTTTGGAGTTGCGATCAGAGGGCGTGTACACCGTTAGGGTCACTGTAGTGATTGACAGCTCAAGAAACGCAGGGCTTGCCGGGTGTTGAGCATCTCATTATCTCTCTCCGCGACCAATCAGATTGCGGCATTCGTCGATAGGAACACCGAGGTACAAATCCCCAAGGAAGCCACGCCCCGCAACTCCGGTCAATATTCTCAGATTTGGAATTACGACTGTTTTAGGCTAAAGCAGTGTCCCCTAATTACAAGGTATAATTGTTTTTTCTCGATATTGCGCGTAGATTTATAAATACCTCGGCTCAAAGTTTGGTTTCGTGCGTATACTCGGCAAAACCGAAAATATCTGCTAGAGGGATGGGAATACTGATCGTCAGTCGTACGGCCGCGATGCGTGACGTCGTAAGGGTGCTGCGGTAAACGCGGTACAACCAATCAACCGCAGTGAGATTACCTCAGTTGTGGAACTCCCGCGGAGGGGGGCATCCCCCGCACTCACTTCATTTCGCCTCCCGCAGGCGGATCCCCTCGTTTGAAGCGCCATCTAGATTTTCGTTTCAAAACTGTTTGTTTCATAGAAGTACGGTAGAACGCCATCTAGACGCTGCGCTTCGGAACGTACGTATTCCATACAGACTTGGACGTAGTTCAACTACTCTACTCAAACTACTGTAGTTTAACTACTTTTCCGAGTAACTTGGTAACTTTCAGTTACAACTTTATTTGGGTAATTAGTAGTTCTATTTAACTACATTTTTCAAGTAACTTCTACTCAAATTACTAACTACTTTCCAAGTCTCGTGATAATTTTTCTCATCACAAAGGTTTAAACGCAGAAATAAATAAGACGCAGGCATATGAAGTGGCATTCCCGAACAAGGGGCCCCCTCACATTCCGTTCCCACGCACTTGCACTCGGTAGCCGTTGAAACTGCATCACAGGCGTCCACAAGCCAAGGTGGCGACGAGCAGCCAAAACATAACACCGGCGCGCACGAACGCAGGCAGAGATGCTTAACAAGCCTTGGTTGGGTATTGACCTAATCCGGTAATGCACGCAGGCGCCACGCCTCTAGCTGCAACCGTGAAAGACGGGGACACTCCGAGGGTTGTTGCTTTTATGTTGTCGGCCTTTAGTGAGTTCTGACTCAAGCGGTAGGTTCCACGGGAGACGCCACTGGAATGACCTCACAGCTGGGCGCCTGTTCCCATGGTCGCCTCGTCACCAGCGCATACTCCCTTGCAAAGTCGGACTTTTCCGCTCAAAAACGCAGACACGGATAATCCGTTCATGGGAGCACGTCCCCGCTTCCAGCTGCAACTGTACAAGCGCCGATGCTTGTTCACGTAATCCTTCCCGTCCTTCTGGCCTTCCACGCCAGGAAGACCTCATCTTTGTTGAAAACGATTTGCTTGTCAGGCGTGTCAGGCGTGTCAGGATACCGTAGTCGCCGGCAAGGATTACGAGTCACCCTCGGGAGATCCTTTTGTTGGACCTGGCGTCAGCGGCAAAGCATATTTTGTTTGAAAACATTTTTTTTTTTCAGTAGCGTAACTCTAGCACTGCGACGAGACGCGCAGCTGTCCGGATTAACTCATCATGGTGGCGCGAGACTTGAACCCTTGACGGTCAGGTGCACTCGCTCAGCGTACTCTCCGAACTTAGTGGGAATAAAGAGGGGCCAGTCATAACAATCTCAACTTGCCGAAGAAAAAAGAAGGAGAGTTTATTATAAGAGACCCTGTAGCCGAGGCAAACCTCACATGTTTCGTTATGGACACCAAAGATGCCGACACTCGCTTACCGGACCCTACACAGCCTGTTTCTGAAATTCAACGCTGCCGTTCCATCCAGCGCGTCGGTGGAACATCTTGTTAGCTTGGATGGGGACGTATTTAAGAGGAAAATGGGAAAACCCTCCGAAAAGAAGTTTGAAAGTCAGTTGCTTTTGCGAGCGAATGAACTATTTTGGTGAAAACGCAAGCCATAAAATGACTGCGTTTATTTTAGGCTCGCAGGATTTTTCACGGATCAAATCTGCTGTTCATTTTGCTACCACAAAAATATAAAAAAGTAACTTCGAAAGTAACTTCAAAGTAACTCGCTCCTTTTTTTAAAGTAGTTAGTTATTTACTCAATTACTATTACAAATACGTAATTTCTACTCTACTCCAATTACTTTTGGCGTCGATACTCAGTAACTTAAATTAACTACCTTTTTTGAGTAATTTGTACATGTCTGATTCCATAGAATACACTGCAGTTCCCATAGCAGCCGTCCGGCGCGTTGAACGACGGGCGGCGAGCCGTGCATGGTGAGAGAGGGGGGTATACGTGCTCGTGCTAGCAGCATCTATGGGCTATTCCGTAACTGAGCTAATCTAATAACGTTGGCTCCACCGCCACGTCACGTCAGGAGGGTGCTGCGCCAGTATTCCTATTAACCCGCTTGCCGCCCGCTAAAGAGTGCGGCTGGTCGCATCTTTAAAATCGGTTTTAGGGGAGTATACGCGGCGTCGCTTTTGACAATACTTCGGCAGTGATCATATTTCGTGCCACTAAAGCGATACCAGTAATTTATTTTGGTTTAGTTTTCGACCGGAGTTGGCATTCATGCTCTCGTGACAGTGACCACGGTGCAGTCGTTGAACACGGGAAGTTAAAGATTTACTCAATAAGAAAGCAAATTTTGTTGCAATGTTTCCGCCAAGCGAGTTATGCATGGATGGCCTTGCCAGCGTTCCAGTGAAGCCGGCGCGCCATCACCTTGCCAGGTGCAAAAAGCACGCCAGACTTGGAAGGACGGTGTAGAGTGCGCGGCTTTTCCGGTTTGAAATTATGTTTGACTAATCGTAACGGCATGTAACTATACTGAAAGAAGGGTGATTGCCAACGAGCCAAGCCAGCGTGGTTGATCCCTTCCCTGCCTGGCATAGATGCAGAAATCGGATGAAAAGAGTTCTAGTCAAGCAGCGTTGCAGTCACCCTCTCCACATTCTAAGGTATGCATGAGGACTCTTACTCCAGCCAGTTTTAAATATATCCTCGACGAAACAGACAACGAAGTGAGGGAGGCAACGTTTTTAAGATTTACTGACTCCGTGCGTTAGCCCTCTCCCGCCCCTAAAAATGTTAGTTTTTTTTTAATTATTTATACGAGTTCGTAGTAAATTTGTTTCATAAAATAATATTGATAACACTTTTTCGCAAGGTAAGCAAGGTTTGAAAAAAATGTTGAACCAGATTGCTAACTCTAACCCCTACACACACTCACTGGCCTTGTGCGTGTATCGTCTTTCCCCCATCCTTTCTGTCGTAAGAAGTCGCGCTTGATCGCGCATCATCGACGGGCGATGTGCGATCCTTATTGCTGATTGGCAACCGTTCCTTGACATCTTAAGCCCGCACTGAGTTCACTTTGATCCCGTTCCACCGCTATCGGAATTAAACCGCAGGCCCACGCTGGCTTTTAGATTACATTTCGTGTTTTCTTTTAGAGTGCAGCTCTTAGGCGCCCGTTTCCGGCTTGAGGGGCGACGCCGTCGCCGTCGGCGTAACCGCGCGTTGCATTGTAAGACGTTTCTCATAAGGACGTCACGTGTGACGTCACGAGGGCAACTGAATTTAGCGGTGAAACTTTACTCTCATGACGTCACACGTGAGGCCACCCAACCAGGGAACATTTTTCCGCTAAATCTGGCGGGGAAATTTTGCCCTCGTGACGAGACACGTGACCCTCCCCTCCGTACCCTCCCCTCCTCCTCCTCAAGAGCAGCGCTCTAATTCGGCATTACAAAAAATTGTAAACGTCTTTCATATTTTTTTCTTGGCTTATTCTCCTTTTTTTTTTTTTTTTACACGCGCATTTTAGCTCTATTAAAACTATAGTTTAATTTCTCGAAGATCGCCACCACATGAAGCCGTGCACAAAAAATGACATCGTCCGGCACACCCTCTCCCCCTTCCCCCTTTGGCGCAATATGACTAACAATCAATCACCCCGCCCCCCTCCTTCCTTCTCATTCTTTTTCCCTTCTCGTATACCTTGGTTTTGAACCGGACTTCAACGAACGGACGTTATCTATATCTGCCTTCAAAATGAAGTGCTAATCAAGAATTAAAGAGCTCGGCGTCGATGCAGTTAGGGCCGAATAAAATATACGCCTAGAGCGTCGGCACTTTGTTCCCCAATTCTCTTCTGGGCGCCGCCATGTTGGTGTTTAGAGCGCCAAGTTTACTGAGTTGTCGTTACTCTGAAGCATCGCTTATGTATATAGTAACTTTAGATAAAAGATTTTTGGAAACTTTCAACGGGAAAACGGCGGTCGGCAGAGCTTTTCAGTACATGGAGCTCTATGATGCCAGTTATCAAAAACGGGAAACAATTGCCACCATTTTCTCATTGAAAATTTCAGAAAATCACCTATAACTTTTGAATAAGACAACAGTTCATGCGGAAACATAGGCACCTGGTTCGCACCGCTAGCGCTACATCTGGGCAAAAAATAAACGTTAAACTAAGCGTAATTTTTTTTTAAGGGGAAAGGGGGGTGGGGAGGCACGCTGTACTTCTGGGAGTGTATTGCCTTTTTCGCGAATTGATCGCTTTCCATCGAGCGTATATGGAGCAGCCACTGGAAGACGGGCCCTTTCTCGAAAGGGCTCGCGCGCGCTTTAAAAAGCGGGTCGGCGACCCCGGTAATCCCGGCGGCTGCGTGTCAAACGACGTCCGAGCACGACACGGGCCGACGGGAATTAATGCCGCCACGCTTTTTTGCTCCTTTTGTGCGCGTGTCTCGGTGTGTGTTATAACTCTCATACGCGCGGTGAAGCACACGAATGCACGAAAAGCTCATCGCTAAGAATAGGAGAAAGCGCTCCGATTATCCCCTCCTTGCAGCCCTTCTATTCATTTGGAACTTTGCTCAGATGACCCAAGTCGGTTTCATTGGGTTCTTTTTTTGATGTTTGGTGAATTGACGAATCGGTTTAGGCAAAAATAAAAAAAAAAGTAGGAAACTTTTGGGGGGTCAGTGATTCCGCCACTTTTAGATTCAAACGAAAATTGTCAACATGTCGCACACTTCAAAAAAAAAAAATGTTCTACAATCTTTTTTTGTGTTTTTTCTACTCTTTTCCAATACCTTCAGCGCATATCACGAAAATCTCGAGCCACTGTTTAGAAGATGTCTTATGTTAGAAGGTGGCAACAACGGCTTGTTGTATCTAAAGTTGTATCGTGCCGTTTTCGAACCAATATGCGCGCTATATTTTTTAACCTGAAACGTTCTTTGACTAGTTGTCTCGGCTTTCGTGAAGCCGGATTAAGCTTCCCCGCTAGATTTAGCGGAAAAATTGACGTCACGTGACCAAACCACCAATTCAGTTTCCTTACCAGACTTAGCGGGAAAATTGACGTTACGCAACCTCAGCGCCAATTCAATTTCCCCGCTAAATTTAGCGGGGAGAATGTCGCATGACGTCATGTCACGTGACCTATACACAAATCCAGTTTACCCGCTAGATCTAGCATAAAAATGGACTTCACGTGACCTCAACGCCAAATCAATTTCCCCGCTATATTTAGCGAGAAAATTGACTTCCCCTGACCTGAACACCGATTCAGTTTCCCCGGTAAATGTAGCGAAAAAAAAAATGACGTCACGTGGCTTCGTTTCACGTAACCTACGTACAAATTCAGTTTCCCGCTAGATTTAGCGAGAAAATTGACGTCACGTGACCCGCACATAAATTCAGTTTCCCTGCTGAATTTACCGGGTACCTGTACACCGATTCAGCCTCCCCGCCAAATTTAGCGGCAAATTTACATTTACGTGACATCGATTGCGTTACGGTGCAGCCGCAAGGTGCAGTTATTGCTAAACGTTTGTTATGCTGGAAGTTGAACGTTTCACGCATCCAACAGAATTGCCTGTCAATTTGCCATACATGTTTTTTTTTTTGTTTTTTTTATCAATCTCCGATGAACTTGGTAACAGAAAGAAGAGTCACATAAATGGTAGAATATACGGAGCATTTACATACATACTCTAGCTTCTTTCCCGCATGATCACCGCGCAGATCTAGGCAATTAGAGTGATATATCCCAAGCGTTTTAATGCCCTTCTCAAGGAAGGTTTCCGCCTGCGTTCTAAGTCATTCCATGACAAACGCAACCGTCGGTCGTCGCAGACGTCCTCTCCTAACACTCATCCTCGCGTACGCCTGTCGTCAACGCGGTGGCGCCTTCACGTGGCGAAACGCAAACCGGTCCCTTGAATTCCGATGGCAGCTTATGAAACATTTGCAACAGAGGCGCTAAAAAAAAAAAAAACAAAGAAGATATATATATAGCGGTTATTTTGAAATACTAAGGCGCAATGAACCGTTTCCGGGTGCTATTGATCATTTTTTTAGGTATTATTGCGTCCATCTTGCATACATTGCTGTTTTCCTTTTAGTCTTCATCGAACAGTAATGAGCACCGGTCGTGGTAACTTCACGCCATTTCTTTTGACTCGCAGTCAGTCGATTCGTTGACTCCAATAATTGCATCAGCCAGAAAGAGGCCAGGCACTTGGCGCTCTGGATTTGGTTCGTTTCATCTGTAACGCGGTAACATTTTAGATAATTCAAACTGTCCAATTGTTGTCGAACAATCTGAGTTATTCCCTTTTAAAGTTCCCAACTCAAACTTATCACGATGTTATGAAAGCCGGTACTTTAGACTTTATACCTTTCATTTGTACACACCCCGACACGGTTAGCGCGAACACGGCATCGGCGCATTTTCGCATTTTACTTCTCAATAGTATAAGCGAGCACGAAATTTCATCGCTTACATTATAGAACTAAATGAGCTGAATCCGTAGCAATAATAACTTGGATGACATCCCTTGGTATCAAAGAGAAAAACTGGAAAAACTGGCGATTGTTTGTTCGCGCTTACAGTGTCGCGCTCTCTACCTCTCTTTATGGAGTTCGTTCCGGAAACTCGGAAAACGAAGTACACTCTAAGAAATGCCTGCGCGTCTACTTACCCGCGAAACACTCGAAGAGCCAATCTCTGCGATCTACGAAATCAGCTCAGCGAATAAAGAGGGGGAAACATCCGTTTAGATCTTAAAATGAAGTCTGCGCTGTGGCATTACGCAATGCAAAACGTCATGCTTGCATTGCGTAATGCCACGCGCCGACTTAATTTTGAAGTCTAAACAGATGTTCCGCCTCATCATTCGCTGAGCTGATTTCGTAGATCGCAAAGAGCGGCCCTTTGAGTGTCTTGCGGGTAAGTAGACGCGCAGGCATTTCTTAGAGTGTAATGTTTGGATTCCTGCTGATCCGTCATTTCTGATGAGGGGGGAATCGGTGGTCGGAGTATACGTGCAGTGAAAGCTCGCGGTGCGGAGCCCAGGAATCCTACGTTCCACCCACACCCCTGCCCGTTGCGACCTGGATGAGCATCGTATACCGGCGTGCGGTTGTGTATCACTTCTGCGTGGCGCACGTTAAATAGCCCGCTAGCGGACGTATATTGCACTGGAAAAATATATCTTCTACAGCGTAAACCACTGTCGCCACTTACTTGGCAGTTTCAGACTCATCGCACGCCGACTAAACATTTATAGTAGCGACTAATTTGTCTGTCCTGCCACCCACGGTTTCTTAACGAAATTTGAAATCAAAAGCTTTTTTTAGGGGGGTTACTGGCCCTCACTGAAGGTATCAAATCTAAACCCTGAAGCACGGAGTAATAAGATAACGAACACAACGACATCTTGTTCGTTTTTTTCTTCGTATCTCGAGGGTTTAGATTATCATGTATTCTAACCAGATTACCTGCATGCTTTCGCTTCTTGCAACTGAAGATCTGCCTGATGAAAAAATTTTGATTTCGTCAGGAAAGAAATGAAAAAGACTGAGTTTGGCAGACTCTTTTTATCCGCTGCAGTATTTTGTTAAAAAAAAAAGGCCAACGATGACTAAACGTGACTTCTGAACAATTTTTCTAACTAATCTGTTTATGCGTTCAACGCTATACTTCGTTTCAACTTTAACTGGCACTGCAATGAAAAAAAAAGTTCTTTTTTTTTAAGAGCATAAATGGGATACTTTTAGAGCGCAGCTCTTAGGCGCCCGTTTCCGCTTGAGCGGCGTCGCCGTCGGCGTAACCGCGCGGTGCATTATGGGAAATGTCCCATAATGCACCGCGCGAGCCCCCCCCCCCCCCGGGGTCACGTGACCTCGGGGGGAGGGGGGTCACGTGACCCCCCCCGGAGGAGATTGAAGAATAAGGGGAGGAGGGGGAGGAGGGGTATACCCTCCCCTGAGTACCCTTCCCTCCTCCTCCTCAAGAGCTGCGCTCCAATTCGGCGTTACAGGGAGTTGTAAACGGCTTTCACTTTTTTTTACCGTACTTTTTACAGGAGAAGTAAAAAAAATCGCGCAATATTTACATCGTTAGGCGCAATTTAGGTGGAGGTCACGGCCCGCTCTAAGCCCCACCCACAAATTCCGTTGCCCCGCCCATTACTACTGGATTTGCTTGCTGCTCGGCCGAATACGCTAACAAGCCTGGTGTATCCTTTTCCCGACATCCGGCGCGTCTATAGTCTGGCGTTTGACAACGCCTATAGTTGTGGGGGCACACGCGAAGCAGCATCCGGCATCGTCTGCCCTATTTCACCACCGTCTATCGTCGTCTGCCATGCCCGAAGGAAGCGGACATGAACGCTGCCCGTCGGCATTCGTTTTCACCTTCGTCCATCTGCTGTTACTCTCCCGTCTAAAAAACTTCTACAACGCTATCAAGACTCGACAATGAAAGCGGCGTCCTAGCGTTCCATCGTGCGCGAGCGACGATCCCATCCAAGCGTCTGTCAGCGTCGTCTGTCGATGTGCGATAAAAAGCGACGAAAGGACTAAAAAAAGCAACAAATTAAATATCCACTCATTTCAGCTTTTGTGTTTTTGTTATTTTTTTGCATGGCATCCGGGAGCAAGGTGAGAGAGTCATGACGCACAATTAAAACGTGATCTAAAATTATTCGCTTTGGCAGACCAGGTGCACTCCAAAACTTGAGGGCTACTTCCAGGGGGGGGGGGGCATTGGCACTTCTTCTCTGCCCCCCCCCCTTTCTTCGGATTCGTGCCTGGCAGACAGTCTTTTGTATGATGTATTCGGTGAGAAGCTCGATAGGGGCGCTTCTGTTTTCCTCACTATGGGTAGTGCACCCATACTGTATACCCACGCGGTTATGTTTTAATTTTCGTAGTGCACAGAAGCTTGGCATTGCACGTGTTTGCGCCAGCAGGAAGTTGAAGTATCCTCACTCTGGGTTCTGAAAAATTCCACCAGGTGGCGGTACCCAAACTTCTCGCCGCGAATAAGCAGTTTGACCCCGGCTTAAAGGGGCCATGAAACAAATTTTGGGCTGGGATAAATGATTTTAAATTGGGACTTTACTAATCGCATATCGTTCAGTTGGCCAAAAGAAAGAGGGTAGAAAGTCAAAAACCAGCTATTCGGTACGAACATTTGAAAATAAAGCGGACTATATTGTACCTTCTTTCCTTCGAAAGCTCTCCGCCTTTTCACTATGATACATCCGCGGTTCCCAAAGCGCGTCAGCGGTGCGAACCTCAGCTGAGCCCAGCTCACGCATTGGACACGAGAACTGCGTCACTCGGACGTATGCGCTCGTCAACAATCAATCGGTCGACGAATATTCGGATTCCCGTTCGTGGCCAATGAGTGCCCTGACGAAACTTATCGTCACTGGGGAATGACAAGTTCTATGGCGTGCATAAAAAGCACGGTGGAAGCTAGGAGTCATCGCACCGGTGTCGAACAATGTCACCACGACGTGATTTCACAATTCGCATTTGAGTTGAGGATTAAAGCTAAGGAGGAAGAAGTAGGAAAATCGTTTCATGACCCCTTTAAGGTCAAACCAAAACTAATCACCTTTAATTTCATTTTTGATTGGGAAAATTCAGTGATTACAGGCTTATTGATCGATGCGACTATCTCATTATGCTATTTGTGATTGTTTAGGTGATTAGATTATTACGTTGGCTACGGTGTTTTTAATTGTCAAGCTTATCAACTAACACCTAACATTTTAAGCTTTCAATTGTGGCTTCCCATTGTAGATTCTCCCAGGAGATGAAGCAGACGTCTCAATTCTCTACTCGATTGAATCAAGTCGATCGCGCGTACTAGCAATATATTCAGTATACTTGAATACGTTTAATACTACATTTAACTATGCTTCTGAAAACTAATTTTCAACAGCACAAAAAAGTTTCGGAAAAGAGTTGCAAAACCCACACACACAGACACTCGAACACACTCGCGCGCACCCCTCCCCCCTTTCCCCCCTCCCCCGCCTCCCCACACACACACCCATAAGTGCAGAAATCATCATCTCAAGGAGTAAACACATCGAGAAAGTAGCCTGGACTCCGGATTAGGTAATAGCTCGCGACATCTACCGGGCGTTGAACTAACAAACTAACTGTCGAGCATCAGCCGATAAGAGCAGCATACACTACCTCTGCATGGGCTTGACTGTGCCTCGGACTCTTCGCACGGTAATTGTTTCGCAGGGCGCAGAACGTGACCCAGCGCAACAATGCAGAACGTTTTCTCTTCAAACTAAACAAGCACGAAAGATAAAAAAAATAACAATAAGAAACGGGCGCAACGCCCGTGTCGTATCTGTTTCACGGCTTCAGTTATCGGAACTTTAACAGCCCCGGTCTTTTGTGCCCGTGAGGCTACAATGTATATCATCTTTTGCAAAGGGGCGCCGAAGCGAGCGCACGCGCTAAAAACAATACGAAGAAGTAAAGATCGCGATAACGATAAGCGAGAACTAATTAAGACGAACCGTCGGCCTTTTAACGACAGTGCGGCCAATCCAAAAACTTCGCACCAACTTTGCCTTCCCCCGTCGTCACGCGTTACTTTTCTCGAGCCCCTAAGAATGTCTGCTGATTTCTACACACGAGACCCCTCTGACGTGGTTTTATTTCTTCGTGCGACCATTATATATTCATTTGAATAGCCTCAATTTTTTTTTTCTAGAGGGAGCAGACATTTTCTAAATCTTTATCCAGCAACGTTTTAGGTCGCCATTTCTTGGACATGAAGCGCGTGATTGGATCCGAGTCGTCGCCGAGCGCTGATACGTCACGCTTGTGTCCAATCGATGCACAGGGGTTGTGCCCAAACAATGGCAGCCTCGATCATCACTGAGAAAGCAGCTCCCGGAAGGCGCCCACTGTTAATATACACCAACTCATGTTTACAAACAAACCGGAGCGCCCCTAGCGGACGCAACCGGTGCCGCGCATGCGCGATGGGGGTGTGGGCAAGAAGCTCGCCGTCGCCAAACAAGCCATTGAAATGCGATGTTGTCGGCGTCGGTGTGAGTCCCCCTGCCCTTTTTCGCGTTCGAATTGTTGATTCTATGTCTTCCTGGCGATGTATGACTATCTTGAGCGGCAGTCAGCGAAATTACCGAGGCTATAGTTACACCGCAAACCTTCGCGTGAATAATGTGACATGTGGTGATTCATTCCGCGTGGACGCCGCAGTATATGTACGCTAAAGCCTGATTCGCATGATGAGATTTCGCTCGCAATTTTCAGTCGCGACGTCACTCGGGCTGCAAAAGTATGAACCGTAGCTGAGATGGTCGACGTCGATACTGAAAATTGCAAGCTGAATCGGACCAACTGAATTAGGCATAACAAGTCGGTGATGGTCACTGGTAACTATGATCAACATCTCCTTGTATCTACTGTTTACATCCAGCCTGCTTACCAACCTTCAAATCTGAGTCTTTAGAGGCCTGCACTTACCGTATTTTCCGGACTATAGTCCGCACCCGGTGTATAGTCCACAGGGACAAATTTGGGGTCAAAAATTAAAGGTTTTGCTTAGATAGTCCCGCACCCGGTGCATAATCCGCACCTGGTGCATAGTACGCACCTGGTGCTTAGTCGACACGAAAATCTTCTCATGGACGGCACCCCTTGACAAATGTATGCTTTTTTAACTCACAAAGAAGCCTATAATATACATAAATCATCATTAACATACTCTTTCATTCACAAAATCTGTCACGTCTCGGTATAATCAATGATATTGAAACACAAAAATCATGTATAGTCCGCACGCGTAGATAGTCCGCACTGCCCAAAATTTCAACTTTTAAACATGTAGTCCGCGGACTATAGCCCGGAAAATACGGTACTTCTAATTGCAAGTACCGGGCCAACATTTGGTCTACGGGCCGGCGTCGTATAAGAGAGCAGACGACAAGCAGAAACGTTTGAAAGAGCAGACGACAGTTCGAACGATCAGGCGGCCGTTTGAACTTGAAGGCGCACTGAACGTAGTCCGCAGGTGGTCCGCACAACTTGACGGTTTTCTGACGTTCATGTTGGAACAAAACAAATAAATCTGATGACCACAAGTTTCCGTGAATTCAACCCAAAGTGCTTCCCGCCCAAGCAATCGTTTTCCGACTGCGTCTGCTTTTCCCTTTTCACGGCATATCCAGATTCTCGGACGAACCGAGCACGTGAAAACTGACCTTCAAACCTTTCTCGACACTTTTGGTACGGCCCCAGTCGCAACGTTTTGACGAGAAGGCAGGTTTTTGTCTGGTTCCTTTCAAAACAACGCAGGAATACACGTCTGGCATGGGGACTTCTGCCCACAGCCCCAGACCGGAAGTGCGCCCGATGCGCCACCACCGCGCCGTGAAGTCACAGAGTTGAGTTCGTGCATATATATATATATATATATATATATATATATATATATATATTATAAAGTAATGAGGTCGCACTTCGAAGCGTCGTTGGTGTTTTAACGCATTTAATGAGTCGACGTAGCATGCTAAAACTACACAAAACAAATGCTGCCATTATTTTTAAAATTTACCAAAAAAATTGGAGTGTGTGTATATTTATACAGTATAAACATGCAGACTATAAGTTGTATGTTTATACAACTTAGTCTGCCTCAACGGGTGACGAGTCTCCAAGCTGTAGATGAGAAATTTAGCCAGTGCAGTACAACCGCTAGCAGCGGACTTTAACGTGACCAGCGACAGTAATAACAGTGTTGTCAATTGTACATTACTCATTTTCATGAACCATATCTCAGGTAGCAATTTAAGGTTCATTGTGGGGATATTTTTATCTCTTTTAAGTGTTACATTTTATTCGCACTGTCCTCCACGTTTACTCGGAAATCTCGAGTATAACCTTGTACTAATGTGAAAAAAATGCAGTTGTCATTTAAAAGTATTGCATCGCCTACTTTATGGAAACATTGAGGGCAATGTAAACTTCCCTTCCGCCCCCTTCCCCCCCCCCCCAAAAAAAAAAAAAAAAGGTAAGAAAAAATTGACCGCATCTCCACGTGGTGAATGATGTTGCTTGGGGCGAAGCTCTGGTGGTGCTTGTCTGCGTAGACGCCGAGCCGCAGCATGCCGAGCCTTTTCATTCATGTCAGTAGGAGAATGTGTGGTTTTCTTCTTTTTCTTTTTTAAGCAGACAGATGGGATGGCATCTCAGAACCCCCTACTCTTTTTTTTCTTCTTTTTCTTTGAGCCTTTTCATTCATGTCAGTAGG
Source organism: Ixodes persulcatus (assembly GCA_013358835.2). Taxonomy (NCBI): domain Eukaryota; kingdom Metazoa; phylum Arthropoda; class Arachnida; order Ixodida; family Ixodidae; genus Ixodes; species Ixodes persulcatus. Next base: position 98,946 of record JABSTQ010009541.1, on the reverse strand, counting down.
AGAATGTGTGGTTTTCTTCTTTTTCTTTTTTTAAGCAGACAGATGGGATGGCATCTCAGAACCCCCTACTCTTTTTTTCTTCTTTTTCTTTTTTCATAATTTTTTTCATCTTTTTTTTCAATTTTTTTTTTTTTTTTTGCCTTACACGAGCACGTGATCTCACGAGCAGAAGCACGAGCACCCGACGCCGGCCTACGGCGGACGGCGGACGGACATACGGACATGGCTAGCCCCTAAGGAGCTTCGCCCCTAAAACAATAAACAATTTCCGTCGTGACAATGAGCGTGACGTTTCCCTTGTTCAGTGCCACAGCGCAGACATCACGAGACAAATAAGAACGACGAGAAAGATGATAAGGTAAACGCACGACGTCGACCTGATTGTGTGTTTTGATTATTCCGAACTGTATAATTAATGCGGTTCTAGTCTCCAACGAGATGAGATCAGCAGGGAGGTTAAAGGGACACTTACAGAGTATTTATGCTCGCCGAGGATTTTAGTTGTACGTGACATATGAGAGCCCAACTACCCAGAACAGAATTCGCGGCTCGAAATTCGCTTTCTTTCCGCCCGAAAACCGCCGATCGAGAACTGGCCGGTTTGAGTCGCGCTCATCTCTTTTCCGCGGTCACGGGCCGTTTTCTAAGGTTTCGACGCGACCACCAAATTTAATCAAAGTCGTGGGTCATTGAAGGCACACAGTCAATACTAAAATAGAAACAAAATATGAGACCCATTTCTTGTGGCTTCCAAAAAGCTGCAAATTTATATTCATCCCGTACGACACGGCCGACAGGCAAGCCGATTGCACGAAGACGTCGCCGAGCCGTCGTCCCTTCTCGTTGCTGAAGACATCGCTCGCTCAAACGTCAAGCACGAAGTGCGTACATCGAGTTGAATACGCACGCGCGCAGTTTCTTTACTATAGGTGCTATGTGGGCAATGCGTGGTGCCGACGTCAAGCCGGGAGCGCATGTACTGGAAGGGAAATCGGCAGCAAACTTTCCGGCATATAGACCGGCTCCATTTACGAAAGAGTTCTTTCAGTAGCTTAGTGGGAATGAAGATATAAAAAAAAAATATGTATCTTAGTGGAAAGACGTCCGCTTCACACGCAGCGGGGACGGGTTCGATCTCTGGTGGGCGTACCATTTTTTTTTTTCAGGCATTTTGCGATGTTTACAGTTTTTTTACAATTATCACTGAAAAAAGCAATAGTTGTGGACGATACGTCGCTGTACTAAATGGCATGGGATTCCATTTTTGACACCACTGCCGCACAATGCCACTTTCAGATGCAGGACATGTGAGGCAGCTCTTCACGTAACATCTTGGGAGTATTCTTTTCGGAGCCGATCACGGGAATTCACCACGGGCACTCACTACTAATTGCCAACACTTAAATGTACAAAACAACTCATCTTGAAGTACAAAACAGCGAGCGGAAAAAACATAAATGCAAAGGAATCGCACGGCGAACAGATCCCGCAACGCGTTTTGTTTGCTGCGCGCAAAAGAAAAAGAAACAAAAAAGAAAAACATCGCACGGTCGGGTGTAGCCAGATGACTTCCGCCACTCACTCTCTCCTCTCCACATTTCCGTGCGGTGCGGGGGTTTCGGTTTCGGTTTCGAGCAGTTGCGTTTTTTGGCTTTATTAAAACAAATACGTGACCCTGTTGCAAAATATTAATTGGGCAGTATTCCGACACCATAATAAATCGCCTGGCAAAAAATGAAAAACACTTTTTGGGGGGGTGTCATTGTCCCTTTAAGTCCCGCCTCTTCGTCGCATGCCTTCGATAGTGCTTCTGCGACTCGCGAGCCTCGAGCCCGCACGCGCAGCCAAAGCGCGGCGGAGGGCAACGAGCGCGTGCTGGAGAGGTCTGAGATTCGAAAGAGACGCCCTGTATGTTCTCAGCCCTGCCAGCGAACATAGCAGTAATGATCTCGCTCCCCGAGCATCGGCGGTCGATCGAGTCAGGTCATCGTCAGCCTTTTCCACACGAATGGACGCGTATCATTTTAAAACATTCGGAAAAAGGGTGCGTATAGTATCAATCTTGCGGTCAAACGCACCTTACTTGTCAGGCACACGACCGCGCCGATTTATTAACGCTACATATTATTCTCTCGAGACAAGCTCTCGATCCATTTCTCATCGACGAAAGCACGCACCCCTGACAAGAGCACGTGAGTCCTGGACAGCAAAATAAGCGACGAAATGCTTATTGGCGTTGCCGAAATGCATCGTTAGAGAGAACGAGTGATATAGTTAACTGGCGACAAATCCAGGAAACTATTAGTCATTTTTACGAGTTTGCGAATGCCTCCTCCACCTCGGCGACAGCCATACGCAACACCATCCGTTAATTATTCCTTCCGATCATAACAACCGAGTTTTATTAAAGAAGCCGAACCTCGTTTCACTCGCCGCCATAGCGAACAATCCTATAGACCTTCTCGTTAAATGCGCCGTCAAAATGAGCCGCACGCGGTGACTAAAGTAACCTTGTATATAGCTTTGCAAACCGGATCAAAAATCCGCTCGCTCCAATTTTCACGCATGTCCTTCCTTATTTTATATTTTGCTTTTTCGACGGGCGTAACAAGTGTTTCAGTGTTCCGTCCGACAAAACAAAATGACCTTGCCAATTGGCAGAGTAAAAAAAAAAAAAAAACGTCAACAAGGTCACACGATCTTGCAGATGACGGTATCGCGACCTCACCATCGCCGTGTTTTTTTTCTTTTATTAATTTTTTTTTATTTTATCTTTACTTGACGATAGACGGCTTCGGACGCTACGAGCCCCTCCAACCAATCCAGTGCGGCGAACGCGCCACGTGACCACGTGGTATGCGTTTGCGGGCGTCCCTTCCAAGGGACACGTGACGCTCACACGCGGAAGCGAACTGGCTCCGATGGCCCGTATAGCGTCGGCTTCGTGCTATCCTAAAGCGAAGCGAAGAGCCTTATCTTTTTTTTTTTTTTTTTCTAATTTCTACGCCATCATGACACGATCACAAAGTTTTCCCGAGGGGCGTCTGGTTAACGAGTGCGGGACAGAGTCGAGCGGCGTTTCAGCGCGCGATCGCTCGACCGTGATTAAGAAATTGTTTTGTAATCACGCTCTTGTTGCGAGCAGGCGTATAACAGACGGAAAAAAATATAAACTATACAGAAAAAATAAATGCTGCGGTGTTCCTGCGTTTAGGCCTAATAATACGGAACGGTGTCTCGGTCATTTCAATTCTTACTTCGGACGCAGTCCTTGGCGACGTTCGTCGCCTTTTTTCTGCTGATAAACTCGGTCGCAGTCCTGCAAAAAAAAAAAGTATATATAAATCTATATTAAAAAAAGTCACTGACCTTCTTTGTTGTGCTGTTGCCTAAGGCTAAAAACTAAAAAAAGAAAAGTACCAAAAATAAAACAGAAACTTAAGCGCGCAAAAATCGCTCTTCTAAATTAAAAAAAAAAAATGTTAGAGGGAAAGATTGGAAGGTTATTCGTGATACAGTTTTCTTAACAATAAAAGAATAAGAAGGCAGGGGAGTTGGTCAATGACTCATTTACTTGAGCCCGAGACAATGCCAACATAAAATTACGGGCACGCATATACACCATTTGAGTTGCTGAGTTTCAGGAACCCTGTGTGGTTCCTTTTCGAAAAATAGTGTGGAATTGAATGCTTAGCGTAAGAGTGCCCCGACATGGAGAATCGTCTCCTGCCCGGAAGGAGACCGGTTCCTAGTTTCCTACTCTCCATTGCCTCTCTCACTCTTTCCTCCTCTTCTCCCCAAGGGAGCGGGTCTCTGAGCTACCCCAGCTACTCCCCGCAAAAAAAAAAAAAAAAAGGAGGGTCTCCCTCTTTCCTGAATGGAAAGGAGGAATTGAGGGGAAACTTCCTGCTTTCTGCTTGTTCACCGGCCATCAAGGCCCGATTTTCGGCTCGTTCTCCGCTTGTGCTCGCTTCCAGTTCTTCCCCATCCTCTCATCCCTTCGACCGTCCTCTCTCGAGAATTTGATCCCATTCGCTAGTGGAAAACACTTGTAGTTTGCGAGCAGTCTTTCCATTGATGTTCAGTTGTTTCCTGCTTCGCTCATTCGCTATGCTCGCAGTTAGGGAGAGAAGAACGTAAAAATCAATACTTTTCTTGCAAAAAAAAAACAGAAAAAAACGAGATTGTTTGTTGGCACTTAGACACGATCATTAGGTAACTTTCAAAAGAGGCGTCCACGTCTAATTCGTTACAACGTTCCGAAATTACGCGAAGTTTCTCTTCTAGGCGTCTTCATTTTGTCGCAAAAACCGTCTCACCCGAGTAAGACTGTATATATATCAGGCACGTATCCGGGGGGAAGGGGGGGGGGGGGGGGGGGGGGCATAGGACCCGGCCTTTTTCCTTCCCCGAAATCTTTCATTTTGCTGAGGCCTCTATTCCCCCTCCCCCTCATACAACATTTTGTCATAGGCGCCCCCCCCCCCCCCCCCCCCTTCCCTCCGAATCAAAATCCTGGCTACGTGCCTAATACACACACATATATATATATATATATATATATATATATATATATAAACGAACATATGCAGATGAATGAACCGTACTTAATCCAATGAATCAAAGAATTAAAGTTCTCAGGAACCTGCCGAAAGTTATTTCCTCCTAGGAGACCGCGTACGATGACGTGAAGTGCCCGTGTTGTATATATATATATATATATATATATATATATATATATATATATATATATATATATATATATATATATATATATATATATATATATATATATATATATATATGATTGAAGCCTGTGGGCCGATGATTATTGAAATACACAAGAAAGATCAATGGACTGAACAAAAACAGGAAAGGTTTATTTGACATTTCGAGAGGAGGCCTCTATTATATATATACGGCTTCTTAAGAATATCCCTGTCAGAGACATTGCTTCATGAACTATATATAATATATACACATAAATATATATATAAAGAAAGAAAGAGAATGAGGGCAAATCGGACCCCCCCCCCCTCCACCCCCCCCCCCCCCCCCCCCTCCCCCCCTCCGGAAATTTAAAGACTTTCCGAATGGGTACCCGAATGTTAGGGGAGTCTTAGTACACCACTGGCGCCTTTGCGCGCGTATTGTATATCGTTATCGGAGCGCGAGGACTATCTACTCGAATTCTTTAGAAAGGCTCTTGAGTGCACACGTACACGTTACCCAAAGAAGTAACTAAATATACACTCCCTTAAATCGTCAAGGTCCACCGGTTCATTAAATTGACTTACGAATTGACTGAAACAATCCGAGAGGGCCAACCGATGTCATAATATTAGGGTTTGCTAAGGCATATTACGAGGCATATCACCCAAAACCGTTAACAAAACTTCGCACTATAATAAAAAAAAAATTAATTGGATACCTGCTTATTTAAAACACGGACAACGGCATGCTCATTATAACAAAGTTGATTACTTCCCGTCACATCGGGTGCTCTCTGAATGGACCCTATTTGTTCTTGGTTTACATAAATTATATAACAGCTGACACTGATGCTTCGCTTAGGCTGTTTGCAGGCAACTGTACCATATATCATGATATAAATGATATCAGTGACATTAATAAATCTACAGGAGGCACGCACCGCCATCCAGGGCTGGAAACAAAACGACAAATAGATATGAATTACAACAAATCAGCCGCAATGACTATATCGTGTGAAAAAAAAAAAATATGTTTTAGATGGACTATTCGTTAACCGAACAGTCGAGTACAAATATCTTGGACATTAGTTCAATAATAAGCTCAAAGTAAACTGCCTAATTCTGAAACCAAACTGGATGTTTACAAAATGATTGCTTAGTCCTTTTATTATTATCATTTTTAATTACACAATCTCACTGCCGTGAAAGTCAGTTTTTTTTTGCGTTTTTTAATGAAGGATGAAATTAAAGAAATAGAAAGTATTAAAAAAAGTTTGCTGCTCCGTTTATTTTTAATCTTGTTAACGAGAGATCCATCGTTTGAGCGGAGTGCGCCCAATCCGTTGAGATCCCTTATGCGGTAAGCGCTATGGCACGCTGGCGCCATCTATCGGCTAGCACAGGAACGCTTCTGACCCGCGTGCATATATTTTCATTAGTTTTTAACGCTCAACTCTGTAACCGCGGGCTTTAAATAATATAGTCACCAATACGGTGCAAAAAAAAAAAAAAAAAAACAAGAAAAAAAAAAAAAACACGCACACCCATAGACGACGAGAGTCGTGACTGTGCAGTTTTGACGCTGCTTGATCGGCTGCGTGGGATCCTGTGCCGGCTGCACCCGGACTTTGAGTGAAACGGAGCGCGCTGAATAATAAACGTTTTATTTTTCGGTTATATATATATATATATATACCAGGCACGTATCCAGGGGGGGGGGGGGGGGGGGGGGCCCACGGGGCCCGGGCCCCCCCCCCCCCCGGAATCTTCCATTTTGCTGGGACCTCCTCTCCCCCCTCCCCCTCATACAGCATTTTGTCATGGGCGGCCCCCCCCCCCCCCCCCCCCCGAAACAAAATCCTGGCTACGTGCCTGATATATACGTTCTTAAAATTAAAGCGGAGTGAAAAGCTCGCTTTCCAAACGCGCCCATACCAGTTCAACGAAAAGAAAGAGAAAAAAAGAAAACAACCCGCGTTTAATCCATTATCCCGAAGACGCCTTGTCATGCGTGCCACCGCATTCCTCGAATGCAAATCGTCCATAATTTTCGCATCCTGTCGTCCGTAACATCTCGCGAACGAGCGAGATCTCGCGAGATTAGCGCGCATTCCTCTCCCGTTCCCCACGTCGACGAGGCCTCGACCTCTCGCGCCGGGAACGCCCAACTCATCAGTATGTGGCGCAGGCTCCGCCCCGCGCGTTCGCCTTGACGCCCCTCTCTCGCTCTCCATTGGACGCTCGCCGGAGGGCGGTGCTCGAAAGCGGGGCACCATTTTCATTGGCCTCGATGGGACGCCGAGCCGCAATCTCGATGAGAGATGTCTTTCTCGTTCGGTTTGATTAATGAATTGGGCCCCTCGCGAGGTTTACGACGCTATCTCGTCGACGCGGCTCGATTCCTTACGTGAAATTTCTCCGGAATTCGAAGGCGATCCTCAATGAAGGTTCTTTCGTTCACGCTCATAATGTCTCGAACGTAAGAAAAAAAAAAAAGTACTTTATTAAGTTAACGAGACGATACGTCGCTTTGGAAGGAATGTCCGAAGAACGCGCTACAGAAAACGCGCTGAATTCTTGGCTTTGTGACATGCTAATTAATGCATTGGTGTCACGCCGATTGTTCTCGCCGCAGCGAACTTTCGACGCCAGGAAAAATGATAAAGAACGAGCGAAGGATAATGTTTTGTGTCGTGATAAAGTTGCATACATTGTTCTCTTTCTCACACTTGCTGTTTTATTATTTTTTTTTGTTTAACAATTTGTACGGAGAAGCCGGCATGCTCTGAAGGCAACGCCAGCATCGCCATCGAATTCCATATATTAAAAAAAAAAAGGACAGAAGTGAATTTAAAGTGTGAAGTGAATTGATGGTGGATATTCTTTGTTGATAAGGTTCACTTGGAGATATTTGTACTGAACTCGATACAAGTAATGAAATCCCTTATAATCGACAACTTTTTGAAGCAATTCTGTTAATAATTCGATTACTTTTATTGGGAAGTGATCGCAATAGTAATCTTATTACTTTTTGGACTACTAAAATTACTCGCTGTCACTATTTTTTTCCTCCCCCTTTTTAATGGCGCACTTTGTTTGCGCAAGTTTCCTACCAAGGAGGCTTCAAACCTTGTCTCCAACTTGGTTTACAAAAATTGGCAAATTAAATGCCCCTAACAAGAAATTTTTTTTAAACAGTTCGGTTGGGACGCGCGTGTCGAAAAATTATTTTACGTGAGAAAAAAAAAAATCTTATAGAGCAATATTGACGGCGCGAGACACGATTTAGTCTGTAGTCCCTTCCTTTCCACTTGTTTTCCCTCTCGGCATTTCGGGCGCATAGAGGGGAGGTGGATCGACTTGGCCACCACGTTGAGGTGGAGAGAGTGTACGACCATCTCATTCAGGTGGAAAGAGTGCATGAACATTTCGTGACGTTATGAACTTTGTGCGCAGAATTTGAAATAGATCTCGCGCAGTCAATATTGCACTAAAGGTGTGTTTTTCGAATAAAATTATTTTCTCGACACGCGTCTCCCAACCAAACTGTCTAAAAAATACTTTTTGTTTTCTTTTTAGGGGCCCTTTAAGGAGATTAGTATAGTTTGTAGTTCGGAGATTCGAATACAACGATGGACAGCGCGAAAGACGCGTTTTCAAATTTCATTCGTTTCATTTCATTTAATATACACTTATAGCGCCCGGTACGGGCTTTACATAAGGGGGGGGGGGGGGGGGGGGGACAAAAACAGCAATACACACACAAATCAACAAGAGTTAGGAATCTCTTCCTCTTTCCGCTCTTTTTTACGTATTGTAAAGAGTGGCAATCGCGGTACGAAATCTAATGGACTCTTTTACTGTTACGATGTCGTCGGGGAGGGAATTCCAGTCTGATATAGATAACTGTAACGGAGAAAATTTGAAGGTGTTAGTTCTAGGAGTGGTGAGCTGACATGGGCGTACCAACCGGGGGGGGGGGGGCAAGGGGGGCGCTTGCCCCCCCCCCAGTTCTCAAAGTGTGGGGGGGGGGGGCAAGCGCCCCCTTTGCCCCCCCCCCCTGAAACAGCCACCACTAGGGCAGGGCAAACACTGGCCGGCAGCGGCCAAGGGATACCAAGGGCACCGCCGCCCCCGGCCCTGGCGGGGGGGGGGGTCTCTTTTGCCCCCCCCCCCCCCCACTCAAAAACAAGTTGATACGCCACTGTGAGCTGAAGTTTCTGTGAGTTGTCTAAATCGTCACAAAATCGTTTTTTTTTTATATCTGAAGTAATTGAAAAAAAGTAACAGTCACTTTGTCGAGTAAAAGCCAATTACCTTTTTTTCTCGGATATAATCGAGTAAACGAACGAAATGCTCTTTAACGGAGAGTAATTGTAATCGTAAGCGATTACTTTTCTGGAGTATACCGTGTAAAAGACTGGGTCTATTCGGTTGCCCATTCGAGAAAAAAAAGGGCCACACCATAACCACGTCAGGAACCAGTGAGGTTATATTCCAACATAGTATACCGTTTGCTTCCTGTGGAAACAGTCACTTCAAGAAATGCCGGGCGTGCCGTGCCCCGAGGGTCTTTACACTCTAAGACATCTGAAGCGTCTACTTTCCCGCAAAGCACTTTGGAGAGGCCGTCGACGGAGCGCGTGCTCCGCCAAATAGGTATAATTAAATCATTAAAAAATAAAAGTGTCTGCGCTTGTAACACTGAGCATGCAGGACGTTTTACATATGCTCAATGCCACAATTAAAATTGATTTTGTTTTTTAGAAAAAAAAAAAGGAGGGGGGGGGGGGGAAGGTGAGTAGAGGGCGGAAAGTAAGGAGGAGGAGGGGGAGGGAAGTTTAAACATTTTTCTAATCTCGTCATAGATTCCCCGAACCCTTTCACTTCGTAGATTGGAGCGGCTCTCCCCAGGTGCCTTGCGGGAAAGGAGACTCTTCAGGTTGTTTTAGAGTGCACGACGGAAAATTGCTGGAAAAATACCCGCCGCCTGCCCCTTCTCGTCTGGCAACCGTAAAACCCGACTAAAACATCACAAACATCACTGTAAAAAAAAAAAAAAAATTGTGAGTGTGGTATGTCATTCGGAGATATATGGCGCGCGAGTTGAACCAACATCTCTGGGTGCGATCGGGAATTGGTTCTTTTCAGTATTTAGACAGCATGAAATCATTTTTGGCGGTCGGGGAAAATTTGGTCAGTGCTGTAGGACCGTTAGCCCGGGGTTCAGTGGTTATTGGGGGGACGACACCGAAAGCTATCTACGAGTATACAAACTGAGGGAGAGGAGGGGACGCCGGAAGGCCGACCTCCGTTTATTGGAATTGATTAGTGGTTGTAGACGCCATTGGGGCAGTCATCGCTTTGCGTCTATGTTCGTCCGATTCTTTCATGCACTGTTGAGCTGCGGAGACGAAACGCTGCGGAGCTGCTCCAGTAATTTCCATCGCAGCTTCGATGGACGCACTGCCTGACCTCGGTGATCTCCTTTGCGAGTGGAATCCCCCGCTCTCATAATGCATTTCGTAACGGGCTGCGTATGAAAATAAATTGTAGCGTCTCTAATTGGGGAAAACTCTTAAAAAGTGCAAAATCAAAATTTTCGTTTGTAACCTTTTTTTTTCCTTTTTTTTTATGGTGTGGCCGGCTGCGCGCGTTTTTGATTCGACTATAGAGGGTACTACTTCTTTTTTGTTTCTGTTTTTAACGTTGTTGCACGTATTTCGCTTATTTTCGCTCTATTTTTATGGCTGCATTGTTGTTTCTTTGTGTTTCTCACAAATTTATGATCCCATGGTCGTGCAGGCGTCCGCGAGCGAATGTTATATAGAAGCAAAAATATCGCATTATTTTTGCTTATGCGTCCCTGTAAAAAATCTGGAGCGTTTACTTTCCCGCAAAGCACTCGGCAGAGCCCTGCAATCTACGAAGGGCGCTCCGCGTATACGACAAAACTAAAATGTGCTTAAAACTAAGAAGAACAACAAAAAAAAAAAAAAAACAGTATGCGCCGCAGCATTGATTCTCATCGTTTCTCAATGTTATACGTGCATGTTGTTTTTCTTTGATGTATAAACGTATTTTCCTTGACTCATCATTCGCTCCGTAGATTGCTGCTTATGGCTTTCCCGAGGGCTTTGAGGGAAGAAAGCCCGTCGATTTCTTCCAATGCAAACGGGGAAAGTCGTGAGCGCCACGCCGGGACGCGATATGACGCGGAAAACCTCGCCACTCGGTCAACAGGCACGCTTTTACGCAGCACCACACGTGGCAGACCCTGCACGGTGACGTTGAAGCCCGTAATTCACGGAGACTGTGGCACAGAGCTGAGGGCGACATTTTTACGAGCGATCGTCGCAGCGCCTGCGACGTATACATGACATGCAGTCACGAATGTAGTGGATAACGCGTCGTGTATACAAGTTTGCGAAAGCCGGCGATATTACCTCCCGAAGTATAATGCCCTTAGTCTACTATAGAATCACCGACGAAAAGACTTATGTAACGCCAAGGAGGAGTTTCAGTTGTCCCGCCTCCAGCGCGGGCTTCTGTGCCTTCGATCATGCTTCGGCGTCTCGTGAGCCTCGAGCGCGCACGCGCAGCCCAAGCACCAAGGAAGGCGACGAGCGCGTGCTGGAGTCCGGCCGAATCTGCCTGTCGTTCTCACCCTGCCAGTGACTCTTCAGTGAAGCACACATACACGAGGGGCTCACGAACCAATCACTGAGTCGCGCCAAGTATGGAGAGCATGGACTATGCGTGATACTAAGCACTGTATCGGATATGCAGTTTTTTGTTTGTTTTTTTTTTAAGCGTGAAATATATGCTTTTTATCGCTATTCCCAATCCCACAATTTTGTCCGTCCGTGCACTTTTTGCTAAATTCAGCGGGGAAAGTGGCGTCAGGTGCCGTCATGTGACCCACACACCTTGGGGGAAATTGACGCCGCGTGATCCATACGCCAAGTCAGTTCCCCCGCGCGAAATCTAGCGGGAACATTCGCGTCTTGTGGCCAAGATTTCAATTCAGTTTCCCCGCTAAATTTAGCGTAAGATTGACGTCACGTGCCCTGTACACCAATTCGGTTACCCGCCAAATGTAGCGGTGAAAATTCGCGCATTTTGACCCGGACACCGATCCAATTTCTCCGCTAAATTTAGCGGGGGAAATCGACGTCACATGACCTGACGTCACTTGACCTACGCCAGCCATTCAGTTTCTCCGCTAAATTTAGCGAGAAAATATACGGCACGTGACATCAATTCCCCATAGTGCATTGCATGCATTGTGGAACTTTGAAGGCAAAGCTCGCCGCCAATTTTTTATTATTTATTTAGATCGAAAAAGTCTTATCAAAAGGTGCTCTTATACGCACGTAAGTAACCATTTCTTCGCGATAACTTGCATGGAGAGGTGCCGCGAAGCATAATGCAGTTTGCTGATATCCAACAACAAAATATGGCCTAGCTCTTTGGAGGACGGACTACGAAGATCCAATTGGGACGTGCCATCTAAAGTTAATATTTGTAAAGTCGCGTAGTAAATTTTAGATTGGCAGTTTTGTAATTAAAACGTTTCAACCGTGTCTCGGAGTCGATCTCGACCACCCACAGTAGTAGTCTACTTCATACAAGCACGAAACAAAAGAAGAGGGTAATCATATTTCAAACGTGAGTAAGTGAATTAGCTTGTTTTACACTCAAAACAACCCTAGAAATCGTCACTGAAAACATTTTTTTTTTGTATTATATACACGTAATTTGCCTAACGAGTTGTCTTTGTATATTGTTCGCTTATTTAACTAAAATGCATGGTTCGCCAAATTTCTATGCATTTGTTTTTTTTTTTCAACTTAAGCATCCCAATTTATTTTAACTTTAAAACGTTTCTCGGAGACATCAGGTATATTTGTCTCAGCGCTCCAGCGTTACCAACATTTCTCGGGGCGCCAAAAATCGTAGGTTTGTTGTCATCGGATAAAAAAAAATTGTTTTTCACGCTACAAAAAAAAAAAAAAAGCTGTTTTTGTTTTGTTTTGTTTTATTTTCTTTGGGGCTCTCGAAGTTTGAGGCCAATTCAATCAATGCCAAAATCTCAACCCAAAACGCCTCAAACACCGTAAAGGTGGCTTTTCTGCATACACACTAATCTTGTGGGAAACGCGCCTTCACAAGGATGATGAGGCCTGCGCGGCGCGGCGCAAATTTTTACAATACGTTTTTCCAAATGGCAGGATCTAAACCATCTCTTTCTTTAAAGTCATTGATATTAATCCTCGCAGTGCCTTCTACTTCTTCTTTAACGTGACTTGTGGGCATAAGGGGCGCTATCGCTCAATCAAAGCTACCTTGTGGCCTGACATGCGAAAATACCGGATGTCAGACGATTAAAAAGGATAATCACATCGAACATAACGCGTTGTATGTAAAAAAAAAAAAAATAAAGGGGAAGAGGGGTTTTACGTAGGTTTGGACAATTTGCTGCGTAGGAATGCGGCATCTTAAGCCTGATCCACATGGCGCGATTTCGCTCGCCATTTCGAGCCATGCAGCTTCCACCATTTGCTTTACTTTCGCAGGAACGACGTCGCAATTGCAAAATTGCCAGTAAATTCGCATCCCTTGAACCGGGTATTGGAGCCTAGGTCTTTCCGCATTCGTAGCAATTTTCTCCTTCGATGCGTAACGTTTTTGTCCGCACGAAATTGGTAAAAGCTTAAATATGTTATTGACAACGCGGTTCGAAGCTCCAGACTCGCCATAACTTCAACTGAATTCGTGCTGGTCCAATGGAGAAAGCAGACTCCAAGTTTGTTGCAATAAAACGTCCGTATCACGTTTCAAATTAATGAAATTTTGCTTCGCAATTTTAAACCTCGCGCGGCCAAAAACAAAAAAACGGAAAATAAAGTAATTTTCGGACACAGCAGTTTAACTGCAGTCCACAAAATTTCTATTTTTTTTTTTTTTTTTTTTTTTTTTTGCCGGCGGGCGACATTTTGTTTGAAGCATATAAAACTTGCAAGCAGAATCGCGCCATGTGAAACGGTCTCGCGTCGACTGTGTCCCTCGAAAATGCAAATAAATGCCCGCATAGCTCTCACGTTTTCGAGCGGCAACCCTGGCGATCAAATTCTACTATTCTATTGGGCAGGAGATCGAACTATAGGGGGCGCTCTGACCCGTTTGTTGTCCCCATCCTCGGTGTTTACTCAACACAAGCCTGTGCACATGCCAAGAGGCCTTATGGGCATGTCCATGTCATCTACAATAGAGCGCGGGGCACAGTTTAATGTAAATAATACTAACAATCGACGAAGCGACGTTAAGTGCCGGATCTATCCTCAGAGATTGCGAGCTTGACCCACTTCGGCTTTTGTGCTGAGCTGGGACCGTGCATGCTGCATTGTTCAGGCAGGCAGGAATGGAAACAAAAGAGACCCTCCTCCCCCTCACCGTCGTGCGTCATCACACTCTCGCTCACGTTTCGTACACACGCTAAGAGCTGGCACAATCTTACTGGTCGATACAAACTTACGAGAAAGCAAAACAAAAACGAAATCCAAAAAAAAATATATTCTTCCTTTGGTTTATTATTTTTTTTTCTTTTCTTTTTAACGCTTTCTCTTAGCGCGCGCTATGAGGTGCGAACAGAAGCGTGGCTCGAACGAGGTTGTCGCGTCTTGCGGACGCTAGCGAGCGCTACAGCGTCGCTTTAAGCCCGCATTACGTGGTCGCGCGTCTCGCAGACGTGCTCATGTATAGGAACGAACGCTTCGTGGGAGCTTTCTTTAAGGCCCTCTCGCATGTTGCGTTTCTGCTTGCTATTCTGACTTGAGACGTCGCTTCGCGCGGCAATAAAACCCGCGAATGGCAGCTGAGGTGCGTTCTGCGTCCACGGGTCTTTTATGCCGCATGTATAGCCGACTCGACAACCTGATGGCGCACATCGAGCGGCCCCAATTAAAACGTCATCGTCACGACGGCGCTCAGCTGCTTTATGCGTTTGCTATAATACCGAACAAACCAGGGGTCTCCGAACGTTTTGGCTAAGGGGCCGGATCTGTCGCAGTCTCCAGAACCGTAAAACAAACGAGAAAACGAGTAAATGCTAAATAGGCAAGCCAACATAAGCATTTAAATAATAAATTTGAACCTAAAATAAACATTAAAAAAGTAAGGTGAATGAATACATATACTACTTTAATTTTAAAATCAATGTGTCGCTAATTATTTATACTACGAAAGGATTGTGACCCAGAAAACTCACCAGACACAAAATGAAAGTGCGTGGGAACTTTTTGTATATTCACGCCGGGCAGAAGGCTGGTGAGACTGGTATAGACCCGATGATGACGACACGGAATGGATATGACGCGGGTCTCTAAGCGCGATATGCGAGAGAATGCGAAGGACTTTTGACGGTCACACAGACGAGAAACGGGAGAGTATACGACTAGCGATGCTGGTGTGACAATGTACAATTGATAATGTGGCGAGATAACCACGATTCGATGCAATTTTCTCTCGTTCTATATCTCTTCTACGGTCCTTTTATTTACGGCTGGGCAACTGATCGATTAACCTGCCGATTAATCAATTAGAGCCTTAATCGCGATTCATTTTTTTACCGGTTAATCGGTAAACTTTTGACGAACCAAAAGAGAGTGAAAATTACGCGCTTTCTCCTCGTAGATGTGGACGAGTACGAATGTATAAAGAGAAAGCTTTAGGACAAAATTTCGCCTAAAGTAGTAACTCCTGACATGTGCAGATATAGGTTACACGTGACCCGGCCACTTCAACTACAATCAAAGGAGGTTGCTCTTGCCGGAGAATATCAGCGAACCTCTTTTCCCCACGCACCTGAAGTAATACTCCGTGAGTGTGAGTGCCTTTGAACGTGTTCTTATCTACACGTCGAGGATGATTCATGATCAAAAATGTATATTGCCCCTAATGACTCGATTAAAGGGTGTCGAGTATTTGGGCTAAAACTTTAAATCGACGGCCTACTTTAATTGCTTCTTAGAAGACGGCTAAGCCTCTGGAAGCTCGATTATGTTAACAGACCGCCACAAATTTCGCACGTGGTGAATAAACGTTCGGGCAAACCATTTCAAAGCCAATGGTAACCATGCTTCAGTCATATCGCCGTGCGTTGAGTTGCGGCATGGCGCGGCATGACCTGTTTTCGGCCGCCACAATTGGTGAGAGTGGGCGACCCGAGTAGGTTGCTGGAGTCGCAAATATTGCAGTTTTCATTCCATTCCCGTCACTCGCAGAGACAGCGTGTTCTCTGCGGTATATTTCCAAAGTTTTTTGTTTGTTTTTTTCCGCTACTTGAAACTTGTGCGCGCGCGCACGAATCATTTTGTTTGTAGCACACACACAATGAAGACGCGAGAGAGGTATATGCTAAAACTTTTGCCAACGTCACGGCGTGAGTATATGGACACTTGGCACGCACCGAGGAGGCGCGGGGAGAGGGGGAGGGGGTAGCAGTACGCGAACATATAGTCAACAACTGCTTCAAGTTACTGATCCTGCTGCAAAAATGTAACGATTTTGCGTCAATGCTGCACAAGAAGTTTCCTTCTCTTTCTCAATATCGATACTAATTACACGGGCCACGGCACAGCGCCACTGTGCGACATTAATTTTTTTTTTTTCAATGATTGATTGTATTTGATTTAAGCCCTCGTTTCGAACACTAACAGTACTGGGAAATTTCGCAAACTTTCTCATTGTTCGAGGTCTGTTGGAGCGGGTTAGCTAGCTCCGTTGAGTGCGCTTCTCCCTTGGCACGAATGTACGACGGAGAAGGGACACCGAGGAGCGAACAGCGCACCATGGGGTGCACGCGCACGGAAAACGCACTCCTTCCGAGCACGCGCACGCATCTGGTATTTAAAAAATACATAACCTTGTAGGCAAAAATTGGTGTGACAACTTTACTTTGTAGTGAAATTAGGTTTCCCGTGAGGACAGCTAAAATCTTTTGTCGTTTCGTTTTTTTTTTTTTTTCTCCCTTGAACACACGTTTAGGTCTGAAGTCCCAAGATTCTGGTAAAACCTCTATCCGCTTACGTCTCGGAAAATGTTAGCTAGGAAGTGAGCAATTTTTTATTAATTATCACATCTAACGACGTGATAAAAAAAAAAAAAACGTATTACTGGGCAGAACAGGGGTAGGCTATTCTTAACGAGGAAACGCGCCTCCGTTCTTTTCAGATGGGAATTCAAGCCCATTTGGGCATCGTTGTACATGAAATGGTTATCGATTTCAACCCGTAATAAACGATGTTTTGCTCTTTGCAGGGCAAACGAAGCTGACAACCTTCCTGGCACACAGAATGAAGTCCTTTCGGACGGCGACACGGAGGCCGTCACAGACGTCAGCGAGGCAGCCGTCGACCAAGCGGCGACTGAGTATGTCCTCCTAAGTGCCTGAGAGGGCGCCACGTGCAAGCCCCAAGACAAGCAGACGTCAAGCTAGACAAAGGAACTGAGGACTCCTAGACGCTGCCATGATCCCAGCCGCGAGGCCCCCGCGCGGTCCGTGCTAGCCGTAGGAGCCATGTTCCAGAACCTGGCGATGCACCTGCCCTCGTACCAGGACGGCTCCGGAGCCGGCTCGTCGGCCTTCCTGCACCCGGGTCCGCCCGTCTACGTGCCCGGGTCCAGGCCCCTGCTGCCGGTGCCTCACCAGTACATGCACCACCACCAGGTGAGGAGGAAGCTGGAAACGGACACACCGCGGAGGAGCAATATTTTTTTTTTTTTTATAACAATGCCGTAGTGCTGCTGAATCATAAGGTGCAGATCTCTTGACTCGTTGTGACCCCTGGCCTACATTGTAACTCTTGATTCATGTCCAGCGAGTCAAGAGGTCCGACGAGTCAGGAAATCCGATAAAAACCTGTCAAGATTTTTACAGCGGAGCTGTTAAGGGCTAGTTTCCCCAGTTTGTGTTTGTGGACAAATCAATCTCGACACAACCCTCTGGACAGCTACCGCCATCTATGAGCAACGGCGGCAGCCAGACAACCGGCTTGCCGATTGTCTGGTTGCTGCCGTCGCTCATAGATGGCGGCACATGGTACAAATCTGCTGCTCTTCGTTCTTCAACAGAGTGGAAAGGCTTAAAGTTTTTTGTTCTTCTTTCAAAGCAGCAGCTTATATTGACTTCCCGAAAATGCTCCCGGATCCATCAGCGCAATGCTCGAAACCTAACGAGCCGCATGCAACACTTTCAATGCCGATGCGTCTCAAAACTCGTGTACAATATGACAAACTGCAATGTTCTAAAAAAAAGGTTTTAAACGATTAAACGATAACCTGCGTTGTAGTAAAAAAAAAGTGATTGGGAAGTTAAAACACGTCTTACTACAAACGTTAAAGCAGTACCCTAAGTGAAGTAAAACTTGAGCGGAAATAAATCTGTTACCCATCCCCCATATCTGATAGTGAACTTGTCTCAGGTAAATTGCATCTGCCGTGGAGTTCAGTTTTAACCAGTCATAGATCTCCCGACTTGTCTGAATATTTGACTCGCTGGATCTCCTGAGTCGATAAATCGCTCGACTGGTTAGACCTCTTGACCCATATTAGATCACTTAACTATAGTTGTACCTGGATCTCTTGACCGATATTGGATCTTTTGACGCATTGGATCCCTTGACTCGTTGAATCTCTGGACGTGTAAGGTATGTTCACTCGTTGAATTTCTTGACAGATATAAAATCTGTTGTCTCCCTCGGGAAGTTTCTGCTTCCTTTCCAACATTCGTTCCTGCTTGTCGTCATATATGATCTCTGCCACTCTCGTCTCCGTTTGAGAAGCACGCGCCGTTACCGGGCGTTGGCCGGAATGCAGCGCATGTTTGCTATAGCCAGTTACAGGTTAAGCAAAGTTTTCGAGGGAAATGAGGGCTGGGGAGGAGGAGGAAGCAGACGGAACCCTGGAGAGAGGAGGAGGTTCCCTCCTCCCCTGTCCAGCATTCCATTCTTAATTTGTAACTTACTATAAGCGTCAAGCCTCCCCTCCCCCCCCCCTTTTTTTTTAATGTCGTTTATTCGTGTGAGTTTTCGATAACTGAAAATGTATTATTCTCCTTTGGCACCAGACAATCTATTTGTTATGTCTAGGTGCTCTCCTGGAGCTGTGTATGGGCGCAGCCATAACTGACCTTCGCTTTTTGTTTGCTTTCATTCCGTTCGCTTCATCTCTGGTCGCGTAACGGGTCCTTTAACTTTTAGACACCAGAGTGTGCTTTTCCTCAACGCGGGCTTTGTGTGCATTCATTTAGCATTACCCATTTTACTGTTTAGGCATTTTTGTAAGGCAACAGGAAGTCAGCTATGGCGACTTAAATATGGCGCTCGGAAGAAAGGTCTTTAGGCGGGAAACTTCAAGGAGAATTAAAGAGAGAGAGAGAAAAAAAGAAAGGAACCCTCCACGCTTGATTTTTTTATAGATACGAGAAGCTTAAAGGGACACTAGCTCGCCGAGGTTTTTAGTTGTACGTGACATATGAGAGCCCAACTACCCAGAACAGAATTTGCGGCTCGAAATTCGGGTTCTTTCCGCCCGAAAACCGCCGATCAAGAACTGGCCGGTTCGAGTCTCGCTCACTCTCTTTTCCGTGGTCACGGGCCGTTTTCTAAGGTATCGATGCGACCACCAAATTTAATCAAAGTCGTGGGTCATTGAAGGCACACAGTCAATATTAAAAATGGAAAAAAATATGAAACCCATTTTTTTTTGGCTTCAAAAAAGCTGCAAATATGTTGATTGAAAAAAAAAAAGGTAGCACAGACAACCGGAAGCTTTCTGTGCGTTTACTGCATAATTCTCAACATGGCGTCGTTTCGCGTATCGTGGGACTAGCACTAGCGGATGGCAGCGGACGACGGGCGTTGGACCTCTACTTCAGAACTGTCGTTCACGGTACTGGCGAATTCTGTCTTTCTTCGAAAGAGAAATTTCGGACCAATCAAAAGAACTGATACTCATCCCGTACGACACGCCCGACCAGCAAGCCGATTGCACGAAGACGTCGCCGAGCCGTCGTCCCTTCTCCTGGCTGAAGACATCGCTCGCTCTAACGTCAAGCACGAAGTGCGTACTTCGAGTTGAATACGCACGCGTACGGTCACTTTACGAGGTGCGAATGTGCCCTATGCGAGGTTCTGCTCGTCTTCAAGCCGGTGTGCATGTATTGAAGGGAAATCGGCAGCAAACTTCCGACATACAGTCTACCCGCTGCATAACTACGCATGCGAGAGTTCCTTCTGTAGCTCAGTAGAAAGACGTCCGCTTCACGCGCAGAGGGCACGGGTTCGATTCCTGGTGTGGGTGTACCTTTTATTTTTTTTTTTTTGTCAAGCATTCTGCGATGTTTAAATTTCTTTTTTTTACAATTATCACAGAAAAAATATTGTTGTGGACGATACGTCGCTGAACTTAATGGTATGGATTCCATTTTTGACACCTGCGAACTCAGTGTATATCACTTTCCACAAAATGCAAGGAGCATACGAATCGGGTAGCGTCCGCTTTCCGAGCTTCGCGTAATGGTTCTACAGGAATTGCAGCCAGCCATTGATCCCGACCCGTTGATCTTTCGGAAACTTGTGCACTCTGGCCACTTTCAGATGCAGGACATGTGAGGCAACTCTTCACGCAACATCTTGGGGGGAGTATTCTTTTCGGAGCTGATCACGGGAATTCACCACGGCACTCGGGCACTCACTTCTAATTGCCAACACTTAAATGTACAAAACAACTCATCTTGAAGTACAAAACAGCGAGCGGAACAAACATAACTGCAAAGGAATACCACGGCGAACGGACGCATTTCGTCTGCTACGTGCGGAAAAAGGAAAAAAAAAAAAAAAAAAAACCGCAAGGTCGGGTGTAGCCACGTGACTTCCGCCACTCACGCTATTCTCTCCGTTTCGGTTTCGGTTTCGCGCAGTTGCGTTTTTTGGCTTTATTAAAAAAATACGTGACTCTGTAGCAAAATATTAATTGGGTAGTATTCCGACACCATAATGAATCGCCTGACAAAAAAGGAAAAAAAAAATTTGGGGGGTGTCAGTGTCCCTTTAAGCTATCTATTGCTTTGCCTTCGTGTTTTTACTGGGCATTGTTGACCTACCTAAAAAAATCATGTACAAGCGAAGTACATAGTTTTTCTTTCTTTTTTTAAGGTGACGCGAAGAACAATCTTTCCTGTTTTTTGTCGTTGTTTTTATCTAAATACATTTGTTGTTGTTGCTGTTTTTCGAAAAAGTTTCATCGCAGGAAACCCCTCGCGTTATATTTCGTCAAACGACGTCTCAGGAAATTAAAGCGATAATCCTAACGAATTTCGTTTACATCTGCAACCGAGACGATTTAAAACAAAAGGAAGATGCTATTGGGGCTATAGGCATAATGACGTGAGCATTATATTGGTTAACTGTCGTTTGTGGCGGTACTCATGCGTTAAAGGTTCGTTCGAGCGAAATTGTGAACAACAAAGACGTAGTTCACAACTCAAAGCATTAATGTACACGCAGTAGTTTTTTTTTATATATTTTTATTTATTTATTTATTTATTTATTACCTACAGTTCGCCCATTAAGCATTATCCTAGGGGGTGAGTTACACATCGTACACAAATAGAGAATACACATCAATGATCTGCTACACCAGCAAAGCACACTGCATGAGCGAAGCACACAAAACAAGTAACAAAAACGTTCATTATCATTGCATCATCGAAACACATACTCACACACAAAACAATTATCAACTATCACTCCACTTTTTAGTATACAAGCACACGAAAAATAAATAGATAAGCTACTTAGGAAACTATCAAGCACGCTTTCATGAAAATACTGCTTCAGAGCATCTTCAAAGTTTTCAACGGCGTGGTGACCACGGCGACCGGAAGTTAGGAGACCACAGACTTTGTTACGAAAGCAACCACTCGCATAAGTATGTAGTACAGATACTACATATACTTTTTGAAATATGAAGAAGCTTATTTGTTGCTCATGGCTGCCTGTTAATGCTGCGTCGACGAAAAATAGGGGGAAGCCGGGAAATGAAGATACACATATATGTTGCACATCTCCTGTTATAGTTACTTCAAGTTCCTAAAGTTTACAACACCCGAGAGATTCACCTTACATGCCCCTTTTATATCCTTTACTAGATTCGGTATTTCGTATATGTATGAAAATCCATAAAAAAAAGAACCTTGCACAATTTGTGTTTTTTTCTTTTAAGGGCAGTGAATTTAATTTATGATAGATTGAGTATAGACCCCTGTGAAAGCTTCAGTAATCAAACAGAAGAAGTACACAAAGTAGAAGAAAGCCCTCACTCACTCCCTCGTCGTCACTGTTCCGTGGTCGCCTCAAGAAGCGCAGCCTCACTGCAGCGAGGTCACCGAGACGATCCTATAGGATCCTCCACTCGCAGAGGACACAGATAAAGGATCGGCTCGGCGAGACTCATCTACATCTTTTATGACCCGTGGCGCCGCACGTGACTTCCCAAACGTCCCCGTGACCTTCGTGCACGACCGAACAGTTCACAGTGGCCAAGAAGTGAACGCGTTATACTTGACGAACCCCAGGAGACAAATATGCGTGCGTCATCGTATATGCAAAAAAGAAAAGGCCCCCGTGGTGAATTTTTGATGGCCGCCGGAAGCCCTCAAAGAGGCGACCAGGGGACACTGCTTGCCCCTACTACAGAAAGCTAACTTTTCTAATCAGAGTCGCGCATGTTTCTGACGCAAATATGTGATGGCTCTGAAATAAACCCATTCCATCATGACACATGTCGCCAGAAAAAAAAAAAAAAATTGAATCGCTATGCAATGCTTTCCTTCTGTTTCTTTCTGTTTTTTTTGTTTTTTGTTTTTTTTGCTTCAGTTAATTTTTACTTGTATCTTCGAACTACTATTTGAAACGGATTCCTTAAAACTAACGGCCTCATACTAGCTCAGATATTTTTATACTTACATACTCATTCATAATTATGAACAGCGGCAATACAGTTGACCGTTAATATTAGTTTCCGTTGTTACGGGCGGGTTACATGTGCTCTTATAGACCCACACGCTGTTTACAAACAAGCCCGCGTTTGCCCACACGCGTGCGCAGAAACCAAATTCGCGTGAAGTGAATCGTCTGCGCATGCGCAGTGCCGTCGACAGCGCCACCGCAGCTGCGTGACGTCAGGGCCGCGTGTTGGTCTATAGGGTTCCTGAACTCTTCGGTATTCTTGAGCGCACTGCCACAAGTACCGCATTGATCGGGTGATCAATATGGTTCCGAGAATGCGAGAAACATGTTCCATCCGGTCCGTGAGACGAAGCGCATATTTTGAGAATGGACATTCACTCATTGTCAAGAAACCCTTTCTCTTCTCTCAGCTTTGACAAAGCAAACGTTAAGGGCGAGATCATTTGTCAAAATACTTTATTTATTTTCACACACAAAAAAAAAACTTTGCAAATTATTATTATTATTTTTTTAAATAAAATATCCATTCGAGCCTTTTTATAGACTCCTACAAAGACGCCTACTCCAGGAGGCACACTGGCAGCACAAATTGTTCTGCGGACGTCTTCATGTCCTAATGTTCCATGGAGAAGGTCCTGCGGACGTTCATAGGACTTCTGTGCCATCTGTCGGCACTGATGTCCCACGAAGATGCGTACACACATATCTCCACACGACATCTATGCCGGACATTTACGTCCATAAAACATGGTGACCGGTAATCTACGTGTAGATCTGTAACCAGTCGGACCTTCACACCAAAGCCGTGGCCGCTAAAAAAAAAAAAAAAAGAAAACTCTGCGAACATTGTTTGAGCCGTGCTCTTTCCTTGAATTACGAACCTCTCACAATGACCATACAAAATGTCTGCAGACATGTTTGAAGCATATATACGTATTAAGCAAACGTGCTTCTAAGATGCTGAGGCTTGTCCGCGGATAATTATGTCGTTATGTCTGCAGAGAACAGCGTGTCTTTTATACGACGAACGAGCAGTGCGTCCGGGGCTCGAAGCTTCTCCCGTTCCATGAACGCAACGACTCGCTCCTTCTCGCCTATACAGGTGCCCCCGATGGGCTCGGCCACCACGTCGGCGCCATCGTCGTCGTCGTCCGCGTCGGCGTCGGCCACCTCGATGGCGGTGGCCATGCCGTCGGCGGCGGTAACACCGTCGGCTTGCCACGGCGGCGGTTCTGCACCCTCGGGGGGTCCCCGGAGCCACCATCACCACCCGCACCCGCAGCAGGGGGCCCAGCCCCACAGCGGACACCTGGGCGGCGTCTGGGGGCAGGCCGTCCGGACGGCCCAGGAGCCCTCGGCGCAGTATTCGAGCCCCGCCCCCGCCCACGGACACCTGGCGCACCACGCCAGGTTCGCCTTCCAGGTGCGCCTTTTTGCCCCGCATTCGCTGGAGGAGGGTGCATGGATGTCTGTTATGTCTGCATGTCTGTCTGGATGTTTTCTGAATGTCTGTCTGAATGTCTGTCGGAATTAATGTTTCTCCGAATGTCTGACTAGATGCTGTCTGGATGTCTTCTGAATATCTCTCTGGATAACTTCTGAACGTCTGTCTGGATGGCTTCTGAATGTCTGTCTGGATGCCTTCTGAATGTCTCTCTCAATGTTTGTGTGGACGTCTGTGTAGATGCCTGTCGAATGTCTGCCCAAATGTCTTCTGAATGTCTGTGGGATGTCTGTAAAATGTCTGTGGGATGTCTGTAGAATGTCTGCCTAGATGCATGTCTAGATATATGTGCGGATGTATGTGTGGATGTCTGCCTGGATGTCTGCGTGGATGTATGTGTGGATGTCTGCCTGGATGTCTGTTTGAATGTCTGTCTGCATGCCTGTCTGGATGTTTCCTGGGTCTGCTTGAATGTTTGTTTGAATGTCTCTGTAGATATCTGTGGATGGTTTGTCTGCTTGTATGTGTGGCTGAGCGTGGAGACATCTCTCCAGGCTGGTCACACCTTTGCGTTCAACTGTGACCGAGTGTGAACTCGTATAACCGCCTGGAACACTCTGGAGCCATCTGTCAGCTGTAACAACTGGAACATTTCCAACCCGTATATAACTAGACCGAACATTGTGCAGTATTCGCGAGATCAAATCTACGCACTATACTTATGTGAAATAGTCGCTCATAACATTTTCATAATTATTTCAAGCCCAGGACAAAAAAGTGGAGCGTAAAAAAAATAAAAGAAGATTATACAAATATGTTTACTGGTCAGAAGTGTTCCATGTCTACCAGATAGATGGCGTCAGTGTGTTAAGCGGTTACAAGAGATCACAATGCACTCGATCACAGTCAAACGGAAATGTGGGAACCATGCCTTGTAACGTTGCGTCGAGTACGTTATTGCTTGCACGACCGAAACGGGCCCATATATCATTATCAGGGGCAATATTTGCACGCGTATCTGGCGTGATATGGCCGTATTAACGCACTTATACGGCCGCATCTAGCAGTATTTGCCCACTTATATGGCGATATCTGGGCGTATCTGCTCCCATATATAGCGGTATATTTCCCGATCTGACTACTTATATTATCATATCTGGGCGTATTTAAAATATATCTGGGACATATCTGACATTTTCGTACGGGGTGCTTGTGCTTGGGTTTTTTGTGAACACGCGAGAAAACGACATCATTCGTGTTCGACGCGTAGAAACGCACGATTCAAACTCCAAATAGAGAGCGTGACGGACTTACAAACAAAAGGTATGATTAACATGCTTCACTTCTAACATATATCCCCAAGGCTCTGGGACTATCTAGGACTAGAGAGCCTACATCGAAGAGAAGCTCCATCTCAAACCATGGAGAGCGTTTGCAATTTCACGGCCGACGGCTCCATGCGGAGATTGGTGGGCAAGTGCGCATGCGCTGCGTTTAAGCGGGGCGAGGAGGAAAGGGGCATGAAAGGCGGAGCCGTTCGCAGACGATCAACGTTCTCAGCACCTCCTCTCGGCTCGTATTGCAAACACAGCCCATAATAAACCACGTGACTCCGATCGGCAGTGGGGAACTTTCTGTAATACAGGCTCTCTATCTGGGACATTCGTCACTTCCGCTCTTTAGTGGTCGTTCTCAACAAAAACGTTGCAAAAAAAAAAAAAAAAAAAAAAAAGATTTCAGCCGAATAACTGCAGGCATCGTTACAATGACCGGAAGAGTTATAGTTTGCAATTATACAATATTGGTTTATACTAGTTAAAACCGCAGGAACATGTACTTTTTTTTATTCGTGCACTCTAAAAAAAAATAAAAAAAGAAAAGGGTATCACGTTACACCCCTTTGTCCCATATAATGCACCCCAAAACTTTAGTTCGACGTACAGCGCACTGACGTCGATCGGACGGCCCCAAATTTTACGAGGGGCTTGAGAACGGTGCGATATAACTTATTAAACAGCTAAAGAACGTATCAAAGCCTACAGAAAGAAAACTCGGAGATTTCGCATTAGGGCCAAGAAAACTCAGATTATCATTTTTTGTTATTTTTATTATTTTTATTATTTTATTATTTTACACTCGGCTATCAAGGCACTCGTGAAAGTTGGTACCGTCGGTTCGACGTCAGTGCGCCGTTGAACTGAACTTTCGGGGTGTCTTATGTGGGACACTGGGTGTACGAATATACCCTTTTTTCTGAGAGTGTAGGCCTGATATAATACTTTGCAATATATTGAATTTTTGTTCATTATTATTAAAAACCGCAAACTTATCGAGAATGGCAATAACGACAGTCACATTGCACGCATGTTAATTATTATTATTTTTCATAGCAACATGTTTTATTCACAACGGAACAAAACGTTCTAAATCTCGCAACTTTGCCTATGATCAATAGTGGCATTTTGCCAGGCCTTGGGTTTACGTGCAGACGCGGCTTAGACTAACTTTAACTGGCTTGGGCCTCGCTATTAATTGGTGCCAAGTTGGTTTATACATCGATTCATGTTTCAAGCCAAGGCGGTGCTGCTGAAGAAGCGGCTGGACGATGAATGCCCAGCCGCTTCTGAAAACTGGTTTCTGCGCCTGCCCACAACATCCGTGGGCGAACACGCTAGATTATTCCTACTTAATGCTTTTTTAAATATATTAACGATAGTACTTCTATACGGCGTACAATTAACACGGTAGAGGGGAAGCTCGAGGCAGCTATAGCCCACCAGCATGGAAGTGCGAGCTGTGTACACTAATTTATTTTAACGAAAGACCTACATGTGCTCTTGTCAGACACAACATAAGAAAGACAGTGCGAGGGGGAAAAGGGCGTGCACGAGAAAAGCCGTTGTGGAAAGGATGTCGAATCCTCTCCACTTCAGCTTTTCTGGTTTCCGCCCTTTTGCCCCTCGCACTGTCTTTCTTATGTTGTATCTGACTTAGTGGGTAGCTGACGCATAAATTCCATCACAGTAAAAGTCAAAGTTAGCAACGAAAAAACTAATAAAGTCCTAAATCCCAATTAAGACACATGCTACGCGCGGGTGGAGGCGCGTGATGACACAAAGCAGCCAGGAACACAGCAGACATAAAGCAGCCATAGCCGTAACCCGTAATGATCGACTCCTAATTATTTTTTGCAACGATGACTTTAAATCTGGTTTCAGTCAGTCTTGTAGTAATTCAACTACTCTACTCAAGTTACCGTAGTTTAACTACTTTTTCGAGTAGTTTAGTAACTTTTAATTGCATATTTAATGCGAAAGCATTAACTGTCCCATGGAGCGAAGCCGGCGTTGCCTGTAGCAGCAAAAAACGGCACCTCAATTCCCATTGGCTGAGCGAAACGGCACCTAAAGTCCCGTTGGCCACAAGCACAGCAACGCAGATGCTTCGTCACGGCGCCGCGCCTGCGCAGAGCGTGATGTCACCGCCGGAGCGCCGTGGAAAACGTGGCGCGCTGCTTGTATACGAAGGCACAGCGTGTAGGAATGCTTTCGCATTCCTAGACATAAGCAATGTTGTGCCCGTTACCGAAAATAAGTAACGAAATAGCGTTACTCGTTAGCTTGGAAAAAAGCTAACGCGTTACAGAACTCCATTACCATTTTGCAAATGTAACGAAATACTGGGATCGTTACTTGCCATGACTAACGGACGTTACTTTGACGTTAGTTTGTCGTTACTTTGTGTTTCACTGTTAGTATATGACAGCTGTTTATATCTCGTGACGGTTGCCGTTCAATGCTGCAATAACCTTGCGACTTGTTAGCTGGCCCAGTTTGTTTTTCTGGCCTCGACAGGATGTGTAATGTACATCCTCAAACACGTGACGCTTCGCGAGTGCCATTCGGAGAACTGAACCTCGTCCATAGCACCTGGAAGAAGGAGCCGCTCTTAAAAGAACGTCCTACAAAGCACGCCACGTAACGGACGCGAAAAAAGAACTCTTCATGTGATATAAGTCAATTCGGTAAAATAAATGTTATTTTATTCCTTCACATACCAACGTCGGATTTCCAATTAACGACACGTCAGCACCCGGCAACCGCTGACACATTTGTTTTGGTTCAAAGCGTGGGAACGTCAGCGCTTCCAAACTTAGAGTTTATCCTTTCTGTTGTTGAGAGAACGAGAATTGATTTGTTTTTAAGAGAAGGATGTGACCAGCTGGAGTAACTATGGCAGCTGAGGAAAAATCCTTCGAGCGGCGGCAGACTGTTGCCTTCTGAACGGATGTCTCTCTCCAGCGAGACGGCTGCTCAGGGTACGGCGACGCTCAGGGTTTCCGCGCAGTGATAATCTCGCGCCTTTTGGGCCCGGTCATGGGAACGTTAAAAGTGCCTTCCGTAGGAGTTTGAAAAGACGCCGCTTACAGCTTTGTTGGGGTTTCTTTGCCACTTTTACGTAGTTTTCAGAATAAAAATATTTTTGTTTTCAAACAATCATACGGCCATTATTAATCAAAAGTAACAAGTAACGGGTAACGTAATTTGATAAGAGATACAGTAAAATAATAACGACACTACTTTACTCGTTAGTCATTTGGGTTTTTAACGAGAACGTTAGTACGTTAACAAAAAAACTAACGCGTTACCAGTAACGTCGTTACTTGTAACGCGTTAGTTCCAACACTGCACGTAAGCAGTCCTAAGTGTCTTCGTGTAATTTTTATTTCGGTAATTTTAGTTTACTTTTGCATTTTTTTTGGTAATTAGTAGTTTACTTTAATTACTTTTTTTGAGTAACTTCTACTCAAGTTACAAATTACTTTACAAATTTAGTGGTAGGTTTGCTTATCCACAAACATTCGTGCACAAAAAGAGAGAAGATGTCGGAAGATCAGCTGATATTCGCAAAGAGGGGGAAGAGTACAAGTCAAAACAAACCAGGGAGGAAGCTATCTTTTCATGGCTCTGCACGTCTTTCCGTCTGCCTCAGTGAAAATCGAAATCGTAAAAAAAAAAAAAAAAGAAACGCGAAGGTGTATTTTAATTGTGTTTTCAAGTGAGGCCAAGTATCTGCGGGATTAGTGCCGAAGACTGATGTTTCTTTGTGGCCATAACCTCAAGGAGACAAGCGTGCACGCATTTGAAGACAGGGGTTGTCCCCACTTCTCCTCAACGTAGTAGAACTCTCGCCTATTACAAGAGGTGCTGCAATTACACACTGCATCCTCACCCTAAGAAGGCAACGAAATGCAGCACCTGCTCTGAAGCTCATATGGTGCTCCCGTAGTTTGTGCGGCACTTGTAGAATCGCGTCCTAAAGGGTATACCGCAAACGTGATCTCTCTGCGTTGCCTTTCCCGACAAAATTCAGGATATGCAGGTTTTCCAAGAGTCGAAAATCGTTCGAGAAACCTTTAGTAATTCCCCCGATGCTTTTGCACAAAAGAAATAGTAAAGAATCAAACACTATCGGCAAAATGAAGCTCAGGAAGTGCTAAACCGCAAAGTAGAAATGATACGTCCGCGGTACATTATTGACCAAAAGACACACAAGTACAAAACAATTAGGCACGCAGAAGCAAAAACATTTTTGTTAAAACACAAGTCAGAAAATGGCTTTATACTTGGCGCAGAATTTCGCTAACGGATCAAAACCTGTGTATTATCTTGTTATCATAAAAAATACAAAAAGTAACTTCAAAAGTAATTCGCTACTTTTTACCCTACTTAAATTATTTTGAGTAATTTCTGCTCTACTGAAATTACTTTTGAGGCCGATACTCAGTTACTTAACTTGATTACTTTTTATTAACTTGTACAAACGTGTCTGGTTTCAGCTCAACAGTTTTGCCTTACTAAAGTTCAGCTTTCTAAACCTAATTTTTGACTATACTCTTAATTTCAGAATTAACTCAGTCAGCGCTCGTAATTGAGCTTGCCCTAATAAGCGTCTTGTTGTCAACTTTTTCTTATCTGTCATGTTGCTATAGGTTAAGCTTTGCAACTCCAGGACCGCGTTTTTATCTTAAGGGGGGACACTACCTGGGCATGTCTACTTTTGAACCGCTCACTCAATCGGGGTGAAATTTGTAAGGTGGTGTTTGCAGCCATATAGAAGGAGGGAATGCAAAGTTTCAGCCCTGTGAACCAATTTTATGAGGTTCTATACCCTCCCAAACGAAGTAAAGCATAGCTTTGCATGGAATCTGCTCAATGAATCTATCATTGAGAAATGGTGTTTATCACCACATATTTTTCTGGTGGAATGCATAGTGAAATACTTGTTGTCGGTTTGACAAGTAAAAAAAAAATATGAAATTTTTTTTATTTACATTTGCCAAGTTTTGCAAATTACAATTTTTTTTATAACAAAGGAACAAGAGAGTGCAAAATCTAAGTTCATAGTAACCGGCTCGATAAACTTTCGGCATATAATCCGCAAATATTAAGTCTCTCGGTAGTTTCATACTGAAACGGTAGTTTTATAAAGTGGGATTTGCTGCCAAAAAGTGAAGCAAGCTGAGATAAATGCACTTGAAGTTTCAAGATGTTTTAAAAATTTATTTTTGCATCTTAAATGTCAGAAATTCTTTCCAGCAGTGTAGGTGATGTCTTTCTCAAACTTCTTCTGATATAATGACATTGCTTTCAGCTATTTTCACTTTTGAATAACGAGTGCTACGCAGTGCAACACGCCTCACCAACACATAAAGAATAATTATTTTTGACATTGTTTGTCAGTGCACATTGACAAAACTTTGTGAGAGTGTTCCTTGTTATCCATACATGCCAAAACTCTACAGTTCTGAATATGCATTTTTTGGGAAAAAAAAGGTGCAATTCAAGGTAGTGTCCCCCCTTAAATTATTTAGGAATTTTTGCCTCGCATCAAGTTTTGCTTTGCTATGCTTTGTTCAAATTGCATCACTTTGGTTTGCTTTGCTTCGTCAATTGAGCAAGCTCTCTTCAGTTCTGCATTTCTTGAAGTTTGCTCGCCTTATACATTCTTTCTGCGAATTCAGGCCTTTTCCTTGACTGAACTTCTGCTATCAAACACAAATTAGCAACAAACACAAAAACGAGTCAATTTGAGAAATTATGAAAGGCAACGAAGAAAAAATGTATTTCTGAACAACCTTACTTATAAAAAAAAAAAAAAAGTGTGCAACGGTCTTGCATCACACTTCACCCTAATAAAATAGAAACAATAAACGCATTGCTTCCCTTCTAAAAAAAAGCAAAAGAAAAAAAAAGAGGCACAATTTAGTGCAGCGTGGCTCGGTGCTTATATGCGTGGCACCGTGTGAACACCGGTTTGCAGGGAGCCTCCGGCGTGTCCAGCGTGGGTCCCGCGTCGTGCCGGGAGGCCCCCTCGGCGTACCTGGGGCGCGCCAACGGCCTCGGCTCGTACGCCTACATGGGCGGCGAGGTGACCCCCTGGGTGGGCGTCGAGTCCGGCCTCTCGTCCATCCAGGGCGTCCAGGCAGCATCGCCCTTCGGAAGGCTCGCCGGTGCGTGGCTCCCTTGTACTCCCTTTCACTCGAAACCCGATCGGAAACGACGATCCCGTGCAACCAATCGGGCAGCTTTCCAAAAGTGCATAGTCACGGCGCTCGATCGTTGTCTTTGTGAGCTCGCCTTCGCCCGCTAAACTAATCACGTGCAGGAAAATCTGCAGGCTCATGGCGCATTCATTGTGCGTGAGTCGTGCACTAGGTGATCATATAGGCCTTTGCATCGCTTATCACTCGGGCGAAAAATGCTGAGTCACTGAGCTGTGGACGCATGCGCAGCGTCCGATATACCGCACGACAGAGCAACAGCGCATGCTCAGAAAGTGCTCCACATCCCAGCAGACAAAGATGGCAGCGCGCAGAAGGCGATTTTCGCAAAGGTATATAGCGACTCACTGAGGTCACGCAACTGCGGTGGCGCTGCTGTCGGTACCGCGCATGCGCAGACGCTTCCCTCTTCCCGAATTTGGTTTCACCGCATGCGCAGTGCCCACACCTGGTGTGGGCATAGCGGGCTTCTTTGTAAACACTGTGTTGGTGTATGCGGAGAGCAAGCTCGTCTGCTTCTTTTGCAGGGGTTGTTTTGACGTCAGAACGACGCCGAGCTCTGATTGGCTCCGATGGAAAGATAGTGGGTAGGCGTCATAGCAAGCTGCCTCGAGGTCTACGCACCATTCTTCAATTAGGAACCAATCAGAGCTCGGCGTTCTGACGTCACCAGAACCCCCGCAAAAGAGCAGACGAACTTGCGCTCTGCATAGCAAACCCACAAAGACAACGAACGCCGTGACGATGCACTTTTTGGCGCTGCCTGATTGATTACTTGGGGATCGTATACAGCGTCGGCTGGGGTCCGACTGAGACCGAAACGAAGTATGGGTATACCTTAAACAAAAGTCTGCGAGTTGACTTACTTGCGGAACACGAGTGCAGCCGATCACGGCGAATAATTCGATGGGCAATGGACCTTTTTTCAGTAACGGAGTTGTCTTCGAACCACAAATGAAGGGCAGCCCAACTTACCTCTGCCCGTCAGAATACATTGGCATCGTGCTGCTATATTGATTTTCGTTGCCTTTTATGCCACATACTCGCGTACGCTCAAAACAGGAATTTACAACAAAAAAAAAAGAAAAAAAAGACGAAATACGCGCAAAGATAGGTCCTGAATATGTTGGACGAACGGAACTTTGTCCCGCGAAAATGACGACAGCGGAAAGCAAGGCCAGGGGAGAGAGTTTACGCATGCGCAGAAGCTTACTGGAAAAAGGTCCATTGACGGAGCACTGAACACAACAAAATGTTGAGTTGGGCTAGTTGGTTCATTACGTACATTTAAACGGCAAAAAAAAAAAAAAGGAAAGATTGAAGATCGACTACAATACAACTCGCCTTGTATTGTCGTCGTCCTTCACTCTGTCCTTGTTTTTGGTGCTTAAGTGTACGTAAGGTTCAAAACACACTTAGACGCGAAAAAAAAAAAAAAAAAACTTGATGTGCACGGGGAAATTGACCATCACGTTTCATTTACTCATTATTCTTGCGAGCATCGTTTTTTTTTTTTTTTCTCGTTTTTTTTAAAGATTTTATTGTATTTTGAGCTTCGTGTCATTCGATGAGATCCCTCTTTTGTTCGCTGTGACTTGTCCCCGTGTTTCTAAAAAAAAACGTACTTGCAGCCATTTTTTTATTTTTGTTTTAGTGTGTTTGGTGTTGGTGCTCCATTTTGTAGCGGAGCCCGCATGCATTTTGCACGACACAAGGTGCATGATGGGCTTTGGGTTGCGGTTTTACGGCACCCATTGGCAAAAAGAGGTTGTTTCGGTTTCTTCCAACGTACTGACGTGACACCAGTGCGGTGCTGCTGCTGTTGGCCTAGCGCAGACGCTTCGCTTCACGCCAATCTGGTTTCTGCGCAGCACGCACAGCGCCCCAAACCCGGTGTGGAAAAACGCTGACTTGTTTGTAAAGAACACGTCGGTCTTGAGACCAACGCACCGGTTTTCAGACCAACGCGCTGTTTACATGCAAGTCCGCGTGCAAACAAGTGTTACCAGTGATTTCCCTACACCCCCCCTACGGCGGTGTACTCCCCCCCCCCCCTTGTTTTTTCCGAAGGCGCCCCCTTAATTCACAACAGCTCTTATATTCTCAATGCCTCCCATAACCCCCCCCCCCCAAAAAAAAAAAAATGTAGACATCCCCCCCCCCCCCTAATTTCAGTTTCTAAGGAACCCCTGAGTATTACGTCGCCTTTAAAGAAGAGAAAATCAAAACCGCAATTGGGGGTGCCGTTGGACTAGAACGCTTCAAATTAAGAAGCACCAAAACATTTTTTTGGTATCTCGAAGTGCAAACAATTATGAACACTTCAATAGGATTGTGGCATATAGTTTGATGAAGACTGCCTTGATCTAGTGGATGAGTTGCTCACTGTCGGTTCGTGTGTGATGCTTTTAATGCCGATTTTGTGTCCTATACAAGATTTCTGCTTTTGCCTGTGTTCCTACCTGCCTTAGCGTCATCAACTGTTATTTCCACAAGAACGGCCCCCTGTCGACTACATCCATGAAGGAGGCTGGCATTTTAACAAACCCGATGTTAATAAGTGATTGTGGTCACGAAAAAAAAAAGTACTGTTTTGTCATTTATAATGTTATGTTGTGCAGAGTTTTATGTCGATTAAGCGTAGAATCAAGGGTCTATAGATGTCAAAGTAAATATGTTTTTTGCTTATTTTGTCTTTGATTGCATTCAATTGTCAAGTTTTCTATTTGCATGCCAAGTTGTGCGTCAGATACGAAGACAGGTTTGTCCTTAGCGAGAGTCTCGCATATATCTTACGCGGACCAGTGTAGGCATTTCCAACAGCTAATTTCTTATGATTTAAAATATATTTTTGAAATCGAGGTTAGTCGGCCTAGATCAAACATCATCCTCGGAGCAGTTCAAAGCAAGTCAGTAATAACTCTCCTGCCACAGTAAGAACAGGAAGTCGCCTTACAGAAAGAAATAAGAATTACAAACGAACAATTTTTCACAGATTAGTGCCCAAACAAAGCTCAATTAAAATAGAAAATATATTTCATCGTGACTATGTCGAAGTGTAGCTGAAAGGTGACTACAGACGCTGACGGGTTAAGAGTTCAGGACGACCTTTTCCCGCAAAGCCCTCCTCTCCTTCCACTTCAACAGAGTGAACGTTGGAGAGGAGGTCAGTCCCTCCTCGTATCCTCCTGCAAAAGTGGAAGGAGCGAAGGGCTTTGTGCGAGGAACAATCTTAACCCGCCACCGATTGTAAATTTAGCCCAAAACCCGTACGCCAGTCTTTTTCAACTAGGAGTTAGTGTAACCACGTGAGCTGCATGCGATCTTTACTGCGTTACTTTTGAGCACGTATCCGGGGAGCGCGCGTACTCAAACGAGGCTCGTTTCTCTAAATTCCTCGTAGGCGCAAAGGGCCTGGAGGACGTCCGCGCTGAGGGTCACGTGAGCGCAGTGAGAACGATGCCGTAAGGGCAGCCTCCCTAAGGACCAACCTGTCTTCCCCGACGTCACGGTGTCACGAGCCCTGGCCTCGTCACCGCAATGTGATGTGCCCCCACGCAACCTTCCCTTTCTACTCTCTCTTCGCTGGGTTCGGACGACAGACAACAAGGCCGGAGGACTGATGAAGTTTCCACGTCACCAAGCGGAGGTCAGCGATGCGGGCTGCAGATTGGACACGAAGGTTACGTCGGCGTTCGGCTCGGACTCGTGTCCAATCAGAGGAGACGCCGCGAGTCCCGGCCAGTCTGTGACTCGCGCTGGCCTCCGATTGGTGACGTGGACGATCAAGCACCACGGCCTTGTGTGTGTCGTCACGTCACACTGCTAGCAGTGAGGCCTGTGCATTTGGAAGGAGTTTGGCCTACCGGTATGGACTGTGGACCACTCACGAGCCAAACTTTCCTTGAACCGCTGTATTTGCACTTTTGAAGCGCACGCTTGGAACGTGCAGATATGACAGGAGCGTGACTTGCTTTCCAGTCTGGCCTAGAGATATCAAAGAAACTATACTCTGTTTCATACTTAGCATGCAACGCTGTCAAAGCTACTGGCGCGAGCGAGGGGCTCGATCTCGTTGATCATTTTCACGCGTTCTCGCGCAAACAAAACCACTGATGAAGTCACGCGCTCGCGCCAGTAGCTTTGAAGGCGTTGCACGCTAAGTATGAAACAGAGTATATACATGGCTTGCATTGACGCGACATCAGTCGCCATTGCTCCGTACCATGCTCCTGTATCCGTACATTCTGCAGCTTACATTTCGCACCATCGAATTTGTTCTTCTCAACTATGCTTGCCGAGAATAACAGATTCGATTGTGCGAAATGTATGCTGCAGAAGGTACAGGCGCATGTGCGTGGTACGCAGCAATGGCGGCTGGTACGCTGCTACGATGCCATATGACGTCACGCGCAAGGCATGTATACGCTTGGAGTATCGACACTCATTCATCGATTGTCTTGTGGGTGCCGCTATTGTGTTGCCACGCAGTGCAAAGCGGGTGCAATTAATGATAGAAGATTCGAAAATTCGACTTCCTGATTTGTATACGGTATATACCAGGAATAATAACAATATTAAGAAGAAGAAGAACAATAATAATAATAATAATAATTTCCTTTGTTTTTTAGCAAACACAAAAGGAAAAAGGCTGTTTACAAACAGCTTGGCTGGTCCCAAGCCCCCCAAAAATACAGCAGCAGTGGAGCACGTTTTAAAATGTGGCGCTAATGTATTTAACAGTTAAGCAAAAAAAAAAAGTTTTTTCTTACATTAAACAAGTTACGCTATACACACATCAGGCGATATCGTTTTCTCTGTCGCGGACTCTATACGAACTTTTCTGGCGAACGAAAACGCGTTTCCTGCGATTTTAGATATCGTTTTAACAATTTTGGGAAACAAGATGAGAGCGTAGCTATACCTGGAGGGGCTATAATGTAGCCTTCAAATAATTGCACTTCAAAAGCCGCGGTAGAAAAGAAAAAAGAAAAGAAAAAGGGTCCGGCTCTTTGCGGAGCGTTACTAATTTCCCGTTTTATGTAGTGAATTAATATGTACGCATTTAAGATAGGTTGTTGGTAGATTCGTCAAAATATGCGCGTTTTAATGCGAAAGCATTGACTGTCCCATGGAGTGAGCCGACGTCATCGGCCGCGCAAACGGCAGCTAAATTCTCCTGCTCCAAAGGAGCGAAGTGAAGCCGCGATCTGAAGCATCCCAGCTTTGAAGCTGCGCTAAAAGTCACGCAATACGTCAGCTAAATTCACCTCTCCAAAAGGAGCGAAGTGAAGCCCAGCTTACCTGATGGATTGTGCTCCCATTTGCTGGCGTGCGTCATCAACAAGGACGTTTAAATAGGGCCCCATTATAACCTCCTTGGTCATCAAGGAACGAGGCTCCCACTGGCTCTCGTGCGGCGTGGTTCCAAAAACCGCCACCAGAGAAGCCCTCTCCCGGCGAGGTGCGGCGGTGCGGGCCTGGCCGCTTGGCGGCTTGGCCACAGAGACCGTTCGGGCTAACTCGGACCCCGCGCTCGACCGTCTGCCGCTACCTCGGCAGTGCAGCTTGGACTCGAGCATTGCGTCAGCGTTTGGTTGCAGGACTCGCGTTCGACCACTGCATCGACGTACACGCTCGGTGTCGTCGGGTTCGGGACCAATCGCTGAGATGCCGCCGTCGTATAGGGGGATACGACGTACAGAGGAATGACGAAGAGCATGTGGCCAGGCTTTTGGTTATGATTCGTTGCGCCACAAGTTGGAGCGCAGATCTTTTGTCCAAACACAGACACACGTACGAACCGTAAAAAGGACAAGGTAACGCGGTGCTTTTGCTATGATTGATTGGGTTAGGAAAAGATAGCACAGGCAGAGAAAGACGACAAACAGCATGAAGTTGCGTTCGTAGCACTGCCCGATTGGTGCCACCGACTCGCAACGTAGCTTCACACTCTCACTGATGGTGAAACGAAGTAAGTACACATAGGGGGGATTAGTCTACATACAGGTGGTTTTGATCAGGCCGGTTGCAATGGCGAGCATTCATCACAGTACGAATTTATATGGGGGGGGGGGGGGGGGGGCAGGTTATATAAGTAAACCGTAACCAGGAGTGCTAACTCTTCCGTCTTATATATCCTTTTGTCCCGATGGCGTGCACAAAATGCAGATATTTACGCTGCCATCTCTTAGAATTTACTTTTCCACTGCAAAAGTGACTCGCCGTCTTGCTTCTTGCTATCATGACTCCACCG
This sequence comes from Ixodes persulcatus, assembly GCA_013358835.2. NCBI lineage: Eukaryota > Metazoa > Arthropoda > Arachnida > Ixodida > Ixodidae > Ixodes > Ixodes persulcatus. The sequence goes on along the minus strand of JABSTQ010009541.1, from coordinate 60,938 downwards.
AACTATGGGGGTGCGCTGGCAAAATGGCGGACAAAAGGAGGTCGTTTTCGTCGTTCAGCACGCGGACCACCATTATGAAGGCAGAGCGATTTTTCAACGGTAGAAACCTTCTTCTAGTCAGTTCGTAGGAATGACACGGCGGAAGCATAAAAATAATTACTGGAAACGATGTTTGTTTTATGCTGCCTACGAGAACCAAGCAGCGATAGCAGACGACAGAGGCGAAACAACCTCCTCTCCTGAGCTTCTCGGCGTTGCCGCTACGCGGCGTCGATTTCGCTGGACTAGCCAGCACACACCTACGAAGTTGCAGGAATTGAGCAATTCTCTCTTGTGCGAATGACGAGACAGCAAGAATCGGCCTTTTGTCGTCAAATCCTGCGGGGGAAAGTGAGGCCGCAATAGGAACGAGACATTGCGTCACTGGAGCAGTATGATGTGGGTTGCAACTCTATACAACCGTGCGTTTAAATTCGTTCTTGGTCACGAATGTACGAGACCTCGGGCCAACATATGGCCATTGGCAACTTAACAACCAATGTGATTGCATTATTAGCCGACAAGAAGGTTGAAGGGTAATTCACGAAGCACGTCAGTATGTAAGTACGCAGAGTTTCCAAACTCCAGGCGCTGATTTTCCTAATTTTTGATTCAGCGAGAATCAGTGCCAAGCACGAAAGCAGTTTCGTCTCCCACAACGTAGAATGAGCTATTCATCCAGGTCGTATCAGAGATGGGTTCATTCTTTACGGTTATAATTATATATAAATATATCGTGTTGAAATGTATCTCATAGACGCACAGGCTGGGGAAAGTGTGTCCTCTCGATCGATCACCCGTAACACCGCACCGCTGCGCTGTGAACTTCTGCAAGTTAAAACCCCACCATGAACATCTTTAGTGTCATGCAAAACAAAAATATTAGTTCACGAAAGCAAAAAATCGCAACGAAATAACGTTGATAGTATACCTCTATAATTTTAGAATCTAGTATTTACACAGAAACACGATGAAATGTTTCTGTGTAGCCCTACATGTTAACGAAGGTATTATTTGAAGTCAATTAAATTCACTTTTATTAATTTTTTTTATTTTTCTCCCACGATAGAACCGAAACATTCAAAGGGTGTTTTTCGAAGTAGAGGTTTTCAAGCTTGTTGGTAAAGATATAAAGATAAATAAAAATAAAAGGAGGCGAGAACAGACAGGCATGACATTTCAACTTACAACACAATTTATTCTGTATTTCGTATGTGAACATAAATTAAAAGTTTTTACAAGTTTAGCTTGCTTTGACCGGAAAGAATCATTGCTTTCATTAGAAATAAACTACCAAGGAAGCATGCTCACTTAAAAAACCATCTATTGGTCATTCAGCAATGTTAAATGTATTATATCAATATGGGGACTCGTTACTAAGGGGACGGACTGATACAATTTCGCTTGCCATATGTGTTTTGAATTAGTAAAATGTCGTCCTCTTATTCGGGACTTTCGGGATTCAACTGGCTAGTTCTCCCATATATATGTAATTTCTAGCTTGAACTATTCCCATAAAACTGCACCCGTCGACCCCCCCCGCCCCCCTCTTCCCCTCCATAAGTACCCGCTCATTGTTAGAAAAACGAAAAACAAAAAGCCGTGTACTATAAATTTGAGAGAGTAAGAGAAAGAGTTGGAGAGAGAGAGAGTGACCCTGGGGGGGGGGGGGGGGGGGGAGTTTTGGACCACCGCTGTTTAAATATCGCGCGCTAGTATAGAGGCGATCAACTGGGAGGACGTCGCCTAGATGGCACGACTCACCTCCTCCCAACCCCTACTTTGTTAAGAGATAGATAGGTGGCGCAAGCTACCCTACAATTTGTAAAGGTTGAGTTGTATTCGTGTATCTATTCGTTTTACTTGACTTGTTTATTTGTTATAAAACGCTAATGTTTTATAAATAATATAAAATTTTAAACTTAAATTGTTTAATTATACGCTGTTACAAACAGGTTGTAAAAATTTTTAATCTTTTTTTTTTATTTAGTTGTTAGTTCTTTTGACCTGCTAGTGGCGCCAGCTGTTACGTGTTCGCCAAAAGAGGAAGTGGTTGATTTACGCAATGGCGGCCCCCTCGAACCATGTATGTTATTGTTTGTTGATGGCCTATTCTCTCCGATTCGACGTATTTCTAGCCGTTTTTATCTCCTAGATTCGTTCGTGAATTGATCGCGAACAACCGGAGTATCTTTACGCTTGGGCGTTCCTCTTCCAAAGCTACCCTTACGCTTAGAATTCCGGGGGCTATTGTAAGCCTTCAAAACGAAAACACACAAGAAAACAACTTGCCAATCTCGGCTTTGTTGCTAGTGGCCGGAATGCTACGTTTGTTTATTTTTGTCCGTACTGGTTTGTCAAAGGTAGATTATGCTTCCTCGGTGGCTCTCTTACCTCAGCCTGCGGTAAATGCGTTTTTCAGCGTTGTGCAACCACGGTGACCGAGGTTAATCGAACCTATTGTTCTTCGCAGATGTTTTCCCGATACACTTATTGTAAAGCGAGCAGCGTAGTTAAATCGGTGCCACAACGTCGATTTTTGTGGAGAACTTCGAAGCAAAATTGGGTCAGCCAGCGACATTGTCCATGTCCCGGAATTTTGAAAGTTTCGGTTCATCCCCGTTCTTCAATGGCGACAATACTCTCTGTTTACACCTGGCATCTGTTTGTCACGGCGGCGTTGCCGAAGCTCGCCAACGGACAGTTGGTAAGTTCGCGTTCGGAGTTCGCGTTGCGTGACCGCTCTCTTGTCTGCTGGCTGAGGCAAGTGATGTTTTGGGCGTGTTTCAATTTGGTAGCTCTGCCTTATCGATACTGGGATCTCATCACCTGTGCCCTTATATTGCACCAAGGTGGATCGAATTTCGGTTGGGAGGGCCCCTTTGCCCCTTCTGATCGCTTCGTGGGAGCGATCATTTGGGACGTTGGGGCTCTATGTGCCGTGGACGACGCAAGTAAGTGCAGTTTATCTAATCTACTTCTCGTAAGGATTTTTAGGATTTTTTTTTTTTTTTTGTTCCGATAGCTGTAACCTTGAACTTTCCGTTTATATTTATCGGTTGGCGCGGACACCTAATCTTTCGGCTCCAATGTGAATGAATCTTCGTTTAATCGGAGATCGTCTAGACATCATTTTTGTTTGCATTATATTATTGCGTTTTTGAAGTTGGACGGCGGTATGGATTTTTATGTCACTGTTCCCTTCTACTCCGTTGTCATTTAGCTTGGTTTTGCATTACCGAGTTTCTGGCAAGTCCGGCGTATACCTAATATTTCTGTTTTCTTTTTTTTAATTTTCTGTGTGTATCACTTTTGTTCCTCTTTTATTTTGCGTTAGAGTTTGGCTTTTGTTTTTCTCTAATTCAGATCTTTCAGGAACAAAAGAAGTAGTGTTTAAGGTAAAATTTTAAAAACCTTGTATGACTCTTAATAATTGGTGTGCATTCCAGGATCACTGAAGATGCGAAGTTCGGACTTCCAAGAGCCCATGCTGAAGATATCGGGAACAAATGAACATCAACGGCAGGACAAGCCTTCCTAGGCCTCGCAGATTTTGGAAAGTGCTCCGCATGTCGCATAGCCTTTTTTTTTTTTTTTTTTGTATGTGTACTTATGCAATGTACTTTAGGATAAATATACAGCATATTTCTCCCTAAGCCTTCAACTGGCATCGCTCATTAGATTGCCTTCTATACGCGTACATAGAAAAAGTGCCTTTCTGTATTGACATTGTGTATATCTGGTGTAACCTTGTGTAACTGAATAGATTGTGTTTTACATGCAACTTGTCTTATTTAATTAGTTAGGACACTGAGTACAAATGGTATTTCATATTTGTCCATGAATAATTTTGCTGAGCAAACTGTCTGTGCATTTTTTGTCTAGATCTCAGTGCATTGTGCATGAATTGTCCTTGAAACGAAGTGCCGTGTCTGCCAAAGCAGATTTACAATGTTGATGCTACCATATTTGATCTGTGTTTATTATTCATATTTCAATATCAGTGCCAATCGAAATGATCATACTACGGTTTCGATTGATAGTAGCCATTCTTATCAACACAGCACTCTTGGTTGCAACTTAGAGTATAGGGTCCTTGTATTTGTTGTCACTTCTGGCTCAAATTCTGCCCGTATCAATGTCGGTGATTTTCAACCATGTCTTTCTGTGAGCAGAGGGAGTGTTTTACGAATCGCTCGAGTTCTTTTGCGTTCTCATATACTGCGCCAGCCAAAGAAGTCGAAAATATAAAAGAGCATCGACTGGTACACCGTCTTTATTCAATGTCATGACGAGCTGGCGCTTCAAAAGTTGGATAGTCGGTGACCAAAACGGCCATGGCGAACGCCACTGGGGCGGCAACATGCTGCTGGGTAGTGCGTTTGAAAACTACATAAACTGATGTCAGTACAGGGACCCTATACCAAGATTTCATCATTGTTATACAAGTTTTCGTGTTGTTTCTGCTTTTGTATTCTTTTTTGTTTTTTTGGTTTGATCACGGTGAGTTGTACAAATACGAGCAGTTTGGTTATTTGTGCCATCTAAATGGTAATTTTCTGAGGCAGATTTCAACAATTAGTCCCTGTACAAGGTGTTTTTAACTGTTATTCAGTTATGGGCCATGAAGCATTGACTTTACATTTCTGACACGGTGTTGAGTACCTCACTTTTTAAACTCCTTGTGTCTCATGTATCATGTGAATTCACTGTTGGTCACAGTTGCTGAAGCTGTTGTCTTTTATGCTGTGTTTGTTTCCCTTTTTTTTTTTGTAGCCCGGGTAATGTGCCAAGGAATTTTCTTATTTGCAATTTTGCATTGATTGACTGTTGATGGGGCATGATTATACAAAATTTGCCATGTTGCAATGATTCTCTTAATCTAACCGTTACACCACTCCTCTTTGCAGCGGCATCGTATTATTTAATGGTGCCTACATTGGTACCTTTAATACATCTGAGAAATGTCACATTTTGTGGCATATTTGAAGCTTTCTGTACCTAAAATGCAATTGCGCACCTACTATTATACCTGATTATGCAGAATACAATTGCTTTAGCCTCCTTTATGCCTGGCTGGAAAATAGCTTTAGTGTGCTGTTTGTTTCTCAAGGGGAGAGGGAAGAAGTCCCTTCTGTACACTTCGCCCTACCTGCACGCAGCTGTCGAGGAAGGCTTTTAACCTGAAAATACTTAATGACTTTTAAAACTAGTTATATTTGAGATGTATTTAAAATAAAGCTTCAGGTACCGTTATTTTCTTGTAGGCAGATTCTAAGTGGGGTTTCACATTTCACTAAGTAACTAACCTACAGATTTACATGCTGACATGCCAGGGAGCAGCAAGTGTGCCATATACTTGACCAGTCCCCAGCGTGAGCATGCAGGCTTTCCCAATGTACTGGCTGTGCCTGGACTTTGCACGCAGTCAAAACATTGGCAGCCAGCTTGCTCATGCGAGGGACGAACCAAACTTCTCATCTTACCGGTAATTACGGAAGTTCTGTGTTCCGCAAGTAATTTAATAGGTTGGCCGATTGCCGTCTTTGCAACGAACAACTGTTGCTCGTAAACCTAAATTTTGGTTTGAGGTCTAAGTGTCTCTTGGGGGGGATGTTTTCTGCACGGGGCCTGCAGACTCGCCGGAGTATGCTGGGTTCGGTGAAGCCAGAGAATGCGTCAACTGTGGCGCCATCTCCACGCCCTTGTGGCGCAGGGATGGCACCGGCCACTACCTGTGCAACGCGTGTGGGCTCTACCACAAGATGAATGGCTCCACCAGACCCATCGTGAAACCACAACGGAGAATGGTGAGCTGCCGCGCGCTCCTTCCTCGGATCGGGGTCGGTGCGCTGATTCTATTTCTTGACTTGCTCATCCAGTTTCGACTTTCTATAGTTGGTGACGGGTCAAGAATTCGTTGCGTGCTCTACGTACAGGCGTAATGCTCCCGCCCCACCTTTCGAGGAAATGGCGTGTCGTCTGGTGCACAGAGTGGTAGGATTGTCAGCATTGGTTTCAGGCGCGAGCAGAGGGGGCGAAGCTCGCCACGGACCGAGTCGGACGCATTGTAGCAAAACTATGCACTTTATAAAGAAGTAGTTTGGAAGAATGTCGTTCTTGTGTCGTCGAGGGTGATGGCAGGGCACACTTGTACTAGCTTTGACCCTCAACACCTTCATGCAAGACACGAGGGAGGACGAGACAATTGATCGTGCTTGCCCGACTTATCGGACAACCGAGTGCAATGATGAGACTTGGCAACAGTGCCATGTTTCACGGGTGGATGATACTACTTCGAAAGCATCACTTCGGGGCATCCTGTATTTCTTAAAGCCAGCAAAGAAGGAGATAGAGTCCGGCAGTGGCGTACCAACTTGTTTTTGAATGGGGGGCAAGCCAGACCCCCCTTAACCCCCCCCCCCCAGGGCCGGGTGGCGGTGCCCTTGGTATCCCTTGGGCGCTGCCGGCCAGTGTTTGCCCTGCCCAGTGGCGGCTGTTTCAGGGGGGGGGTAAAACACATGCCTTGCCCCCCCACTCTGAGAACTGGGGGGGCGAGCGCTCCCCTTGCCCCCCCGGTTCGTACGCCCATGGAGTCCAGTAAGGCAGCATAGCGTTGGTGTCACTCAACCATCTCATGCCACGGCATTTTAAAGTCACCCCACGGAAACTGCTGCAAAGCAACAGTTTTGGAACTCGAGTCGGGGGGTGACCTCCCAAGCCACAAAGAAGCCATCGGCGCTAATAAGGCATGTCGAGAGTCGAGACTGCAGTTTCGATGATAGCTAAGCCTATTCACCCGACCAAGCGGGCAGATTGAATGCATCGACAGCAACAGGACAGATTTTCAGCTCGTTGCACAGGAACTACTTTAGGCAAAAGTAGGTACCAACGCGACTTTGTGACGTAAACGCGGGTAGGTAAAATTACAAAAAATCACCGCGAGAACCCAGTGTACCTCGGTGTTGCCAACAGTGCACACTGCCTTACCAAAAAATAAATTTGTCCGTAAAGCCGTGACATCATTGATGACAAGGAGACAAGCGCAAGCGATTGGCGGTTGAGGTGTATTTGTTGCTGAATTCTTAACCTGTCGCCAACTGTAGGTAATCCTAACCCTCTCATACACTGAGACAAATAGACTAGAGGACTGTTATATCGTCAAAACGGACATGTTGAGGCGTCAAAAAACTGTGTACCTTTTTATCAGCTAAGGGAGGCTTTTTGAATTGTTGCATGTGGCACCATTTTTTTGAGAGAAGTCCCTTGCTTTCTCAGCACCTAGCCTATACAGAGAAATTGTGGTGTAGTTTTAGGGGTCCCTTAGGAAGTTAGACCAGTATTTCACAAACAACCTGTTCATGTAGGCCTTTGTTCGTATTCCTCGTCAAAGTTGGGACTTGTTGGCTTGCCTTTAAGAAATTCCCAAGCTACGGTTTTGACATCAGTACCATAATGTTTGCTATAATAGACAGTCATTACTATTACTACAAAGAAGCCTAAAATCTAAAGATGTAAAACTCATTCAACCTTATCATTCATCTAAGGGAGGGCAAGCTTATTTGTTTCAGTGTTTAAAGAGTCATTTTACAACCACAAAGCAGAGCAGACTACATAAGATGGCAATTAAATTGTATGCTCTTTTTATACCTTCTTCAGTCTTGTAACTTCCTTAGAGTGCATATAATTTTTAATTTGTTTTTGTTGTAAATTTGGTGCATTTGCAATAATCATTCTTTTACTGTTCTGTTTGCATTCTTCCCTAACCTTTGTAACTATCTTGCTCAATACCATTGGTATGGCCCCAGCTGCATGTTGGGTAAAGTAGTCAGGGGGTAAACACCATTGTGAATTTAATATCAGGCTCTGACTGAAACAGATAGCTTCTTTCCTGCAGTGCCTTCAAATGTCCTGGTTATTAAAGGAACGTTGAAGTGAATTTAAAGTGTGCCATTGACAATGGTAGCTTCCTAAAGCTGCTTCTACAGTTATGCATTCAAGACAGCTTCCGCAGCATGAGAAATCATTGAAACGGGTTAAATAAGTGCTGTGCCCTTGACTGTCAATCATGGCGACTCAGTCAAAATAGTAAGGCGAAAGAAAGGATTGCTGAGGTTCAGTTCTGACGAAGGCAAGGCATGAATCTGCTGTTCTGGGAGGTGCTCCACCCTCACTTGCAGCCACGGTGGAAGCCCACGCTGGCAAACACACTCAGCTACCAGAGAATGTTCCACTACAGCAGTCGCTGTTGTGGAACATCACGGTCGAGTGATTGTTGTAATGTCATTTAACGACTGAGGATGGAGAGAATTATGTAAAAGCCTTGTTCGTTCCCCTTGGCATTTTCATATCTGATAGCTTTTTTTTTTTACAAACAATGCCTGTAATTTTTTTTAAATAAATTCCGTAGTTAAAAAGGTTTTTTTACAGTACAGTGCAATTACTTATAAGAGTAATGAGAAATCTTGAAAATTTGTTTGTTATAACCGATTATCGTAGATAGACAGATCGATAGATAATTGGATTTTAATGGCACAAGAGCAACTGAGGCCAAAAAGCGCCAAATACAGGGTGTAATTCGGAGAAAAGGACCTAGAGAAGGTGAATTCTAAAAAAAACACTAAAATGGACAATGAAATCTTTTTTATGGCTTCGGTCTGGTAGTACACCGTTCCGACCAAAGCCTTTAGGAAAAAACAATTAAAAATAATTCCCCAACCGATTATTGTTGTATCTGGACTAGAAACCTACCGTAAAATTCTGAGCAAGCGCCCCCCCTGCACGCAAGTCAAAATTACCTGCAAAGTAGGGGGGGCGCTATCCCGGAACGGCACCAAAATTCAAGATGGCGACGACAAAAGTTTTCCGCCAGAAAAAGAAAAAAAAAGCGAAGTGCAGATTTAATTTTTTATTTATCTATGAGAACATAGACTTTATTAGGCAAAAGATTTGTCACTGCTATGTTAATCACTTTCAAAACCACGCCAGAGTCGGCCGCAAAAAAAAGTTTGCAGCATTCCGCAATGTTTCCAGACTGCATGCCGTTGGCTATTTTGACAGCCTCTTCAGAAAGAAGCCGGTTGCTAATGGCTCATTCTGCACTTCCTTCGCGCTCCATGTATTAAAAGAGCGCGTTGTCCACGTATTCACTGAACACCGGTGCGCCGTTACTTAGCTTTCGTCGAACTTCGGCTTTCCCATAGTTTGACTGTAGCAAATTGTCAAAATTCTTGTCCCATTCCCGTATCCGGTCGAGCTTGATGTGTCGAGACGTACGTCTGGTGTGCGTCTTTTCCGTTTTCACAATGCCATTGGACGACCTCGATTTTCTTTGCCACTGTGTAAGAACGCATAGAAGACCTGACATCCCCAAAACAAAGCGACAGTGGCGAGTAGTGACCGGGCTGATCGGGCTGCAAAGTAGGATTGGATTGGATTGGATTCTTGGACTGAACTTCGCAGGCCAGTGTTGCCTGGGCGCGGTCAGCGCGGTGCGTGATACGGGTGCGGAGCGGGGAGGGGGGCGCTTTCCCGGAACGGCGCGGAAATGTGAAATTAGAGGTGAAGTTGGGGGGGGGGGGCTCTTGCTCGGGTGGGGGCGCTTGCTCGGAATTGTACGGTAGTCATTTCCAGCCTAGAAACTCTCTAGAAACTGATTGTTATATGCAGTGCATCGTTATATGTGGTATCGTTATAAGTGAATTGCACTGTAGTGGAGCACGATAATTACTAAAGGATTGAAATTGTCTTCAGTGTTCCTTTAATTAAGATAGCGAAGAAATGAAAGTTGTGGGAGAATCGTCTTCGCACCTAGAAGCACCTTATTTACCTAACACCCCATTTTCCCAAATCGAGTATTACCTCGTTATGAACAAACTCTGCTTGCTTTCTCTCCTGGAGAGCATGGAGAAGCGAATCGTTTGCCATTTACGGGAAAAGGGCTGCAAATGATGAGGCACTAATAACATTTGGACCTAAATAAGTTGCCTCCCACAGTATGCTAAGCATGACAGAATCCCTGTACATAGCCCATATTCTAACAACCTTATGGATGTCATTTCACTTGCTGCCCCCCTACCATAAATGGCAATGTTTTTTAGTTTTTTCCTGCATTTGATGGGAAAATTTGTTGTTTAAAAGGCTTTCTTAGATACGGGAAGGCATGATAACCAGAAACCCGTAACTATTAAGTTCCCCCCCCCCCCCCGTTTAGTTGTAAGTCTCCCTTATTGAAAGCAGCTCACTTTTTATTGCTGTTAATCAGACTGTCGATGCGGTATGTATTGTCTAACAGCGCAGTGTTCCAATGTGCAGGTTGTCCCAGCTGACCTTATGTCATCGTGCTTTTCCCAGCAACAACCGAGCGTTTCCCGTCGAGTCGGGTTGTGCTGTTCGAACTGCGGCACCACCACCACCACGCTGTGGCGGAGGAACAACGAGGGTGAACCCGTCTGCAATGCCTGCGGGCTCTACTTCAAGCTGCATAATGTGAGTCCATCCTCTGCTGCGTACTAACTCTGTATAGCCTCGAGGGAGAACTGTGGCCGACGTTCCGCTAAGAGACTTCTTTTGGGCTAAGTTCCTTCGCAGAACGTCGACTGTGACTTTGAGGCTTCCGGGAGGTTCCGTTTTAAGTTGTTGCACCCAGCTTCGCGAGTCATTATTTGTTCACAGACTGCTTTAGTCGTAAGCAATAACTGGTAGGCAAATGAGTAGATAGAGATTGTGGCAGCATGCTACGAGGGGGAAATATAATCGGATAATGGAAGGTGGCGGTAAGAGATAAGACTTTCACACCTCATGGAGAAACAGTTGCAGTTCTGACATCGGATTGGTTTGGGAATCCTCATTTGCAACGACAATTGACTATACGGGGGGGAACCATTTCAGTTTTAAAAAGGCAGACGTAATTGGGGTTGGAAATGCGGGGGGGGGACCCCGTTGCTGCCTAGCGTTCTGGGTTTAGCTGTTGATACAAAGTCTCCCTGCTACTACGTGGAGGGTGAGCGACTTGCGGGCAGGACACAGGTCTGCACGGGTACAAGCTAGCCTGTGAGCCATAAGCCAGGCTCGGGCTTCACAATTCCAATCGCAAGAGGGCCAGGCCACGTAGAATAATCGAGGCCCGCAAGCGTCGTCCTCTTCCTCCGTGGAACATCATCGCGGTTGGATGGCAACAACTCGGCGGTTGAACCCGGGCCCGATGCCATGCGTCCTTTGATGAGTTTATTGGACACGAGGCCCAGCCAAATGTGGACGCAGCACTCATGTCCAATCTGTGTCTTCGCTCCATCTGACTCTGATGATGTCAAAATTCCAGTGTAAGTAGAGGCTTTGGTTATTATGGTGTCAACCAAACAAAACTGACACTTTTTTTCTTTTTTTTTTTTTTTGTGAGTGCAAGTTGTGTGCAAGTGTGTTTCAAAGGGGTGCTGAACCGAAATTTGGATTCCACAAAGCATGGCGGCAAAAGCGTGCAACGAGATGCTACAAACTTCAGAAGATCACTCATACAACGATATATTGAACGGATGACCGTATTTTTCAAAAAAAAGGAGGCGCATTGGACATATATGTTCACGTCTTGTTTCTCCGAGAAGTAGAGGGAATGGCCTTGCGTCTTCTCCGCCTCGTCGCCTTGAGGGGGCGAAACAAAGAGAGGAGGAAACAAGATATCTTGACGTCACGCTCCTCGTCAGCCTCGTTCAATCTCGACCTTTCTTTTTCCTAAAATACGGCCGTCGATTCGAGATATCGCCTTACGAGTAGTGTTGTAGGGTTTGTAGCGTCCTGCCTACAGCTCCTGCATTGTTTTCGGAAATCCAAATTTCGGTTCACCATCCCTTTAAGGGAACAGGGAGAAAGCTAAGCAAAAGAGAAAGAAAGATGGTTTGGGGTGCTTGCGTCGAGTGCTCTTCTACACCACCAGCAGCATGGGGGTAATTTTCGTTGCTGCAGTGCCACCGCCACCACTGTAGAGGAAGCTCTTCTTCCCATTAAGCACGCGCACATACGGGATTATACCATGCTCACCTTTGCAGGCTCGTGCCATCTGTACTTGCAAGTGTGTGCATTCACAATATGGATAAAAAGATGCCTCTTCCCCCAAGGTTGTTGTCACAAGAGTGCTCTCTCGCCTAACTTTTTTTTTTTTTTTTTACGAATCAGTGGCAATGTTTTGCTTCTTTTGGAGCTTCTGCACATGATTTCGTTTACTTTTGCCTGCCCTTTTTAGTGTTTTTATGGGGGCTTTTGTCACAACAAGAATCAAAAAGGGAGGCTGCTTTTTTTTCTTTTTTCTTTTTTTAATTAGGGAACGGTATAGCTTGATAGAGCCCAGTCATAGGAGGCTAGGCTTACAGCATTGTTTAACTAAGAACAGCAGCAGAGAAAAAAGATGTGTGGAACACCTTGACCTGGTAACACTTGGCAAACAGATGGCAAACATGAAACGAGAGGTTTTGTATTTGTTCTGCATTTCCCTGCCAGCATCTTCAGCTTAAGCTGTTATACATTAACAAACCCATCTGTGCACAGGCTGGTACAACATGTATTGCCTGCTTTCCGGTAAAAACACTTGTGTGGCATACAAGAAAGCTGGGAGAAGAAAAAAAAAAATCCCATTTGGAAGCCGATTTATCAACTGATATGCCAGCGGTGGAGCTGGTCATAGCAAACTCCAGGGGGAAAGGCTCGCAACATCCGTAGACAATAAGCTCTGCACAAGTATTTCTTTAAGCTCGTCTGTGAGTATTCTCATGTTCAACAGCCTTGGACGGTTACATTCTCGCTACGACAACTCGGAAGCATGCAGGTGCAAGGTGCAAGTTTCAAAAAGAGACTTGGAGCTGAAAAAGCAGTTATCCGGTGTGCTAAAGCTTTCGGGCAAAACCAGCAGGAAGAGCAATGTGCAGAAGACATTCTCTATAGTGGTGGATGCAGTACCGTCAGAACCACATGGATTCGTCCAGTGCGATATGTGCAAAGGATTTCTCACAAACATTGGCTGCGAGACTGTGTGTCAAGCACTAATCAAACTTGGTGCCAATTAGGGGAATGTTGACGTCGTGCCTATCCTCCCCGATGCAACAACTATTTCAGGGCATGTGGCCAAAGTCGCATACAGTCTCTGAGGGGCAATGAGGCCAGAAGCGGAACTTGCTGCGAGTGTAAAGCAGGTGTGTGGCAACCACTGACATGTGGACTGAGGACTTTAGGAAAGTTGCTTGTACCATGCTGACACTTTAGTAAATCGATGGTAACTGGAACATTCAGAGCGAGGTCCTGTCCACCTGTGACTTTCCTGCCGAAGGAAAGACCGGCAAAAGCATCGGGAGAGAACTATAGCGCAAATTCGTAAAGTGTGACCTTGCTGGGGAGCTGCTGAAAAACATCACGTTGGTGACAGACCCAGGCGGCAACATTGTTAATGCGCTAGAGACGACGCAGCTCCCTCGTTGAACATGGTGCTTCGCCTCAGGTTCAAATCGGAGTTTATAATAAATGAAGTTCCAATCCGGAAGGAACTGATTAAAAGAACCAAGGTGGTCGTGACCTTTTTAAAGCAAGCGGACCTTCTGAATCACCTGCAAAAGGCAGACAACCAAGACGTTTAGACGAGGCGGAATTTCGAAGCTACTGACGCTGAAATCAGTCCATGACCAGTACGAGAGCTTCGAAGCAGTGCTGGACAAACAAGGTAGTCCCTTGATGGAAGAAATCAGCAAAATTGATATAAGGTTGCTGATTGATTTTCTTCAGCCACTCGGATGCCATCGATGCAATGGAAAGGGAGGCCAATCCAACATGCCCGTTGTTTGTGTTGCACTTGTACAAGCTGAAGAGGCACTTGAATGCATCAAGTCATCATGACTGTGAGCTCACATGGATCAAGAAGCATGCTGCAGAGTACCTCGAAGCAAAGTTTAAAGCTCATGACATCCACATGATTTCTATATTTCTTTGGTCCCAGTTTCGTCAGCTTTGCATGCTTTTGGAGAGTGATTGGTATGAAGTCTTCCAGAATGTCAGGCAACAACTACAATCAAATTTGGCTGGCGTGAGTCGAGATGCAGAGCTCTCGGAGCCCTAAGAGGTGAAGCGAACAAAGACAACGTCGGATGGCTTTCTTGAATGGGAAGATGTGCGGCAATCAACTTCAGGTACTGAAGAATCTGGTGAGCTTCTGCGATATTTGAAAGCTGACTTTCCAGATATCGGTGAGAGTGAGCTTGGGCCTTTTTGGAAGTGCCAGCAGAGTGAGTTTCCAGGACTATCGTGACTCGCAAAGCAGCTACCGAACTTTGTATGCCTGCCACGAGTGTTTCCAATGAGAGGAACTTCAGCGTTGCTGGCTACCTCGACCATGAACGAATAACCCTTCTGAAGCCAGATACAGTAAATAATACTCTATTTTTGCTCAAGAACCTATAAAGACTGTCGTGCTACTGTGCAAATATAAAAGTTTGCCTAGTCATGGAAATCTTTTTGTCTAATTTTATGAGTATATATACTGCATGCCTTGTTACATTTAATAGGCATCCCACATTCATATTCATTCTCACGAAAAATTAAGTATAGTGTTCTTATAAGCTAATTTATCCGAGTTCAAAAGGCACATCAAGAAGCTTCTGTCAAGGGGCATGCTTAGACTTTATACTGTCAACATTTATTGCCTACTGAGCTAAAAGAAGGGTTCCGTGTTTTCGGAGTTTATTTCTCGTGAAATTCAAAAAGTGTTTTTTGGAGCTATATTTTAAAACATATTTGAAGTCTATCGGAGTTTATTTGTGATAGATTTACAATTCTCCAAATTTCTTAAACTAATTTTGTTGTGTGCGCAATTTTTAAAAATTCAATGTACCGTAATTACCCGATTCTAACGCGCACATTTTTTCAAGAAAAATACAGCTAGAAATGGCATGCGCGTTACAATCGGATACGAAACCGAAACAAAAACCGAAATCACGCTACCGGCAGTCTCATTGTCATCGCTATTACAAGATGGCGGCGTAGCCTCTGCGCCCTCTGCGCAACAGCTCAACACACGTGGTCTCGTGGTCGCAATCTCGTCTTGAATTTCGAAACCTGAGGAGCTGCTCTAGCAATTTGCTTTGTTGTCAGTTGTCAGTGTCGCCGAGACAGACAACTCGTACTTGCGGAGCTGAAATGGCCGCTAAGACCAGCTAAGACGCGGTGTTTTCATTACGAGGCCGGCCTTAAGAAGAAAGTTTGTTTATTTGCCGAGACGAAAGGCAGCAGAGCCGCTTCGCGTACTTACACTAATATGCACGGGTCGCAGGCCCGTGTAAATTAGCGTCGGGCTGGGCCGGCTGTCGGAGACTGACAACTGGCCACAGGCGGGCCAGGGCCAAAGTAACAGTGGTCTGGGCCAGGCCAGGCTCTCACATATCAGCCCATGCAGGCCTCTAGCCGAGTGCTTTGTCAGCAAGTGATGAGTTCTCCAATAAAGTAGAGTGGAAAGAAAACACCTCATGTTGATGATTCCAACCATCGTCACTGGTGGATCTCCCATTGTAATTCTTGGCCCTTTGAATGCACTATGCTTTTTTTCACTTTACGATAGAACACACTACGAGCTATCAAATCCAATCCAATGTCGTGCGAGTGTTACATGACCTTTGGGAAGTGCGGAGCGACGCGAGGGGATGCGAATCACAGCACTGGATAGGCTTGTAGGGCTCGTAGCACCCGCTGCGGTTGGTTGCGAGGTAAAGCAGAATATAGCACTTTGCAGAAGTATATACCTAGCTGCACCGCAGTGCACACAAACTAAGGTAAACAAACAAACAAAGTGCTCCTGGCCAGCAGAAACTGGATAACAGAGTTCATGAAAGGAAAGGGTTTTCTCTTTGGAGGCAGACTGGAATCTGCCAGAAGCTGCCTGAAGCTTACGAAGAGAAGCTTGTAGCCTTCCAACGGTTCGTAACATAGTGCGCCAGAAGCATGGGTATCTGCTGGGACAAATCGAAAATGCAGACCAGACACCAATGTACTTCGACATGCCCGCCAACACGACAGTGGAGTTGAAGGGAGCTAAACAAGTTTGCATGCTGTCCTCTGGACACGAGAAGACGAGGGTGATGGCAATGCTCTGTTGCACTGCGGACGGTCACAGGTTGCCTCAATATTTTATCTTTAAGCCGAAGACGCTTCCGAAAGATGTGACATTTCCTCGAAACGTCATTGTGCGAGCCAACGAAAAAGGTTGGAGGGACACCAATCTGGTCATCGATTGGATAAACTGTGTGTGGTGGAAAAGGCCCGGCGCCGACTTGGGAGTGCATGCGATGCTTGTGCTCAACGCATTCAAGTGCCACCTCGACCAGCGCGTGAAGGATAAACTTGTTGCGTGCAACACGGACCTTGTCGTCATCCCAGGCGGCATGACCTCCCAGCTTCAACCACTGGACGTGTGCCTCAACAAACCTGTGAAGGACCGGGTGTGGGTACTCCACAACGAGTGGCCAATTAACGGCCCTCACACGTTCACGCCCGCCAAAAGACTGAAACGCGCGTCTCTAGAAGAGATGGCTGGATGGCTTTCCGAGGCGTGGAGCACAATCCCATCTGCTATGGTCGAGTGCTCGTTCAAGAAGTGTGGAATTTCGAACGCGATGGACGGCACCGAGGACGACATGCTGTGGCACGTGGAGAGCGACAAAGAGCTGTCCGAGAGTGAGGATGAGTGATATGCTTACGAGCACAGTGTTTACATGTAAATAAACTTTGCTTGTTCTTTGTGCACAAACACCGATTTTTCTTGCGCATGAAAACCGGGTGTGCGTTAGAATCGTTGGCACGTTAGAATCCTTATTTTTGGGTATGAAAATGGGGTGTGTGTTAAAAGCGGGGGCGCGTTAGAATTGGGTAATTACGGTAAAAATAAATATTATCCGGATGCAAACCTGCCCTAAATTCATAAGAACCCAATTGTGTCGAATGACATTTCTTCAGCCGAAATGGGCATTGTGCCATTGTCAGTGGTAATACTAACTTAAACTGTCCCACAGCAAAACTTGCAAACAAATGTTGCTTTAATGAACGTTGATACTTAGAAATCACTGAAATCCTTTGCATATTCTCTGGTAATCTCGTCTCCCCTTCCCATTCTACCACTCCACCCTGCGGCTGCATGGGGTAGGGTGGTGAGATAGAACCTTTAGCTGCCCCCTCCCTCCTGTGATCATAGCTTTCCTTGTTGTAAGAACACCACACCGCCTTCCTCTAAAAACTGCACACTGAAAACTAGAGCAGTAGATCTTGTCGTGATCCAAAATTACAGTGACCTGTTGTCCTGCATAAAACTTGATGAGATAAACGGCGAACCCCTTTTGTCATAGTCTGAGATTTTGAAGGAAACTAGAGAGGCCTCTGCTCAGGACCACTGCTCTGACCAAGCTTTTTTGTAAAATACAGTTTTTTTTTTTTTTTTTAGTTTTTTTTTTTTTTTTGCTATTGTACGTTAAAAGTTTTGTTTTTCGGAAAAATTTGAATTGATAGAAATTTTACTGGCGAGTGTTTCTCGTATTTTATCGAATTTATTCCAAAACATTAAGTCATAGTTATAAGGTAAATTTGGGTGGCAATTCAATTATTATCGAGCATACTGTGCACTGTAATAAACATGTGTAGCAGTGACAGGCAAGCCTGCCATTCTGCATAAACTCGGCTTGGTACCGGCGAATTAGTGTCGGCCCAGCTCGACACTAATATACACGGGTCGCAGGCCCGTGTAAATTAGCGTCGGGCTGGGCCGGCTGTCAGAGACGGACAACTGGCCACAGGCGGGCCAGGGCCAAAGTAACAGTGGTCTGGGCCAGGCCAGGCTCTCACATATCAGCCCATGCAGGCCTCTAGCCTAGGTGCTTTGTCAGCAAGTGATGAGTTCTCCAATAAAGTAGAGTGGAAAGAAAACACCTCATGTTGATGATTCCAACCATCGTCACTGGTGGATCTCCCATTGCAATTCTTGGCCCTTTGAATGCACTATGCTTTTTTTCACTTTACGATAGAACACACTACGAGCTATCAAATCCAATCCAATGTCGTGCGAGTGTTACATGACCTTTGGGAAGTGCGGAGCGACGCGAGGGGACGCGAATCACAGCACTGGATAGGCTTGTAGGGCTCGTAGCACCCGCTGCGGTTGGTTGCGAGGTAAAGCAAAATATAGCACTTTGCAGAAGTATATACCTAGCTGCACCGCAGTGCACACGAACAAAGGTAAACAAACAAACAAAGTGCTCCTGTGTTCGCTGGGCCGTCAGCGCGGTGTGACTGGTTCTTCGACTGTCGGAGAACGAGATGGCAAAACGACAAGAGCAGGTTTCTCGAGAGTTGCTGTTGCCTCCATGGGACAGGGCCACCAGAAACATATTTACCTCGTGTTGTTGGACAAAGTTGTCCAACTGTTTCCTTAATGTGACAGTACGAACGTCTAACAGGCCAATATGCACATTTTTTTTTTTTTTGTCACTTTGGACTTAGTCAACATTAGTAGTAAGGGTCTCGTTGATGATGCCACATCATTCATATTTATTTGAGGCACAATGTCCACTTTGACATGAGAGTGGACTCCAGTTCACGTGTGTGCTGTTAGTCAAAGAAGTTTTGTCCTCCCCCCCCAGATTAACAGGCCTCTGGCCATGCGGAAGGAGAGCATCCAGACACGCAAACGCAAACCCAAAGGCAAGAGCACTCCTGACAGCAAGGGAGGCCTGGCCCCGGAGAACCTGTGCACCTCTACCAAGGTTGAGAAGGAAGAACCCCTAGGTATGTGTGGGCCTGTCTCTACTGGTCATCTTTCACGAATGCTCGAACGCATCAGAGGTCCCAGCATTTACTGCGATCCACCCATTTGCCTTGCTTGGAGATCTAACAATGGGAATGTGTCGCGGTTCCCTCGGGGTTGGACGTCTCCACAATGTTCCATAATTGTGAGGCAGTTCACTTCCCGTTCCCCAGGGCAGGGAACGGGAAGTAAGTGGTTGGCTGCTAGTCAGTGTGGCTGGTGGCCGAGAAAGGCAGCTTTGGGCACACGTCCCCAAAGGATTGGACATGAGCACTGCATCAAAGTTGCCCGGGGCACTCGGACGTTCAAGCTCGAGATTGAGTCAATGATTGTGGCTGCAGGCCACCATCTCAGTGAGAATTCTGCGCAGGATAGCGCCAGCTATACAACCAAACTTGTTGCCCCGTCAGTGTTGTACCATTTCTCTTGGTCCACTAGCCGTTGTTTGAATGGTTCTTTAAAAATAAAGTTTCTCGCATTAAGTGGCCCACTAAAATCAGTGACTGGATGTCATAGGCTGTGGACAAGGGGGGCTCTTACCACAAGGCAGACTCGGTAGTTGCCCAGGATGACAGAATGGCAGCCAATTTTTTACCATGGAACGAGGTGTTGACGGAACCTATGCGTTGAACAGAAATGAAGCGAAAGATTGGAAAAGACTGCTTATTTAGTGCAGTGATTCCCAAGCTGTAGGGTATGGCCCTATAAGGGGTTGCAGCAGATGGAGATCTCTAGAGCCCTGCATATCCGCTGATTACCTGCGGATCATCCGCGCATATTCACAGTCAACTGGTGGATGCGAATAAAAATTAATCAGATTTGGCGGGTTGTAGATCGGATGCAGATGCTAGGGGCTGCGGATGCAGATTGGATACGAATATCTGCGTGTTCAGATCTACAATTTTGTCAAGGCAGGCCTTTAACATGTGCAACTGCAGGGCGTGGAGTGAATAGGTGAGTGATACAGAAACTTGTGCGAGCATGAGTTTCCGTACCTCACTCTTGTAGCGCGGTTCAAGCATGCCATCCCAGCATCAAATGCACCAGTGGAAAGAGACTTCTTATTAGCGGGTCTTAATTTAAGAGAGGCAAACTAGTTTGAATCCGCCCTTGTTGACCATATTGTTTCTTTTATACAGCAACCTCAACAAGTAAGACGTTGCCTGTGTTTTCCCTTCTTTTTTTTCTTTTTTTGACAGTTGGCAGGTTTTTTCAAGTATGTGATTCCAAGCATGCAGTTGAGGGCTCGTGTTTAAAACTGAAACTGATAGGAGAATGTTGCCATTATTGAGTATTGTGATATTTTCCCAGTGGTGACTCGCGCCTTTCCACGTGTATACGAGTACTTTGCTGCGGTAGGTTAACGCCTTTCCTTTCTCACTTTTTTTTTTATTGTATGGCCTAAATAAAATGAGGCAATGTTCTTTGTTAATTTTTATGTTTAGAAAACATTTGTCTGCTTAAAACAAATTTTACAAAGCTAAAAAGAAAAGAAAATTATTTCCTTTCGAGCGCATCTTTTGGACAGAGCGTCGCAGACTCCCAAGACAATCTCATAACTGCGATTATCTTCCCAGCAATGCGGAGGTCTCTGCAAGGATGATAGATTATAACATAAATACAATGAAACAGAATACGATGAAATGAGTTTCATCGTATTCCGACGCGACAAGTTCTTTGTACAAAAGCAAACAGACGGCTTATAAAATACCAGCCAGGTGTTTCTCTTTTTCCTTTTTTTTTTTTTTTCAATATTCATGTTCAATTTCATAATGTAAAATGCATGCGCGTATTGCAGGTCGAATGCGGTTCCGAATTTTGCGGATGCAGTTCGTACGTGAACACAAAGTCTACGGATGCGGATACAATAATTTAAGAACATTGCGGATGCGGCTCGGATGCAGATACAAAGTCTGTGTATGCGGATTGAATGCAGATGATCAAACTGTTATCTGTGCAAGGATCTAGAGATCTCAAAAAAATTTCCTAGCTCTCAAAAATTAAAAATGCAATAATAGGTATATTAAAGGGGTGATATAACAATTTTTATACTTTCAGTAAATATTAGGGGTGTGCGAATACTCGAATATATGAATTCGAATCGAATAGAAAGTCCCCGAATAATTCGATTCGCGAATCGAATTCCTAGTATTCGGTCACTCGAATATTAGATATATTCGGCCAAAGACGCGCGGTCGGCGCAGACCTGACAGAAAAGCCGTTTTTTCTCCCGATGTAAGCGCCGTGATGTTAGAGACCATGCGAGAAACACCTCTTGGTCCTACCATTCCACAAAAATCTAACGCCCAGGTTAGAAAAAAGAAAAGTAACGAACGCCACAAACTTTATAGCACGCAGATTTACTCACGATCGTGACACAGTCTACCCTTGAATCACAACCGAAACATCCCGTTTGCGCCGCTTCCAGAGAGGAATTGTTGGGAAGCCGGAATTCCGCGCCATGCCTAATTCTTTTCACGAGTAAACCCCTCGTTTCAAATTGAAGCGCCGATGTAAAACGCACTTGCCGCACTCACAGAAATCGGCAACTCCACGATCACAGAAAGAAAACCACGTCAACCACGCCGATGTTTCCAGCCACCGTGGTTCTTTTGGAACCGCAAGCCGCAAATTCCGATTCGGAACGAAACGGAATGGGAAAAATAGTGTGCCTAGATTTGAGAGGGTTTCCAATCGTTCGATAGCCGCGTTTGAGTTACGAACTGCGAGAAGGGGACGAAAAGACGAAAGCGTCGATCAGGCAGGTGTCAAGGTTCTTACGTTTGCTCGCGCTTGCCTTCTTCCTACGCGACAATACAACACATGCGCACTTATGACCAATCTGCGCAGGAGCCGCCTCGGTGGTTTCAGTTTCGCTTGCCCCCTCTTTTAAGGGGAGATTCGGGTCGAAAAACGGCAATTTTTTTCGAAAAAAGTGATTTTGCTTTTTTTAGTGTTCTATTATCTTTGAACCTTCCTCTTTTGCGTGTAAAAAAATCAAGACCGGATATCATCGCGAAATTAGTCAGATATGAGTTTGAAGCCCGTCTCGCAACGGAAAACAGTGCAAATCTGAGCCATTTTCGAGAGCGTAATTCTTCGGATCGCGGCGTCGCCCGCCATCGCGTTTATTTTGGCGCGTAGGCCTAGCCGTTTTCTCTCCGAAACTGTCGTCGATAGTTTCGTATTCCGGTTGTAAATAATAAAAAAGAAATGTTTTTCCCGCTGCAAATGCGCGTCGCCACTGGACTTTTAAATCACGTGATGCGATTGTGGCCCCGCCATTGGCCAAGAGCAACATGCTGCGCGGCGAAGCTTACTTGCGGTTCTAGCGTCGCACTGCTCCAGATACCAGAACCAACGGCTTGTTTGATCATTCTGCTTTCTTTGCGATGGGTGTCGACGGAAAACGCGACTTTCAAGCTCGGAAGTTTCGGACGACACACAAGTTTAAAGGAAGTCGCGAAAAGGGCAAACGGAAAGCTTCAAAGAAGAAAAGTTCATCCGCGGCAGCTAACCCTAACCTCGGTCGGGGCGGCGCGGCTACGCTTTCGAGTCCGATCGCTCAAGTTTCATCGGCAATGCTGACGAGTTCGTTAGTGCATAGGAAAAGATATTTGAAAACGGAGAGAGAGCTGCAGATGAGCGTGCAAGTACTGCGATCGGCGAGATCGGCGCGATGGAAGCTTTCCTCAGCGGCGCGGCATTCTCGACTTGCGGAAAGTGCGAACTCGCCGTCCAGAAATTGGCCGCTACACGAAAGGGACTGGAATCTTTTCTGGAGCTGTGCTATGTAGCGGGAGAATTCTAGTTTGGTGGTCCAGGCTCTGACACTTGGAACTATATTACCACCAAGTTTCGTGTGGTTTGAGTGAGAATTTAGGTATGTCACATAAAACCAAACTTTCATTTGCGTTTTTCTCAAATGGGTATTTTTGCCTGTTTTCGGAGTTTGTGCACACAATTTTCACCATTTGTGGTTACTGTATCGCAACCAAATTTTGCACAGCTGTTCCTAGTGATGTATAGTGTGCAAATCTTGCTAGTTATGCGATTGGCACCACTGAATTTTTATAAGAATTATAGAACTAAAAGTGTAACATAAAAAGTGATGACTCAATAGTTCAAAATTTGTATTTTCTCTCCAGGCATAGATATATTTTTTTTAGGTGGATTTGCACACTCTACTGTTCACAAGGAAGTAACCAGGCTATCTTAGGATGCTCTCTTTTAAGTAAATTTGAGAGAAAAAGGGTGCACAAAAAAGGCATTCTATATGCCTTCATACGTGCACATATATTTCACCAAGGCAGGTATCAGAAAACTGACTACATATATGAAAAGAGGAGCTCAATGTGTACTAACTGTGCAAAGTTCAACCTCCTAGCTTCAAAATTAAAAAAAAAATATTCTCGAGGAGCATGTCCCCTTAAATCTAGGCTCTCTGAAGCAGGATAGATAGACGGAAAAATGGATACGTAGCGGCAGTTGGACGGTGACTTGCGCCACCTAACCACGTTTTGTTTTCTTACTTCGGATTATATTGTTTAAGCCTGTTTACTCAGATTTAACACCTATCTGTTTATTTATACGAAATAAAATCCCGGGTGCCCTTTTTTTCCTTAAAATGGAGACCAAATATCGCAAAATGCCCCTTTTCTGAGATATACAAATATTTAAAAAAAAAAAAAATTGCGGTGTTAGTTAGGTTGTGCTTTTAACGAGAAACAAAAGGCACGCGTGGCTGTAACTTTGTTGTTTTTTTTGCGACGTTTAGGGTAGATAGATTATGTTTGCACCATAAAATTGGATCTTTAGTGCCCAACGTCCAACAGCAACTGTTGTTTTTTTTTTTTCACCAGAACGTTTTTACATTTTAGCTTTTGTTCTGCACAAGATGCATATTCTGCACCAGGCACATACTCTGCACATATAAAAATCTCATTCGCAGCACACTTTGAAAAATTCCTACAAATAAAATCACTATTCGATATTCGATTCAATATTCGGCTTTTTTTTCTTGATTCGATTCGGCATTCGATTCGAAAACTACTATTTGGTATTCGCACAACCGCAGTAAATATCCCTTAGGATTATTCCTCGACATTCATAAGCTATGAGACAGGGATAAGTTGTATCTTTTCCTACATGCCATGGCAGTCGCAAAAAAAATCTGAATAAAATTAGTGGCGTTCAGCCCTCAACTCGCAGCCAGAACGAGCACCCACATCATCTGAAGCTGATTATATGTTGCCAATGTCTGTCGTAGCCACACGCTGGGGTTGGCAAAGCACAAGGCACACCTGTGTTCCATACATTCCTAAAGTTTGGCTGTTCTTGTCATTGCAGCCGTTGTGCACGAGCCACTACACGAATGCGTGTCGGGGCATAGATTGTCACGAGCCCAAATCAAATGCTTACACAGTGCTTGTGTCCACTGTATGAGCTGCACTTAGATATTGTCACCCCATGGATTGCAAAGCTTGATGATGAAATCCTGGGGATCGCGTTGTTGACGATGCCAACACTGCGGACCTTACAACTTCCGTCGTCTAGTTTTTGCGAAGGACAGACCGAAAGGAAACGTCCGCTTTTGTCTTTGAAATTGTGCAGCAACAAAGAAGCTTCTTGGTCAGTGGCACTGCGTGCAACCATTGGCTACTCCAGCGAACTCTCCACTCAACGAGACTCTCTTTTGTGTGCCCCAGACATCGTTATTCTCCCTCTACAAGAACCTGTCACTCAGAGTTCACGCAAACGCAGCTTTGCGGTTAGTTGTGGTGGCCCAATCGCTGGCGTGCTTCAACCGCTTCGGTGACTGGAACGGCTAGGGCATCTTGAGTACCGTATTTACACGATTGTAAGTCGACCCCCCACATTGCACATCAGCAAAAAAAAAAAAAAAAATTTAGATGCGGATTTTACTGCGAACACGTGAGAACGGCAAAGTATCTATTTCGAAAGCCCAGCAGCGCGATCGATGCCTTCTGGCGTGCTTTGGCTGCGCATGCGCGCGCGAGGTGCATGAGTTGCCCAGACGTTATCGAAACTAGGAAGTTCACGCTGGAGGCGGGACAACTGAAGCTGCTCCCTGTCGTTCTCACTCCGTCCGCGACTAGACTACGACTCGTCCACACTGGTGACGTCAGTCCCTTCGTCATCACTGCTACGTTCTCGAAGCACGTCGTCGGCGTCGTCCAACGAAATCTCCCACTTTGCAAATGACCGCAACTTTTGCGCTTGCTTGGTGATCGTGTTGCACGTCACTGGGGCCGATTGCGCACTTTTGCGGCGTACGTTGCAAGCCTTTGGCCCGCGGAAGCCTCTTCGTTTGCCGTCACACTATTAAAGATCCCACGCCAATGCAGAATCCACTGGAGCATCACCCGTTCCAAACTTGCGTCCAACAGCGCAGTTGTTCGTTGTTTCTGGATGAAGAATGGCCATAAACGAGCACCAAAAACGTAAACTGCCCAAATCACGTGTGTTAATACAAAAAAAAAAAAAACGGAGTTAGCACTTTAGCATGATCTCGACACTCCATCGAACGACGCGCGACCGTGAATTGCGCAAAAAACTGCGAAAAGACACCGCGGGCGCGGGGAGTGAGCCGTCGGGCTGTTCCAGCAGCCTCCGGAGTGGCTCTTACAAGAAGTGCCGCCACCCCCGGAAGTCGGGCGTGCGGTGCGCTGTTCACCGCCGCACATTCAGGTTAATTTGTGAATCGCTATCAATAATACTCGTTCGCGCAAATAAAAAAAAAAAAAGAATTCGTAAATTGAGTTTGCAGAATAGCGCAATGCTGCAGGCACAGCTAGCTGAACCCGTAACAAGCGGTGGTGTTTTGATATCGCGACTGTTTCGTTTTTGTCGGAGGTGGAACGCTTTGGTTCGATTATAAGTCGAACCCCCCCACTTCAGATTTTCAAAAATTTAAAAATGTGTTGACCTACATTCGTTTAAATACGTATGTCGGCCTTGCCGCAATTTCGCTCATCGCGAGACAAACTATATCACAATTGTGCCAGATAGTGACATACCGTATTTACTTGCATAATGAACACACTTTTTTTCCCAAAAAATTGACATATTTGGAAGGGGGGGGGGGTGGCGTTCATTACACGGGGTAAAATTTTTGCATTTACACACTTCTTGCAAATGTCATATTAGGTGCCAATATGACACGGCAAAGTACTGTGGCACATCTCCAGTGATGGAGGCGTACCCACGGCTGGTCGGGGGCGCGCCACAATAACCATGCTTTATAAATCGCAAACCTACAAAGCTCACTCAGCATGAAAAGCAACACGACTGTTCTTAGGCGATATATATTGCTAGTATCCGGCGGGCACGCGCTCAGGTATAATCCGCGACTACGCAAGTTTTGTTCCCGGAGACAAGAACTCGTACGAAGTCCAACCGCCGACCCCCGAAGCCCGCTCCTCGCACGGATCAAGTTTCGTTCACGGAGAGGCTACCAGACACACTCAGCCTACAGCGCAGCGTGCACCTCGCTGTGCGTTCTGTTGCGGATTAAATAAACGCAACTTACCCGGAGTATGTGAAATTAGGCCTAACCACTTTCACGATTTCACTGTCCGAAAGCGGACCACAGACGACGGCTTGTTCATTGACATCAATGCATCCGATAGGCGAAGAATGTCCGGGGCTCGGCAATTCCTCGACCCAAGCTTCGTCAGGCGTGCGCGACACTCGGTTTCACGGTTGATCACTTCCGTAACTACCGCAACTACGCACTTGCGGCCATTACGTGAGCAGCCTGACCTGGCCTGGCTTGACTTGGCTTGACTTGGCCTGACTGCTTTGCGGCAAAAGAAAACTGGATTGGTGGCTTGCTAAATTGAATGCAATTCGAGACTCGCGGATCCGAAAATTGGAAGTGCATTGATTACGGGAGGGATAAAAAAAGTCAAAATATTGATGCCCGTTGTGGGGGGTGCGTTTATTATGCGAGTAAATACGGTACTCTCCACTGGCTACTCTCCGAGCGCTTTCCAGAGTGGGCCGTTTATAACGAAAAATACACCGTCAGGCTCAAAATACAAATGTGCGATCGTCATTTAGGGATGTTGTGAAATCAAATTTAGCATATTTCTGAACACGACGGTGATATTTCAAATTTTGTTGAAGTATCCCTTTATGGGAGGATGCTCCTTGGGCATACTTTTTTTTTTAATACTGAGGTTAGCGGGCCGAAGTTACCATAGGTCGTAGAAATTGGGCTCCACTTTTCATTTATGCAATCCATTCTCTGATAGCTGCTTTAGTTCAATATCTGTCCTGCATCATGACATGTATAAGAAACACCCATCTTGTGCACATCATTTTTCCTACTAATTATAAAGACAGAGTAGCCTAGATATTCAGGTTGGTTCCCCATGAACTACAGAGTGTGAATATCTACTATTTGAATCAGCAATAATGTACTTAAAAAAAAAGTTATACAAAAAATTAAAAAAAAAAGTTTGTGTCAGTATTTTTAAACAAACTTTTTGTTTTGTATAAAAAAACAAAAAAAAAAACATA
The DNA here is from genome assembly GCA_013358835.2 of Ixodes persulcatus. NCBI lineage: Eukaryota > Metazoa > Arthropoda > Arachnida > Ixodida > Ixodidae > Ixodes > Ixodes persulcatus. The sequence continues at coordinate 33,538 of JABSTQ010009541.1, read as the reverse complement.
GTTGTATATATCTTGTAACTATCAAGATTTGGACACTCTCTACATTTTCAAAACCCGCTGTGTAAAATTTCATTGTGATTTGACAACTGCAAGAGGAAACAATTGTGTGCACAAGCTCTAGAAACAAGCAAAAACACCATTTAGAAAAAAAAAAAACGCATTTCAAAGTTTATTTTTATGCGAGACACCAAATTCCTCACTCAAACCACATGAAACTTGGGAATGATATAGTAATCCCAAACGCCTATCTCTGGACCTTCAGGCTAGAACTCTCCAGCAGTATAGGTTACGCCCTCACAACCATGACCGATGCCAATCGCGCGTGCTGCGAGCACTGCCTTTTTGTTATCCGCAAAGCTGTCGCGGGTGCTTCGACTGCATTGTTCCGGGTCGCACATTTCTCGGCTGGCAGCGGCAGCATGATTCATGTGTACGCAGCCAAAAGAACTTCAGAAGGTCATTAAACGTCTGGGCACTTGAGCTCTAGCAAAGATGCAAGGACCTTGCATTTGTTGTCAACTTTCACAACGGCGAGTTTGTGCTTGTCACATGCCCCGCATGTCGCGCCGCTCACAAGTCGCGTCAAAGTTTTGCTTTCGCAGATAACAGTGTTTTCGTCACTTCCCTCAACAGTTTCATTATTGCGAAATGTCATCAGCTTCTTTTCCGAAGCACTCACGAAGTCCAACACGTTGCTGATGAGCTCCGAAGCGCTTCGTTGCTTGGGACTTACGGTGCTCGGGGAGCTAGAAGGCATGTCGCCATTTTGCTAGAGTGGTAGTTTCACAGGTGGTAGCTTCAGAGGTCTGTTGCATTCGTCGCACTTCAGCACTTTTGCTTCCGTTTTTCCTTGTATGGGCACAGTGACCAGCTCTTCTGGAGTCGAAAGTTGCATTTCTCGACGCCACTCACCGTGAAAAACTCGATAGGTGAACAGAAAACTTAGTTTTCGTTTGAGACAACGTGCAAGCAATGCGACCGGAATCGATGTGCTAGCTTCACTGCATGGTGCGTCGGGGCGGAAGGCAATGGCAGTGCTGCATTTAAGTCACATGGTTTTAAAAGGCCGCTTGGGGCCTCATCGGGACGTGGGAAAATGTCTTTTTTTTTATTCTTTTTTTTAACACAAGTACGAAACTATGGAAGGAGTCCACGGAAATGACCAACTTCCGCATTTTCGGGAGTTGCGGTAATGTGCTCAAGTTCTTTTTACAGCGAAGCTGTTTATGGCTAGGGTTCCGTGGGTTTTTCATGTGCGTCAACAAAAGCTCGCACCGCCCTCTCTTTGTCGTCGTTCCAAGTGCCTGTGTGCCTAGTTTCCTCCCATTCTCCCGGGGTGGCAGTCCCGTTGCGCGTGTCTACTTTCCGCTGGATGGCGGTCTTGTCGCGCGTGTCTAGTTTCCTCCGGCTCTTCGGGGTGGCGTTAGTTCATACCTTTGTTAAAAATTCTGTGTCACGTCTGTGTTGTGCGCTAAACAGCTTCGCAAGTCATTTACCTTCACTGAGTGGAATGGCGTGGAGTGGCTCACGATTTTTTTTGCTCAACTTCTAGGCAAAGCTTTTTAACAATTCTTTTTGTATATGAAACTAAAAGATATACAGATTAAAAAAAAAAAAACATTGAGAAACAAACATTGAAAACTTGAGTCGAAACGTCTATTTCCCAACCCTGCATCTCCCCTTAAGTGCCCATAATTTCGCTCATATTATCCGCCCCCGTATATAACACGCACCCCTAACGTCCTACTCTAAGAAAAAAACAATAAAATAGTTTGCATATTACCCACACTAACCACGCAAGGCAGTGCTCAGGTCTCGTTAGGAATCATAATTTAATTTTTAATACACTCATCGCTGCAGTCACTGCAGCTATCATTTGAGGCCCCTTCATTGTCGCAGATAGCGTCATCATCCGTGCTCTCAAGGCACTTTCTGAAACTGTTCTTGTCTGGAAAAATCTCTACATTACGGCGTGACTGCAACCTCTTCTTTTAGGGGCGAAGCTCCTTAGGGGCTAGCCATGTCCGTCCGCCGTCCGCCGTAGGCCCGGCGTCGGGTGCTCGTGCTTCTGCTCGTGAAATCACATGCTCACGAGCACGTGAGCACATGCTCACGTGCTCGTGTAGGGCAAAAAAAAAATTGGAAAAAAAAAATAAAAAAGATGAAGAAAATTATGAAAAAAGAAAAAGAAGAAAAAAAAGAGTAGGGGGTTCCGAGATGCCATCCCATCTGTCTGCTTAAAAAAAGAAAAAGAAGAAAACCATGCATTCTCCTACTGACATGAATGAAAAGGCTCAAAGAAAAAGAAGAAAAAAAAGAGTAGGGGGTTCTGAGATGCCATCCCATCTGTCTGCTTAAAAAAAGAAAAAGAAGAAAACCACACATTCTCCTACTGACATGAATGAAAAGGCTCGGCATGCTGCGGCTCGGCGTCTACGCAGACAAGCACCACCAGAGCTTCGCCCCAAGCAACATCATTCACCACGTGGAGATGCGGTCAATTTTTTTCAATGAAGCTTCGGGAGCGCTTTTTCAAGCTCAGGGTAGGCACCAGCCAGGGCGCCAGTCTTTGAGCCACGGAATGATCCTCGGTTGCTGCTTGCAGGCTCATATTCTTCCTTGATATTTGCACGCACGACTTGTCAACGTCGTAGTGGTCTTGGTTCCGCCCTGCCGCTTGGTTTTCAATCTCGGCAACGGATCTGGCGACAGTCAGCGCGGAGCAGCGTTTGACAGGTCAACTCACCTGCTCGGCCCACAAAAACAATGCAAAGACGGCTACCCCCAAAAAAAAGAAGGGGAGTAAGGGGAAGAAGAAAGTCGCTAGGAGGGACCGGAGAGGTGGGACTCCAGGGAATCTATAGTGCGAGACACATGCGCGAAAAATCCATCCGATCCGACGTCCGATCCGGCAATACGACTGCCTGATCCAAAAAATTTGGTCGGATCCGACGTCGGATCGGCGATCCGACGTGCGTCCAACGCGCCAGATATTTTCGGACGGCGGACGGATTGTCGGATGCGTCCAGCCAATGACAGCACAGCTAGCGCGAACGTCATGATGACGCACTGGGTCTGGCGGGACGAATGCGGGACGGGCGACGGGAAGCCGGACGCGTGGATCCCGCTGACCCATTCAAAAAAGATGGAACGCGGGCAAAGAATGCACGCGCTAGCGAGAACGAGCTCCTAACTTCGCTCGTGCGAGCTAAACCGTCAATCTGGGACCAGAGATCTATGAACGCGGACCTCCGCTGGAGTGCTTGGATCTCCTGGGCGGAGCCGAACGGATCGTCGTGTCGCATGCAAGGTCGGAAGCGTGTGTCTCAAACTGTCGCGTGCGGCAATTCGGAGCGGCGTTCGGACTGTCGGATCGGACGTCGGATCGGACGATTCTGTCGTCCATGTGTCTCGCGCTTATCCCTATGACTTTGCATGCATCGCCGTCAAGTCACACTGCCCACCGTAGTTTGCGTAACCCACACCCCTACTTTGCCTTTGATTTCATCGAAATTTTGATGCAAGTAATATGCAAGAAAATATGGTAATCTTTAATTCTGAGAAGCCTTTTGCAGGATATAGAAACAATGAGACATGGAAACGGATTGATGAATTTTGGCAATTCAGATAAAGCCAGCATAGTCCACCAGCAGAAGAACCTCACTAATATTGTATAATCGCGTGTAAGGGCCACACCCGTGTAAGGGCCGCACCCCTGTATTTAGGACAAAGTATTGCAAAAAAAATTACAGAAATTATTCGTGTATGCGCCGCACCCCCTTGTTTTTGAGGCACGCCGACTGTAATGCCTCGTTTTTATGAATATATTTCGCTAGGTGGCGCTAGCCACCGCCCGAGCACGTAGCGGCACGCGTCCGCATCCCCGATATTTGCTCTCCACTCATCCGTATCACCGCATGGCAAAATGGCTGTCGACCTCGATTGTGGTTTGCCGCACTGTCGGGATGCATTTATGTTGCGGCAAGGCATTTATTTATTTATTTATTTATTTATTTATTTAAAAGTTCCCTCAGGGCCCGAAGGCATTACAGAGGGGAGCGGGTTACATCAGTGGAATTCAACAACATACAATAAATAACAACCTATGAATGCAAAACAATATGTACATATTAGTGAAACGCTGAAATGTGAACATTGTTAAGGCAATTTTTGAAAGCAACGCTGTCAGATATTGATACCACAGACGCTGGAAGGTGGTTCCACGACACTGTGGTTCGGGGTATGAATGAATTATGAAAAGTAGTAGTGTTACATGAAGGTACGCCCATCTTGTGTCGGTGATCGAGACGTGGTGATATGTAAAAAGGAGATGCTAATAACTTGTCACGCAAAGTATGATTGTGGTAGTAGATTTTGTGAAACAGGCACAAACGGAAAACTTCTCTACGTGATGCAAGATTAGGCAGGTTCAAACCTGATTTCATGGATGTTACGCTGGCTGTGCGGTGATAATTAGTAAGTATGAATCGGGCGGATCTATTTTGAACTGCTTCAACTGCAGATGTTAATACGTCAGTACCGGGGTCCCAAATTGAAGAGGCATATTCTAGTTTAGTGCGAACAAGCGTTTTGTAAAGAAGTAGTTTAAGCAATAAGGGGGCTGCTGAAAAATTTCGTTTTATGAAACCCAGCATACGATTGGCGTTACTTGTTACGTATTGAATATGAGTTTCCCAGGACAGCTTGGATGAAATATGAACTCCCAAATATTTGTAGGTTGTTACTTGCTGTAAAGGAGTATGGTTCAGGTAATAACAAGAGACATCACTGTGAAGGCGAGAAACCCTCATTACCTTACATTTGTTAGTGTTAAGCTGCATACGCCATAAGTCACACCATTCAGATACACGGTCAAGGTCACACTGAAGAGAAGAAACATCGGATTGGTTAGTCACTTCACGATATATAACACAGTCGTCAGCAAACAAGCTAATTGAAGATGAAACACAGGAGGGTAAGTCATTGACATATATAAGGAAAAGAAGAGGACCCAGTACAGAACCCTGCGGCACCCCGGACGTCACAGAAGCTGAAGGAGAAGACGTGTCATTCGCAATTACAAACTGAGACCGGTTAGTTAGGAAGGCGTGAATCCAAGATAATGTACCGGAATCAATACTGAGTTTGCTTAGTTTATGAAGTAGTAGACTATGTGATACCTTATCAAATGCTTTGGCGAAATCGAGGAATATGCAGTCAGCTTGGGAACTTCGATCAAGAATAAGGTGAAGGTCGTTAGTGAAGGTTAGTAGCTGGGTTTCACACAAAAATGACTTACGAAAACCGTGTTGGGCGGGAGAAAAGAAGTTATTAGACTCCAAGAAGTTTACTAAATGTGAAAAAATGACGTGCTCGAGAATTTTGCAAGGGATGCTTGTTAGTGATATGGGGCGGTAATTAGAAGGAGAATGTTGATCACCCGTTTTGTGTATCGGCACCACCTTTCCCACCTTCCAGTCGTCAGGTAAACACCCACAATTAAGAGACTGATTAAATAGTTTAGAAAGTATTATAGAAGAATATTCTTTGGTACTTTTTAGGAATTTTGAATTAATAGCATCTACTCCCGCAGAACACAATATTTTTAAATTATCGATTACATTAACAATTCCACAAGCATCAATAGCAACCGGGTACATAGGCATAAATCCAGTATGTTGAAATGGAGGTAAAGATGACACGTTAACGTCGGAAAATGAAGCGACAAAGGCGGAGTTCAAAACAAGGGCACACTCACTAAAAGGCACAGCATTTCCAGAAGAACTAAACAATGATATTGACGATTTTTCATTTCGATTAATTACATTCCAAAACTGCTTTGGGTTGCTTGTTAAAAGTGATGGTAGAGTTACATTAAAATAAGTAGCCTTTGCATTTTCAATAGCACTTTTATAATTATTGGCAGCAATATGGTATGCAGACCATTTAGAGTCAACATTTAAAAATTTAGCTGCTCGAAATTTTTGTTTTTTCTTGTTAGAAAGCCTTTTTAATGTGGTGTTAAACCATGGTGATTGCGGGAAAACGGAAATATTGCGCAAGGGTATATATGTACTAGTAAGATGCACAACCTGCATTTTAAATAACTCCCAATTTTCATGAATTGAGCGTTCCGAAAAGAGCGGCAAGTAATCATCAAGAAAAAGAGAAAGTTCATTGTTAATGGCCTCGAAGTTACCTTTAGCATAGTCGCGTATTTTTTTCTGATTGTTTGGAGCATTTCTAACAGGAACATCAATGACAAAATGTATTAATGAATGATCACTTATGCCCTGCATGGTGCTAATTGAAGATATTAAAGAAGGTGACGTTGTTAAGATTAGATCCAATATGTTGGCTGTTGTATGGGTAATTCTAGTAGGAAGAGTCATCAATTGACTGAAGCTGAAATCGTTACACAAGTTTATAAAGTCGGTCGCGTCTGATGAAAATGGGTGACTGTAAGCATGCAAGCCAGTCCAGACTATATTTGGGTAGTTAAAGTCACCCAAAAGAATGATTGGAACGGAAGGAAAGCGCATTAATAATGAGTTTATTGGGTCTGAAGACTGGTAACGAAGGAATGATTGTTAGATGGCGGACGATAGCATACACCCAAAATAAGTTTCTGGTAATTCAAATGCAAACAAACCCATGTTATTTCCAATTCGCTACTCAGGCACACACAAAACGATTCAATATGACTTGCAATTCCGATTAACACACCGCCACCAGTCCTTTCACCACATTGAGAAAAGGTGAACGATATGTCAGGTTCCGTGGCAAGCGCGAGGAATGGGGATTCAGCGGGCTCGGCTCGCGCGTGCACTCAGGTTTCCGAACGCCACTGTACGCTCTGGGGAGGTTTCCTTTTGTTCTTCGATTCCTATCAAAGCGTTGTGATTTGTCAGGCGTCTTGATTTGTCTGCCTTTTCGCGCAATCTTAGAGCTACAGGCAAGTACTACAGTGAAACCCGTTTAGAACGAACCCACATACAGCGAAATATTGTCGATATCGAACTCACGGAAAATTTAAATAAAAATGCATGTAGAAATAACTTCTTATAACGTACAACATATTTGCTATATCGAACTTTTCCCCCCCGGGAAGGCTTCCAAAAACGTGCGAACAATCGTCTTCTAGCCTGTCCCTTCCCCCCAAAAAAAAAATCTAGGAAAGAAAGAAAATTCTAAAAGCTCAAGCCGCAAACAAAGTTGACAAAGAGAAGCAATTCAGAAGGGGAGAAATCTAAAAAAAAAAACACTGCACGCATGCAAAGAAAAAAAACAAAAAACTTCATCTTGAAGTGGTTGCCTACAAAGAGAAGTGTTTCGAAAGAGGAGATAAGCTAAAAGGACAAACTCTGCAAGCATGAAAAAAAACAAAAAAAGACAACATTCCAGCGCTTTGTTACAAGGTGGAAGCGAAAAGATGAGAGAGAAAAAGAAGCTCTCACCTTACAACGAACGCATCGTTTAAGTTCGTTGTAAATGTTTTTTGCAATATCGAACTGATCGGAGCGTTTCCTGCTGTTCGTTATAAACGGGTTTGACTGTACTTCAACAGTCATACAGGATTCAAGTCAAAAGTTTCTGCGCATGCTATCAAGTATGGCAAAAAAAAAAAATAAAAAAAAAAGATCCGTATTGCGCAGTATGTAAACTAATTAAATCCGACTGACGACTGAGTCCGGATTCTGGAGTGAAGGCGTTTCCGACCAGTGCAGCCGAGCGCGCTCATGTACGTTCATTTCAAAATGTGGATACAGATTTTTTTTTTATCCGTGTATGGGCCGCACCTCGAAAATTTGCCCTCAAATCAGGAAAAAATAGTGCGGCCCTTACACGAGTTTATACGGTATGTTTTTCAGCAGACCACAAAAAAAGAACCATGATCCAGGAGAACAAAACTACCGGTAATGTTCTGGATGGGCTTAGGGACGAGATGAAAAGCAATCCCTGTACAACAGGGTATCCTGCGTGTATGCCCGCAAGCTTGGAACACTTAGATTTGTACAAGAATTAAGAAATACGTAAGAGTTTTCTTCACGGGCAGCTGCAGCCCCTTTTCGCTGTCGGAGCAGCTGTTTGACAGAAGCGCCGATCATCACCGCTGCACTTGCACGTCTTTCCGAATCTCGGTTGAAGCAAGCTCAAAGCCCCTTGTGTTACATACGTTGCAATACCCTGCCATATTCTTAATGTAAAAACTGGGAAGCCCTAAAAATTGCAATACAGAAAACAACCAATCAAAACATCAGTTCTTTGGGCCTTCAAATGGGACTTGTGACCATGAACATCAGCGAAATCGTGCCATATTTTTTAGGATGCAGTTTGCACGTCTTGGGATGACATCTTTCATTATTGCTATCTTTGTTTTGATGCTTTAACCCTTTGAGGGTCAAGTGTTTTTTCCCAAAAAAATGTTTTCCAGTGGTCGGGTTTGGTTTCCAAAGTAATAGTATAAATAAAGGGTTAATTATCTTGTGGTAACACGTGCAGTGCTTGCAAGTTGTTTAGGTCTAGAAGCATAAAGGGAAAATATTGAAGGTGAAAAGTTGTTGCCTTTCTTCCATTCGGTTTAATTTTGATGCGTCCGCTTTCGTGACATTCCAGCGGCTTCCAATTCCTAACCGGAGATACTTTACAGAGCATTCCGTCAATGATGAGCTCTCACCTGCTGAATTTAATTCCGAAAAACGTTGGGGAAGTCCGAGTCGGAGGAGCCAGTGCTTCCATTGACACTGCCGCCAGAGCGGCTGGTATGCGAAGTGAGCCTCACGTGTGCGGAGCGTCTAATTTGAGAACTATAAATAGCCCAGAAAAGTGAAACACAGTATGAATATAATGTATAGTTTGTCAAAGACATAACAAATAGCAACACCTCTCGGGGTGTGGGCAGTTTTGTGTTTGGGTGGGCACTTTCAAAGATGTAATCACTGCCGTACATGTGCAACGATGGCCATCAAAGTATTAACTAGGTAGCTGCCCCCTTGCTTTCAGCGTGCCTATCTTCAGAATTGGGGTGGTGCTTGCCAGGGATTTCGTGGTAGCTCAGCCCCTCGATACCAGTAAAATAGGGAATTTGCAAGGGCACTATTGCTTTCTTCATGGAAGCTGCCATGGTGGCTTTGGAGGCAAAGTGCCGGCCAGCCAATCTTCAGACGGTGGGTTCGAACAGCAGCCGGGGGACCCACAGTCCGACGAAGGCTTATTGCGGAAAAGGCACCGTGCAAGAAATTTTGTCGGCACATGGGAAGGACCCGGCTGTTTGATTTACCCCCAAATGGCAAGTGTGGCAGGTGCCCTTCGATGGTTTCGCACTCGAGCACCCTGAAGGCTGGTTCACGCACGTGCATTCGATTGCGACCGAGTGCGTTGTGCAGCCTCATGATTCCTTGTGATCTTCTACGTCGAGAAAAGACGCCGGCTCCATCTGTGAGGTAGCCCTGGAACTGCATTTAACTAGAGTGAAGGTTTTGCGGTATTCGCAAGATGAAGTGTGCATACCTTATATGGAAAGTGGTTGCCTATAACATTGTCAAAAGTTTTTCAAGCCCATGCGGAAGAATGGTGCGGGAAAAAATTAGGATATATAGTATGCGTCGAGAGCATTCCAGGGCTCCCCATAGGCAGCACAAATGTGTCCTCTCAATGGTGACCACGAGGCTGCACAATGCACTTTGTCACAAACAAACGCATGTGCGAGAGCCGGCCTTTAAAGGGACAGTGCAACGATATTCACTTGGCAAGTTTTTGACTTCACGCGAGCTTACTGGCACTAGTGGGAACCAAGTATACTCTCACGCAATACGACTGACCAAGAAACTTCGTTGTTGTGGTGTCATTTTAAAGGGGCGGTGCAACGATATTCAATTGGAATGTTTTTCACTTTACACAAGCTTGCTGGCACTAGTGGTACTCAAGGATACTCGCACGCAACACCACTGACCAAGAAACTCCTTTGTTGCGCTGTAATTTCGAGGACAAAACCGAGTGTTTTCATTCAATCTCTCCTTCGCAAAACCTGATGACGTAGCTGGGCGGTAGCAGTACCGCCCAGTGACGATATTTGAATGCGGCTCATAGATTGGACCCGAGCGTGGCGCGGACACTCGATTTGGGCTCGTAATAATCGATAGCTCGAGAAGCATTCGGGTAGTGGCCCGTGTCCAATCGCTGCAATGGCGACAATAGCCGAACCATAACAATGTCTGGAACTCAGCGCGTGTCATGTGTCTTGCCAACCCCAGCGCGTGGCTCTGATCAACATTGGCGGCATATAATCGGCTCCAGATCACGTGACCGCTTGTTCTGGCTGCGAGTTGAGGGGGTGAACTCTGCTCGTTTTTCTTTATTTTTTTCTGCGAACTTCGATTGCGTGTGGTGAAAAACGAACGGGTATTTCACAGGTCATTAACGTCAGGGATCCGAGCGGTATTTGCACAAAATACAAAAATCGTTGCATCGCCCCTTTAAGAATAAACGCGAGCGTTTTCTTTCAACCTTTCTTTCGCGAAACTTGATGTAGCTCGGAGGTAGCAGTGTTGGCACGGTTCTTCGAGCGACGATATTTGAATGCAGCTCGTAGATTCGACCTGAGCATTGCGTGAGCACTCGATTTGGGCTCGTGGTAATCGACAGCTCGACAAGCATTCGTGTAGTGGCTCGTGTCGAGTCTCTGCAATGACGACAATGCGCCAAGAAAGTGAGGGAGAGGAGGAGACGAGCTCCGATTCGACTGATTAGTGGGTACACCTAAAGCTAGCTCTCTGTCTTCACTGCACTCATAGAACACATTTGAATGTGAGAGCCAAACGCCAGACGCCTGTGTTCCTCATTCTAACGCATTCGACGAGTGTAGTGGAGACAAAGGCCTGCTAGGTTTAGTTCTACCCACCAACTGTTCCAACCAGAGCTCAGCGTTCCGTGATCCCACAAGCTCTCGTCTCCTCCTCTCCCTCACTTTCTCGGCGCATAGCTGAACCCTAAGAATCTCCGGAACTCGGCGCGTGTCCTGCGCTTTGCCAACCTTGGCGCGCGGCTATGATAAACGTTGGTGTCATACAGTCGATTCCTGATCACATGTCCGCTTGTTCTGGCTCTGAGTTGAGGGAGTGAATGCTGCTCGTTTTTCTCGTAATTTTTACTGCAACCACGATTGCACAGGAAGAAAAACTAGCACGTTTCATGGATTACGTAGCGCGTTTCATGAAGTGTAAACATCAGTGATTCGTTCTAAGTGGTATCTACGCAAAGTACAGAAATCGTCGCACCGCCACTTTAAATTTGCTCGTTTTCGTCGAGGGTGGAGGTTAGAACTTCGGCTTGCCCTCTGCACAGACACCAAGGGCGCGGAAGACGAGGACGCCCTGCAGCGCTTGGCTTCGTGCTCGTCTACTCGTTCAACGAGCAGTACGTCGTCGCGGTCGTCCCTGAGCATCCTGCCCGTCCAGGACAAAGCCTGGAACACTTACGACGACTACGAGGGCACCAGCCACAGCGACAACACCGACAAGAACTCGGACCACGCGAGAATCATTGACCTGGCCTGATCCTCGGGCCACCTGCAGGACTCGTCCCCCTCCCTGCACCTCGGTTCAACCCCGGGACACTGCGCCGGTTTGGCAGTTGACGCAACAAAGTCTCCACGATGGGCCCAACGGCAGTGGCGGCGTGGCTGGAGGAGTTCGTTAAATCGGAACCAATAGTTTTATTGGCGTCAGTTATCATGAGCAAATTCGTTTAATTTCAGCTGCATGTCATTAAAAAAAGTGTACATTCTGAGCGCCCGGTGTATAGGTCTTTCCGAAATCAAAGTGCGACAACCGAGACATCGGCTCGTGAGACCAGTCTGCACGACGTTTTACAGTCGAAAAGTGTCTTTGAAGTTTTACGGTTTGTTTTGATCGTCAGATTTTTATAACGAATGCCTCCGGCCACGCTTAAAAATGAACTGTGTCATTGCGAGTACTTTTAAGAACGGCTCGGTGAGGACTCTGCGAGTGTCCGGGGTGTCGCCTCAGCCGCCTCTCTAAGAGTGGCGCGTTGTTCTCTCATCCCCTCTTACTTTTTATTCTCTTCCTCGTTTGTTTTATTTTTAGAGCATTGCACCGTTGACGAACGTATCCATAACTGTGATTTTACTCTGTAGAGCGTACGTGTAATGCCGGTGGCAAGCCATAGAGGCGTAAAACGCGAAGTGCTTGCCGTAACGGGTTACTTTGAGGTTTGGCAGTTTTAGGGCCCGGGTGCATCGGAAGCGCAGGTCTGGCTATTTTGCCAGTCTCAATACAGGCCTTGAAAGAGCAGCTGTTTGTTCTTCTTTTGTGTTAATAATAACATGACCCAAGCGAGATTACGGGGTTAGCCAACGATGAGGCTTTTGGTTGTGTTTTGCCGAGTTTAGGCGGAAAAAAAAAAAAAAAAGTAGCGGATTCGAGCTTATTTATCTCGTTGAACTCGAATGTCCCGCAAAAGTGTCTCTTGGCTTTGAATCTCCTCGGCGATAGAACTGGACCTCGGTGTTGCATGAATTGTGAGTATGCACGAGGACTCGAGTAGGGTGCAATGGACCTAAGCTGTGAGCACACACGCTGTCTGTTCTTGTTGCCGTGCTGATTAGCTGACACAGATGTGGCACCGTGACACTTTGCTATGCCTTTGAATCGTGACACGCTGCTAAGGAATTGCTTTTACATGAAATTGCAGTAGGAAAGTTAACTTCGAACGTTCTCTGCCTACTGTATATAGATGACCTCTTAGCAGCACGGTTTAACTTGGACGTCAAGCGTGCTGAGATAAGCACCCGCAGACGCAGAATGTTGTGAGCTCTACCCTGCTTTTGCAGCACCTCTTTGATTTGCAGATTGCGGCATGTCCATAAGCAGTCTACTCGAAATACTCAAACCTAGTTTTTTTTTGTGATAGTTTTGGGCTGTAGTGACAACCACCATGTTTTTATATGGTTCCAGACGTACTTTATTTATCGGTACTTGTAGGTTCGTAGTGCAGGCTTTCCTGCAGCGAGCACCTGTTTTCTGTCCTAAGGCTATGCGTCGACGTACTGCGGATGTTTCACACAGCAATTGAGATGTGTGTTTCTGAATAGAATTGCACTAAAAACATCCATATTTGTACTTCCATCTGCTATGTTTACTTTGTTTTTTATGTGTACCTGCAACATTGCTAATCTGTGTTTTACGATTTGGAAGTCACCTTCAGGTTGATGGTTTTACTTTAGTTGCTGAGTATATTTATAATAAAACATTATTTCACCACACCAGTTTGGTTGCTACCTCTCATTTGGACAGTGTGAAATAAGTTTACTGGGTTGAACTCCCGCTGAACGCTCAGCGGGAGTTCAACCCAACCACTGAGTTCAGCGTAGTATTACGAGAAAGGAAGCTTAACCAACGCTCCGGTGTCCAGTAGCTGCTTTGATGTAGTGAGCCCTTTTTAGAAACTTGCAGCACCCATTGCCGGCGCCGAAAGGAGTTCTGTGAGTTGTCGCAGACAACCGGTGCAACGCGGGCAAGCGGCCGATGGCAGGCGAGCAACTGCGCTACACCTTCTGTCGCTCTCCTCAGTGTCAAGCAGTAGAAATAGATGCTGCTGGAGTAAGGAGTAGCATACAGGATGCTCCCATAATTCGGAGCGCACCTCGCGCGCGGCCTTATGGGATTTTTACAGTCGGTCCATTGTGCTCCTCGGACGCCCGTTGGAACTCGTGACAGAAGACGGACAAGCGAGTTTTGCCAACTTCCGAACAAACTTTCCGCTAGTTGGATGCTCACAAAGGTAAGACTTGATGTTTTAAAAACAAATATTCAGAAGTGCCTAGTTGTTAATAAGACACGTTAGAAATGAAATTCCCACTGGCTGGTGTTATTAACGAAGGGTTGTAAAACTAGTTGTGACAAAAGCTCGTGTCAGGGTATGTCCGTAAACAACAAAAGCCACCCTCGAATTTTCTTTTCTCGTCACTGAACTGGAAAGTTTGGGTACGTAGTAGTTTTTGTGGACCATTGTGCTCTTTGATAATGATATCCGACTTAGATTCTTTAAATACAGGGCTTAAGACTATGTTACCAAAACGTCAAAGGTGCAATATTTGGTCTTTTACCTCGAGGATAAAACGTACCAACTTTGTTTAGATTTAGAGGAGAAGAAAAAAAAAATAATGCTTTCCTTGTTATATGAACACCATGTAAACCCACCAAACAATTGTGCTGCGAAGTCGCTCCCAATTTTTTGTTTCACCTTGCTCCACTTATTTCTTGTTCGAATTCGAACTCAAACCCCCTTTGTCACATGCTTTTACAGTTGGACAAATACACGAAGAACTATCCGCAGGGTTACCCTCTTGGGTGCATACTTTAGTTTCACGCTATTTGTCGGAATGCAGCCACGAAGCACGACCAGAAGGCCTAGATTGGTCTAGGTGATGCAATACTGTCATCCTCCCCGAAGATTAGCTTTGAGGGATTTGATCTGACGGGAATAAAAGTTAACTTGATTTCTGTATAACCTTGACATACTTGTATAGTTATTTTCCTACGCTGCAAGAGTATGTTGTAGTATGGTGATGCGAATGCTGCGCCATTGGCGCCAAAGTGCTTCTGCAACATTCTACCGCTATTAACTAGAATGAGAGAAATTTCTTCAAAATTAAGCCAAAAACTAATTTTACTTTTTGTTTTCTTTTTTATTCTAGAATTAAGAACTTGTACCCTGTTACATTGCCGGACCCCTCTACGGTAGGCTTGCGGAAATGCTTTATAATTTTCGATTATCGCCTTACATTACGCACTGTTCAATTCGAGCATTGACAGTAGCATGAAGTTTCACAATATTTCTCACTGCTTCTGGCCTGTTCGGATTGTTTAGTAGTTGCTTTTGGTTAGCGTCGTGTTGTGCGCTTCTTACAGCGCATTGTTGCAATGCAGGGAAGCGATCCCCATGTTGGCCCGACTGAGACAAGACCGGTTTTTAAGCTTTTTGTGACGGCTTACGACCGGCTGCATTGCCGCGCATCCAGTCGTAAGCCGTCCTAAGAAACTTAGAAACCGGTCTTGTCTCTCTCGGTCGGAGTCAAACACAAGTCTGTGAACGGGTCTAGCGAAAACGCGTACTTTGAGGAGGAGAAGCATTCCTCCAGAGAGAGATGCCGTAGCTGAGATGGTCGACGTCGATACTGAAAATCGGAAGCGGGAACAACCCAGTGAATCAGGCATAACAAGTCGGTGATGGCCACTGGTACAAATGATCAACATCTTTTATCTACTGTTCACACCGAGCCTACTTAAAAGTCTTTTGAGGCCTGCAATTACTTCTTAAGTTCTTATCGTAATCACTGGGTCGAAGTTTGGTCTACGGGCCGCTTTTGTTGGAACGAGCAGACGACAAAAAGCAGACAAGTTTGAAAGAGCGGACGACAGTTCGAACGATCAGGCGGCCCTTTGAATTTGAAGGCTCGCTGAGCCCGTGGGTGGTCCGGAAAACTTGGCGGTTTTTTCTCGTTCATGTCGGAGCAAAGCAAATGCATCTGGCGACCACATGTATCTGTGAATTTAACCCAAAGTGACAGCGTCTGGTTTGCCCTTTCCACGGCTACTATCTACGTTCTCGGACGAACGGAGGAGGCTGTAACACATTAAAATTGATCTTCAAACCTTTTCAGACTCTTTTAGTACACCCCCGTCGCGGCGTTTTGACGAGAAGGCAGATTTTTTGTCTGGTTTCTTCCAAAAGAACACACGAATGCGATTGCGAATGCATGTCTCATACGGTGAATTCTGCCCACCGCCCCAGACCGAAAGTGCGCCCGACGCGCCATCACCGCGGCGTGACGTAAAAGAGTTGAGCGAAAGCTTCTGAAGTCCCACATTGGAGAATACTCGCAAGAGACCGTCTGTGGAAGCTTCGCACGTTGCGGTTTCTGGTGAGATCGAGCCATCGTGTTCCATTGTTGAAGTTATGGTTCAATGAAGCCCCGAACAAATATGAACGTAGTTGGTATAGACATCAAGATCTAATCACAACTGCGGTTTGACTTCGTTTAATTCACGTGTATATACAAGTGTAGCAGTAAATGAGTTATTTTGTGCATGCATGTTTAAAAAAGTGTTTGTTATTCGACATAGGCCGCTGGAGAGGGATGTGTTCAGATCTTTCTTCATGAGCGCAAATACACTTGACGCAATAAATAGTGACGATTTCGTCGTCTCAGTGGTGAGCAGGTGATTTCTTGCTCGAAAAAATAATGCCATTTCAGAAACCAAGTTCCGTGACATATGCTTTTCCAATGTCTGGCCACTATTTTGGAAACGTTTCAGTCCAAACGAGTATACTTCCGTTTGTTGTTGCTAGCTTAGGAGGGGGTCACAGAGCCTATCTTTTTATCTTCCTCCAGGACAGACGTACAGAGTTATACCGCAACACGTATTTGTGGAACACACAGAGCTATCTCTCTCCTGTTGGCGGTACAGTAGCAGACGACACAACGTGGCTCCGTAGTCGAGGGCACGGCTTTTTGTCCTCGCCCACGCAGCGCCGTGGGCGAGGGCAGGGACGTGGGCGTGCACCCGCGGCCCGTTGCGCGACCGTTCAGACTAGGGAAATGGTCTTGAAGAACCGAGAAATGGTATCTTGTGATCTATAATAATCGCATGTCGTTAGCATATTCTACTTGCTAAGCCAAATGAATATTTGCAGCTTGTGAGAATATGTTTGCGTGACGATTTACCGTTCGCACTCCTGACGGATGTTAGCGAATCCTTTATGTTTGTGGCTCGCAGATTATCGGTACCCCCTCGGAGCGAGTTCACCATATTTTTTTTTTTCGTTTTTTGCTTGCAGAACATTGTAAAAATCGCAAACACGCGAGAGAAAAAATCTTATTGAGTACGCGTGACTTAGAGCTTCGCAGCTCTAAAGATGCACGATAAATGTTGTCCAGCTTGGGGAGAAACTAATCATTTTTGTTGGAAGTATGACTAGCCGCGTATGCTGGCAGCTCGTTTCCTGTTTGTTTCCGTTTCACCGTAACTTGGCAAACTTCAAAGGTCAGAGGTGCTGTGAGGAAATCACAGTCGCGGAGCAAAGCACGTGACAGCTATTTTTAGGAGCAGTACCCACCACCCTGCGTTGTCACGTGCCTCGCTCCAACACTCTCATTGGCTCACGGGAGCTTTAGCTTTCTCCGTTTGCCAAGTTATGGGGAAACGACGTCTCATTTCCTTGCGTTTGTTCGCAGTGCACGCAGGTGAAACGCTTGAAAGGACATCGGATTGGGACACGTATTGTTGCCTACGTGCCCACGATAACTCAGTTGCGCCTTGCTGTTTGACGACTGCTTGGATGCAAAACCATTCCAATGACACGTATACTAAAAAAAAAAAACGAATGTGAGGTGCATAAAAAATAGAAGGTGAAAAAGGGGGTGAGGGGGGGGGGCCCAGAAATACTTGCATGACAGACAGGCCTGGCCTGTCTGTCATGCAAGTATTTCTGGGGCCGTCCCTGTGAGGGGCCTTGGAACAGTTTATCGCAAGGCTAAACATTCTCCCTGATCGCCCGGCGCCTCCGCCCAAGTGACCGGTTCAGGGAGAGGTGAGATCCGTAGATAGGGACAGCTGCGAGGGGGCCCCTTTTTGTTGCGCATGTGCAGTGAGCGTACCCCAACTTGCCCAATTTGTCCGGACTGGCGCAGATTGTGATCTACACAAATAAAAAGATTTTTTTCTAACGAGGGCGTCCCAATGGACGTGGTCATCAACGACTAACATGAGAGTTAGACCCCCCCCCCCTCCCCCCAAATGGGGGCTGTTTGGGCAAGCGATGTGTTAGAGCGCGCGTTGTATAAAATCTGCAACTTGTGACTTTCGGCGAAGCAATAGTGTATTCCTACAAAAGGGATTTCTCCGCGAGAATGAGAGACAGTACAGTGGCAACTGTTTTACATGAAACGTCTTTGGTGCCCTAAGGTAGTGAATGAAGTACAAGGTTTCTTTATTCAGTTTAAAGTGCCTCGGTGTGTGTGTGTGTGTCAGGGTGAAGACACCGAGTGCTGCAACGCTTGTCATCAGCATGTGAAAGAACAAACATAAATAATCTGCTGGCTTTCGAGAAAACAACAGCGAGTGCATATAAAAAAAATGTTGGGCGGCAAATTTGCGGAGATGCCATAACTCTACGAACGCACGCGTGCATGAAGGCACTCCAATTTAACCTATGTTCTACGATATCTACGGACGTAAGTCGTTTATAGCGGAGATATATTTTTTGTTTGTTTATATTCGTTCTATTTTTGCTTGACGCCGTGTTCGTTTCAGCTCGCGAGAGAGTACGCAAGCTCCGTCTCTCACGCCCGGCAGTGGATGGAATCGCCAAAGGCATATAGTTGCCAGAAGGTGCGATTAGTCTGGTTTAGCAAAGCTAAGGGGATCATGCTGTTTTATTTTCTTCTTGATTTCCACTTTAAAATGCCCTGCAGCTCAAAACAACGAGTACACAACGCATAAAAATAGTCCTTCCTGAACGTTTGACCGCTAGGAAACTAACACCTCGGAGAATATACCAGCTTTTCGTTTCAGGTATGTTTTTAACTAATCTTATTCACTATGCGAGCAAAAATCAATGCAAGTGCTGAAAGCAATTATGCAATTTTGACGGTTTTTTAATTCGGTAATTTAAATAACTGTATATATATATATTTTTTTTTTTTCATGAAGTGAAGACATCTTAAAGAAATAGGAACTTCCGTGGTAAAACTTGTAGTGCGAAGTGAATACAAATATTTTTTTTATTAATGTCCACAAAAAAGAGGCTATGCAGCACAGTGTTGCGGAATGGGCACCCCCATTCCATCCCAATTCCATTCCGGGAATTAGAGTTTTCGATAATTCAATTCCTTTCAACTCCTAGGAATGGGGACACTGGGCCCATTCCCACTCCTGGAATGACTGAATCGTTCCATTCCATTCCTCTAATTCCTAAACGTAAAAATTGGCACTTGACACCTACATTATGTTGCAGGGTTGGGCAGAAATACTCAAAAATGTATTTGGAAATACAAATACAGGAATACATTTTAGGGGAAATAGAAATACTGATAATGCAATACATTTTTCAAATTTCTTTGAGATGCCAACTGAGATGAAGCTTGAAGTGTGAAGTAGAAGTTTTTTATCCCGAAATTACTTTCCCGTAGACTTGGCACTTCGCCTTGAAGGTAGTGGTTCCGGACGTAGACGAATCTTCAATGGGCTCAAAAAACGTTCCATTAAGGATTGACGGCGGTCCCTTTTCTGACATGCTGTCTGTCTGACGAGTGATGCGAAAAGACTTCGACCTCTAAATAAATTCCATGTCACCCAAACTTAAATCAAAACGTCACCATTCCCCTGTCCAATAAGGGCGCCCCTGTCAACATTGATCACATGACGTCACGGTGGAATGAATTAGTATTCTTGTATCTGTAGGTGTTGCCTTGAACATGAAACTTTACCCACGCTGCTGTATGAAAGGACAATACGTACTTTCGTTGTAGGTGACCTCGTTGAAGATCGTGCAGACAGTTGCATTTGTAATTTTCGAGAATAGTGGACAACTTAAAGCATCCTGGAGCACATATCTTCTGTTACGGTTGAAAAATTGATACGGTGGCATCCCTCTTGTGACGGTCCTTCCTGCCGACCCTCCACCTCCAACGCATGAATGGCAATCCTCAAGTTTCGCCTAGCATCATCCAAACAGAGACCTCGTGGATTGCGACCTGTGATGGCCGGTACAGGTGCGAGCTCTCCGAGAAACTCGAGCTAGAGAAAAGTCACAGTGTTACGAAGTCTGGGTCGGCACAGCGAAGCCACGTCTGGCCTCCTTCCTGGGTATCGGATCACCAGAGCAGCGGATTACGTTCACGTCGACTGATGACGTACCCTTGAGCCGTGCAATATTACGGGCGCAGACGTATTCGGATATGTGTTGAACTTCACTGCGTGAGTCATCCTACTATTTAAAGTCAACCACCGCCAGGCTCGGTTTGCAACGGACTGTCAGAACCCACATTTCGCACTTCAAAGGAGTGCGCGCGAATGAACGTGGAAGGCAGCAGGGTTGGCTACCTGCTAAACAACGCTCCTCTAACTAAGAAAACAATAACTGTTCATCTTTTGGCGGCGAGCGAATCAACGAGTTATCAGAGCTCTGCGAATTATAAGTCGCCCCCCGCTCCCAGATCTCAGTCTGCGCGCGCGCGTGCTTTCTCCATGCCGTCGCAAAAAAAAAAAAAATAAGCTAGGCAAGGGCGATGAGGAGCCGTGCATGGCGGTTTCTTTCTTTGCCGCTTCCTTCGTTTTTTTTTTTTGCTTGGTGCTTGGTCTCTTGTTTCGCTCTCATGTAACACCAGGCCTGCACGTCCGCTGCACGTCCATGAAAGACGCCACCGCAGTTGCCGACCTTGAAGCAGCTCTCCTGGGGACTTGCCGTCTTCAAAAGGACTGGACCTGTAACTGAGCAGTCCAAGCCAGAAATCGTTTTTTCCTTCGGTCGTTTTCTTAAGAATTCTTTTAACCACCTGCACTCCCTTTTCCGCTAGGCCGTTCGAGCGAGGAAACCTAGGGCTGGAAATGGTGTGTTTGAAATCGTAGTTCTTTGCAAAGCTGGCAAATTCTCGGCTCGTAAACTGCGGCCCGCCATCGGTACACACTTCTATTGGGATGCCATACCTTGCGAACATCGCACTTAGTTTATCGATGACTGTAGCGGATGATGTGTCGCGCAGCAATTCTACTTCTGGGAAGTTTGATAATGCATCGTACGCGCACAGGTAAGACCTCCTGGCATACTCAAAAATGTCAACACCAACTCTGTACCACGCGTAGTCAGGAACAGGACGTATCATGAGAGGCTCACTAGGTTGCTTGTAAGCGTACTTTCTGCAAACTTCGCACTTGGTCACAAGGTCGTCAATGTCTGCATGAAGACCAGGCCAAAAGACGACACGGCGTGCTCGTGATTTGCACTTGTTAAGTCCCATGTGCCCATCACGTATTCTGCGCAGTATCTCAGGACGCATGCTGGTTGGTATCACAGCTTTGCAACCTTTAAACAACACATTGTTCACCACTGATACTTCCTGTGAGAAGGGCCTAAGCTGTCCCTCTACCGGACGGTTGGCTTTTAGACATTCCATGACGCTCTTCAAATAACTGTCGTTATTCGTTTCTTGCGATAACCGTACCCGAGTCGCTTCACTGACGAGTGAGGACGCCACCCTCATGGCATGTACTTCCACGTCCTCGTTGGTTTCGTCCTTCTGTGGCCTGCTGACTGGAGCTCGTGACAGCATGTCCGCCAACACCAGCTGTTTTCCTGGAATAAACTGGAGCTGGAAATCGTATTTCAGCAAACGAAGGAAAAACCGCTGCAGTCGCGGCGGCATGTCACCAATTGCCTTTTGCGAGATTGCTATCAGCGGGTGGTGATCGGTTTCGAGAATCACCTTTCGCCCATACACAAAGTGATGGAATTTTTCGCATCCATATACAACCGCCATTGCTTCTTTTTCAATCTTCGAGTATCTTCTCTGTGTCTCTGTTAGTACGCGTGAGGCATAAGCAACTGGTTTCCATGCTTCCCCGTGGCGCTGCATAAGAGCTGACCCTATGCCATTTTGCGAAGCATCCAATGTTATTTTGGTGTCTCTTTTAGGGTCGAAAATGGCCAACACAGGCTTTATGCTGAGGCACTTGCAAAGCTCGTTCCATTCCTTTCCATGATTTTCGCTCCACTCGAACATCGAGTCTTTCTTTATTAGCTGGCGCATCAGATGTGTTTTTTCAGCAAGCGCTGGCAGAAACTTCCCGAAGTAATTAACAACGCCTAGGATTCTCTGCACTCCTAGCTTGTCGGTGGGTGCTGGTATGTCAAGCACGGAGCTCACGGAGGCGGGACTTGGCCGGATGCCCTCCTCGGATATTATCTCACCCAGAAAGGAAATTGTTGTCACCCCTATTTCGCACTTTGCGGCGTTGAATGTGAGACCTGCATTGCGTGCTGCTTCCAGGACAGCCCTCAGTCTTTCATTGTGCTCCTCCTTGTGGCAGCCCATATCAAAATGTCATCGACATAAACACGTACCCCCGCTATCGCGTCAAATATCTGACTCATTGCCTTTTGGAAAACTTCCGAGGCCGACGCTATCCCGAACGGCAGTCTCAGAAATCGATAACGGCCGAAGGGAGTCGTGAATGTGCAAATTTTGGACGTCTTGTCGTCCAGTGGAATTTGGTGGAAACCCGAGTTAGCGTCTAAACGGGAGAAAAATACTGCTCCCGCGATTTCCGCCTCGATGTCTTCTCGTCGCGGCATCTCGTAGTGTTCGCGCTTCAAGCATTCATTGATTTTTCTCGGGTCCATGCACACTCTTAGTTCTCCGTTTTTTTTTTTTCATTACAATCACTAAGGGACTCACCCAGTCCGTCGGTTCCTCTGCTTTGACAATGATGCCTGCCTTCAGCATCCGGTCGAGTTCCCGTCGGAGTGGCTCTTGCAAGGCGAGAGGCACACGTCGGGTCATCTGAACGACGGGAACAGCGTCCTCCCGCAGCACCATCTTGTATGGCCGTTGAAGGCACCCAGTGCCGGTGAAGACTTGATGGAACTCTTTCACCACTTGATCGCTGCTGCTTGCCGTCACGGCGTTGACCGACCGTCTAAACAGCCCCAGCAGCCCTTACAAAAATGTTTAATGAATTTCATTTGAATGTTTATGGAGTCTACTCATTGTATCTTTTCGAGTCTCAATAGAAATGCAAATGAGTTTTGTAACGAATCCGTAAGGAGTTTACGAATCTATTGGCCACCGCGTTCCAATAGAAGTTTCGACAAAGCTACCGCATAAAGTTTCTAATATATTTCAAATGAATATCATTTGAAAGTCTATTGACACCGTTTCGAGTCTGTGTTGAAAAATAATTGATTTTTTGTAACGAGTCCCTAAGGAGTTTACGAAAACTATTGGCCACCGCGTTTCAATTGAGGTTTTGCCGTGCCACCTCATAAGAATTTCTAATACATTTCATTTAAAAGTCTCGATACACTGCTTTGAGCCTCTGTTGAAAATCAAATGTTTTTTTCTACCGCATTGTAATTTAGAGTTTGACGTGCCATCTCATTAGGTATATTCCGACGAGTCGGAATATACCTAATCAGATGGCCCATCAAAACTTCAATTGCAACGCGGTAGAAAAAGACATTTGATTTTCAACAGACTCAAAGCAGTGTATCTAGACTTTCAAATGAAATGTATTAGAACTTATACTCCTAGCATGGGTGTCTAGATAGAGAGCTCTAAGAGGGAAGACGGCAATAGGTAGCATGACATGTGGTCCGGTTGTAACCGCTGTTTTGAGGGAAGGGGAAAGTGAGTACAAGTGTCACTTATATGTATGCCTATATACGCATGCAGGGTTCAGAAAATGCCTGCATAAAACCGTGGGAAGGAGTAATAACTAGTTTATTAAAAATGCGAAATTCGAGTATATGGTACACTGCCTTCGTGTCCATGGGGGACCTTGTACTGCCTTCGTGTCCACGGGAGTACTTGTAACCTATAAAGAAAAAAGATGCACAGTTACGCATTGATCTGCTTATCTAAACTTCAATGTCCTAGCAAGGTGTCCTGTTCACAGAGCAGCACTACCTCAGCGCTGAATCAGTATTACAAACCAAGACATCAGTCCTTTGTATGAAAGTAGGCAACTCAGAGCACACGATACAAGCCATGGAAGTAGCAGTGACTCGTTGCCTTAACAGGGCTGAGTTAGCGCTGCACTGTATGTCTGAACCAGCCTTAAATGAGAAAGTCATATTTAAAATTCCTACATTTTTGCTCACCCAGGCACTTAATTTTCACTACCTTGATAGTTTAATAAGTGCCACTGATAACATTGTCAGGGGCACCATGGTGCAAAAGTATATTTTGCCCCTGAGTCTGCGAGAATCAATCTCTCACTGTTTTTGCCGCCGCATTGCAGTCTTTTATTTTGGCTTTTGACAAGGTCTACCAAAGATAAGCAAGCAGATGTTGTCACTTATGAAGTTTACCAAATTTGAACATAGAGAAGCTATGACTTATAAGCATCTCGAAGAATTGATATGGGAATTCGGGCCAATTGGTTCATGATCGTAGACACGTGCCGCAAAAAACACATGGACAATAAGTGGTGGTAAACACTGGCGCCAGTGTTTTATGTCCACTCCTTGTCCCAGTGTATTTTTTTTGTGTGTGTGTTTGTTTCCTATCTTGAAGTATTTTTAATCACACCGGACAGGAAGGAAACGGTAATAGAGTTCTATGTGGATCATAAAGCCATGCTCCGAATGGGTGTGTGTCAACTGCAGCTTTCACAATCGATGCAATACACTAAGTTTGAATTATTGGGAGGATCGAGACATCAGAGACCGAATTCAAAAAGCAAAACTTACAATACAAGATTGCGTATGATAAAACCCGAGAAGAAATCCGTATTAACGAAACATAATTGTCGCAACTTTTGTGTGACTTACAACGCAATATAACAACATCATCCAAAGTGTCTTACAAACTTCTTAGGGCAAACATGACGGCACGTCACTTGGCTATTTCGCCGCGACCAGCAATGAAGTTTGAAGCGTGGGCAAGGGGGCATGTGTTTTGCGCACTGTTCGCATGCATCCCTACTTGAAGCAGCACAAGGACAACGCTAAACTACACACGGAGGATTCAGCCGACAAGTCTGCCAAGTTGTCCATCCTGCCCCTTAGAGCTAACGAGGTGCAGGACGGCGAGACGCGCCAATGAATCAATGAAAGAAAATGCCCACACAAATCTTCAGTGCACCCAAATGGATCCTTCACGAATGAATGGCGTGAACCTGATTTGGTGATCACTAGTGCCCCCTCGTACTTCAGTTTTGATTTTCGAAGTGGTGGGCAGCTGTGCGACTCTACCACACGAAAACGCACATTCCTGACTGGATATGCCTTTTTTAATGCGAAAGCATTATATTTCCACGGAGCGGAAAATCCGGCGTCCGGCGGCGTTAACCGACTGGTACAAAATGCCGACAGATGAATAAAAGAAAGAATAAAACGTGCGTCCACGGCTGAGATTTGAACCCGGTGCTGCTGTGTGAGAGCCGGGCATGCTAGCTGCTGTGCTATCTCAGCCGCTTCGGAATGCGGCATTACTCTTCCCTCAAAAAGAAGCTTGTCCCATTACGGCAAAAGACGGCATCGGCGTTGATGTGCCCGAAAGATGGTCCCAGAAACATGTCCTCGGTTCGATTACATCACACTTCATGTGACGACATGACGTACCATGATGTGTGATGCCATATGATGTAACGAAAAAAAAATATTACAGGGGCACTTAGGTATCCCTACGTGGATTGAATGCGAAAGCATTGCCATTCCTAGCAATAGAGGAAAAAAAGGAAGTGTCGTTAGGAATGGCAATGCTTTTGCATTCAATCCACAAAGGGATACCTAAGTGCCCCTGTAATTCTTTGTGTGGAGTAGAGCTCAAATAAACGCCGTACAGTGCAGTATATCCACGATTAAGTTGCTTCTAGTCGTGAGGCTTAATGTTTTGCACCAACAATACCGTAGAGTTTTTCCTCGTTAGCGACGAAGCGCCACTGCGCTACGAACTTGCTAGAAATTTCTGCATATGCGACCGCTTTCTTCTGGAAACCTATGGCGACCTGCCACTCACCTTTGGCCAAAGTACAGTGAAAATACCAGATGTGAGTACAGCCATAACAAGCATTAAAGAAATCAAGATGGGGGCATAGCATTAGCTTCCAAACGTGGCGAGACTAGCACAGGATTTCTGTTACTCGCCGTTTATAAGACAGGAGTCGACTTTTTCCGGTCTGATCTTGAAAACAAAGTTTGGTCCGGTTATTTTTTTAGCAGAAGGCCCGTGCTTTCCCGTTCGTGGGGTCATTTTCTCGGTTCAAAATATGATGCAGAGTCCTTCCCATAAAAATGCATGGGTGCCCGCTAGGACTCTTCGAAATGATGAAATTAACCGAGGTCGCGCTATACTCTGTTGCAACTCTAGAATAGCAGACGCCCCTCCCACAAAGCCATTCACTCTTTTTAATAAGCAAACACTAGAGAGGAGGAGAGCCGAGGGGACACCGCCAATCATGGCGGGCAAAGGAAGTTGTGGGAGGGGCTTCTGCTATTCTATATTTGCAACGGACTATAACAAAAGTTTACAGTACCATGAAAACAAAAAAGACCAAGCATGCAGAGAAATTCGCAGGAAGTGTAGCAGGGACAGACCAGAAAAAAACTGCAGCTGCAATATTTACCCTTTAAATTTCTCTCGACAGCACAACAGAGACGACATGCTGGTTGTCAGCGCCTGGAGGGCCACCCCCTCGTACTGGGAGCACATGTAGTCTGAAACAAACAACAAACAAAAAAATTAAATGCATGGACAATCTCCACATGCTGTTATTTGGCTTCATTGGCCGCTTCCGAGAAAGCAAGCATGCACACGGTTGTCCAACCATGTCAACTGCTAGCCGAATTCTTGCCGCCAGGATTAAGATATTGCTTGTACTATAAAAACACAATTACCCACTACCCAGCTGGCACGCTGAAAGTTCAAACATTGAAGCAACTAGCTGATAAAACTTCAATGTAAGAGCTACACCTTCTGGACGTTACAGAAAAGTATGTTCAGTCTAAACCGTGGTGCACTGCAAGGCTGCTTTACATCAGCCAGTTTGGAACATTTGCAGTTTCAATCTTTTCAATATATTATGCCTGAAAATTAATGTGACAAATTAACTGGGTTAACATTTTTTAATCAACACCCGGCCCAAATATTTAGGAAGTATACTAGTGGGTTAATTTCTAACTTACCATAATTATTTTCGGCAGCCTGAAGGCGTCGCTTCAGGGTCCAGTTTTCATATTGGATCCACCTCACCTTCACAGCTGCAGGCACACTGAAATGTTTGCAAAGTTTCAGGCAGGGTAATTAAAAGTCGACAGATTCTCTCGAACACCGCTATCAAAAATTTCGTCTTTTTTGTCATTTTGTTCTGTTTAAGGGTGGTTCGGGGGGTGAAGGGGGGGGGGGGGTTCAATTGGAATCCTCGCACATGTTTACCTGAGCGTCAAAGGCATGAGCTCGGATGAGACTAGTGCCGGCCGAGCTTCGAACCAATGGGAAGAGGAAGACGAGAAGAAGGAAGTGGGACTTGGAGCGTTTCGGGTTGATCAACCATGAACCCGTGACAACCCAGGGGTGGAACTCATGAAATGTACTTGGGAGCAGCCACGGGAGCAGCTGAAACAGATGTTTTAGAGCAGGCTGGGAGCAGCTAAAACTACATTCTGGAGCAGGCTAGGCGCAGCTCAAATCAGTTTTTATTGCACTTCAGCTTGCGTCTTAGACGAGCACGGGAGCAATTTCAATTGTGCTTAGCAGCGCAGATGCATATGAGTGGTTAGGAACCTAGGTAGATGGGATAACAGTGTAATAGATGCGAAAACTTGGCCTTACCTTTACGAAAATAAAAAAAATGAGTTTCAATTGAGCTTCTAATGTGTTTTTATAGAGTCAAATGAAACTCAAAAGAAATTCAACGTTAAATGAGTTTTATCATTACAAAACTAATATTTATTCTTTTGAATTTACTCATTACACATTCAAATGAGTGTTATCATTACCCACTCAACATATATTCTTTTGAGCTTACTCATTACAAATTCAAGTGAGGTTTATCGTTACCCAATCAATATCAATTCTTTTGGGTTTACTCATTACACATTCAAATGAGTGTTATCACTAAGAACACAATATCCAATATTTTGAGTTTGCTCATTACAAATTGCAATGAGTTTTATCATTACCGACTCAATATCTATTCTTTTGAGTTTACTCATTACAAATTCCAACGAGTTTTATCGTTACCCAGTCAATATTCATTCCTTTTGAGTTTATAAATGTACTGATTACTCATGCAAATGAGTATTATAATTAAGAATGCAATATCAGTTCTTTTAAGTTTACACTCAAGTGAGTTCTACCATAAGGCACCCAATAGACATCAGCTGATCCACAGCGGAGGAATTCGATAAAGGCAAAGGTGAAGATAATCATGAGTGCAGATTGCCTGCTATTCAGAAGACATTCTCCTCAAATAAAGTAATGTTCAAAATTGCAGTCCAATAAATTCTCATATTTATTAACCATTTATTAACCCCTCTATGAAATCGAAACATATTCAAATATTCCCATTCTCAACTAGCACACTGTCTGGGGCGATCAAAATGACACAGCGATAGACATAATGACTCAATACAGTATCTGCTCCCAAACTTCCCTACGCGCGCAATCCACTAAAATAAAAAATATATCCTGCCACGACCCCGCCCCCTCCTCCATTCGCATTTGGCTAGACCACAAGTCTTACCATCTCAGTGCATAAGCAGTAACATATTGAAATTGACTCTGAAATTTAGTTTCTCAGGTAATAACGTAAATAACAGTTAACAAATTTAAAACCATTGTAAAAAAAAAAAAGAAACAAGCCAGCAGTTGTTTTGCGACACTCCGCTAGATCAGTCACGACACCCCTGGGGTTCGCGCCTCACAGTTTAGGAAGCACTGCTGTTTAATATTACAAATACACAGTGCTGCTTAGAACATTTTTCAAAACATTTATAAGTAGCAACTGTTGATTTAATACCGCGCAAAAATTTAAACCAACTCTCACACAATCTCACAGATACATAATCCCAAGTTTCCACAGAATAAAAACCAGTAAGCACAAGATGAAATACACACTAGGCTGATTAATTAACTCTGAGCTTTCATTTTGTTTTCATTCAATACACATGAAAAAAAAGAGGAATAGGAATGCCAATAGGCATACCTTTTGGTCACATAGGGACTTTATCGGACCATTAGGAATTTTTATCTGGCAAACGAAGTGTTTTGTTGTCCCAATAGGAATGTCTAGGCCAATTGTGCATGTATATTTTAGCAATAGGAACCAATTAGACGTATGTCTGTCAGAACGATGTAAATGCATATTGAACGCAACAATCGAGAATCGGATCAATAGGAACATGTTTCTGTGCTTTTGGAAAGTTGTTTTTGGACGAAGTTGATATATTTGTGAGACATCCAACTGAGGTAAAAATGGTCCCTGTCACAAATACACCGGCCCATTTGATGCATGTGTTATGTAGCCTGGGCTGTATGATGTAAATATCTGTTCCACGTCCAAAGAATATGTTGCTAGAATTCCAGCATGTATGAAAGTACATTAGTCAAGTTCATTACGCGACCGTGTTACGCTTATTTTTAAATATTTTTGGATGGCAAAAATGGTTTCAGCACTGATTACATAACACACCATCGTTGTTCATCAATGGGGTTATGAATGTTTAAAGAGTTTTGTAGCTCGAAATTAATGCTAGAATCAAACACTCAGGTACAGTCACAATTTAGAGGAAAATACCCTATTGCAATGCTTGCTTTTCTGAAGGAATTTTAGGACCATACCCTAAATACAACTTAGGAGCATGGTGCGGTAAAATAATTTACTAATAAAATACTGTAAGCTGAGTGTAAATTAAAAGTAATCTCAACAAAAAATTAAAAAAAAAACTACTCCCTACTGCATTGCACCCGAAAAAAATAGCGCGTCGGTGCTAGTCGTGATTTACACATTTATTTCCTGTGCTTATTATAATAACTGTATTCGCAAACTTTTACTCCTAACTTTCTAAAGACGTATTTACGGCGCCCCTCCATCGCGATTCAGTCAATTTCGGTTTCGGTATTGTAACCTTTACTGGTTTCGGTTTCGTATTGTAAGGATCGCGTCTTCGGCCGTGTTCGAAAACTTACTCGATCTTACTCCAGGGTAAGGGTTTTGCACCTTGGCGTTCCAAAACCTACCCGCGTCCAGCGTTTTTCAATATGTTTTGTCACGTGACACGACCCGCCGGAGTAACTCGGATTCATTTGGGTAAGATTTGGAACACAGCCTTCGACGCCCCATCGGTAGCGACACCAGTTCTTTGTTTTTGCGTGTTTTTTGTGTTTGCTATATCCCACCAAAAGCTGGTGGGATAAAGAGGTTAAGGCAGCAATATCGAGACGCCAAGCGGCATCTAAAGAACATAGGTGGGCAAAGAAAAAGGGGCCACACTAGCCGAAGTAGCATCGAAATGAGAGGAATTTCAGGAAAGAAAGCGGGAGGCATCAGCATTAATACAGGCCAAAATTGGGAGGGCAGGGGTCCAGTGGATGATAGAAATAAACCAGAAGGATAGGAATGCGGCAAAAAGGTTCTGGGAACACATCAGTGCGCAGGAAAAAAAGACAGAGGGGTACCAGCAGACACTAACCACACAGGGAGGGACAAAGGTAGAAGGGGAAGATGCAAGAGAATACATTAGGCATAAAATCGAAGCAGAATTTTCGGAGTTAGAATCAGATCAGGCCGTAGGGAATGGTAGCGTCTACACAACACAAGAGGAGGATCATAGTGAAGAAGAGGAAATGACCACTGGGGAGTGGGAAAAAGCAGAAGGAAGGGTTCCGGCTGGAACTGCGACAGGTCCAGATGGCATATTAATGAGATTGATAAAAGTTCTAGGCAAAACAAGCAAATTGAAACTAAGGCAGGTGATTGACCAGATACTTATGGGAGGAGAGGTACCCAGTGACTGGAAATTGAGCAGGATGAGATTATTATTATATAAGGACAAGGGAGACAAAGACAGTATCAAATTATACCGACCAATCAAAGTAACTTCAGTAATATACAGACTAGTTATGCAAATTGTAAAAAGAAGAATGGAAGAATGGGCAGAGAGAAAGCAGATTCTAGGGGAGCTTCAAAACGGTTTCAGGAACGATAGAAAACTAGATGATGGGTAGCATTTTTAGACATCAAAGGGGCATATGACAATGTGAATCAGGAAAAACTCTGGAACCTACTAAAGGGATATGGACTAGAGGGAACCATGGTTAAGTTTATAGAACGGGTTTATTCGGAGAATAGGGTGGTTATAACATGGGAATCCGAAACTACAAGACCAGCAGCAATAAAAAGAGGTCTTAGACAGGGTTGCCCTTTGTCTCCCCTGCTCTTTATGATATACCTCAATGAGATGGAAAAAAGGTTAGAACAGTGCAACCTAGGTTTTGACCTGACTTACATGGAGGAAGGACATAAAGAAAATCAAGTATTGCCAGGGTTAATGTATCCAGACGACATTGTACTCGTATCAGAAAGTCGTGAGACAATACAGGAACTGATTAGGATTTGCAGCACGGAAGGGGACAATTTAGGACTAAAATTTAGTCGGGACAAGTCTGGTATAATAGTTTTCAACGACGAGAAGGGGGAACCCCTGGAGATACAGGACACAGTGATAGAACACGTAGAAAAGTACAAATATCTGGGAGTATGGTTAAGTGAAGGAAGACAGTATCTAAAAGACCATGTAGATATTGTAATAAGGAAGGGGAAACGAGATTCGGCTATCATGAAACATAAGGCACTATGGAACTATAATAGATATGAAGTCGTTAGGGGTGTATGTAAGCGAGTCATGGTGCCAGGGCTGTCATTTAGGAATGCGGTATTGTGCATAAGGTAAGAAATCCAGGCAGGTTTAGAGATACAGCAAAGGAGTGTGGGTAGGTTGGCATTGGGGGCACATGGGAAGACACCAAATGAGGGAGTACAGGGGGATATGGGTTGGGCATCTTTCGAGAGTAGAGATGCGATCAGTAAAGTAAAATTTGAACAAAGAGTAGCTGAAATCGAGGATACACGGTGGGCAGCGAAAGTGTACAAGTATCTATATATGAAAAGTTTAAACACTAAGTGGACAAACCGAACCCGCAAGATGAGATTTAAATACATTCAACGGGATGGAGGCGATCAGAGCATATCAGTAGAAAAGGGAGTAAAGGAAACGGAGAGGAAATTGTGGGAAGAAAGAATGCAGGGGAAATCAGCTTTAACAATATACAGGGCACAAAAACAAGAAATAGAGAAGAAACAACTGTATGATAATTCAGTGGGGAGCTCTTTGCTGTTTGAAGCTAGAACGGGGGTGCTAAGAACGAAAACGTAAAGGGCTAAATTCCAGGAAGTAGACACTCTGTGCGACGTATGCAACCGCGAAAGGGAAACTATAGAACATGTAATTTTAAGGTGCACGGGGCTTCGTCCCACCCTCTTGGGGGGGATGTCTACGGATTTGGAGGGGGCCCTGGGTTTTCCGGACATAGATGGACGAATGGATAGGGAAAGAATTGCGGTAACGAAGATTAGATTGGAAGATTGGTGGAAGAGATCTAGGGAAGGATAAAGAAAAAAAATACAGATAAAAATCAGCAATAAATTCACTTGAAAAGAGAGGGGGGCTGTTATAACAAAATTCATACAAAGTTTAAGCAAAAGAAGGGATGACGAAATGTTAGGCTAGGTGGCGCAAGCTGCCGCCCGATACAAAGGGTGTACCCATTACCATCCATCCATCCATCCATTTTTTTTTTTCCGGGATGGTTGCGACCGTTGCGTTTGTCGTGCGTTAGGTACGTGTGTTTCGCGGGATGGAAATGCCTTTAGACATGGAAATGTGCTAATTTATTCAAGTTTATCTATCTGTGAAGTTTCCTCTTGTGATGATTATGTTCAAGAAGAGCGCGGAAGACCGACGGCGCAACAGAACGAGCAACTCAACGCAGTTGGTAAGCATGCTTCTTTGTTTGCATTTTAAGTAGACACCTTGAACGGGAAGTGAACATTAGAGAGTTTAGAATAACGTCCGCGACCCCACAGAAATAACGTCGTTGCTGCTGTGCATGCGCAGACCCAAAACAAGCATTCGGACTCGAGCTTTGGGGCCCGTTATTTCTCGAAAATAGCGTGGGTACCGCAAATGGCGGCGCCCACGACATTTCTGTTGATCGCGTCTTCGACGCCGTCGCCCGCTCGGGAACTGCGTGAGTCGCACTCGGCGACCGCGGTCGGTACCGTAGGGTCGAAGCGTATTGAAAACGCCACGGATCGCTGGATTCACAGCTCAAAGCTATCGAACCGCGTGTACTTACGATCGCGGCAGACATATAAACATGCCTGGGTAGTGGATCGTCTGGGCTTCGTAAGTACAACAGAGCAGCTTGGCAGTGACAAAAACAAAACATGCGGCATTGAGTATAAAACAACTATAAAATATAACGTTATAACGTTATATTTATAACGTTATATATATATATATATATATTTATATATTTATAACGATATAACGTGCTAACTTCCAAATAAAAGCTGTCGCGACATCTTGGCGGCGTTTTAAGCTCGAGATGCTTGCGTTTTGGGGGGTCCCCGGCAGAGAAACGCTATTCTATAACTCTTCGCCGCAATCCTCGCTATTTTGCCGTCCGTAACGCGCGGTAAAGAAGCGCCCGGTATTCTAAAGCTCCCTATTT